>JANRFK010004149.1:150844179-150859649 GCA_030068395.1 Apalone spinifera
GCATGTTTAGTCAGAAATGTGATAAGTGCTTTGATTGAATGCTAATGAGCAATTTTTGTAAAGGTACAACATATTTGCTGTTACTATCTGGAGTTCATTTCAAGAGATGGAATGACTTAAGGATGATGGACCAAATGTTCTCTTCAGTTTCACTCATGCAACCCTGTAGCGTCCCCACTATAAGTTATGCCAGCATACATCCATTCCACAATAAAGTCATTTACGTTTGTTGGAACTGATGCATTATAAGTCCTCCCATTCCCCGCTATAAGTCATGCGAAACGCTCCCCCCAATTTGCTTAAATGGAAGTCAGCCATGGGAAAAAAATTCTCCACTTTAAGTTGTTTCACTATAAGTTCAAGTTTTTTGGAAAGTATCTTGGACTTATAGCAAGGACGGCCTGTAGTACTAGTGGGGTTGCACAGGTTTAGCTGAAGATACCCTTTACCACATACCATTTACTATCCCCTCTGGTTACCTTTGATTCCTTGACATCAAAATTGAGGGAGACTGTACATGAGCTGATTGCTAAGCACAGTGCACTCCTTCTCAGAGATTATCTTCAAGGCAGGGAACAGAGAGGAACAGAGAGCTATGGGAGACTCAAGTGCGTACTGCCATGAGGCAGAACAAGCAAAACTTTAAATTATTCTTAAGAAGAGTGTTCGGTAGTGACTGCCTCCATGCCAGGAGGTTTACTATCCATTGTCTTTCTACACCTGTTATCTCTCATTTCTCAAAGCTCTCCTGGGGGAATTCTGGAATTTTACTATGGTTCCAAATGCAGAATTCCCCCAGGATTAGTAAAACACCAGCAAACACATCTCTGGTTATTTCTAAGGTGAGCTGGTGTCATGGCATGAAGGTCTCCCTGGTGAGCCCCCTGTCATCAAGCTCCGCACTGCAGGTGAGCCTTGCCTCAGCTTCCCCTGAGCCAGGGGAAAGTCCAAACAGGCCTTTCTGATATTGAAAACACCCTCTTTGGAAGTTCTTATTTATTTAACAAAAAAAGGATGATAGAAACAGCTTCAGTTAGCCACTGCACTGGAAACTCTCTACCCCTGCTTAACTAGTCGTACTTCTTGCCCCTCCTGCCTGGAGCTTGGGCCTATGCTGGGCATTCTGCCAGGTGCCAGTGTGCCCTGACCAGTACTTCACTCTCCATTGGGCCAGTAGTCACCCCCTGAAAGCTCCTCAGGTCTCTCAACCTTTATTCTCTTGGGCTGATCTGGTTCCTTGCATGGGAGTCCTTTCTCTCAGGGCTTGTCCCTGCTCTCCTAGGAGATACCATTGGTGGTAGCTTCCCAACTCAGTGGCATTGTAACCTTTAATTTACCATTGCTTATCCTTTATTCTATATGGAGTGTATTCTTTGCTTGTTTACAGAGTAATGGCAGATTAACAAACCTTCATGTCAGGTTCCTGTTGTAGTATTCCAGCTGTAGATAACTAAATGGGAGCCTTAATAAAGAAGCATAGATAAAAAGCTTGCAAATAAAATCAGGAATAGCATACAAATATATTGAATAAACATAAAAGCCTGGCATCCATATATAGTATGCGAGCTTTGTATTTCCTCGATACTTTTTTTTTTTAATCTCTCATCTCCTACAATGTCAGCCAAGTTCGTTGCAATTTAGACATACACTTCAGGTGTCTGGCAGCCTTATCAGACTTGCTACCATTTCATTTTTACTCAGCCAAATATATATATATATATATTACACAACCCAACCTCAAATTAATACAGGTGGCAGCAAAAACCAGAGCTGATGAGGAATATACTGACTCAATCTTGTGAAGTGAAACATTGCACAGTCTTAAGATCAGGAGAAAAATATATAATGGTTGCATATTTATTTCCCAGGAGAAGTTGAGAACCCTAGATACCTGCCCTGATATACTTTTCTGGAAATTCAGAGGGCAGATTCTCATGTGCCTTACTGATATTAGGAGTCCCACTAATATCAGTGATTCTGATTCCATCACTCAAAACCACTTTGAGAGTAAAAGTCTACAGGATACCATGTTTAGTGGCTGATAGTCAATTTTTGCTAATCACATTAGTAGATACTAGCCAATTAGCCCGTCATAAGATGGGATTTTCAGGTCTCTCCTCCACATCGGTTTTCTCTCCTGAGCCTCCGGTCTCTCGCTCCGTCTCTCTCCTCCTCCTCCTCCTACTGCCTCCCCCGCTCTCTCTCTCAGCTCTCCTCCGCCTCCTGCCTCTCTCTCTGTCTCTCTCTTTCTCTTCTCCTGCTCCTGCCTCTCACTTGGGGGACCGCGGAGCCCAAATGGCCATTTGGGCACCGCACTCCCCGTGCTGCATGGGGGGGTGTGGAGCCCAAACAGTCGCTTGCGCCACTTGCTCCCACGCGGCGGCTGAGGATTTTCAGAGGAGCTTAAAGGAATTAGGTAAACAATTCCCACTGAGTTTCTTGATTTCATCAACTTCATAGCTAAAGAGAGCAAATTATGTAGGAATGTTATATTTAAAGAAAGATGTGGTTTTGATGCCCCTGGTTTCTTTGCCTGCTGAATATTTTAAATCAGTTTCACCATTATTACATCCCCTACTGAACTTTAACTGGTTTATCTATAAAATGGTAAAATATTTACTCCCATCGGGAGGACAAGCTGTCATCACCAAGGTTAGCTGGATGAATTGGATCTTGTCTTTATCCCTGTGCATATATAGCCAAGTGGGCCAGCCCAATAGCTTAGTAGCATTGCTCGGGTCAATGGCTCGGGGGATTCAGCTCTTTCCTTTCCCAGACTGATTGAGTTTAGCCAGGTCACAGAGAGATTGTACTTGAGTTTAGACATGTTACAGAAAAACTAACCTATGTGCAGACAAACAATAACAATCATAATAATCTGTCAGCTATCCATTATACTAGAAATAAGAAAAAACATAATTTCACATTTATAAAAAAGTCTGTTTACCGTAAAAATAGCAACTTTCAAAAGCTGTCCTCCTTTTTCATTGTGTGCTCTGATCTCTTCCCTCCTAAGAACATCAGGGTCTGTTGTAATTATTTATTAGGTTATCCATGTAATTTACTTTGTAAAATTGTCAGAGCAAGGACCATGACTTCTTGTATATCTGACAGAGCCATGCAAACTAGTGGTGCTATATAAGTAATATTAATAATAATCTCTGTGAAAGGCAATCAGTTTCAGTGATATCTAGTAAATCATCCACCTCTCCCTAGATAGGGAACTTTGATCATATTTGTTTTACTAGAGTTTATTCTACTGTAAATATAGCCTGTCATCCCTTCCTTGAAGCAAAGAAGACAATGCACCTCCACAGATGAGTCTTACATAATCATTTTTTCCTCTTCCATGACTACATGTGCCTTCCCCAGTTCACCAATTTGTTCACCAAATTGCCAAAATATATAGTCTGATCTATGTCAGAACAACCTGTGTATCGCCAACCATCAACTCCCTCAGATGTTCCACTTCAGTCAGCAAAATGTCAGGCAGCTGATGCTCCCTAAATAAAATAGTCTCTTTCTCCTACTCCACTCCAAACCCTCTCCCTTCCTGAAAAAAAAATTCCATATACTTCCCCTATCCCCAAAATGGGTCAGCTCCTTATTCTCTTCACCACCCCCTTTCCCATCCCCAAAGTGACCAGTGCCATATGTTGTACTCCCTTAGAAATCACTGACTGTTTGAAGAAATTGTCCCTTGGCTAGTGTAGAGAGTTGGATGGGAGCCTTGGATGACAGCAGATGGTTGAGCAAAATGCGGATGTGAGGAGGGGTGAGGGAGTATTCATGTACCTGCTAGCTTTACAACGACCAAAAGCCAACTCTGTTAATAAGAGGCTCACATACACTCCAGGGCCCCTGTCCAGCTTTGTCAATGCCCAGAAGTTTCATTCAAATTCAACCCTTAGATGAGCAAGTGAAACTACACTGAAAGACTTGTGCTTTCTTACATAAGGGATGGATTTGGGGCTAACCAAGACTCTCAGTGCTTTGGAAATCAGATTTTCAATCACTGATTGGTTTTGATCATTTAAACCTTTCCACTACTTGAAATACCATTTTAAAAAGAAACAACACCAATCAGTAGAATCAGCATGGAGGCAATAGTACCTAAAGGCTAGGCTAAAAAAGTTTGCAAATGCAGTCCTTTCGTGAGTTTGACTAGAATGTAATACTCCATCTTATGAACATCAGTGTTCAGTTTATAGATAAAACATTGTGAATGCCTCATGTTTCTCCAACCCACACAAAGTGACTTGCAAAAATGTGTCTTAAAGAGTACTTGGGGGGGAGGGTGAGAGAACAGGCTGAATTCATTTTGATCTTAATTTTAAATGAATGTGGCCTAAATTTTTAAAAAACAGTTGTTTTAGGTGTATCTTAAAATAACCAAATTGAGTCACCTTAAGATGATCTTATTTTCTGAAAGAGATGAAGATCTTCTGAAAATCAGGCCTCATTATGGAGCATCAGGCTAGGAACCCAAAATCACTAAGAACTCAAATATATTATAATTTACTTAGTAACTAAATGGGTTTTCTGAGAATAGATTTGTTTGCATCAGATAACTAAATATTACTTTGCCCTTTGTTTTATCTGAATGGTGAACCAAGTAAAAAACGGCCATTTCTTCCCATGGTGATAAACTTGTCATATGCTGGTCTGGGCTGACAGTGGATGTACCTACCCAGTTCTCGCATCCATGTGTAAGAACTATATCACAATATTTCAAAAGCAAAACAAAAAATCTGGCCATTTAAGCATGAGTTCACAGAAGCATTCAATAAATGTGTCTTCAGAGATGTTGAGTATTATCTGTTAATGCTTTTGGATGTATGTTTCCCCCCTTCTTTCTCCTTACTCAGATTAAAACAGCAAACTACATTTTACAGTAAATCTCCAATCAGTGGTTTGAGGATAAAGGGTTCTCCTGACAGGCTGAGCTGAAATACAAAGCTGTTAATAAAACATGTCATATAAAAATATTGTTGTGCTAGGTATTAGATTTTATTTGTTTATCATTGTCCCTCATACAAATATTTGTCAAGGGATTTCTAGTCATTTTGTGTAGCATTTTGCTGCAATTCTTCAATGACGCTAAAGCATTTATTCACTCTTCTGCAGTTGCTATTCAGAGAAACACTAAGCACTATTAAATAATAACTATTAACAATGCCATTGCAGTCATCCCCCATCTGTATATATTTGATAATGTCTCTTTGATTATAACTTAGAAATACATCAAAATAAACAAAAATAATTGTTGGGCTAGGACATGGATATTGAGAGAGGGCATTTCTATTATATTGTCTACGAAGGTTGTAGAATCTCCATCACTGGAGAGATTTAAGAGCAGGTTGGATAGACATTTATCAGGGATGATCTAAATGGTGCTTGGTCCTGCCATGAGGGCAGGGGACTGGATTTGATGACCTCTCAAGGTTCCTTCCAATTCTAGTATTCTATGATTCTATTAAGATATTACTCCAGGGAATCCACTGGGTCAGGAGTCTCAGCTTCAATAATAGATTGTAATTCCCAATCTCTGCCAATAGAGGAAAGAGTAAGCCTGTGACAAATGACATATTGATTTTTAGATACATTCACAGTGTAAGGCCACTGAAGTAAATGAATTTATAAATTTGGAGAAGCATGCCCGATGAGTGGAGGATTGCTAAAATCGCTTCAAAAGGATCTCACACAAATAGGTAACTGGGCAACAAAATGGCAGATTAATTTTAATGTTTATAAATACAAAGTAAAACATATTCAAAGAGCTTGGCTCGTTTAGTCTAACTAAGCAAAGGCTGGTAAATATGATTTCTCTGTATACATACATCCAAGGGATAAATACCAAGGAGAACATTATTTAAATGAAATGCCAATGTTAACACAAGAACAAATGGATATAAACTGTCCTCCAACAAGTTTAGACTTGAAATTAGATGAATGTTTCTAAGTTTTGGAACAGCCTTCCAAGTGAAGCAGTGTGGGGGGGAGAACCTAACTGGTTTCAAGACTGATAAGCCTGATAAGTTTATGAAGGATTTGGTATGACAAGACTGTCTGTCTACAATGGTATATAATCAATATGTGACAGTTAGTAGCAAATATCTCCAATAGCCAGTGATGGGACACTAGATGGATACTGCTCTGAGTTATTACAGATAATTTTTTCCTGATGTGTGACTCTTAGGTTTTGAGCACATGCTCAGGGTCTAAATGAGTGTCCTATTAAGAGTCAGCAAGGAATTTTCCCCTAGGTCAAATTGGGAGAGACCCTGGATTTATTTGCTCATGCTCATGGTCACTTGCAGGTTTAAATGGTGAATTCTCTACAACTTGAAATCTTTACATCCTTATTTGAGGGCTTTAGTAAATCAGAGAGAGATTTGGGGATGGGTGTCTATTCTAGAAGTGGATGGGTGATGTTTTGTGCCCTGCAATATGCAGGAAGTCAGACTAGGTTATCATGATTGATCCTTCTGATCTATGAGTCTATGAGAGTTGTTTCAAAGATGCATTTGCCCATTCTGTTATTCTCCATAAATATAAATTACCAGATTACCTACCCAAACAGCCTGTTATATGGATTTGCTTCGAAAATGTTTTAATCTAATCTGTAAGGGTATGTCTACACAGCAGTGTTATTTCAGAATAATTGACATTATTTCAAAATAACAAAATGTGTGTCTACACAGCAAGCCATTATTTCAAAATAAAGTCAAGATGGAATACTTCTTACTCCAACTCCTGTAATCCTCATTTCATGAGGAGTAAGGGAAGTCGAAGGAAGAGTGTTCTTCCTTTGGCTGCTGTGTAGGCACCACCAAGAGCCAAATTAAGCTATTTTGACTTCAGCTATGCAATTGACATAGCTGATGTTGCATATCTTAAGTTGACGTTTGCCCTGCTGTGTAGACATACCCTAGCTGAATAATACCATTAGCATATGGGGAATAAAGCTTGATACACAGAGATATCTAATTACAAGGACAATTCACAGTAACCTAATGTTGCCCCAGTTTTAGAGTTCTGTTCCTATAAAATGAATAAACCGGATTGTTTTGTGCAAGCTCCCATGGGCCGTGGCTACTACACATTTTTCTAAATTAGAAACGAAACAACACTCTTGAGCTGCATCCAAAACACATTGAGAATCTGGCTCAGTTGTTAATGTCTGTGAACTACGGTGGTTTGATCTTATCCCAGATGAAATAAAGGAGAATAGCTTTATACAGAGTTGTGTTGTAAAATAATATAGACCAACACATCCCTTAACACTTAAGCCCCTACCTGTTCCTACATTGCAACTTACATGAATGAGATCAGAAGATGGGTATAAGAGAGACATCAGTTCCCCTCCAACACAATGCTTAAGAAACCGTAGACCTGTACAAGTGCATCTGTTCCCATTAGGAGCCCTCATGCAACTCATTTTCTATTAATATTTATGGGCAAATCTTTCATTTAATGAGAATAGCTACTCAGATTTTGTCAAACTCTTGCATCCCAAACTGTAGGCGGAATTCAATTCACCATGCCGCACCTCATGTTGGTCTGGAATTAGCTCTGACTCTCAGCAGGTCACCATTTTTTGGCCAATGTCTTACACATCGTCACTCCACTCTGCTCATCTCTCTTTGGACCCATGTCGCTCTTCAGGATACTGCCCTCCAGAAGTGCCCACCACTCTGTTCTCTCCCCTTTCCAGCAGTCCACAACATCACCTGCCACTGGGGCCAGCAGTCCACAACATCACCTGCCACTGTGGCCAACTGCAGCACCAAAGTCCAGCCCTTTTGCCTCAGCAGCAAGCCATAGTCTGTATAGGCCACTCTTCCTCGTGGCAAGGTATGGTATAAGCAGGAAGGGGGGGGACCCAAGCCTGCCCACTACACAGATTTCGGCCCAGGGAACAACTGGTATCAGCCTCATCCTGGCCTTCTTCACTCTCCCTTAACTGCTTTCATTCCCTGGGCCACTTCCCCATGATCCCTTGCACCTTCTTGGAACCTTGTTTCAAAGCCGCAGCCTCTGAGGTAACAGGCTAGAGCCCTCTGAGCCTACCCCACACTGCTCTCTCCAGGTGTTTCTCCTTCACTGGGAGCCAGTCCTGAGCCCTCCGGACAACTGCATGTTCGCATGGAGGAGGAGGAGGAGACACCAGAACTAATGCCAAGCTAATCTTTTTCCCTGCCCCAGACAACAACTTGCAGGAGCTAACAGCAGCATTCTGGGTGAACAAATTCACCCACATAAAAACTATAATGCCTCTTGTGTGTACATACATGAATTTAACAGGGACTGAGAAAGATATTCTCAGATACCACAGAAGCCTATCATGATAAAACAGACAAAAATACAGCTTACCAGCATCTTTAGTCTTCACTGGCCTCCCATCTGAGTCCAGATTCAATTCAAAGGCTGGTCCTAATCTGCAAAGCCTCCATGGGCCAGTCCTGACTTCCTTAAGGTATGTCTACACTATGATTTAAAGGTGTGATTCCCAGCTCACACCAGCTGTCATCTGAGCTAGAGCAGTAAATATGGTAGTGACAGTAGTATGAGCAGCGGTGACGGTGGCACAGGGTAGGTACACCCCTAGCTTGTAAGAAACCCTTTCTCCATCAGAATAATTGTGATCAGTGGTCACACCGAAGCTGTTAATGGTCACACTGAACTATCAAAGACCAGTAACAGAATATTTTCAGAAGAAAGCACTAAACTGTGGAATTCGTTGTTTGATCCTTGCAAATCCATTGATATTTGCTTTGGATATGGATGTGCATACAAATTTGTATCTAGAACCCTGCAAATTTGCAGATCTGCTGTATATCGATGCAGATACCCAGAGATCATTTTTGTGAATACAGATGCGGATGCAAATTTTATATCCGGGCAGTACTTTATTCATTGTCACGAGATCAGAAGGTGCTTTAGGCCCAGATTCTTAGAGGTATTTGCATCTTGTTTTGCTCAGCATTGGAAGGCCTCTGTGATTTAGACAGCTAAGACCCATTTTTAACAATGACTTAGTCACTTGGCACAGATTCTCACAGGAAGGATTTGGAAGTGAAGTGTCAAAATACCTTAAGGATCTAAGCCTATGCAATGCCGAACAGAACAATACTTCAATAACTTTAAAGCCTTGGCCTTACTTTGTATGACCCACCTCTTTATGAAGACCTTTCTAAGGTAGATTTGTGGGAGCACAGACAGAAAGTTATGTTTCAAGCAAAGGTCCCTTCCACTATGCTGATGTAGCAAAAATTAACACTACACCATGCTGCTTTCCCTGGAAATCTGTCCGCTCATGCATTGGCAAAGGACAGGGCTGGGCTGTGGAGAGAAAAGCAGTAGCCTGTCTAGTAGGATAGGCTGTGTGGTTAACTGTTGTTGTGCTGAGAGCTAGGCCAGAGAGAGAAGCAAAGGTCTTCAGGAGTGGTGAGGGGTGCTCTGGTATACTATTGAAAGGGTCACCTACTGCTCTACCTAGAAGGATCGGGCCCATCTATAGCCCAAGATGGAATCACAGTGTTATGGTCATGTATTTGAGGTGAGCATAAGGAAGAGGGAAGGAATCAGGCTGGTGCTTGTTGCTCCTCAGTTCCCTTGGCCAAGTGGAAGGCTGGTTCAGTTGTCCAAACCGTCAGCATCTCATGCCTTCCATCCCCAGCCCCACAGAAGCTCAGGGAAGTGTCACATATCAGAACTGTGTTTTGCCCTTTTGCCCTCCCCTGCTCCATTTCAGACAAAATACAGCTTCTCTCTGACATAAGCCTAAATAAGATCAGCTCACAGCATGCAGTATAACCTCAAATGTATCCATGATATAGTAGCTATGAACTGTGATGAACCTGCTTAATTGTTTTGCTCATATAAGCATATTTTCCTTGAACTATTTGTCAAGATGAAGGAAGGTCATTTTGAAAAAAAGAGGTTTAATTAAATGTGGGGTTTTTTTCCTGGCCTCTGTTCTCCTATAATTACTTGTGTCATATTTTTCCCTGAAAGCTGGAAAACAATTCAGTGAAAATGAAGGATCCATTGATTTACAATTGCAAAAGAAAATGTCAACATAACTGTGGTCAGCTGTAATTTCCCAATGACCATAACAGAGCCACATAATTTAGGTTAAAAGCTGCGCATTTTCCGGCACATCTGGATCTTTATGATGTTCTATATTTCTGTGCACTTCGTGTTATTATGTTTATTACTTTGCTCTTTGATTAGAATGCTTATAATCAGCATCACGGGCATTTCCTCACAGTAACATAAATATCACTGATGAGCAAAGTTCTTTAGTTGTTTTCACAGACTTTTTTTTCTTCTTCTTAGCAATCATGCAGTAAGTTCCTTATGCCATTTGACAATAAAGTCTCCCACTGGGAATCCAATTTCAGCCAAGCTACTTTTGCTCATTGAGCTCTTTTTAGCCTAGACACAGTTTCAACAGAGATCAAACTGTCTTCAGCTGGGAAGCCGTTTAAATCCCCAGCTGAAAGCCACTGAAATCCACCAAAGCCTATAATTAAACATAATATGCCTAACCATTAACATAGCAGTTACTTGTAGAAAGGTATAAGTACTAGCCTAGTCAGCTGTCTGCACCTGTTAAACCATGGTGTAGCTCCTAGCCTCATGTACAATTATACCTGAGATGTCCTGATGCTAATGAAACATTAGATGGCAAAGACTGGAAAATCTAGCTTCTAGCACTGTAGGCTTTCCCATTTCCTTCCTGAACTACTCCTGGGCCCTTGAGCCATGCCCTCCTACTTACCCAGGTTGATTGTAGATGCACCATCTAGCTCTATGTGACGTAGACTTAGCTGGTGTACATGAGGCCGTGCTAGTTTATTTAGAAGCATTTCTGGGGTGCTCATCACTGTCCTTTCCAGGCAACTCAAACACTAGAGACAAATTCTGATCTCTTGCTCAGGCCAAGCAGCCTTTACTCCACAAAAAGAGCCAATAAAGTCATTAAAGTCTCATGGAAGGAGGAGAAGCCTGATTTCTTCAGCAGGATGTACAACAGCTAGAGGTGTGCACACATATTGCTACCCCAAAGCTTATTTTGCCAGCTGTCCTTTCAGTCTGCAATGTTCTGTTTACGCTTTTGTCTCGCAGATAGGGTTATCCCTCAGGTGGTCATCCACAGGTTTGTTATCGCCTAATAAAAATGCATTTGAAATAAATTAAGAACAAATTGAAGCCTGGAGCATTAGTGCTAGTAGAAAGAAATATTTATTTTATCATCACGTGCTTATCCTAAGAATCAGAACAAACCAACAGATTTTAATAAGCAATTGTCTGCATATCATATGGGTGGAGGCTAGTTGATATAATAACAAACAAGCTGAAAAAGAACAATTTGTTAAACTACTAGATAAGATCTGGGCACAATCTAGTTCTACAAGAGTAAATGAAGATATATATGAGTATAGCCCATTCTGCACCTGATGTTCTGATCAATCATATATATACATAGGACAAATGAAAGTGCTTCCTATGGACACTACACTGCACACCAGAAAGGTTAATATAATAGTAGCTTTTATAACAATGGCTGGAGAGCCATTAGACTGGCAAATGCTATAAATCAAGGGGTAGAGTTAAATTGGACACTAAATGTATTGGACATTATTATAAAAAGAGAAATAGGATAATTTTCACTCATTTCTATCTGGAAATGAGAAATAGTGCAGGTAATGAATCTTCGTGACTTACTGCAATGCCTATCTTGGTACTTTTCCTGTAAGATAAGGGATTTAAGAAAGTTCTTCCACAGTTATTCACCCTACCAATTTGCTTGAGTAATGCTAAACAAACTTCAAAACCATTTGTGCTGTAGGAGTCCCTGGTAAGCACCAAGTGATCATTCTGAAGGGAAAGGAAAGGCAGAAATTAGAAAGTTATGTTTATTATAGAATTTTTGGCACAAGAGACAGGAAGAGTTAAATAGCATTTCAGACAAATTCGTATATTTCAGATTATTATGAATGAATCATATGATGACTGATTTTTTCATAGAAACCATATTTGTCCATAGCTATTTCAAAAATATTTCAAGCCAATATATGGCTTGTAATAGTATAATCGAGCATCTGTAGCAGGGTTTGTATAAATTAAATTATTCATTTATGTTATTAACATTTAAAATACATAGATTTAGTATGAGTTTGCACAAAAATATGCCGCTATTAAATATATTGATTGGGATTGGTAAACTGAAAGTTATTTGTCTTCATTGCATTCATATTGAGACTTGCCTCCAACCAAAATGTCCCCAGGTTAAACCAAACTGTTGAAGTGTCATCATCACCAAAAGTTCTGAAATTTCCCTATCACCAGCAAAGAAATCAGTCTAACATCTCTAAACTATTTCTAAATTTTCAGATGGGAATCCTTTAGAACTGATGAATTGTTATGTTACACAAGAATTTGTAAGCTACTCAAACTAATGTGAACCTCTAACTTTGTCTGATTTTAAGGTCCTAAGTAGCCCTATAGAAATCAATGTGAAAACTCATGCTTGACGGTAAGCATATGCCTAAGTATCTTGCTGAATCAAGATATGTTTCAGTATGGAAGGAACTTGGAACTCTTAAGTTTTAACAAGTTTCAGATGAACAGCTGGGATACAATTCTGGCCCTATTGAAGTCAGAAAATTTCAGACGACTTCAAAAGGCCCAGCATTTTACCTCCACTCTAGTGGAGACTGATCCAAACATCCTTTGTGAGGTTCACTTGTCACATCTATTTATCTGATACTATTTGTTAATTTGTAAATTAATTTATGTAAAGGCTCAGGTAACTTGTTTGAAGAGCTGATTTAAGATGGCGTCTGTCATGCTGATTGGGTAGTTTGGTCTCACATATCTTCCTATGCTCTTACGTGTGGCTAGTCTGAGTCAGACCAACAGTCCACCAAACCCAGTCCTGAATTCCACAGTAGCAAGTGTGAGATGCTTCAGATGGAATGTACAGAACAGGACAATTTATTGTAAGATCTATCCCTTGTTATCCAGGCCCCAATTCTAGCAGTCAGAGGATTTGAGATACCCAGAACATGGGGTTGCATCCCTAGACATCTTGACTAACAACAATCTATCCTCCATGAATTTACCTAATCCTTTTTGATCCCTGTGATATTTTTGGCCTTTACAACATCCCCTGACAATTAGTTCCAAGGGTGAGTGTATGCTGTGTGAAGAAATGCTTCCTTATGTTTCTTCCTATTACCTATTACCTGCTACCTATTAATTTAATCAAGGGACCCCTGATTCTTGTGTTATGCAAAGTGGTAAATATTACCCTTTCTCTGTATCATTCATGATTTTATAGGCCTCTTAGTCATCACTTTTCCAAGGCTAACAGTTCATCTTTTTCATCTCTCTTTGTATGAAAGCTGTCTCATACCCCTAACTGTTTTTATTGCCAGTCTTTGAGCCAGCCAGATCTGCACTCAGTATTCAAGATGCGGGCATACCAAGAATCTATAGAGTGGCATATGATATTTTCTCATATTATCTATCAATTTCCTAATGGGTCCAAACATTCTGTTAGCTTCTTTGACTACCGTCACACACTGAGCAAAGGCTTTCAGAGAATTATCCACAATGACTCCACGATCTCTTTCATGACTGGTAATTGCTAATTTAGACCCCATCATTTTTGTATGTATAGTTGGGATTACATTTTCCCATGTGCATTATTTGGCATTTAGGAACACTAAATTTCATCTGCTTTTTTGTGGCTCAGTTTTGCAAGATCCCTTTTGTAACTTTTCACATTCAGCTTTGGACTTAACTATCTTGATCTGGGCTGGCTTAAGAAGGGGGTTTTAGCAGTTGCAGCCCAGAGCTAAGGGGGGCACTGTAAAAAGATCCCTGGGCTTCCAAAAGTTCAGATCTTTTTCAGAGGCCCCCTTAGCTCAGAGCTTTGGGCTGCAGGCTCTATCCTGAAACCCTGCACATAGCCCTGCCTGGTCAGGAGAGAAGGTAAGGATGGCTCTGCACCCTACCTCCCCCTGGTTTGGCTAAAGCCACGTTGCAGTAAGTATCAGAGGAAGCTCTGGCCTCATGCAGCTCTTGCTTGCAGGCTCTGCCCCCACAGCTCCCATTGGCCAGATTTCTGTATATTTTCATTTAATCCTTCTTTCTTTCTTTCCCAAAATTGTCGGTTTTCCTTTTTCAGATTTTTTTCTATTTAGATTTTATCCCTTTCTTTCTCTCCTTTTTTAAATTCTTTGTTTCTTTACCATTTTTATCCCTCTCAGTTCCCCCAGGTAAATATATATTTATTATAGTTTTATTATAGTTAATATATATATATATATATATATATATATATATATAGTAAAATAAAAGTGACTGTCTCACTTTAACTTTTCTAACTTTTTTTTTCTGAAAAAAAAGTCAGGAAGATAAAAAGGGGGAGGATGAGAAAACCTAGAAATCAGAAGTACAAAAACTGATTTTTTGTGTCCAAAATACAAAACAAAATGGCACTTTAAATTGAAGCTGCATTAAAATTTCTGTTTTCTCATTTTGAAGTGCATTGAAATGAAAGTTTTCATTTAGTTTTATTTTGAAAAATCCTGCAGAAAACCTGAAAGTTTCAGTCCAAAATTTTCAAAAATGGATAATTCCAACAATATTTTTTCATGAAATTTAGTTTTTCTGATCAGTGTGTAGGTTTGTGTTTAAAGGAGCCTTGAAATAACCCACATTAAAAAGTTTTGAGTTGTGAAAAATAATACATCTCACATGAGTAAGTGAAAGCCGTAAACTGGCCCAGATTCAGTGATTGTTCTGCATGTGAGTTACCTGAGCCATGCCCCCACTCTGAACAATGGAGAAATAAAACCTGAGTAAAGTATACAGAAGGGTTCAGATAGTAGTCTTTAGGGCAGGTCTAGTAGGTCTTCCAGATAGAGGGCCCATTTCTTCTCTCCCTGCTTCTATCTGGAAGACCTACTAGACTTGTCCCACAAACTACTCTCCGAACCCTGTATACTTTACTCTGGTTTTATTTCTCCTCTGAGGCATAACTGGAGTGACACTGTTATAGAAGGGCTGCAGTGGATATAGGGCAGGGCGAGCGGGGCGGCTGCCCCAGACCTTGCGCTGCAATAGGCCCCGCACCGAGTCGCCGCACGGGGCCCAAATGGCCGCTTGAGCCGCGTGCTTCCGTGCGGTGGCCCGGCTGAGCGGCGCAGAACTCAGCAGAGTGCCATGGCAGGAGGCGAAGGCCGTGACAGAGGCTCCAGGTCCTGCCCCCTGGCCGTGTATGTCACCGCCCCGCCCCCCTTCGCCTCCCGCCATGGTGCTCAGCTGAGTTCTGCACCGCTCAACCAGGCCGTTGTGCAGGAGCAAGTGGCGCAAATGGCCCTTTGGGCTCCGCGAGTGAAAGGCAGGAGGGGGAGGACTAAGGAGAAGAGAAAGAGAGAGAGAGAGAG
>JANRFK010004149.1:150882725-150894286 GCA_030068395.1 Apalone spinifera
CTGGCCTCCTTTGCATGACTTTTCCGGCAAAGGGGGCCAATCTAGACACAGCCACTTGTGTTTGTAAGAGAGCCAATGTATTATCCCCATGACAAACAGCTGACATAACCATTTAGGAAGCACTGTTTGCTGGTGATTTACTTTAATCCTTCTCTGCAAGGAATTCAGCATATATGCTTTTTACTTCTGTGAGCCTGAGAGCAGTTGTTTCCTGTTTTACCCCTGAATCTTTCCTATTCGTTTCACATTTTAAACCAAGGGCTTCTCATTTATTTACAGTATCAGTTTGGGTTGAACATTAAAGACCTGAATGTATGACTTAATTCTCATGGGTTTATGTTGATCAAAAAATTACACCACCGCACAGACATTAATTATTGACAGCATCTTGTGGACTGATGTGGAGAGTTAACAGTTCAGATGGGAAGAATCTAGATGTCAGTTTGTTAAGAATACAGATCACAGTTACTGCCAATTGTGGACAAGAATAACGGTTTGAAGGATCATTATTTTTCCTGAAGGTTCTTTAATTTCAATTTTAATGATTTATTAGAGATGGCGAAACAATCTCCTTTGGATTTTGTTCATGTTTCTAGTCTTTACAGTTAATAATTCCATACTGATTGCAATATGTTGGTGATGGATAGCCACAAGCTTCAAATTTATTCATGCAAAAATATTCAAGATTCCCATTGCAAATGTTGCTTAATGGCTATCTTTGAAAATTGGGTTATAAATCTTTTTTTTTTTTTAAGTAAGTTTTCCAGAGTATGTACTTGGGCCTCAGCTTTAGGTAAACCGGGACTGAATTTAGAGGCTGGAACTCTTGGACTCTTGAGATTGTCTCTTCCCTTAAAATTCCTGACATTGGGGAAAGTAACCATTATTGTTACTATTAGTACAGTAGTGCCATGAGGCTCCAGCCAAACCCAAGGCTCTGTTGCACTAGGTGCTGTACAACACAGGCTATGTCTACACTGCAGAGTTTTTGCGCAAAACTGGCTGTTTTTGCACAAAAACTTGAGGCACCTCCACACCTCAAGCTCAGTTTTGTGCAAGAAAATTTACAGTCAATCAACAGAACAAAGGGCTTTTTGCAGTATAGGGATTCCTCTTTCTACAAGGAATAACTCCTTTTTCCGCAAGAGTTATTGCACCAAAAGATGTTTTTGAACGGGCAATGGGGGAGGGGGGGTCGCGCAAAAACAGTCTATCGAAACAAGCACAGGTGTCCTGGTGGCCATTCTGTTAATGGTAATCAGAGCTTTCTTGCAAGAGCGCATCCATGCAGTCCGGACGCTCTCTTGCGCAAAAGCGCATCGCTTTTCTGATGCGCTTTGCAGTGTGGACATGCTCTTGTGCAAGAAGTTTTTCGCGGAAGATCTCTTCCGCGAAAAACTTCTTGCACAACAAGCCTGCCGTGTAGACGTAGCCACATAGTAAGAGACAGTTCCCTGTCCAGAGGGGTTAAAATCTACACAGGTAAGACAAACAAGGAATGGAACAAAGGGAGTATTATTTTCCCCATTTTACAGATAGGGAAATGAGGCAAAGAGAGAGAAGGAGTCTGTGGCAGAGCTAGGTATTTAATCCAGATCTCCTGACTGCTAGCCTATTGCCATAAGCACAAAACAGTCATTCCTCTGAATACTAGATGGCTTACCCACCTCCCCAAAACCTCTTCCATTGCCTGAATTTTGAAAATATTCCTTAGTTTCCTTAGTTTCCTGCATTTACACCTCTTGAGCTGCCTTTATCTTTAAGATGACATCTCCATAAATTCATGTGCCATCTGCTGCACACTCATTGTCAGTATCCATACTTAAATCGGGTAGCTAATATCTCATGGGAAGTGTGTGTTTCTCACGTTAAGAGACTGTTTCCCTTGTAAATCTTCCCAAGCCTGATGTTTTGCCCATTATACTATGTGTTTCGTCAAAGAATCAACATACAAAAGCAGATCTTGAGGCTTCACTTCACTGATTAAAGCTGAGAGATGCAGTTCAGCAGTTAGGGAGACATTGAGGTTTTCTAAAGCTCCACTGTAACATGTTAATGTGCAGTATCTTAGATTTGCAAGGATTTGAAGTGAAGGAAGGCAAGAGAGCTATGTTTTAATTGTTAAAACTGTATCTTATTGGTCAGCATTTCTGCTGGTTTCCAGTTTTCAGATTTCTTACTGCTCCTTTCCCTGCAAATTTGGAACACATCTTTCCATCCATTTTCATTCCAGACCACTGCTTTGTATTCCCTAACAAATTCCTCTTTTGTCTATCAGACACATTACAACTGCTGCTGAAAAAGTAATATTTGGTGGCACACAGGAATTTAAACAAGATCATTGATTTTTAGGGGTTATTTTGCAAAGTAGTACACACTTTCTGATAACAATCATTCCTAATTGCTAGAGACTATGAGATTCAGATCCAGAGTTTGAGTACTCCAATGATGTTTGTATCTAAAACTTTGATTCGGTCCATTATAAAAGATAGGCACAGTCCTAGGGTAGGACTTGCAAATTTTGGTCCTGAGTTTTGATTTTCCATACTTCTAGATTGTGGAGCATTTTGAACTGAGGTATGATTAGGTTCTATCTTAAATAATAATCACCCAAGTACAGTAAACCGAATGCATTGCTAAGCAATGGAAGATGGGCAGTACAGTAAGCTTAATACATAAGTCTTTCATCATAGAATACTTGAGTTTCAATGTAGTGATCAGAGTCTAATCTCACTCTGATCACAAGTGGCCATTTACCCATAACCCAAAACCTCCACATAATTGGTTTTGATTACCAGTCAAAATGCAGGAAAGGCCTTAACAGGAAAAGGCAGATAGCATTTTTTATCTGGGTAGGGAAAACTTACATAGCACCGACTGGTTTTAATCAATGGTGTCAGCTTCTCAGTTTACGCGCCCTGAAAATAATATAGGGGGTTCCAATAATTCATGTTCTTTGCAGTCTATCAAAACAAAATAACTTTTCTAATGGCTTCACCTATAGTACTTCTATTGCAAGACTATAATATTAATCAAACTACATTTTTCCGTAGCATTTCAGGACTCACAGATCAAATATTTGACAGAGAGCTCCTTATTCTTCATTTGAATTTGTCATTTTCCATGTTTGGCGTCCTCTTTTGTGCAGCGGTTGTATTCTCAAATCCCACCGAGATGTGTAGGCATTGAAGATGCTTACTGGACTATGTAGCATTAAATACTAAGAGAAAGGATGATTGAGTAACATTTTTTCATGTAACCCCTATTTTTCTACTGTTCTCTTAAAAAAAGAAAGTGCTAAATATCAGCTGAGACTATTGTGATTCATATGGGGAACCAAAGTGCTGTTAATATTTCACTATCTTCCTATAAATGCAAAACAATGAGGCTCACAACAGTACTGTTTTCAAATAAATAGTTTCAGCGGGATAGTCATGTTAGTCTGTAATTGGAAAAACTTAAAAAACAACAGTCTTGCAGCATCTTAGAGATTAACAGAAAATGTAGATGGTATCATGAGCTTTCGTGGGCACAACCCTTAATCAAGTCATCTGAAGACGTGGGTTGTGCCCATGAAAGCTCATGATACCATCTACGTTTTTGTTAGTCACTAAGGTGATGCAAGACTATTTGTTGTTTTTTAAGTTTTCCCAGTTACAGACTAACACGGCTACCCCGCTGAAACTTTTGAACAGTCCTGTTGTTTGTAATGGGGAAAGTGAGCCTTTTGTTAACTGCCTAGTTGTTTCAGACAAAAAGCCATGTTGTCTATATCCCTTCTGTATAGGACTAGCTATGGCATCATCCTAAAATTGTAATGTCCAAGATGCAGTTGCACAAATACTAGAAAGACATATATGGATATTTGGCAGGAGGCTGGAGAGAGGGCTTACAGTAAATGAGGAGGGGAAATGAAATTACATGAGTGGGAAGAGACTAAGGATGCATCTGCCCAGTGGCACTAGCTGATAATAAGCTACGCAATTTGAGCTATGCGAATTACGTAGCTTATTTCAAGAGAGTCTATTTTGACAAATCCCTTAATCCTTGTGGAATGAGGTTTACTGGGATGTCAGAATAGCAAGCTCATTATTTCGATTGCATTTCAAAATAACGGGTGTGCTGTGAAGACGCGGAAAATGCTATTTCGGGATACCATTGTATCCCGAAATAGCGCTTACTGTCTAGACGTTCCCTAAGTGAGCTACATATGAGGTCAACAGAAAACAGAGTTGAAGGAAAAGATGCACTGAAACCAGGGAAGAGAAGAGAAATATGAGAGAAGGACAGAGAATGTGGAACAACCAGAGAAGTAGCAGAAGCAGATGGATGGGATTAAAGGAAAGTGGAACAACAGAGGATGAGAGAAGGGAAATAATAAGAAAAAACAAACTAGACAGCAGGGAAAGAAGATGGGTGGAAGGGAGGAATGGAAGGAGAATACAAGAGAAAAGAATTAGGATTTTAAGGTTGGAAAATGGGTTTTTGATTACCTGGCCACTCACATTGGAAAGTACACATCAGGCTGTTCTATTCAGGAGGTTTTCATTCTTTGTGCATATGTACAAAATTGAAAGAATACGAAGATACAAGAGAGCAAATATATTTGATTTGCTTATTGTGGGCACTATGGTAGAGGCAATTTTTCAGGCTTTGAAATCCAATAACGATTAATATATGTGCCTTTGTGCTATTTTGTAACACCTATTGTCTACATAATAAACAAGGCAATAGTGCTAGCTATCTCTGTAATGTCAAGGATAGGAAATAACATACACAGAGGAGCTTAAATTCTACAAAATACAGGAAAATCTGCAAAACTCCTTAAATCCACAGATTGTCTATGCCTGTAGACACCTGTGCTGTCCCTGATTAGACAAATTATATCACTGTTATTGAAATAATATTACAGTCACAAACTTCTGGACTTGTGTGAAATGTTTTCCATTGTCTTAGCTCATTCCATAATAAATGCATCACAATGCATAATCAGTCACAAATGGCATTTTTCTCAGCTCCGGTAAATTCAGAATTACATGAAGTCTAAATTACTCCCATCCCAGGAGACTGATTCTTTGAGGTCAGGTCAAGCTCATGAAGGGGAGACAGTGCAAAGAAGTTTGTATTGCAGCCTCTTGAAATGCACCCATCATACATAAATAGCCTTTGTTTCTGTCATAACCAGAACTGTAAGAGCATATAACTAGTTTATTGCCAGTGCTTCCCCATGCTAGCAGTAGAATGAAGATCTAATTACAGGAAGCAGATAGCCAAATGGCTAAGGTCCCCAGACTGGAAGTAAGGGTAGACCTGGTTCTATTCCTTCTCCAAGCACTGACTTGTCTTGTGATCTTGGATGAGTCACATAATCATTGCTTGGTTCTTTTGTTCCCCTCTGTTTAGATGTAAACATATTAGGGCAGAGACTGTCTCTTATTATGTTTATCTAGCACAGTGGTTCCCAATGCAGTGCCTGCGGGCCATTTCTGTGCACCTCTCAAGTGTTCAGGGCCGGCCCCACCCCTGGGTGTGCGGTGCATGGGCGGCCCCGCCACTGGGCGCGCGGTGCATGGGCGCTGCCGGTTCCTGGGCACGTGGCACAGGCGCCAGCTCCGGGCACGCAGAGCATGGGTGGTGGCGGCCCTGCCCCCAGGCGCACGGGACATGGGCTATTCCTGCCCTGGGCACGCGGTGTATGGGCAGCCCCACCCCTGGGCATGCAGCACAGTTGTGGCGCCAGCCCTGGGAGTGCGGCGCATGGGTGGCGCCAACTCCGGGCACGCAGCATATGGGTGGCCCCGCCCCTGGGCGCGTGTGTGGCCCCGCCTCCGGGTGCCCGGCATGTGAGCGGCCCCGTCCTCGGGCACCCGGCAGCCCCAAAAGTTTGGGGACCACTGATCTAGCACAAAGGGTGCCTAAGGCCTATTGGGCCTCTGGGCACTACTATAATATTAAATCTAATGGCAGGCTGAGAGTTAAACTTTCACAGACATAACTGTTCATATTTTCATTAAATGAAAAGATCTAACATCTTGATTTACTCCAAGGCAATCAATAGGTTAGTATCTTCTTCAGTTTTTCCTTGAAACTCATAGGACTCTCAGTGAAAAATAAAAATGTATTCATTCTTTTATCTCTTTTTTGTCAACACCAGAATCATTAGTTTTAATCAAAAGATTAAAACTATATATTTATGCCTGGAGGACTTCAGTTTTTTGGGATAGAAACAAACTGTCTTTTATTTTCGATTCATGATATACATATACAAATATCCACTGTGCTTCTAGTTCCAGTCATTTTCTCAGAATGTACTGGAATGTCTGTAAAGTGTCTACTGCAAAGAGCAATGAAGCAAATAATAGCTACAAATAAATAAATAGGATTTTAAAAATGCATTTGTGATATGAAAAAAAAAAGACATACACAAAGAGGAAAACTGCTACGCACATGGTAAAGCGGCCTTACATGAACATCTGGTGAAAGAATAAATTTTCTTTGCATCAGTAGATTCCGCATTAGCTCAGTGGCCCTGATGCCTACATGGGCAGTTTGTCAGGCATTCTGGGACAGATGGTCACCCTCTCTTTGGACGTTGGATTTCAGAGAGGAGAATGTTTGCATTAGTCCTCTCTTACTGCCCTGCCTTTCTCCTATGACTATGGTCACTGTGCTAATATACTATGTTACTGAGTATCATCTTTGAGTCATCCCTTTCTCTGGCTCTGCCCATGGAAGCCGTACCCAAATCTTGTCATATCTCCATATCCTCTTTAAAGTCCAGACTTTCTTTCTGACCACACAATGAGAATTCCCACAGAGGCCTTCACCATCTTACATTTCCTCTGTGGAGGCCTCCTTCCCCCAGTCTTGCCTCTCAAATCCCCATCTCATCCCATTCAAGTAAAAAATGCAGCTGCTAATCTTGACCATGTCTATTGTAATGCAAATAAAACTAATAGTGGCAGCTTGCAGCAGAATGTCATAAATACCTGCATGTGGAAGAGGAGACGCTGTTGAGAAAGAAGCGCTGAAGCAAAAGCAACTAAAGCCCAGTGATATATTGTAGTTTTTGCTTAGGGTGAGATTCTGTGCTGAGTCTCTGAACTGCAGCACAGAACTCACAGTCCAAAGGAAGAGGGGGCTAAGGCAAAATTAAGCCACCTTGAGCTTCCCCGCTAGTGAGCTGTTCCGGGGGCTGGAGAGGCCCTTGGCATAACTAGATTTTGGAGGCCAGGTTAAGTTATATTACCCTCCCCAGCAATGTCTATGGGCTGCAGTGGTGCTTGTGGTTTCTACAGCACTGCATTGTGGCCTCACCCTCAACACAATTCTCCTATCCCCATTCCCAGCATGCCTATGATGCCAGGATTTGCAAATGGATCCTCAGAGGACAGCCAGGCAGTTATTTGTTTGCAATGCCTGCCCCAGGGAATCCTCCTTGCGGAGATGTGAGTTTTTAGGGTTCCTTTCTGTCACTCTGATCCATTCAGTTGGCATGCAAGGGTTGAAGGAGGGTGAAGATCGCAGCCCAGGTATTCTCAGCATGAAGTATAAAGTGTTTCATATTTCCTGCTAACTTACCAAGGACTCCTCTGAATTGTGAAGAAATCTTAATAATGTTCTGTCATTTCTGCACATTCCGTACCTACTTGGCGCTGAGTGATGTGGTGCAAAAAAAAAAAAAAAAAAGCAGTTCTGCACACATGCCCACCTAATCTGCATTGAGTCATTCACCCTGTGTCTTGTTTTCTTTAATAGGGTTGGCACAGATCCAGATGAAGACCTGAAAGCAGAAACTGCAAGCCAGGCAAGTTACAGCTATTGATATATCTGTATTGAATAACATAATGTCCAGTCATGTTTAGTTCGTGTTTCTCAGTGCAGTAACTGGAAATCATTACTGCAGGGTTATCTCTGCTATAAATGCAGATGATGTACAAAACCATGCATGCTTCAAAATATTTTGTAACTGTTTATTGAGAAGACAGGTACATACATTTTCCAGTTGCACCGGGGCACCAAAATAAGTTTATCTGATCCTGGATTTTGAGGAATGCATTGCAAATAGATATTGATGTGATGAAATATTAGTAAAACTGTGGAATTGCTGCTATGGCAAATCCAAAGCTTGAATTAGCTACCAACACCGTTTATGAAAAGAAAAGCTTTCAGAACAAAGCTCAGTTCTTTGGATTAAACAAAGGAACAATGAACGATCGAAATTCTCAACTCCTATATCAGGGTAGGTCAGGTTGCTGACAGTGTGAGTTCGTCATTTTTAACATGGCCATATGAACATACATCTGGGTTAAAAAAAAACGTACACCAATAGGGACTAAGGAAACTTCATGTGCTGATCTGTCACCCCATTGCCCCTACCTTTTGGGGTGCTTATATTTGCAAATGTTTAAAATACAGCTGAGGTGAAATCCCAGCCCTAGTCAAGTTCTCCTCATGAGCGTTCACTAGGCTGCCGTGTTTGGATCTACAAAATGGAGTTTGTGTGCTTCTGAGCCTCCAGGAAGGCTGTGTCTACACTATGGGGTTTTTCCAGGATACCCGGAAAAGCTCTGCAGTCTAGACATAGCCCTTCTCCCCAGCCTCCTTCCAGCAGTGGCTTGTGGTGGGAGGGAGCTGGAAGGGGGCCTCTCCGGGTGTCAGAAGTATAGGCAGCCTCCCCAGAACCTGTGAGCAGGAGCCCAGGGTTCTCTGGTGCTGCTTCCTTGGGCTGGGTGGCACAGACTGGTACTGCATGTGCCTCAACATGCATGGACTGCAGCAGGATAGCCAGGCCAAGAAGGCCAAGCAACGATCACACCATAGCCCTTCAGCACCCACCACCTCCACCCTGTTTGTGTGAAAAACTAAGAGCACTTACCTGATGATCCCTCCCCAGCCTTGGAGGATACCTGGGACACATCCAGACCGTGGGGTGCCAGCTCTAAAGTGAGCGTGGTGATGGTGTTCACCGTGTCCTCATCCTCCTCGTCTTCCTCCTCCTGTGCTGGAACCCCCGGGTGATGATGGTTGTTTCCAGCCCTGAGTCCATCACTAGGGGTGGGGAAGGTGCTGCACCACCACCCGAGGATGTAGTGTAGATCATCATAATAGGGGCAGGAGTGGGATCCTGCCCCAGAGCGTGAGCTGCGCTCCCTCGCCCTGATGTAGGCCTGCCGGAGCTCTTTGACTTTCCTCTGGATGTGCACCAGGGTCCTGCTGTGGCCCTTTGTGGCCAGGCTCTTGGCCATCCAGCCATATATATGACAAATCCTTTTATCTGCTCACCCATGTTGAGTAGATTTCAGCCGGTTGCCCCGTTCACCGGCGGTGCGCGCATGCGCAGTGCAGGTCTGGAGCATGAGAGGTGCAGGGCTGGCGAGTGGATTTTGCCACGGTTTGTCGAGCCCTGTATATCAGCATTGTGCCATCTGGAGCAGAGATCCTGGTGGTTCTCCTCGTCATCCCACACCTTGAGGCGGGCCATGATCTCCACCCCAGACCAAGATGGCGCACTCCTCTTGCAGCCCCTAGCAGGCTCCTGGAACCCTGTGCATGCTCCCTGGGGTGGGCAGGGGCACTTGGGAGGCTTGTGGATGGGACATGGCACCCAGATGTCAGTCACTGGCAGCTGCGCTATGGCTGGAGGCTCTGAGGGCCGGCTTCCTGTCACAAGCCCTGTCCCCTTTAAGAGCTTCAGGGGAACAGGAACTATAGAGTTGTGATGAGTGTGGATGGAGTGGCTAGCAGGGCACCTGTGGGATTTTTCTGGAGGCCTCTTTTTTTTGACAAAACTCTTTATTCCATGTCCACAAACCCTCTTCCAAAAAAGATTTTTCAGGGGAGGCCTTATTCCTCATGGAATTAGGTTTACCAGCATCAGAAAAAGCTCTCTGTTATTTTGACTTTCTTTCAAAATAACACAATTGCAGTGTGGACGCCGTTATTCCAGAAAAACGGTGCAGTGTAGACTCACCCTTACTGTGGCTGCTAGGCTCACTCCCTGTGCAGAGACCCTCCTTGAAAGTGAGACCTCCCAGTCCCTGGGCCCTGAGACCGATGCTGAGACTCCCCAGCAGTTCAAACACAACCTTCCCAGAATGTCCCATAGGTGGACACTCTGGTTTATAGTTTACCCCTTCAGCGATAGAAGATAGTAGAAGCAAATAGACACCAATTTTGCAGAGGAATTTCTGAAACAAAATGTGCATTCCTGTACATGAGACAGATCTAGGAATCCAATAAAACACCTGTCTATCATTCCCTGCCTCGGTTTCCTCACCACTCCTGAACAGGCTTTGGGATTTGCTCAGTGTCCTTTCACAGTTCCAGGTCCTCACTCTTCCAGCTTATGATGTCTGGAGGACCCTCCTCTCTAATCCTGACAGCCAACTTCCTTCAGCTACCACCAGTCTAGCACTCTAAAGATTTCCTCTCACTGAGGAAGCATTCTCCCTTCTTCCTTTCCTTGAACTTTCAGCTTCTGTGTTTTTAAAGGAAAAAATTATATCACACTAATATCTGTCTCTTTGCTCCCCTTCTGGAGATTTTCCTCTCTCCTTTTCTGTCTCCTCTAGGAATCTGGTTTTATCTACATTACAGCGACAGCAACAATATAGACAGTAGTGTCTTTTCCAGTATATAACACTATAGGACATACAGATCAATATCAGAGATTCTATTGCATTGTGCAATATAAACATTATTTCACCTTGAATGTGTTTTTTTCGGGGGCTTTTGGGTTGTGAAAATGTGCTTGCACTAGATGTCAGTAGATAGGACTTCTAATTTTCTTCCTTTTCTATTAAAATGAGAAATACATATTTGTGAATAACAATAAGATATCACCTGACCCGAACTGTGTTCTGTTAATTAACACCTAGTTCTATTCTCAGCAGCATAATAGAGTAGGAGTGAATAAATATAACATATGTCACACAAATCATGTCTAAATCAGCATGCTTTATTGTAAAATATTTTTCCTAGCAAGGTGGTCTTGTTGTTCTGATTTCCTTTAAAATGTTTACTATTTTCATTTTTCTAATATGTTTACCTATAGCTGTTATATTAATTTTTATTAGTACAATTCATTGTCCATTTCTTCTCTTTTTAAATCAGTACTGCAGACTGTTCTTTTTTATTTTCAGATTGTTTCTTTAAAGTTTCCTCTTTTCCCCTATGATTTTAGATTATTCATTTTTTCTCTTTATTTTTCTCCTACACAACTTCTGATATGAGCTTTTTTTCTTTTAATCTATCTTCCATACTGAGTTCCCATTTTTTTCAAATATGTGCTATTCTCTCTTTCATACTACAGAGTCTTTTTCCAGTGCTGTAACTAGCTAATTTTGCACCTGAGGGCAAAAACATAAAATTGTTTCCCCTCGTGTGTATATATTCATAGTAGTTATTTTGTAAAAAAAGGGAAAATATATAAATAATAATAATAATAATCATTTATATAGTAGCCCAATGTCTGTGACTCTGTAACGCTGTAATGTTTGGTGTTGCCTCTGGGGGGCGCTGTTGCCTCCTGCTGTGGTGCTCAGCTGACTTCTGCGCCA
>JANRFK010004149.1:150900629-150913501 GCA_030068395.1 Apalone spinifera
TCATCTGCATCCCTTTTCCGGAAAAGGGGGCCTGTGTAGACACAGCCCTGTAGTCTAGACGTAGCCCAAGTCTGGAGCTGACATAGCTGTTCTCCAAGCTCTACCACTTCCCTGCATTTCCACTCACCCTTGACATTTGTTCTATTTGCTCTTGCCAAGTGATCAGTTTTACCAAAAATGTTGGGACAGGCAGGAAAGGGCTTAAAAAAGGATCTGTCACAGCCAAAACAGGATGTACAGTCACTATACTTACAGGGTTTTATCCAAAGCCCAATTTAATCAATGTAAAGATTTCTGTGGACTTCAGTGGGGTTTGGATCAAGTCTTAGTGCTGTGCAGCCCTATTAGAGTGAGCCTTACATGCATCATACATACAAGAATGTTTGTATGATTAGCTTAAAACAAGACAAATTAAACTGAAAAGTGCAGAATGTAAAATGTTCCCATTGAGCATTCCATGGAGAATGAAGGTGGGTTTTTTTAACAAAAAAAAAACATATCTCAAACTTAAAGCCAAAAAGGAATAAAACTCTAATGGAGTGTGCTATTTGGAATGTTCATTTCCATTTCTGTTCCTGTCCTGTGGTTAATTCTTATGCAATTTTTCATATAATGCTCAGAGGATAACTAATTAGCCATCTAGTTAAAAACATATAATTCCAGACTCTGGACATGATCCTGCAGCCTCTTCTGTGGGAGGCAGACACCTATGCCCATGTAGATCCCAGCTAATGTCAGCTTGCAGAATGGAGAACGATATTTGGAATCAGTGCAGGAAAATACTGAAAACTATCCACAGGAGTGGTGTGGGGTTTGTGTGCATTTTTGTTTATTTTCTTTTCAAGCAAAAAGGAAAAAATAGAAAGGTAACTAGTATCATAATTATTGGAATATTATGCTCCCTTTGGAATGACCTTTTTTGTATGCCATAAACAAATACCATCTGAGCTTGGTAGGAGTAAACTTCTGTAATCCCACTACAGCAATTTAACAGAAATATCATTTTTATTGATCTCAGAATATAGTGCTTCTCAGCTGCTTAATAAAATTGGAATCATTAATAAAAGTAAATGCTGAATTATTCCACCCGAGTACCGGCACAGCAAGGAGAAATGTGCGGATGATCTAATTTGCCCATGAACAGATTCACATACTGAGATGAAATCTGGGCCAAAGAGGGATGGGGGAGGGGGATTAATAAAAAAAATTTCAAGTAAATGTAACTTGGTTTGACAAGTATTTTTAATATCAAAACTTTGTTTTATTTATGTTTCAAAAACTCTTTTGATTTTATATCTGCGTTTATTTTGCAGAGAGCAGCTACTACGGATAAGAACACGACCAAGGCTGAGAGCGCATGGCTGTTCAGAATATGGTATGGGTTTGATCATAAGTATCCTTTTCTTCTTATAAACCATGGACACTTGCTTTGTTATGCGGCGCACACTGGAAATGCTTAAAAGTTCAAATATTATCACCTTTTTTTTAAAAAGTGAAATGAAATCGCAGCCCAGCTAAGGAAAAGACAGAATGAAAGCGAATTCGAACACACTGTTGCAATAGGGCAAGTGCAGTGTTGGCATGTTCCTAAATGAGGTGAAAGAGAGCGAATCAGCCTGGGAACACCTGCCCAAATCAAAGTTCTGTCAATGTATTAAAACAAGTTCACTGTGTCTAATTCCAGGATATGAAGCATGTGCAGGCATGAGCCAGTTACCACGTTGTTGTTGCAAGGCTGAGGAAGCAAGGCATTTAAGACCATATAAAGCCTGGTTGTGACTGGCCCATATGCAAGTGAGCAAAGGCGAATGAAGTCTCCCTTCAGTCTCCCTGCACAGGGTCCAGCCAAAATCAACATCCCTGTGCTCCCGTGGGCACAGAGGCAACTGTCTGCTTCTACATCTTGGTTCACTAGCCACCTCAGAGAAGGTGCAGAAGGGGTGAAGCACTAGCACCTCCCCAACCGGCATCCAGAGGTGCGTTTTCCACACCCCCAGAGGGGCAGCAGGCACATTTTCTGAGAACTGGGGGGCTCCCAGATGCCTGGGCTGCTTCTAAAAGCCATACTGCAGCCCACAGAGCCATCTCTGAAGCTAACACCTGCGCAAAGTGGTTGTAACAGTCTATCATGCTGGTTGGGAATTGGTATTACAGCATTTTGTACAGTTGTCAGTGATACCCCTTGTGCACAACAGTGGAGAATCAATGTTCTATAGCAAGTACCAACACAGCAGCAAAAATAACAGGAGTAATTCTGTTGACTTCCATGAATACAGGATCAAGCAGGCCCACTGATGGGGTGGGAGTGTAGAGGGAAGTGGTAAAGCCAGTCAGTTGCCTCTCAGCCCATGCATACAGGATCAGGCAGGCCTGCCGATGGTGGGGTGAGAGAGGGGCAGTTGCCCCAAAGCCCTGTGATTCAAAGGGGCCCGGTGCTCCTGGCTGCCACTGCTGCTACTGCGGCAGTGGCAGCAGCCAGAGTCTCGGGCCCTTTAAATTGCCACCAGAGTGCCACCCTGCACTCTGTGCACCTCTGTGCACCTGAGGTCCCACCTCTTCCAGATCATGAAACCAGGCCCTCCCCCTGTCTTGCCCAGAGGACCGCACAGGCTATCTGCTCCATTGTAATCAGATTTGGGACACACACACACACAATATATATATCTCAGTGCTGACTGACCTAACTTTTGTTGTTCCATCACGCTGCACCATATTGGAGCAAAGATCAGCACTCATGCTATACGTTTCTTGTATGTTTTTCTGATGTGAGCACAAGCAAACTTCGACACAAACATATTTACAAGTGATAAAAGTTACTCTAAAGCAATGCCTATTAGAACTCCAGTAAAATTATCCCTCAAAAAGTCTTCCAATAGAAACCATCTCTTTCTGGTAAGCAATATAAATTTACGGCTCCTAGTTTATCTATTCAAATAGATCTAATGACCAAAAAGTTGGAATTGAAATGTTTCACTAGTACAGGCTTAAGTTCACAGTTTTTTACTTTTCAGGCATAGTGGAAAATAGTCTGTACAAGATACTAAAAAGGGGGGTAGAATATGTTTAAAAAAATACTAAATGCCATCATCATTTGCTTTAGATACACACGGATACTACTCACTCTGAAAGAAGAGCCCTTATTTGGTACAAAGGGAAGAACAGCACAGAAAAGGAGATGGTTAAGAAAAAGCAGGGAGAATGGGATAGGAAAGTGAAGAGGGATGAGTGAAAGAGAGAAGGAAAAGAAAATAAGAGGCAGTCATAAAAACAGAATAAAGAGAAAACAGGGGAAGGATAGAAGGGAAGAAAGCAAGAACCGATATAAAAAGAGCAGAATACAGACCAAAGGGAAGGACAGGGCTAGGGGGAAGATGCACGTTAGGGCTATATCTACACTACCCGGAGAGGCATAAGGATCTTGCGCAAAAAAAGGGTTTTTGCACCAAAAGGACACATCCATACTGCATGTTTTTGTGCAAAAACCTTTTGCACAAAAACGGATCGGAGTAGATTATGCAGATGAAGTGCAACAAAATGCTAATCAACACTTCATTTGCATTACCTCTTCCGGCAAAAACTCGTAGTGTAGATATAGCCCTAGAGTGCAGGAGAAACAAGGACATGGTCAATGAAAAAAGGAAGGGAACAGTGTAGAGAAACAAGGAAAATAAAGTGGGAAAGGCGAGGGGTTAGCTGAATCTATGATCCAGGTTACTGTGAAGTAGCAGCTGCTTTACCATAATCTTTTTGGGGGTACCATGCATATTATAGAAATACCAACTGGAGAAACTATGTAGATCTGCAATTCAGGACAATAACCTTTTCTTCCTGTGCACTTTAGAAAGTTTGACATCCAAGGTTTTTGCATTTCAAGAAAACATTAAATTTCTAAGTGATTTTTGAAGAGATTCTCAAAATGAAAGCAAATTTACATCTTAAGTAGCAATCTGTCTTCTAGTCTGGAAATAATCTTTCTCCAGTGTTCTCATTTTCAAAGGCTGCAGCCCTGCCATTATCCTACAAAAGTATTTTCATTTTTTTTAAAAAATATGACTTTTACATTTTATTTATGCTGAAGACTTATGTTCAAATCCCCATGGAGAAGAATGGTTCAACCCACTAATGTCTGGACTGACAGCTCTGAGCTTTTCTGCAGTGTGAGTCACTATTCTGCTTCTGAAATATGTTCCTGTTCTTTACAGAGAAAGAAATTATCCAACCAAACTTTTCTTCAATACCTGTGCCCTTCTCTTAGCAATGTTATGAAGTTCTGCCAATGAATGCAGAAGATGAAATTAATACAATTGTCGTGGGGTGCAGTATTTATACCCAGTACAAGATTTCACAATAGATTATGATAAAGCCTTTAAAGAAAAGGTGCTGAAAGCTAATCATCTGTTTGGTTATACACTTAGGAAGAGTCCATGCCTGTGACATTTCTGTGGCCTAACATTTGCTCTCAGGCACCAACTCATATCTACCCGCTCTTCTGGTAATAACATCCCCAATATGTGTTTATTTCATGTGAAGAGGCAAAATTGCAGCAATCAAAAGGTTGTCTTGTTTCTTGCTGTCATTCTGAATGATTTCCTAAATTGACTTGGAGAATGTTTTAGGAACAATATTGTTAATTCAGCCACTAGGAGCCTGATCCAAAAGCCGCTCTATCATAGAGGGTCTTTTCATTTGCTTCAGTTCGCATTAGATCTGGTTCTTGATACCTAAGAAAAATACATCTCACTTTTTAAGACTAAGTAACGTTAACATCTGAACAGTGAAAATTAAGAAGAAATAATTTGAGTACCTGGGGATAGCCCTATTGAGTTTTTCATTTCAACATTGCAGTAAATACAGAACAAGATGAAATATTTGGTATTTAAATGTCTCAGAGTTTGTCTCTGTGTTCATGTTTTTATAGCCTGGATTTGTTGCCATTGGGAGCTGTAATAGAATACTAAGAGCTGATGAGGAAGAAGAGTTTTGGGGGAAAACACTAAATATTTCAAGAATATTTATTGAAGTAATAGAATTAATGTCCCAGCACTCTCATAGACAGGATATAGCATGGCTGTTTCAGTTTCCTTCAAGGGCACCTAGTGTAGCTGTATTGAATATAGCAAGTTTTCCCCAAAAAAATAGAAGTGCAAGTGGATTTTTTGATTCTTTCTGTTTGGGGCCAGCAGCACATGAGGTCACAGCTCACAGAAAGGGAGTGAAGGTGTTTAGTCCAGGAGCATCCCAGGAAAGGAGCTGTGACCCTAGGAACCACAGTTCTCTTCCTGGTCTGTTCGTGCTCCAGGGAGGTAGCTGGGCAGCCAACAGACTTTGCTGGGCCCTGGGCAAGATGGGTCAGGGCCAGCTCTGGGCCCCCAGAAGGAGCAGGGTCTTGGTGGGAGGAACAGGGCTTGGGGACTAGCCTCCTGTAGCCAGCCCTTCAGTGCTGGTGGCAATTTAAAGGATCTGAGGCTCCATCCACCCAGGGCTGGCTTTAGGCCGATTCCCTGGAATCGGGCCCTGCGCCTAAGAGGGCCCCGCACCCAGGCGTGCGGCACATGCGCAGCCCCCTCCTCAAGCACACGGCGCATGCACGGTACCCCGGGCACACAGAACATGCACGGTGTCGCCACAGGCATGTGACGCATGCGCGGCCCTGCCCCCGCGAATCGGGCCCCGCACTTCCTAAAGCTGTCCTTGCATCCACCTGGGGCTCTGTCCATTCCATCCAACCCAGGTCCTTATAAATCACTGAGCCCTGGGGCAGTTGCCTCCTTTGTCTCCCCTTAGCCACGGGCCTGGCTGGTAGTAATTTGCCAGGTCAGCTCCCCCATTACCACCATTGCACTGGCTCCACCCATTCCTCACCCCTCTTCACCCACTTGCTTCAGAGAGGTAGTATGACAGTCTGCAGCATCCACTTACTTCAGGTCTGGGCAGCTTGTGTAGCAGTGAAAAGAGGCTCCACTATAGAGATATGTAGTGCAAGTCACAAAGAAAGATTACATTTTAGAGTAGCGACTTACAAGAACTTTTCCCTATTTTCCAATAACCATTGGGGATGCATACAACTTAACCAGCCAATCTGGGTTAAAGAATCTTGTAGCAGATTCTTGGTTCACTAAAATTTCTTTCCCTTTCATGTTTTCATATAACTGCTACATCCCCCACTTAGATCATTTTTCCCTCTTGGTGACCACAATGGCCCTCACTACCCATTCTGTGGCCTGATTTGAAGGAAGTCTACAGGCTTGTCCCTGCCTGTAACCCAGTACATAGAGAGTGAGACATGGTGATTATGAAGATGAAGGAATGGTTGAGGAGAAGGATGACATGTTTTAAAGGGGAAGAAAAGAGAGAGAACCTAATACCTGTTAATCACTGTTCCTACTAATCCGTACATTTTATTATGTATACCAAAGCAGTGCAGCCATGCACCACCAGTAGCAACACATCCTGCCAGCTGAGTGCGCTCTGCTAATGAGTTGAGTGGCATTTGAATCTCTCATGGGTGGCCACCCAAGTGCACAGCTTGCAGGGAACACTGCTGTTAATATATTAATTCAATGCAGACATTGTACTTTTAATGGCTGAGCTCTCTCTTCAACATGACACACTAGAAGTTAGTCTGAGGACCAACAGATATTGCAAAGCAGAGGAAAAGATGCGTTGAGATGCTGTGGAAGGAATGGAGGGAAGCCAATAAGAAGGGAAAGAGGAGGAAGACCAAAGGCAAAGGATGCACAAAGTAAGTTTGTTTTTATTACTTAATAGATATGGAGTGTCACGGGGCCTGATCTCAGGCTCAGCCCACAACCCAGGTTGTTGGTTGTTTCTGACAAAGGTGTAGGGAGGTGCTGAGTCTGATGTGGCATTCCCACACTGGGCAATAGAGAACCTGCTTCTAATGTCAGGGAGGAGAAGTGACCAGTGAACAATTAAGGTGATGTGTATTGGTGGCACTGGGATTGTGTTGGTACAATGATTGGCTCATCTCTTCCTTGAGCAATTCCAGTGGTTGCAATGGAAATTATTCCTAAATTCCTCTCAGGGCCTGGTTTAAGTGTGTTCTTGTCTGAGTTTCTTTTACACACATTGTATTGAAAGGAGAAGGAAGGGAAGTTCTCTCTCTTCTTTACAGATTGTCTTGAATTTGAGGGGCCAAATACCCTATTAGGCCAAAGGAAGCTGTGTTTAGAAATAGATATAGGAACACTATGAATGAATAAATCAGCTTTTCATGGAGAAGTTTTCTTCAGTACTTCTGGAATTATTCACCATTCTGATGTATTCCTCTCAGAGTCTAAAGGACAGATATTTATGGTCTTTCCTTTCACCTTGAATCAAGTAAGCAGAATTCCATTGATTTTAAAGGCTTGCAAAGTTTATTCTGTTTAATTAAGTAAATACTGTTTCCTTTTGCATCCCTCCCCATGGCTTGTATATAGGCTAAAGGTACATTTTACTTCATAGGCAGTCATTAGAAGTTTTGAGAACACAGAACAGTCTTTCTTTTGCCTACCAAATGCAATTGTATGCATTCCAGAGTAGGAAAAAATGACAGTCAAAGTGAATTTCATCATCTTATGATCTTCAGCTGAATCTTCCCTAACTGATGACTTGTTGCTGTCATGCCAGAGACAGATGCCTTGGAAAGAGATAGGGAGTGACTATAGAAATGTCTCTTGTATATAATTTTCTCCTTCCAGATAGAAATTAAGGGGCTTCCTAGTTAGTAACGTTTTTCATTAGTGGTGATTTCTTTCACTTATGCAGTACCTTTCTAATATGAAGGGCACCAGTATTGCTTTATTATTTACTAGGGCTATCAATTAGTGGGCGTTAACAGCTGCGTTTAACGCAGGGCAGAATTAACGCGTTAAAAAAATTAACTCGTGTTAATCGCAGAGGTCAGCAAATCAGCATGAGCTGCTTCAGAGACCATCTCTGGTAAGGCACAGTAATGCAAATCGCCACCAGAGGGCACACAGGAAAACAAAGCAGCCAGAAAGGTGAGGGAAAAACTGAAGCTGTGGTTCCACCTCCAGGGGAGAAGTAAACAAGAAAAGTAAAGACCCTGACACACATCCCTCTCCCCTCCCAGGTGAGCATATTTCTTAAAATAAAACAGCCGGGGGAGAGGGCTTGCCCAAACTGTCTTTCCCCCACCCTCACCCGGCTCACCCAAGCCACCCTCTCTTTGCCTTCTGGGGCTGGGACTGACCCTCTCCCCACATCTGATTTGGGGGCTGAGTCCCCCCTCCCGAACTCTGCACTGCCTATGGTTGGGGTCTTCCCCTGCCCCCAGCCCAGGGTCTGACCCCTCCCCTGAGCTTGGGGGCTGACCTCCCACCCCAGAGCCCTATGCCACCAGCAGTTGGGGGCTGAGCCCCCCCAAACGTTGCACTGCCCACGGCAGAGTCAAGCTCCCCCCCTCCCCCCCCGGTCCTGTGCTGCCCACAGCTGGGGCTGAGCTAAAAAAGGACTCTGGAATAGGACACAAATATATTGGTTATATAGAATAATTTACATTCAGCTTTCATGATAGAATTTGCACTACAATTCTTTAGTGTGGTGAACTGAAGTGGTTTTTTTTTACAGTGTAAATGTTTTGTAATAAAAAATAAATATAAAGTGAGCACTATACACTTTGTATTCTGTGTTGTAATTGAAATCAATATATTAGAAGATGTTGAAAAAATCCAAAAATATTTAAATAGATAGTATTCTTATTATTGTTTTACAGTGCGATTAATCACATAATGATTTTTTTTATCGCGCAATTAATTGCGATTAATTCTTTTAATTGCTTAACAGCCCTATTATTTATCGTTTGAATTGCAGTGGTGCCTAGGAGCCTCAGGTAGGGGCCAGGACCCCTTTGTGTTTAGTGCTGTACGAACACAGAAGAAGATGGCTTCTGCCCTAGACAGCTTACAAATGGCATATAAAACAAGAGACATCTGAATATAGACTGACAGGGGAATGCAAAGAAACAAAGAGCCAATGTTGGTCAGCATGACTGGCAATGGCCTTAACTATCCTCATCAAGCAGCTTAACCATTGTCAAGTTTTTGCAGAAATCATGGCAAAGAGGAGTTTGAAGTAGCAGGAGAAGGTAACTTTTGAGATGCTTCCAGGAAAGAAGGGTAGCATAAGAGAAAGCATGAAAATGCTTGTTTCAAAATTTAACAAGTGTGTGATGCAGGCCTGGATCAAATGATAATCCTCTCAACCTTCACCACTGACCTACAGTGACTTAGATGGCAACTTCACAGCTATGCAAAACAGGAATTTAGGGAAGGAAAAGAGAACCCTTTATCCAGCTGCAGCTGACTCAAGATTCAGGACCTCATACACCATAGAGGAGTGCAGTATAAGAGACATGCATAGGCAAGAAATTTCAGGCAGACAGGAAACCATGATATGAGGTCTAAGGTCTCTGCTCTAGCCAAAAGAATTTTAAAATCTTCAATTACCACAAGTGATCAGGATTTTGATTTCAACTCTCCTTGCAGTTGGCACTTGAAATGGAAACTGCTGCATAACATCATTCTGGAAAATTAGTTCATTACTGACTTAGGGAGAAATCTGGCTATCGGAGCTCTTTAAGTGCTAGAAATCTGCTTGTGGTAGCCACACAATGGACTGACCTGTTCAGAGACTGGGTTGGCCAGTTATATAAAGTGAAAGTGGAACAGTGTCCCACTGTATGACTGTATCTTGGCGAAGAGAACTGACAGCTGGCTGCCCCAAGAGCTCATTTAAATTAGTTCCTTGCCTTTTAGAGCAGCACCACTTGGCATTCCTGTTCCATCACTTCCTTTCATTCTGGAGCCATGGAAAGACTGAAAATTACAAAAGCCTTAGGACTGTCTGTGCAATCCTGTAGGAGCAAGAGAGTCATTGTAGCTCAGGTCAGAGGGGAGCTCCTGCCACCATCAGTGTGGGGCTTCCTTCTCTCTGAGGGCACGTCTACACAGAAGGGCTAAAGACTAAATAAGCTACGCAACTTGAGCTACGTCAATTGCATAGTTTAAGTCAAAATAGCTTATTTCAACTTTTGATGTTGTCTACACAGCAGGAAATCCAAGAAAGAGCACTCTTCCTCCAACTTCCTTTGCTCCTCGCACAATGAGGGTTACAGGAGTCCAAGTAAGAAGTCCTCCAGCTCAACATGATTTTGACATTAGGTCGAAATAACTGCTAGTACTGTAGACATGGACTGTGTTATTTTGAAATAACATCAGTTATTCTGAAATAACACTGCTGTGTAGATATAGTCTTTCTCTCCATAACTGCTGGGATTACATTTCATGTTGACAGCAGCACCAACTCTGTGATAGAGTCTTTGGAATGGTCAGTTGTTTTCACTCTTCTCCTTGGCTGACTGTCACCAATCCAGAAAGAAATCCCCACCCCCCACCCCCATGGGTGTCAGGGAAGCACTGTCCCTAGGGAAAAGGGGACCAATTTTGCAAGGCTTTATATGGTCGGCACCTCTTTGAATACTGAGCAGTTGCAATGGCATAGAGCTTTGCAGTAGCACAAAATCTGCAGTTAGCTTTGGGTTCCATGGGACTCCCAGAAGCAATAGTATTAATAGCAACAGTTGCAGTTGCTCTGAACTTCCTTCGGAATTCATTCAAACAACCTCATTGTGGTCATGCAGTCTGGATTAAAAACTGAGTGTCATTTGCTGTTATGTAGAGAATCAGTACATCTCATCTGGGGCCATCTCTTGGCCCTCTTCAGGGACACAAGACGCTAGAGAACCTGCAAATTAACTTAATAACTAAATATGGCTAATGATTAACACAAATATTAATTGTCCTCAGCTTGTCCTTCATTTGGGAAAAGGAAACTTGGAATAAACAATTCTTAAATAATTCCCCATTCAATGTGAAGTTGAAGGGTTCTCATGTACAAAATTGATCTCATGTCAGTTGTCTCTTAAACTGTTTACATCCTGATATTCTCACAGACAAGAGAAGGGAACAGTTCTGCACTGTAAGGGTATGTCTAGACTACAGGGTTTTTTTAAAAAAAGTGGCATTTTTTTGAAAAAACTTCCCCTGTGTCTAGACTGCTGCCGTGACAAGGGCTCTTTCGAAAAAAGGTGCTATTTAATGCAAACTGTGCTTTTTCGAAAGCGAGCATCCAGCCTGGGTGCTCTCTTTCGAAAAAGCGGCTTGCTTTTTCGCAAGTACTGGTTGTAGTCTAGACACTCTTTTTTGAAAGAGGCTTTTTTGAAAATATCTTTCGAAAAAGCCTCTTTCAAAAGAGGCTTGCAGACTAGACGTAGCCTAAGAGACACACTTTTAACTGTAATAGTGCTTCTCCTGCATAACAAGTATAACTTTTTCCAAATTAGTATGTCATCAGTGTGATATATGAAAACTGAGAATGTTATTTGTTTTAAACTTTGTATTCAGTCTGCAGACTGAGTCAGAATTTAAAACATAGGAAAGATTCATATAGATAAGATTGCAATAGCAGTATTACAGGGCACAGCAGTGTACACAATTATTCATTGGAAAGCATGCCCAAAAATTCCCTTGCCATCCTGTATTCGACCATACTAGCATTTCACTCAAATCAATATTGTAGTTATAAGAAGACAACAGGGCATACTTAAATGTCTAATCTCTGGCTGTTTCTATTTTTGTGGTTTAAAAACAGTATTTCATAATGTACTTGTTCAAGTATGTCAGTGTGTTGAGTATAGCAAATGCATTTTGATTTCTCATCATCTGTTAGTTTTTCAATAAAAACTCCAACTTCCTCCCCATATCTTAATAACTGCCTCACAATCAAAAACACACCCAAAAGAGGAAGCTGCAAGAGGACTTCTCAGTGCTACCACAAATTACAACTTATCTGCTTTCTAGAATAGAAAGGATTTGGGGGCGGGCGGGGGAGAAAGGAGGGCAGAGATGGGGATGAATTTCATGACTTCAGACTTCACACAGAAGACGGTGGTATTTTTAATATGATTTTTAATATGATTCATTGCAATTAATTAAAATCTGAGAATTCCTGATATTTCTGATTGAATTTGGTGCTGGGTTGTAGGGTACAATGGCAAGACACTAGAATACATCTTTGATATTGGGTGCCCACACCATAATGTGGTGCATTTTCAATAATGACTAGCCTATGTCCAGGTACTTTAACAGGGCAGGAGGATGACAAAAAATCTGAGCACAAAACTACCACTGATTAGACATAATATTCAGTAAAGGTGTCTAGATTTCATTCTCAGTTCCATGAGTCATGGAAATAGGTGATATTTTTGGGACAAGTATAGACATGTTACACATAATGCACAGTCAAAGTTACTTCAGATTTTTTACAAACCTAGCCCTTAATGTTATCTGAGCCAATGAAGACTCCCTGCATCCACTCCCAGAAAACCCATTGGCAGTCTCCAACATGGTTCTTGTTCATAGTCCCCAATACTGGTGGAAATCCAAAAGCTATAATAGTTATCTAAATGTTTTGGGTAAGCTGGAAATCACATAATAGTGGGATTTTTTTTGCGGGTTTCAGGTTACTTTCTATTTTTGCTCAGCCAGGAAATATTGGTAGAAAAATCTTTTGTCCTTTTTCCCATATCATTCACCAATTCCTGATTAAACCATGAAACTTTTCCAGTTTGATTCAAACGATTTCACTACTACTCGCTTGCCACATTCATGAACAAAGTCTAGCATGTTCAAATCAGTGATTATCACAGAGCCAGAAAAAGCTAATCTTCAATATACAGAAATGGTATAGGTGGTCTTTATCATATATATAGTAGCCCAATGTCTGAGAGTCTATAACACTGAAATGCTGGCTGTTCCCTCTGGGCGGCGCTGTTGCTGAAATGCTGG
>JANRFK010004149.1:150922151-150936041 GCA_030068395.1 Apalone spinifera
TAAGAAAAAGGACCACATCCAGGTACAATATTTACCCCCTTCTGTGCCTCTCAATTCCAGTGGGTCAAGCCAGGGCCGGTCTCTCAATTCCTAGGAAAGACGAATATGAGGTGGGCGTCCCCGTGGAACCTCGGGAGGCCAATCACCTAACCCGACCAGCAGATAGATGGTAGATTGACACTCAGAGTAAGTGTGCTGCTGGACCCATCTTTATACCCATAGGGTCTCGTATTTCTCTTTCTTATCTGTGATGCCAAATGGTGCTGGCCTGTCTTTTGTGACGCCAGCTCTTACAAGAGGGTTGTGAACTTAATTTACACTTGTAAGCGAGAGATAACTAAATTGGGAAGTACGGGACATTCTTTTCTCAGTGGGAGATTCCTCTCCCAGGGTTGTGTGTGATCGTATCAACATAGGTGCCAGCCTGGCAGTTCTCGCAGCCTCGAGGTCAGTTTATTAGTTTGATGCTCTCTTATGTCTATGTTTCAGCTTACTCAGGGTCAGAATGAGCTGGCATATCTGAGCCTATTTGTTTAAGGCCTTCAAAGACTATGCTGATTTTATTGCTCCTTCTCTGCCCTGTATGTAGGTACCTCAGAGGGCAAGCAAGATTGATGTGACGGGGGGGCCTGTCTGGCTACACCAGGGCCATTCTAAGTTATTCCTCCCCAGTGCCTCCTGGGGCTCTAAATCGAGATAGCACATCTACATTAGGGAAGCGTGCCTTCGACTAATTTTGAGGCTTCCCTGCAGTGTAGATACTATTTCAAAATAAGCTATTTTTTATCTTTATCTACTCAGATTTAGCACCCTTTCTCCTGATACTTTATGCATAGAGGTAGGGGGGTGGGTGACAGAACTTCTTTCTTCTCCTACCCCCCCCCCTATTTATTTTGAGTTTCCTTATCCTCTGATCATAACTCCAGTCATCTGAAGAAGTGGGCTGTGCCCACAAAAGCTCATGATATCATCTACATGTTTTGTTAGTCTATACAGTGCTACCAGACCATTTGCTTGTTGTTTTTATTCCAGAATAGTTTATTTCGAAATTAGCGTGCAGTGTAGATGTACCCTCACAGACTTGAGCTAGCATTTGTTCTATAGGACCAGACACATCTATAGGATGTACACGGAACTTCCTTACCTTTTGCTTTCTCATGTAGAAGCCTGCCACAAAACAGACACCCATAGCTAGGGCCCCATTCTGCTGCTCCTCTAAATCAGAGCCCTGGTGGCCCAATATGGCGGGAGTGCCTGTATTATCCCTCATCTTACCATAGCTCATTATTCATCAGAGGCCCAGGAGAAAGCTTGGCACACCCATCCAACCTTCCTCCATGAGCTCTGGTTGCAGTGCAAACCCTCTGTACCACCTTTTAACAGAACAGTGGCTAAAAGCCACAATCATGTCCTTAATACTACTAAGGGCCTCATGCACCCTTTGACGTCAACTGTGTGCTCTGTATATGCATAAGGACTGCAAAAGACAGGTGGTATAGGAATTTGATCCAGGTGCTGAATTTGAACTCTTAAACAATAAACAGAATTTGTACAACCTGGTAACAGTGTACAACAAATGTTGTTTTTCTCAGTGCATTCCTATTGTAGTATCAGTGCATTAATCGAACGGATTGCTGTATCTTATCTGTCAGTAGTTTTCTGAGTCCTGCCTGTTGTTGGTATCAGATGCATGGCAAGATTTATTCAATGGTTGAGTCTTCACCAGCAATGTAGAATAGTATATGTCACAAATGGTTAAGCCTTTAAAATTCCTTGGGAATTGTTCATTAAAATTTGCATTGATACAGAGTAGAACCTATTTTTGGTCTGTGCATAAATGGAATATCTAATATAGAATTACATTATAATGAAATATGCAATAATGCAAGTACTCATAAAGTGTTTTTCATGTACTGCAGGCATCCAAAAGTTTCAAATGCATAAAATATGATTACACTTGCTGCACAAATGAGTGTGCATCAGGTCCATTCACATTTAATTAAAAGTCAAATTTAAAAGATATATCATATGAAGCAGTTAAATTGCTATTGCTATAGTGGCTGGATTTAAATGGCAAGTTGAGTGAATAAAGATGTGATGAGGCTGTAGGACCTGTAACCCCATCTAGGTGGGCCAGAGGAAAAATACTTCATATTTTGCAGTAAATGCTACATGTTAATGGTCTGAATCTGATTATCTCACAAATGTTCAAGTTTAAAGGGAGACTTTCAAGAGCTACATGTAGTTTGTTTTCCTTTTGTGTCTCACTTGGTCCAATAGTGCCTGAGATTATGGAAAGTGTGGGACAAAATTAAAATATCATTTACGCTGCCTGTTTACTTTTTGCTCATTCATCCAACAAGCTAAACATTCCTGCTGAACCCCTCACAGAAGTGTTATAGCATCTTAGAAAAACTGTGTATCACCAATAAGTTATTTCACTTGGTTCTCTGCTTATAAGCTTTCATACTGTGTGTGTGTGGGGGGGTTTATTATTGGCATGCTGCTGAAATGAATACATGGATTTGCTGTGAACATTTGGGAGGCAAGCCATAGCCAAAGAGGGCTAGGCAGACAAGGTTTTGTTCCTGTTCCTCTGAATCTAAATTTTGTTGCTGATAATTTCATTAGTTCTGATTAATCACAAATTGTCACCTCAGAGAGAACAGTGTTCATATAGTCCTGTTTCATTCAAGACTTTAGATATTAAGATTATGACCTCGCCTTTGATCCGGTAATCAGAAAGAGCAAGTCGAGCTTATGTAGCATAAGCCTGTGTTGGGCTGTTGTATTACTAGCCAGCTAGAGCCTCTTAGAAGGCCCTACTTTCAACCCTAAGTGCCGTGTGCTGTGTGAAGCCATGATGTTTATATCTCACTTTAGCTAGGAGGTGAAGTCATAGAGAGATGATGGAGTTTCTCATTGTCTGACTAACTAGTGGCAATTAGAAATATTGAGGTATCCAAGACTGTGTACCTTATTCACAGTCCGGGATAAATGTCCTCGTTAAAAAGTGAAGGTATGATGTTGGCTATTTTCACAAACTGTTTTCACCTCCATGTTACCCAGACTTAGTTTCAGCCAAGTGCTTGTCATCCATGTTCTGATTGTACTCAGGCACTAGGTCAATTGAAGGAGAGGTGAGTGTCATTCATGCTACTTCAAGCTTTCTTGGCAGTTTTACAAGTGTGTCAGATGGAGAGCATATTGAGCAGTGGTTGGCAGCCTATGGGCCGCATGCAGCCCATCAGGGTTCTGTGTGTGGCCCGTGAAACATTTTGGTTATCTTTCCCCACATGCAGAGTTGCCAGATTTTGCATTAGGGATGTAAGCGACTAGTCGACTACCTGATAAGCCTAGGCTTATTGGGTGGTCGAGTAACTAGTCGACAAGTTGCTTCTCCCCTTTGCTGCCTCTGTATCAGAAGCAGCAAATGGAAAGAGCAGGAACCGGTGCTGGCGGGAGGGGAGGTGGAGCTAGTTTAAAAGCCGGTTCTCCCCAGCACTGTCTCCACAGTGAAGCAGAGGAGGCAGAGGGGGAAATGGTGCGAGCAGGGTCTGAAGCAGTCCCTGCTCACCCCAGCTCCTGACTGCTATACTTCTGCCTTGAGACACAGAAGTCAGGACCCAGCGTGAGCAGGGACTGCTTCAGTCCCCGCTCATCCTGGGTTCCCCACTGTGCTTCTTCTGCCTTTTAAATGTGTGGCTCTTACTACATTTAAAAGGCAGAGGTGCAGCAGTCGGGACCCAGCACGGGTGGGGCTCTTACTACATTTAAAAGGAAAAGACCACTTGATCAGCTGATTAATCAAAATGTAACATCTCTATTCTGCATAGTGCTTTTTCCCCTACCGGTATTTTCAAAGTGACACGCACATAAGGCAAAGGCACATGAAGTGTGGTGTGTGTTGGTTGCATGCAACATTGACTGTGAGAGCCATGTGCTCCCTCTGCAACCAGTCAAAGTACTACTACAGTTCAATCAGCACACCGCACAAATTCTATGTACACAAACCAGTGTTCCCTATAAGCTGCATGCTTGGGCAGTCGCCCAGGAGAGATTCAAATGTTGCCCAGCTAATTAGCAGAACACCCACAGATGACCATAGCCCACAGCATTTGTTTCTATTGGTGCTGCACTTTCACACTTGCCTTGGTGCACATAACAAAATGTATTCTGAATATGGATGGAAAAAGTTTGAGGGAACATTGGTACAAGCATAGTTAGCAAAACTACCCTATCCTGGGAGACCATCTTAGTTATGACAATCTTACATAAGGGCCACTCCTGTGGCACACTCACTAGCCTAGCTTGCTGATCACTGATATAGAAGCTAGAGGTACTCCCCAAGAGAGAGTCTGAAGACTGAAGCTGTGTTAGAAGGGTGGGCAGTAAACTGGAGGTGGTTCATCAGGGTAGACCCTGGCAGGCCTCCAGCGTTTTATTTACCTGCACAGGAATGGCGGCTTGCAGTTTCCATTGGCCATGCAATGCTGTTCCTGTTCAGCTCTCTAGTTACCTACCCTCTATTTTCTTCTGTCACAGGTTATCTCTGAGTTATTTGGCCTGGGATCTGCCTAACCTTTTCTGGCCAGGTGTCATAATCAGTTCACATTGACTACGTGATTTTTGCAATCAACAGGAACTATGCATCAGTATTCCCAGCAAGCTGAGCACTTGGGCAGCCACCGAGGAGAGATTCAAATGCTGCCCAGCTGGCTGGCAGAGTGCCCATAGCTGGCAGCATGTGTTTCTACTAGTAGTGCACATTCACACATGCCTCAGTGCAGAGAACAAAATTTATTCTGCACAAGGATGGCAAAAACTTAGAGGAAACATTGGTATGCACTTCTTCTTTTTAAGAGGAGGTTTATACTCTGGATTAAATGGCAACAGGGCATGAAGACTACATTCTTTTTTAAATCTTCAGTTAGCCACATTTGTATTGATTGATTTGTTTGGATTAATTAAAAGCTCTTCTTCAATCTTGAGTCATCTGTGCAACACTGCACATCCAGACATTAGATATTCACAGGACGGAAACTCTAAACACTCTAAATTAGCAAGTATTCATTTATTAGCCATATCATGCCCCACTCTACCCTGTGTGTAAAGGGATTTCTAGGCACAAATCTCCTTTCTTCCCTCTGAGGCATTAGCCACCTCTGTAGCACTGCTCACCTCTCCCCCACCTCCAACCTGATGGGGCTCGCCCTGTACCATCCAAGGTCCATGCTGAGAGAAGGAGATGATGTGTAGATCTCACCCCTTGGGCCTTACTCAGAAAAGATAATAGAGCCCCAAGCTTTGTTTGCTTTTCAGTATACCCAGGAGCTTGTTCTTGGTTAGTGCAGCTACATGGAGCCTGTGCAGATATCCAGGGCCTCTGTGCAGATAGTCTCTACCATCTTAAGGAGCTCTGGGGATCTGCTAAATTTGGGTCCTCATTGTCTTTTCTGTAGAATAACTAAATTTATCCAACCCACCACACAATGTAGGGAATCACAACAATGGAATCCTTACAGAGACTGCCCATCCAAAAGCCCTCTCCAGCATCTTTTATTGCAAGAGTGAATAGAGGGGCCCATTTTGATTTTCCCATTACCAATAGTTGTCTCTGGCCAAGATTTGGATGGGTATCATATACAGCTACTGCAGATACACAAGAACAGTACATAAAATACAGAGCAAATAGCAGGTATGAGTCAGTTAATCACAAACAATAATAGAGCACAAGTGCATATTAATACACTCACATTTAATCTGCTAGGTTCTCTCTTAATAAGCTTGTGTATTTGCTTTGCATTTGATGTGCTCATGCTTGCTGTCTCTTGTAAGATTTTATGCAACCCAATCTCTGTACAGATTTTTCCTTTTGAACACTCAAAAGGAGGGCTGGTTATTCATTTCCCATTTGTTAAATACTTTTGATCTATTAACAGACTTCTGGGTGTTTTGCTGAGGTTTCTGAAGAATATTGTGGTTTTACTCTGAGTCTGATTCAGAAACATTTGAGCTGTGGCACCCACCCCCTCACTCTGTTCTGCTACAAAGGAGCCTGCCTATGTTAGCTCCAGCTGAAATACCAGAGGACTGTGTCTCTTACCATTCACTCTAATTTCCATCAAAATACTCGCAAGCAGTATTCCTGAGACGTTTCAACTAGTATTAACCAGAGAGAAATGATTTTCTAAGGTATGTGTTCCATCTCCTGACAGAGTCAAGGAGACTGCTGCTCCTGGAGAAAAATGACTTTTTAGCAGCCTGTTCTCCTCACTGATGTATGAGCCATTCTCATTATCATTGCTAAGGGATTCTGGGTGCTTACTGAGGAGAAAATAAGTGATTTAACAATGAGCATTTTTTAAAAAAAATCTTAAATGCAAAACCATAACTATCAAATAATACTTAAAACTAATTCTAAACAGCTATCATCTATCACATTCAGGAGACGATAGGATTCTTATATGCTTCTCTGCCCCTGTTCTTTGTCCTAATGCCGGCAGTTTTGATGGCTGCTGCCAGGCTATATACATTTCAGTGAAATGAAACCAAAACAGAGGAGGGAAAAGCCTCTAGCAATGAATTTCACAGCAAATGATAGAGTGCTTGGAAGGTCATAGAACATAATGATCCTGTACAGTATTTCGGTTAGTCCCTTTAGATTGTGCATTAATTACGTTTCTAGGGCTTTGTTAGATGATCGTGGAGCTTGCATCTTTCTATTCTACACAGGTGCTGACTGTTATATGCTATTTTATTTTAAAATTACATTTATGTATAAATGTAAAAAATTGACATATCACGTAGAATACATAGGGGACATTACATGCAAGAAGAATACAATTATGCATTTCAATTATGTACTTAAGACAGCATTGACACAATGAAATATGTCACACCAGATCCCATTCTAATTTGTTCCTATACTAAAAGACTTACTCAGCATTGCTCAGGTCCTTCAAGGCAGGGGTCTGGTGGTGTGAGGGGTGCAGGGGTTGAGGGCTCAGAGCAGATAGTGGGAGATGCACAAGTCAGGGCAGGTGGTTGGGTGTTGGGAGGGCTCAGGGCAGGGATAGGGGTGCAGGAGTCAGGACAGAAGGTAGAGGGCTCAGGGCAGGAGGCTGAGAGGTATAAGGGGCACAGGGCAGGGGGAATGCAGGATTCAGGGCAGGGAGTGGGGAGCTCTGGCCAAGGAGCTCGGGCCAGGAGGCTGGGAGTTCTTGGTGGGCTCACTGGGGCTGCCTGTGATGGCAAGGGTGGCACCACAGCTGCAAACCGCCCCACCCCCCCAGCTTCTCTGCATGGCCCAAAAGGGTAGCTCCTGTGGGGGAGGAAGGCTGGGGCCAAAGCAGCTTCTTGAGGGGGGCAGGGCTATACTCGCTGGTCCTGATGGTGCTCCTGGGAGAACTACAGCAGCAGGGGCTCTGGGGCTCCCTGCCCCCATCTGGCACTGGGGCCAAGGCCAGGGAGAGAGGAGGGAGGCGCCACCTACCCCAGCTGGCCACTCTTCCTGGTCCAGCCAGACCCCCTTTGATCACTCTTCAACTCTTGCATGCACTTGGTGCCCCTCAGTGGCCATTGTGGAACATAACTGTCCCTGTTCTCAGTCCCCTCCCTTTCTGTCTTCTGGAAAATAATCGGATTCCAAAGGTACATCCCATTTTCCTGACACAACCAAATCCTGACCTTGCTTTAAGTTAGGATAAGAGGAAGCTGCCTACCAAATTTGGTGGTCCTAGCTCTTGTCGTTTAGGAGGAGTTCTTGAACAAACACACACACACACACACACACACACACACACACACACACATATAAATTGAGAATAAAGCTATGGGAGTCAATGAATTACTATACAATCTAGATCAGAATTTGGACCCATACTCTCTAAATGCGAAATCCAGTGCCTTGAACTTCCTTAAGATCAATCATGGCTGGAGTTGTGGAACCTTTTACCTGATTCCACACATCAAAAGCCTATCTGTATCATGGAGGTGAGAGCAGAATGTACCTTAGGGTGTCTTATATGATTGCCTAATGCCTCCCTCTTCCTGGGACTCAGAGTCCACGGGTAAAATTCTGCCACTAATTACACTGGTGTAAACAATTAGAGCAATTCCAAAGCTTTGAATAGTTCAAATAATTCCAAACAAACAGGGTGGCTGAGGGAACAGCTTGCTTTGACTTTTCTACCCCTGCCCCATTAGCATATGCAGTAGGAAGAGAGGACAGTGGTCCAAATTTAGTTCCCATTGAGTCAATGAATGCTTTTCCCCTGAGTGCAGAATTCAGAGAGGGCAATTCAGGGTGCTAGGGAGCCCCTGTATAGGAGCTCCCTATCAATCCACTCCCTGGGCAGTCCTAGGAAGCAGGCACAAAGCCCTTCCATAGCATAGCTCCTTCCACAGTAGGCCTACTGTTTTCAAATTCAGGCACCCCAATACAGGGTCAGATTCTATAACCCTGAGCTAAGCTTTGAGGCTTAATGGTTAGGCTTGCCACACAAACACACTACCTACAAATCATGCTAATAACAGAACAAAGACCCAATAATACAACATGCTATTAATACAACAGCTGTTAAAGAGGCTAAACTCATGTTTCATCAGGGAGCATATGAACCTAAGACAGGGGTGGGCAATAACTGGCCGAGGGGCCAGATGCAGCTTGCCAGAGTTAGCCCCTGGCAGGCCACCAGATGCTTGATTTACATGTGTCTTCGGTTCACTGTTCCTGGGCAATGGGAGCTTACAGGAAGTACTAGCATGGCCTGCACCACTTCCTGCAGCTCCCAGTGGCTGGGAACAGTGACCTGTGGCCAACGGGAGCAGAGAACGGCCCTACCTGTGGAGGCACAAGCAAATAAAGCATCTGGTGGCCCACCAGGGACTAACCCAGGCAAACCATGTCCAGCCTATGGGCTGCTTATTGCCCATTCCTGGCTTACGACATAAGTAGTTAATGGTGATGTTACAGGTTGGACCTTCCTGGTCTGGCTCCCTTGGGACCTGACTGGTCCCAGATGAGGAATTTTGCTGGACCAGGGGAGGTCATTCCTGGTCTCCCTGCCACTGCCCTTCCCTCCCTCCTCTTCCCCCCACTGGGCTTCTAGGCACCCTTGGGCTTCTAGGAACCCTTGGGCAGCCCAGCTGGGTCCTGAGCGAGCAGCTCTCCCCTCCGGCCCCCCCCCCCCACAGCCCAATTGAGCCACATGCCGGCTTCTGGCCTCATAGTCAGCCCAACTGCCAGGCTTCCTGGATCCTGACCCCCCAGCCGCCTGCTGGGCTCCTGCTCCCCCCGGACTCTCTGCCAGACCACGGATATTGCCGGACCAGAGAGTCCCAGTTTTTAGAGGTGCAACCTGTATTAAGAGGATTTCAGTATTCCTCAACACCCTTTAAAAATAGCAACATATTCAAGAGTGATTATCACTGATGTATTGAAAAAAATCAGTCTTCCACTGTGGCCCCAATATGTTAGACATGGCTGTCACAGTATTTTACAGTAATACATGGCCACCCTCTGCCTTCCTTACTGGAAAGCAAAATTACTCTTCTGTATGCATTTTAACTAGCAGATCTATTGAGTTGCAGATTCACTGGCTATCAGGCAATGAACTGGGTTGGTGTATTTGGTGAGGGAAGGACAGGATGTAGGGAAGGCTGCCATCTAAAATACAATTTAAAAACATTTACATAGAGCCCACATCTTCACATGGCATAAACCAAAATATCTGCACTGAAGTCAATAAAACTAGACTGATTTACAGCAGCTAAGAAGACTCCATTCCTTATGATTGCTAAAATATTCTGCACATGATAAACTGAGCCTAACCAGTACAATGAGTCTGAGAACAGCCTAAAGCAATAGGCTTGTGAGATCTGAACTACCTCCCATTTCAGTGGTGTGTTGATTCTGAAGCCTGGTTTTGAAGTGTATGAGTACTACTGCTTTTCTTCCCTCCCTCTAATTCAGTCTTGCTGGCCACATTCCCAAGTCCCCTTACTACTTACAGGTAGAGCTCTTCAAATTTCACAGAGAATGCACAAAATTCCCCTCAAATGAGCTCTCCGCTGGCTCTCACTTCAGGGCTTCCCAGGCCACCCTACAGCAGTAACAGTTATGTCAACTTCTGTCGGTTTTAGGGAGGAGATACGTGCTTTTGAGCTGCCAGTCTAACACTTGTGAGTACCAGTCAGTAGGCGTCTGATGAACACTTACTTCACAATAGCATAAGTATCTTCTGGTTAGGATTAGAGAAACTCAGCCTTGCTCTTGAATCATGTGGGATTACCAACTGTCATGCCTCTGGCCTATAATATCTGCTAGTCCATTCATCAGTTGCTGCCAAAAGTGATTTAGATTGCATCATGACCTAAGATATGGAAAGCATCGCCAGCTTCTCGCTGACACCTTTCACAGTTATCACGGGGCAGTTATCTTTTATTGAAAAGTCTGGATGGAGTCCAATAAAACCGGTGTAAAATTTTAAACGCTACCAGTCAGTCATGCTTTTTAGCAGACTGATCAGATACCTTTAACATCCTTTCCTGCTGTTCTTCCTTATTTTATTTCTGAAGGTTTTTTTCCTTATTTTGATATAAGATCAGACAAAAATACTTATTAACTCCACATAAGTGCTTTGATCCTCTCCAGTTCATAAATAAATTAATAACTGATGGTAGTTAAAATCTTTTATCTCCACAGCTTCAGAAGGCGATATTGGAATAATCCATTTTTGGAATGAAAATGGTTGCATGTATTTTCAAAGAACTTAAATGATACTCCATGCAATACATGGTTCTAAGAGCAGCATCCATCCAGATTTTCCAATTGACTACACATCACTTAAGCTTTATTTTGGGACTTCTCCATATATGGAAATGTGCTGAGTGATATGGATTACACCAATGCATTCTATTTAAATGTAATGCAACCAAAGTGTTATTTAATAGTGGGATTGTGGTCTTCTTTTTATTTTTTATCCCACCACTTCTCTTTTCACCTGAATATATAAACCAAATGCAATATAATGAAGCTCCAGATTAGGTCATTTAAATCTTCTCCATTTACCCAGACCATTCAATTTTCTAGCTATAATTCTTGGTACTGTATTATCTCACATAAATGATAATATTATATCACTTTTCATTTTCAAGTCTCTGGATTTGATTATCAATGTTAAAACAGAAAATCTATAATTATATGTGGGGGCCACCAAGCCACCATAGTTTTTATTATCTATGCCCTTTCCTAGCGGGCCTTATGTCATTTTCTCTGAAAGTGCTTCATTTTGAGATGATCTTTGGAAGGGGGAGTTATGGGGACCAATTTTTTAAAACGAATTTCCATTTTTGAGCCTGCATTGCACGAAAAAGCAAAAAGTGATTCAAAGCAATATGCTTCACTATTATCCATGTGCAATATCCCTGGAGAAATCTGCTTGATTAAATACGTATTACTTTTTCTCTGCAATGCTAGCTTCAAGGAAATTGATCCTGCAAGCAAAGGTGAAGTGATGCTTGTTACTTTGTTAGCAAATTGCTTCTTGTTAATTTGTGAAAATCTGAAGTATTTGAAATGCTCATTAGGCTTTGGAACAGGGTTTGTCTCCCATCTCCACTTCCGCAGAGCAGGCTTTTGCCTCTGAAATAGCAAGGCACCTAATAGTTTATATTTTTATGTACAGTCTTTCCAAAGATTCCATTCTTCCCAGCTCAAGCACAATTCTCTCAGGTCTTGTCAGAGTCTCCATTTAAATTTGTCAACACTGTGTCTGTCCTTTAGGAATTTTTAATTTACACCAACACACTGTGAGCAGCCATCACTGGAGAAGACAAATGAATAATCCTGTGTGAGTCACAGCCTGTTTTGTGATTCACAAATGCTGTTGGTAATGTTCCAGAAAATGTGCCTGATAATGAAGCCTTAGTCTGGCCTCATCCGGTAACAGTTATGAGACTACATTCTATATCTTACTAGATCAGAGCCATGGCTATGACAGCTCTTGCACCTTTGCTTCTGTTTCAAGAGTGTGGTTGGTGGCAAAGTTCCCTATAAGGGAACTTGAAAACGGCCATTCAGCTGTTTTCAGAGCCCTACTCAGAGATTCAGAGCTCCCACACAGGCAGGGAGCTCAGCTGACAGGCAGGAGAAGGGGCATCAAATGGAGCTGCGTGCTTGAATCGGAGGAGCTCCCAGAGCAGGTAAGGAGATGAGATAAGAAGGGGGAGAGAGGTAGTAATTAGCTGGGGGGATTCAGAGGGGAGGGGACTTTGGAGACTCCCATCTGCATGAGGAGAGTGAAAGAGAGGCAGAGACAGAAACCCATCACTCTCTTCAAGTCTTCTGGGCTGGAAAGGGGGAGGTAAAGGATTTACTGCATGCGGTAGACTAATGCACTAGACAATGCAGTAGGGGAAGGAGGTGGACAGCCCTTGGTGGGGAAAGAACAAGTTAGGAACTATTTAGAAAAGGTAGACACACACAAATCCATGGGTCCAGATTAAATGCATCCGAGGGTACTGAGGGAGTTGGCAAATGTCATTGCAGAGCCTTTGGCCATTATCTTTGAAAACTCGTGGCGATCAGGAGAGATCCCGGATGATTGGAAAAAGGCAAATGTAATACCCATCTTTAAAAAAGGGAAGAAGGCCAATCCAGGAACTATAGACCAGTCAGCCTTACCTCAGTCCCCGGAAAAATCATGGAGGGGATCCTCAAGGAATCCATTTTGAGGCACTTGGAAGAGGGGAAAGTGATCAGGAATAGTCAGCTTGGGTTCATGAAGGGCAAATCATACCTGACCAATCTGATTAGCTTCTATGATGAGGTAACTAGCTCTGTGGATATGGGAAAGTCAGTGGATGTGATATACCTTGACTTTAGCAAAGCTTTTGATGCGGTCTCCCACAATATTCTTGCCAGCAAGTTAAGGGAGTATGGATTGGATAAATGGACTGTAAGATGGATAGAAAGCTAGCTAGACTATCAGGCCCAATGGGTAGTGATCAGCGGCTCGATGTCAGGTTGGCGGTCAGTTTCTAGCAGAGTATCCCAAGGATCTGTTCTAGGACCAGTTTTGGTCAACATTTTTATTAATGACCTGGATGAGGGGTGGATTGGACCCTCAGCAAGTTTGCAGATGACAATAAGATAGGGGGAGAGGTAGATATGCTGGAGGGCAGGGATAGGGTCCAGAGTGACCTAGACAGATTAGAGGATTGGGACAAAAGAAATATGATGAGGTTCAACAAGGACAAGTGTAGAGTCCTGAATTTGGGATGGAAGAATCCCAAGCATTGTTACAGGCTGGGGGCCAATTGGCTAAGTAGCAGTTCTGCAGAAAAGGACCTGGGGATTACAGCGGATGAGAAGCTGGATATGAGTCAACAGTGTACCCTTGTAGCCAAGAAGGCTAATGGCATATTAGTTTGCATTAGGAGGAGCATTGCCAGCAGATCTAGAGAAGTGATTATTCCCCTTTATTCAGCTCTGGTGAGGCCACACCTGTAGTATTGTGTCCGGTTCTGGGCCCTCCACTATAGAAAGGATGTGGACGCATTGGAGAAGGTCCAGCTGAGGGCGACCAAAATTATTAGGGTGCTGGAATGCATGACCTATGAGGAGAGACTGAGGGATTTGGGTTTGTTTAGTCTGCAGAAGAGAAGAGTGAGGGGGGATTTGATAGAAGCCTTCAATTTCCTGAAGGGAGGTTACAAAGAGGATGAAGAATGGTTGTTCATAGTAGTGACGGATGGCAGAACAAGGAGCAATTGTCTCAAGTTACAGTGGGGGAGGTCTAGGTTGGATATTAGGAAACCCTATTTCACTACGAGGGTGGTGAAGTACTGGAATGGGTTACCTAGGAAGGTGGTGGAATCTCCATC
>JANRFK010004149.1:150950644-150963844 GCA_030068395.1 Apalone spinifera
AGATGGACCTTTGGTCTGACCCGGTACGGCCATTCTTATGATCTTATGTTCTTAGTAGAGAGCAGACGCGACATACATTCTGATGTCAGGCTCTTTTAGAATGTCTTAAATGGAGCATTGATAAACAGAGGCATTCCAAATAAAGAGTTGCTTTTGAAAATGTAGCCCCATTGTCCTAACTTTAGACAGCCACGTTTAAAGTTTGCCTAATATTTTCAAATGAATTTAAATTACAGTTACAATCTTGACAGCGCACCTGTTATTTCAAAACAACAGGCTCGCTATTCCGACGTCCCTGTAAACCTAGTTCTACAAGGATTAAGTGACATTTCAGAATAATGGTTTATTTCAAAGTTTGGTGGTGTGTAGACTGCACAAAATTACAAAATAAGCTATTTCGAAATTAACTCAAAATAAGCTGTACAATTTGTGTAGCTCAAAATGTGTAGCTTATTTTGAGCTAAGAGTGCAGTGTAGATGCACCCTCAGTGTGATGAGAAAATAAAGCTTTCTTCCTAAGGGTCCAAATCTGTGAGGTGCTTTGCAAAAGACTCTAAACACCTCTCAGGATTGAGCTGTAGAGCAGCAACTGTTTACATTCAAGGGAAGTGTAATTCACATCACCCAAAGTCAGGGAAAATGTGGTAGTTTAGCTCAGTGATTCCCAACTGCTGAGCCGCAGACCAGTGTTGGGCTGTGAACTGCTGGCTGCCAAGCTGTGGTGGCTCTAGGGACCAGGGCTCAGGTACATCACCCAGCACCTCGCCTCCCACCATGGCTATTGGGAGAGGTGTGTCCTGCCCTGCTTCCTGCCAATCAGTGCTGGACAGGGGCGGGGTCTTCTCCTGACATGGAAGAGTGGTTTGCTGCCTGGCAGGAGGGCTACGCGGAGCCCAGCATGGCAGCCTTAGAGCTGTCGTGACCGGGCAGCAGTGCTCAACTGGGAGACAGTGCAGGGCTAGCTTGGGGGGGGGGGGGACAGGCACTGGGGAATCTGGGTGTGGGGCTAGAGCTTGGGGGATCTGGGGCTGCAGGGGCTCTAAGAGGTGGGAGGCTGGCACTGGAGGGCTCTGGGGTGAAGCTAATACTTGGGGGTTCTGGGGTCAGGCCTAGTACTGGGGAGCTTGAAGGGGTGGGGGCTCTAAGAGGCAGGAAAGTAACACTGTGGGACACTGGAGAGTCCCAGGTTGGAAGCTAGCACTGGGGGACTCTGGGAACTGGGTCTTTTTATAAAGCGGACTGGCAAACCCTTTCACTAACTTTTGATGGACTGGTAACATTTTATTTGCATATTTGAATATTCATTGTCTGTATAACGAATATGCAAATAAAATGATACTGGTCCACCAAAAGTTTGTGAATGGGTTTGCTGGTCCGCAGTACAAAAAAGGTTGGGAACCACTGGTTTAGATTGCTAAAATTAATCCTTAATTTAAGAATGATAGTAAGGAAATTCCATACCTATGTTGGATACATAGTTTTGCAAGTACAGTAAATGGTTTCTAATTCTAGGTACAAGAATATTAATTGCTACATATTTTTCTTTTGGGGGGGTATTTTTCCATTGTCTCTTTATTCTGTTTATCCAAGGGTATTTATTACATGTTTTTGAGTATTTGCTGACATGATTTGCATAGATGCTTCGCATGAGTTACTGTATCTATTATTGTATATCTCTGAGTAATTTTCTCAGGAGGATGCAGAGTTGAGTGTAACTAAAGTGTACATTATGTTTCAAGTGTTCATTATGTTTAGGATTGTAATTTTGTTTCATATAACAGCAATAGCATGATTTATAAGATAAGGTCAGAATAAAGCTAACATGCAGCCACGAATTCAAGGACACTCTTTCAGTGTATCATTTGACTCTGATTTAAAAACCCCACAATCACAACAGTCCAAAAAGAGAGTTCAAAACATGCAAGGCTGTTCACCATTAGGCTCTCAGTTGTTGTAGTGATAGGACCATTTTGGTGCCTGAATAGATCAGTTTTTAAGGGCAGATTCTCACACGCTTATGCCAAGTAGCATTTACAAAAGTGACTGATCCTGTTGACTTTGGTGACATAATTCAGTATGAGGGCTACAAAATCTAGCTCTTAATCCATTACACGATGATTTCAGCTACACAAGAAAATCCTGACTGCCTTCATTTTAAAGTGACTATGCAACAACGTTGAAATCAACCTCCAGTTAACCCATTGGCAGTGTTCTCCCTGACCAAAGACCCTAATGTTCATAGTCTCCAAACTCTGGTGAAGTTCAGATCTTAATCCAAGCACTGTAATTGGTTACAATCTCTTCTGCTGGCCAAACCAAAATGTCACATAAATACCATCCAAATTCAAACACTCCTGAACTCTTGAACTCTAGGAAAGACGGGCTTCAAAGCTGCATCTATACATTGTAACTTTGGCTGATGTACACAAAGGAGCTGTGTCTATACTGGCGCGATCTTGCGCCAGAGCTATGCAAATGAGGCTCAGCATGGAATATCGCCGAGCCTCATTTGCATAACTAATGAGCCACCATTTTTGCAGAAGAGCCTCTTGTGCAAGACAGAGCTGCCTACAATGCCCCTTCTTGCGCAAGAAAAACCCTCTTGCGCAAAGCCATTATGCTGATTATTTTCAGGCTCATTTCCATAGCTCTGGCGCAAGATCGTGCCAGTATAGACACAACCAGGCAGTTTTTGTATGGGCAAATAAGTCTAGCTGGAATTTTTTTGAATGAAATATTAAGAGCACCCTAAAAGTCTCTTTCTGAAATGTGAGGTTTTCTGGTCAGGGTGAATGTCTCAACTCCTAGGCCCGATTTCTGCAAACTCTTATTCAGACAAATAGTCCCATTCATTTCAATATATCTTATAATCGATGGGAATAGCCCAGGGAATAAGTTTTCAACACTAGACTCACAGCTGAATTCTACCTAAGAAGAAGGCTGCTTTGCTAACTTTTTAGTGCTATAAAATTATATAATTATCTGTTATTTTAAATCCTTAGGACAAACTGTGTTTGGCTGCACGGACTGTAATTTAATGGGAAAGGAGATTTCTTTCCCCTTGTGGAAATTGAAACATTGGGAAATTGCTTGTTGCAGAAAGATGAGAAAATAATTGAGTAACAAATGTACTTTTCAACCCAGTTCTGTGCACTAGTCACAGTAGATTGTTTAACAGACCAGTTCTTAAAGGAAGGATAGAGAGCGTGGCACAGTTTTTATACCCCATGCTGTATGGTGCACTTAGGTACTTTTCAATAAGAGGCTTCAAACAAGAGCAACTGGACTTGACTGAGTGTATGTCTACACTGCAGAGTTTTTCCAGAAAAACAGCATTTTTTTCCCAGAAAAACAGCTATTTTTCTGGGAAAACTACACTTACGTCCACATTGCAATTGCGTTCTTTCAATAGAAAGTCAAAAGAACGCAGGGGTTTTTCTGACAGCGGTAAACCTCTTTCTACGAGGAAGAAGCCTTTTTCCGAAAGAGCTCTTTTTGGAAAAAGGCGTGTGTGGACGGGGAAGAGGGAGTTCTTTCGAAAGAAGAGGAAAGAGGAAAAAGCACAGGTGCCCTGGTGGCCACTTCATCCATAGTAATAATAACTTAAATGAGAGATAGCATCCAATCAATGTGGACGCTATCTTTCGAAAAAGCAGATTGCTTTTTCAATGCACTTTTGCTGTGTAGACGCTTTCTTTCTAAAGAAGCTTTTACAGAAGATCTCTTCTGAAAAAGCTTCTTCCGAAAGAATCTTGAAGTCTAGACATAGCCTGAACAGTCTTATGAGTTACTTTGTAACATTAAGGATACTAGCCAACATACCCTTAATTAATAAATGCACATTTGTTATGAGTGTTCTATGTCTGCCTCTATGTACTTAATAGACAAGGTAACAGTAATCGATGCTCTAAAATAAACAGCGTAGTTCCTGGGTTTTATAGACTGAGTAAAGCATTGCAGATCATCATCTTTCTGGAGCGCTTTATATCAGTCCTTAAAAAGCACTTGCTTAGAAAAGCCACCATACCTATCTTACATGCACCCTGCATGTGCCAAGCACAATGTACTGTTTGTGCTAGTGCTGCTGCTAATACCACATTTTCCTAAATTAGCAAGGTGGAAAGGGGGAAGCAAAGCTAGAGCATTCCAGGCACAGAGGAGTGTGATGCTGCACCTTCTTAAGTAATGGAATAGTGCTCTATTGAGCATCAAAAAGCATTTTGCCTGTTTCAGCTACAATATCCCCCATAGCTCCTGCTGGGGAAGTACAACTTTATAGAGCCTCCAACACTGAACTGTGCCTTAAATGGTCTCCTCCTAGTCAGACACTGGTGTGCAGGAAATTTGTGTGTGGGAGTTGCTTGAGTGTGATTGTCAGAGGAATCTCATTTGTCAGTGCCCAGGCCAGAATTTGTGTAATTCTTTTATTAATAATAACATAACATGCACACATTCCATTTCTTCCATATTTCTGAGATACATATCAGGAAAATAGTTATTTAGCCAAATGCTGACAAAATAAGCATCTCAGATCCCTTGTCACAAGAAACAAAATTTCAGACAAACAATAAACACAAGATTCAGAATTTTCACGTACAATAGAAAACGTGTGGGTTTCTCTTCTGGTTCATAAAGAAAACTCAGTGCATAATGGATACACACTGGGATGTGGGTGGCTATGAAGCCAGCATGTGGAATTCACACACACATCCCCTCTCTTTGAAGCTGTGCCCTTGGGAGTTGAGTATTTGGAGTATTATGAAGAAGCATTAAAATAAGAGTAAGCGTAATGAGGTTTAATGCAACCTGAAGTGGTCATATATAAAAAAGTAATTGAAAATGAATGTCTCTGAGTTTATTCAGCTAAGAGAAGCTAGAGAACGGGCTGATTCTTGAGAGAGAAAAAGCCATAGAGGAAGATTTGATTTTACACTGGAAAATAAATCCCTTCTTTTAGTCTATAAAAATAAACATTGCATATTGATTGAAAGAATGTGGATTTTTTTAAAACAGCCCATTTTCTAAGTGAATTTGGATCATGTACATCTGCACTTAAAGACAAATTTTGTTTTCATATCAGCGTAGCTGAGTTCTGTTGTCCCTGCATGTGCTGAATCGGAAGCTGTTAGGGAAGAACATTTGTTAGCGCTGTGCAGTTCTGACAACAGAAGTTTGCCTTCCCATTCTAAACCTAGGAAATTAGCACTGGTTAGAGATGTGCCTCAATGCTCTAAGTGACAGCTGCTACCACCATAGCAAAAAATATCCATTACTGCCCAAGAATTGCTTGGTAGCGGATATTTATGAAAACACTGTAAAGAAATAATCTGTGAGTGCATGACAATAGGAAATGCACCCCAGGAGTTTGAGTTGATTTGAATGCTTGCCTTAAAAATATAATTCCTTAGCTCAGCAGTTCCCAATCACCGGGTTGCGGACCAGCAGCAGGCCACAAACCGCTGGCTACCAGGCCGCAGCGGCTCAGGGGGCCAGGGCTCAGGTACCCTGCCCAGTGCCTCCCCTCCTGCTACGGCTGTAGGGAGACGTGTGTCCTGCCCCACCTCTCAGCCAACCAGTGCCAAGCAGGGGCGGGGTCTCCTCCCAGATGCAGAAGAGTGGTTTGCTGCACAGCAGGAGGGCCACACAGGCAGTCATGATCAGCTGGCAGCTGGGAGGCAGTGCAGGGCTAGTGCTGGGGGGCTCTGGGGATGGGAGGCTCTAAGAGGCAGTGGGATGGCACTGGGAGATTCTGGGGGTAAAGCTAATACTAGGGGGGTTCTGGAGTCAGGGCTAGTACTGGGGAGCTCTAAGGGATGGAGGCTTTAAGAGGCAGGGAACTAACACTGGAGGACACTGGGGAGTCCCGGGTTGGGAGCTGGCACTGGGGAACTCTGGGGGCTGGGTGGTCTTATACTGCGGACTGGCAAACCAATTCACAAACTTTTGGTGGACTGGTAACATTTTATTTGCATGTTTGAATATTCATTTGCATAATGAATATGAAAATATGCAAATAAAATATTGCTGGTCTACCAAAACTTTGTGAATGGGTTTGCCGGTCCATGGTATAAAAAGGGGTGGAAACCACTGCCTTACTTGGTATAAATCAACTTAGTTCCATTACAGCAATAGAGCTACACTGATTAAGACCAATTGAGGATTCACCTACTCCACATGTAGCGTCCAGTCCAGCAAGAGGCTGGAACACTTCCGTTTATTTCCAAAGAATACTGGTCAGGAGTTCCTAGGACCCCTTGAAAAACTGGGCCATTTGGAGTGAAATTGGTATTTTTGGACACATCTGTATTGAGGAAATAATGTGCCATTCTGACCATCCAAGTCTGGCAGATGACCTTTGCGCTATAGTGCCTGAGTTTGAACACTGGGCCCCAACTAATTCTAGTGGTAACTGCTTATGTTACTCAGAAAGTGGCACATATGTATTATAGATAGCACAATTCAGTAAAGTGCTTTCTTAACAACAGAAGATACTGATAATGTGATTTCTGAATCAAATGTGGCCTTTTTCACCAACCTATTTGCTTATTCAGCAAAGAGGAAGTTTAGCAAAGGTAAAAGTATCTCACCTGAATTCTTATTTGATGATTCTGGTTCTTCAGTAATGTGCTCCCAGAATTGAATTAAGGGCTTCCACAGTGATAAATCCCTATGTCCGAGGAGTGCATGTCTCCACAGAGAAGAGGGGTGAAGGATTGAGGAACAGATTTATTTTGGCTTACAGGGAAAAACACTCTTTCATAACAATAACCAAGTAATGTATCACTCAGCTTCCTAGTCTGTGCCTTTCCCTAAGGCTGTTCACACTTTGCTTCTGCAAAGTACACCAATATAGACCTGATACTACAATATGGTTAATGTAAAAGGCCCCCCAAAGCCCATTCAGAGCTATGCTGAAATCAATTGGACTCCATATGAAGGTAGGTTGCACCTGCAAATATTAAACTTATATTGATAGTAAAACACAGATTTCGATGTTTGTGATTTAAATTGAGTCAATCTGGCTTTTTACATTGAAAAAGGTCTCTATACATGCAAGTTGGCGGGTAAATGTATGCTAATAGCTTGGCAGAAGTCTGTCTGCATATATATCTTCATTTGACTGATAAGAGCAATGTTTATTTTTAAAGCATTTTCTATTATCTATTTAAATTTTCAAAACTGTGGGAAATTAGAGGGGGCAATTTTATAAATGACAGTAGTTATTGAGGTTCCAACAGTTAAAGATTTATAACTGCAAAGACTCAAATGGTCAACATCACATGCCAAAACATACAAAGTAAATGCAGCTCACTCAAACTAATAAGTTCTAATGGCTGTTTTTAACCTTTTACTTCTATAAATTTTGAGTACTATAGACAAATATTTTTTCTTTGGCTTGTGTACATTGTTCATGCAGTGAAATCATCATTTATGGACATTTACTGATAAATATCTATTCCTTCCTAAGCCTCCTAGGAACTCTTGACCCCTTAATTTCCACTGAAGACTGAAGTTGATTTATACCAGCTGAGGAATGATATTTTTATGCATATATAGTTCCTACTAACTCCTATAAGAGTTAACAGGAATCCTTCATATACTTGCCAAACTAGCATACCTCCCAAGAGGTGGTACAACATCCTTAGTTCATCTATGTTACAGGTGTTAGCCCATTTAGCTTGGTGTGTGGGTTTCTTTTACTTCTTGTACATGAGAGCCCATTTTATAATCAAGTTTATTCACTCAGAAATGCTAATATAAAACCAACTCTGACATTTTAATTCATCTTAGGACATAACTAATCTGCTCAGCTAAATTTCTCAGGGCTTTTTTTCTTTTGCAAACTTGTTTGTACTCTTGAACTGCAGAATTTCTACAGGGTCACATTTCTGTTTCGGCATGAAATCCTTGTTAGGGACTGGAATCTTGAGCTAGTGTTGATGTTTTATAAATTGATGCCAGTTACAGAATATGCTCTTTTATTCTTTTTCTCACAAAAAAAATGTAATGCATCCTGCTTTTACAGGAGGCACATAAAACAATTTTCTAATGGGGTGTTTTGTCTGTAGTTTAAGTGTAACCTGGAGCAACATAAATCAATACTTTGTGGTCTAGTGTGTGCCATTTTAGAACCACCAAGATTAAATGGAAAAGAAATAGCACATTGATTGTTTTTACCCAACTTTTGTAATTTAGGTTGAGAAAAAACTTTGTTTTCACTGTGCTCTGCCTCAGTGTAGCTTAGGGCTATGCAACACGCAACCCACGGGCCACATGCAGTCCTGTTTGTTTGTGGCCCGCAGGGCAGTTTGGGTTTACGTGGGACTCAACATGTGGCCCACGGGTGGGATCCTTTGACCATAGCCTCCACTGGGAACTTGCTCCACAACGGTGAGGCGTCTCCCAGGTGGGATGAGCATTGAAAGACATAAGCAGACAGCCTGCCTGGAACAGATGGGTACAGGGTGTCGGCATTTCTAATCCCCAAGGAGGAGGTTCCGGGAGCACCAGGGCATTGTGTGAAGAAAGCTATGTGCATATATAGATTTGCATGTAGATGCAACCACACGTAAGTTGCCACCCTCAGCATGTGCTGTGAGTATCACTGTGGCCCCTGGGAATTCCAAATTTGAGTAGCCCTGAAGTAGCTGCTTCAGCTGCATTGTTGTTTTAGTATGTAAATTTCTAAAAACTAGCTTCCAGTCATCTCTTTATGAAATCATTATGCTTTATTTTTCTTCACCATTCCAAACCAGTGTGGCTTGCATTAACTTATTTATAATTAAAGGCTATAGTGCTCTTGTAAATACCTGGCTAACAGCCACCACAATTAATTAATTAATTAATTGATTGGAGCCATTAGTTGAATGGCAATTATCTGAGTACTTAAGTCATTCCAACATCTGATTGTCTAACCAGCCCGGTATCCATCATAGAGCCTTGTTATCCCAAACTAAGAAACAGCAACAGATCCACTCTACAGCTGCCTTGGTACCCTCAGGGCTTCTATAGCCCCATGAAACTCATTCTTCTTCCTTGAGGAAGAATGGCTGAGGGATTCTTGTCATTACTCTGTCTTTATTCTGAATACTTCCTGTCTCCCTCTTTCCCTGGACACTAACACATTGAGATTTTGCCTGCTCCATGATACGGAACCATGATGGGCCCATGGCAGCAAAAGATCCTTCACTCCTTGCCCCTGAATATCAAACTGCAAACAATTTGTATACGTGTATGGCCAATTACATCCATGGAGGGTGCGAGGAAGGATTAGCCCCTCTGAGAACCACCTATGCCCCAGTGTCACATTATTTGGGAATTTTCAATTTTGGCCCAAAGAAAATTCAGATAAGCTGCTGTGATTGACAATGACATACTAAAATTCATAGCAGCCAGCTTCAGTATCAGATAATATAAAGAAACAGAAAGAAAATCAGTACATTAATACCCAGAAGCTAAAGGGAAAATAATTTTCAAGCTTGCTTTCTCAGGGAGAAGTAGTCTTGAATAAGGAAAATTCAAGTGACAACAAAATTAATGGGAAGAAAAATTGAAACGTATTTCTTCATTAACTCTTGGGAAGTTATTCTTTCTAAAAAATTCTATGCTGTTTTCATGTTTGATTAAAATGTAACAGTATAAAACAAAAAAATGCACAAGTATTCGGATTTAAAGGCCAGTTTTACACATGCTTTAATCAGAGCCTTAATAAGCAATGTGAAAATTAAAGTATTTTTAAAATACTTAAATTATTGTTGCATGTATTATAACCTTTATGGAAAAGTCCTAACAGAAAAGGAGCACCTCTTTTTTTATTTTACTAGACCATCTGCTAGAATTTAACATAAAATTATATTACCTTCCAGTGGAGAAAGTAACTTGAAATTTCTTCCAGGTACTGTCCTATTGCAACTCAGGTCCCTGCTAGCTCTTTAAATAGCTCCCTGCTGGCTTTTGCTGCAACTCAGCCAGCTCTTACTTTCACCTCTGTTATCTGATCTATGTTTTGAGGATAGTTCAAAAACCTATATAAAGGATCTAATTCTGTATTATAATTGCATACAAGAAAGCTATGTTAAAAGATCATTATTAAGGTTGCAACGTGAACCACTCAAAAGATAGGAAATGGTATAATTAAGGTTGCCTGTGAAACCTTAATTTTCTCTCATACACACTCTTATATCTGTGAGTTATGATAAATCTTTAATTGCATAAACATATACCACTTTTTTCCACAAAACCCCTAGTCTGCTCCCTTCTGTTCATGTCCCTTTACCAATCCTTTCTCCGCTACCCTGACTCTATGTCCTTGAGCCAATATCTGCCTTTGAACTCCCAGGGTACATCTATACCACAGGACAAAGTCGAATTAAAATACTCAACGCCAGAGTACCTGAAGTCAAAGTACCTTAACTCGAATTTTGGCGCTGTCTACACTGCAGGAAGTCGAATGAAGAACACTCTTCCTTCGACTTTCATTGCTTTTTGTGAAAGCAGGGTTAACAGCATTGACCAAAGTGCTCCTCCCACTTCAAATTAGCTGTCTCAACTAGAGCACTAATTTGAACCCTGGAAGATGGACAGTGGCAGCTTTGAACTTCCTCTGCAGTGTAGACATACCCAGTCTGAATACCAGCCTTCTCATCTCCTTGGTTACTAGTCCCATGCCTTCCCATCCCCCCAGGCTCCCTGTCCCAGTTACCCCCTTCCCCACATACCCTGGGCTCCCTGTCCAAATTTCCTTGCCCGGACAAAGCCAGTCTTCCCACCCCCTCCACCCTCCAGGATTCTCATTTCATCTTAGTTCTCCCAATGGCCAAGTTCCCATCTAATTTAATGGTATAAAATCACGGTCTAAACTGCTTTGTGCTGCTGTTTACCTGTTTGTTAAATAGAGATACTGATTAGAACAGGAGCATTGTGAGACAGAATTCACTGTAATCTGTAAAGTTCTTTGAGGCCTGCTGAAAGCACTTCTTAGTTATGTGGCCTGTTCTATTACTGTATACACCCCACAGTGTAAATATTCAGTTTCCTGAAAACAACATGATTTAGTCCATAAGTAGGCCTTTGATTGGCACACATAACAGACTGTTGTACAGCTACAATGGGGCCCTGGTGCATGGCTAGGGCTCGTAGGCAGTACTGCAATACAGATAATTAATTGTACTGGAGGCTTATTGCTGACTTACTAGATGTGATCCATGCTTAGTCTATTGCTCAGCTCTTTCAGTGCCACATGTAACACAGTAGGGCTGCTCCCAGAACAGCCTTTGGAAGTTCTGTTTCTCCAACATGTGCAAAACAAACAAACTCAGTTCTTCAGCTCATGCTGCACTATAACTCCCAGAGGATTTTTCCCCTTTGCCTCTCAGGATGACACTTCCTCCCCTCCCAGGGACTCCAGCAGCCTTGCTCCTGTGCCCTGTTCTTGAGCACCACCTCCAGAGCTTTTCACTCTGAAGGCCATTCACCTAACAGTTCCTTTCAGGTTCTCATAGCCTCCCTGCCCCAGGGATTCTGGCAGTCCTGGTCTTGCTTCTGATTCTTCGGCTACGTCGACACTGGGAAGGTTTGGCGACAAAAGTGCTGTCAACATGCAAAAGTTGCCAACAGTGAAAACTGGTCAAACCAGATTTTTTGCCTCCCACTGTCCACATTTCTTGACCACATTGCTAGCACCCTGTCTACAGATAGAGCAAAGCAATGTGGGTAAGCATCTCACAGTGCAGTGTTGTGGAAAGGCAGAGCTGATCCCTACACTTCTTGGGATTCCCTTGTAGCTCTGTGAGCTCTCCATGATGAGGAATGACAAAGCAACACAGCAGTCTCTCCAACCCTGCACTCCTCTCCCCATACCGTAGCAGCAGTTTGCCTGCTGCTGCGTTTCTAATGCAAGGCAGAACAGAAGCATTCCAATGATTTGTTCTTTGTTCCCCAAATGGAGCAGGTCACTCCACTGTCAAATACTTCCCAGAGTTTTGAAAGGGGAGGGCACATGGCTGTAGGGCAGCAGAGATCAGAAAACATTGAGCAGAGCCATCCGGGCAGGCATTGTGGGATACTGGCGGAAGCCAGTTTTCTTGACAAAACAAACAGCAGAATCCATAATAGCTCTCTGTCAACTATAAAGGGAAAGTAAAAGACAAAAATCTCTCATGGGGTGGAATTTTTTTGGTGCCAAAACTGGGTGTTTTTCCTGACAAAAGTTGCATTGTAGTGTAAACACTCTCACTGTTTTGTTGCCAAAAGGCAGGGTTTTTTTACAATAAAACATGCCAGTATAGTCACAGCTTTAGTCACTAGATAGCTCTTATTCTTTGCCAGGCACAGCTACCCTCTGAAGACTAATATGCATCAGCTGAGGTAGCACAGGTGCACTTGTCTTGCTGTCTTTTAGGCTACATCTAGACTGCACTGTTAAATCAGAAAAAGATACGCAATTTGCGGCACACAAATTGTGTATCTTTTTCCAATTTACTTTCAAAAGAGGCTCTTTTGAAATTAGGCACATCTACATGGCTCGAAATTGCTCTTTTGAGCCATCTCTTATTCCTCGTAGAACCTATATATAGTGCTAACATAGTCCTTTGCAATGAAAACACTAAGTGAAAAATTCTCTTGGACCGTATAAAGGCTTGTAACTCTCTATAGTAATACCATTAATCTACAAAAGCTACATGAATTAAAGAGTCAGAGAAGACTCAATGAGTCTGCACCATAGTACACAGGGAAACTACATGTCTCATATTCATTGAGGCCATGTCTACACTAGCAATTATTTTGAATTTACTATGTTTGACTTCTGGGAACACAATTTTACAAATTCAAAATTCCGTGTCCTCACTACAGGGAAGAATCAAATGTAGTCTGAGGTGGCACATCCACATTAACGGAGCCTGCCTTGGACTCAGAGCCCAATGAAGCACTCTGGGGAGCTGCCGGAGGCCTCCTGGAGCTCAATTGGTTTGAATTAGTAGCACTGAAGCATCTACACTATTTTGGACTAAGTTTGGGACTAATGTTACGCCTCATGAAAATCAGGACTACAGAGTTCGAATTCTGCAGCCCCTTATTCAGGAATAACACTGGTCTACAATTTTTTAGAAGTTGTCTGCTTCAGAGATAAAATGTGCTATATATGACGTATTTTGATGTGCTGAATTCAAATATGACAATTAAAACAACTGATTGGCTATT
>JANRFK010004149.1:150963944-150994289 GCA_030068395.1 Apalone spinifera
GATGAGAGTGCAAAAAATGTATCTTTAATGACATGTTGCAACCAAGGCTTTTGTTTGCTTTGAGGAGGTTTTCCACCAACAACCTGTAGTTGTCTGCCTTGCTGTTTCCAAGAAAATTTATTGCCACTAACTGGAAGGCTTTCCATGCCGTCTTTTCCTTGCCACGCAGTGCACGGTCAAATGCATCATCTTGAAGAAGTTCACGAATCTGAGGACCAACAAAGACACCTTCCTTTATCTTAGCTTCACTTAACCTTGGAAATTTTCCATGGAGGTACTTGAAAGCTGCTTGTGTTTTGTCCAAGGCCTTGACAAAGTTCTTCATCAGACCCAGTTTGATGTGTAAGGGCGGTAACAAAGTCTTCCTTGATTCAACTAGTGGTGGATTCTGAACACCTTTCCTCCCAGGCTCCAATGACTGTCAGAGTGGCCAATCTATCTTCATGTAGTGGGAATCTCTTGCACGACTATCCCATTCACAGAGAAAACAGCAGTACTTTGTGTATCCAGTCTGCACACCAAGCAAGAGAGCAACAACCTTCAAATCGCCACAAAGCTGCCACTGATGTTGGTCATAGTTTATGCACCTCAAAAGTTGTTTCATGTTGTCATAGGTTTCCTTCATATGGACTACATAGTGGTTATACTGCGCTTTTGTGATGCAAAAGTCACTTCACCACAAACATAGCAGAAGTTGTCTGCACTGTTCACACAAATACGAGGCATCTCTGCTCACTTTGGCTAAACAGAAATGTGTCCCTTTGCAAAATCAAACACTGACAAATAATTTCAGACCGAGATCCATCCTAGTGTAGCCCAGGCCTCAGAAAATGGCAACCGTGCTCCAGTTCTGGAAGACTTTTCCAGCAGATCTATGGTTGGGTGTCTACAGAAGGAGCCTGGATAGAAAAACTGTGCTCCAGTCTCCAGATGCAGATAAGGAGACTTCAAATACCATTATGATAGTCATTGAACCTAGATAGATAGATTAACAACATGTGGGAATCTGCATGAAAAATAATGGAGTCCTAAAATCTTTCCATGTTGTAAACCAGGATACAGAGTAGGAATTGAGAAGTTCTGAGGATTAGTAACATTAAGTCTTTACTATCTGCTGGCTTGTTTGGTGGACTTTTGTCCTTGAGAGGCATGTGAAAGCTTTTATCAGATATGGAGACAACTAATCCCAAATATCCAGGAATAAAATGTGATCTGAACACAAGATTTCGCTTCCAGTTTTGCGTGAACATTTGGGTCAGTTCTTATTTCTCAACCAAGAAAATAATTCCTATAAGGACCAGGTTTCATCTGGAAACAAGAAAACATTAGAAGCATTCCCTGGTTTCACTCAGATCCTTCCAATGTGTACACACAGTACCACTTGAATAGTCAAAGGAATAATCATCATTTCGAAATCAAAGTACCATTTGTGTCACTTTTCAAACCGGGCAAGCTCAACGCTCATGCTGAACTCTTACACTAATGAAGCAACAATAAATAATCATGACAAATTGAAGGTTTAATTTAAGTTTGAAATTACAGAATGATTCATTACCTTCTTTTCCTGTCCTTTCCTTTTCAGCAGCTAGCAGGATAGCTGCTGCTGCTAATGTCAAGCTGCTGGCATCATTCCATTGCTTCTACACCCACACACAAACAACGCACAGTTGATTCAAGGAATTTTATTTTTCAGTGATAAAACCTTATCACGAAGCACAGTTTAATTTGCCATCTAGGGACTTTATTTAATCAAAAGGATATAATGGGGTCACATTTGTTTGTGCTAATATTTTTCAGAGGTTTTAATAGAAAGTGAATCTTGCCGTCTTCTCAATAGATTGGTTTAGGATTAGTTATTTGCATTCACAGACTGTAAAAGTGTGATGAATGAAGTGAATTTGGGAGCATATTCTGCACTCAGTAAGAACATCTAACTGGTAGTGATACTACAGGGAATTCACAATGAGAAGAGCATAGAGACTTTTGTCTGTAATTGTTTATGTTTTCACAAAACTCAACCTAATTAAGGCTGGTGTCTCTTTCAACCTTGCCACTCAAAAGCAAGGAATTAAATCACAACTTTTTAAAAAATACAGTGAAGAAAAATGGTCCATCTCAGATCTCCCCACCTCCCCCATCTGGTGGATAAGAGCATTGTAAATTAGTCATTGTTAACATTAGAGGCTAGGGTTCTTGGTAGGAGCTACTGAAGTGTGCAGCAGCTTTGAAAAAATCAAGCTAGTTATTTACCGGAATAGCTATGGATGGAAGAGCCTATTTCATCCAGGCTGGAAAATTTGAACACAAAACTAAAGAGAACTATGTTTACATGTTCTCAGAAACAAAACAGTTGTAAACTACTCCAGTGACTGAAGGAAGAAAATGAGAAGCAGGAATCCTGGCTCTGCTATTTACTTGACATTTAGATGAATCACCACCTCAGTTCTTCAGCTTTTCCTCTTCCAGCTAGGGATATCAGCATATAATCGACTATATGATTAACCGATAAGGTTATGCTTAATCCTATCGACTACATGCATTCCCCACCTTGCTGCCTCTATAGCAGAGGCAATACGAGGAGAGGAGACAGAGTTACTGCCTGTGAGGCACTGTCTTTTAAGCTGGCTTCCCATGAGCCGGATCCTGTGATAGAGCAACTGGATTCTGTTGTCCCTGTGCAATGCTGATAGAGGCAGCAGCATGGAGGGTGAGGGGGGCAGGCAAGAGCTGGTCAGAGGCAGTGGGGGGCAGGCAGGATATGGTGCTCAGGGCAGCTGGCTTAAAAGCCAGCTCCCCACAAGCACCATCTCTACAGAGATGCCTGCCACTCCACCCTACACCGTTGCCTCTATCGGACAGGGACAGGGGCTGCTGCCACCCTACGATGCTGCCTCTCTATCAGAGTCAGCAGCACAGGGTAGCAGGGAGCTCCCCGGGAGTGGGGCCAAGAGCACACTGACTGCCATCCCTGATTCTGGGGACTATTGGATAATTGTGTAACCACTAAGTTTTGATACAGTTACACAGTTATTCAATTAATCAATATCTAAGACCCCTACTTTTAGCCTCAGTAATTTAAGAGCATATTCTCCACTCAATGAGCACTGATAACGGGTATTGATGCTATTCCTCTGGCTGGAAGTACAAATGCATCTGATAGGCTAATATAATTTCATTTTCCCCCCAAAACAGTTATGGCTGATTTGCCCTAATATAAGTAAGAAGAGAATCATGTTTGTGTGTTTACGCCCCTTGGATACCATGAGCAAAGTTGCCCTTGTTTGTGTTCAGCCTGACCAGAAGCAGGAATTATGGGAAACATCACAAGAACTCTGTTTTTTCAAGATTTCAAATCCTATTTTGTAGGGGGTCTGTAATTCTGTAATATCCATCTCCTTTGCACCTAAGAACTCTCCAGACAAACAGGACCTCCATCATGAGCTCCACAGTGGATTTCATGCTCTTTGCCTATGTGTGTGCCCACAAAATGGGACAAGTTCCCTTACTGCTGCTCTTGGGAATATTTCATTTATAATTTAAAACAAGTGATGGTGTCTGTTGGGTCAGATCACTTTTGGGGTTGTCCCCCAGTGTGCTGATCAAGCCACTAACATCGCCTTCCTCACCTCTGGGGCTCTCCAATACCCTGTCCTGCTGAGCCAGAAGCGCTGGTCTTCCCCAACCATGGCACAGAGTAGCACAGACACTGAACCAGCTCAATTCTGGGAGGACTCAGCTATAAGTGTGTAAAGGCAAGATATGGTAGAGTGCACAAGGAAAGCACTGCACCCCGAATAAATCCATCTTACCCTGTGTACAAGTTTTTCACAGAGAAAGCTCATAAAGTCAGCCCCTTTATCAATGAAAGAGATATGCACAGGGTTTCTCCCTCATTATTTACACTGGGCTTGATGATAAACAAAAGTGATTTTATTAAGTATAAAAGGTAGGATTTAAGTGAGTACTAGTGAAAACAGACAGATAAAACAAGTTACTCGGTTAAAATAAACAAAAAAGCTAATTCTAATACACAGTAAACTTCTGATAATCCAGCACCTTTAGGACCCAGGGGGTGCCGGATTATCAAATATGCTGGACTATCGGAAGGGGGGGCTATGAGGGGTTTGGGGTAAAGTGGGGGGGGATGCGCCCCTCGGCACTGTGGGACCAACCTGGCAGCACCCCAGCTGCTCTGCCCCAGACTTCCCCAAGTCAGCCGCTGCTGAAACTGACCAGCGGCTGACTCTGGGAAGCCGGGGCAGAGCAGCTGGAGTGCTCTGCCCCGGGCTTCCTGGAGTCAGCCGCTGGTCAGTTTCAGCAGCGGCTGAATCAGGGAAGCCGGGGGCAAAGCAGCTCCAATTGTCCGGCTGCCCGGAGCACTTCCGGGTTCCAGATGGTGCCGGACCATCAGGAGTGCCAGACCATCGGATGCCAGACCACTGGAGTTTTACTGTGCTAAGAAATGTGTTACATGCAAATTCTTGTGCTAAACTGTTGATCTTATCCCAGGTAATATGTTTCAGGTCAAAGTTGATCTTTACTCTGGCTTGGGTCTACAGTTTTTTCAGAGTTCTTTGTTGCCAGGTTTCTACATGTGTATTTCCTTAGAGTGGAAGACAAAGAGCTGATTGCTTTCCATTCCTTAAATAGACTTCCCCCCTCCTCCCCTTTGTTCAGTCTCCCCATCCCCATGGAAAAATACTAGATTCAAGATGGATTCCAGTAGCAGGTGGTATGGTCACATCTTTCTAGGACCAACCACAGTTTGGGCTTACAGGTCAAATGAGACTATTCACAGGTTGTTGGTTTGAGTACTGAGCCATCATATTCCTACAGTATCCCTAATTGGCCTCATTAGCACATTCAGAATTAAAACCAGATTCACACTTCATATTTCTAACTTCACATACAAGAATGATACGTATACAAAATAAGATATACAAATGCAGCAGGCTGTAGCTTTAAAATTGGTATGTTACATAAAGCATCTTCATATTCATAAGTCGGTTTTTATAACGCATGGGGCTGTCCAGTGACACGGTGTTCATGTCCTACTGCTGGCCGCTATAAATTGTTTGGGGAAGGGAGCTGTTCCCAGGTACTTCTTCCCCTGGGATGGAAGAAAGGCAGTTGGGCACCACTCCTAATAGAGGTGCTAGCGGCAGTTAAATTAATTTGGATAAGGGGTCAGATACATATTTGAAGTTGGGACACTTATTCAAACTGATGTGAAGTGCTGACTCCTTCCTCGCACATCATTAATTTACCTGGCCAGTGTACACTGCTTCCCTTGTGCACTCTAGAATACCTTGTCCTTATACACTAGTGACTTATGGGCACATGAAGGGAGCAGCATACTGGAGTCAAAATCCTCTATCCAGATCTCAGAGTTGATTTTCCAAGAAATGGTCCATTGCTCTAATTGTACCACTTGCTTATGTTAGATGCAGGAACAAAAACAAAACTAATTTTAAATCTATGTAAATGGCTTACCCAAAGCAAACTCTATGACATTCTAAATGAGTTAAGTGCTCTCTCCATTCTGCTGTTGACAAATTTGAAGCTAATGATAATAATTGAGCACAAAGGCAACAGAGCATTGTCAAACTCATTCAGGAAATGTAGATTCACACACAGATAATGAAAGATTTATTTCATTGGTACAGAACAGAGAGGAGCTTAGATGATGTTCTTTTAGAAATGTTACTGAACTAAGTCAAGCAGAGCAAAATAACCAAGAAGATAGACAGACATTATTGAGTGTAGCCACCCAGGCATAACATGTGACAACTGGCCACACAAGAAAGGATGAAATATGAAGACAAATAGTTCTATAAACCAAGCTAAGATTAAAGAGGATACATTCTTAAATACAACCCCATCTCCCAGGGAAAATAACTATGTTCTTAGCACTTCTATGGAATTCCTAGCTTCAAAAGGCTTTTAATGTATTAATTAATTCATAAAGTCATAGACTTAAGGCCAAAAGGAACCACTATATCACTTTCTGACCTCCTCAATAACAGAGCCTTTAGGTTTCACCCAATTGCATTTATATTGAGCCCAGTTACTTTGTTTGCCTAAAGCATATTGTTGAGAAAGGCATCCAGTCTTGATCTGAAGAAATCAAGAGATGAAGAATCCACCACTACCTTTAGTAGCTGTCCCAGTGTTTAATCACCCTGACTGTTAAAAAGCTGTTCATCTTTAATTTGAATGTCTGACTTCAGCTTCTAGTCTTTGATTCTTGGTACCCCTTTCTCCACTATATTAAAGAGCCCTTTAATACCATGTATAGTCTCCTTATGAAGGTATTGATATAACTGTAATCAAATTATCCTCCCCCTTTGCTCCCATCCTCTTTTCAATAAAGTAAACAGATTAAGATCTTTAATTCTCACTGTAAGCCATTTTCTCCAGCCCTTCAGTCATTTTTCTGTCTCTTTTTCTGTACCCTCTCCAATTACTTAATATCCCTTTTAAAATGTGGACACCAGAATTGTATGCATTATTGTAGTATCATTCTCACTAATACTGTATACAGGAGTAAAGTCATCTCTCTATTTCTACTCACTAATCTCACTTATATATTCAAGAGCTACATTAGCATTGCATGTGGAGTTTGTCCTCTATATGACCCCTACATCCTTTTCGAGTCTCTGCTTTCCAGGATACAATTCCCCATTCTGTAGATATGGTCTGCATTATTCATTCCTAGATGTTTAACTGCATTGACTGTACTAAAACACCTTTTGTTTCAATAGCCCCATCTTTCTAAGTGATCTAGATCACTCTCAGCCCTCATAATTATTTACCATTCCCCTAATTTATGTGTCATCGACACTATTATTGCAGTGATTTTATATTTACTTCCAGATTGGTATTTCCTTTCTCTGCTTTTCTCTCTCACTCTTATGCTACATCTACACTGCAAGCTTCTTTCAAAAGAGGTTTTTTGCCTCGGCAAAACACTTTTTTGGCAAAACGCAGCGGCTTTTCGAACGAGGCTCTTTGACTGGGCAAAACGTGGCAGCCATTTTTATTCAAATGAAGCGCGGGAGATTTAAATCCCCACTTCATTTGCAATGTCGGTATGTCTAATTTACATCCCTCTGTCACCAGAGGGATGTAGTCTAGACATATCCTAAGAGTGCTGACTGAAGGAAGCTGCACCATTCTAAACATGCCTACCTTGCAGATGAAGTAACTTGGGAAATTAGTGTGCCTCCAAAAGGCAAAATCCCTCCCCAAGCATCCCCTGGGACTGTGCAGATCCACACATTCAGGGCTGTGGCTAAAGATCACAATCTAACCCGATGAGTCAACAGGCAGATACCTGGGGACTGTTGTTGCAAAGCCTCACTAAACAGATTTTAAATTGGTGAACCCACTTCTACCAAGAAGAAAATAGGTGACCAAATAGAGTCATTGTGGAGTTTTGAGGGGGAAAAGATTAAGAAATGAGTTTGACTCAAAATGCTGAATCTGAACCCTCCCAGATCTGGTACTTTGAAATGTGGGTGAAACAGTCTTAAATTTTAGGATGTTCAGATCAGACTTGCTACGTGGGAGGTTTGACCTGCAAATTGGGATTTGAAATCAGATCTGGATTTGGGGTTTAGCCCAGACACACCAAGTAAGAAGAACAAATAAAAGCCATGTTCATAGTAACGATATAAATCTACTAAATAAATAACATTTATGAAATTACTACACTGATTCATGTGCCATTTCTATGGAGTTTGTATTATGAATCACTCATGATTGAATCCCTGATAACTAACCTCTCTATCAACAATGAAACACAGAGTGAAAAATCCTCATGCTCATTCAAGCTGCCCTGTACTTTTCCACTATCTCTATTAATGTCTGCATTGGTACATGTGTGCAGTGTATTGCACCAATAAGCAGAAGAGAAAGATGCCAAATTAAAACAAAAATGTCTTTCATAATCCCTTTTTTCAAAATCCATCATTGGAAACAATGAACTGTGATACATGAGGTAGGCAGGCATTAAAATATTGGCTTACTCTCTTTGAAACTGATGCCTGACTAATACCTATAACATCTCCAATAACATGTTGAAACAATCCATTAAAAAATTACCAAAGCATTTTACACTTTAACCAGGCACAGCAATAACCACATTACAGGAGCACTGACTGTATTGTACTGTGGCAGACCTATCTAGTACCCTCCAGCAGTAGCCAGAGGCTTATGTTTCAGTCATACAGGAAATAAATCAAGTATATCATCTTCAGTGGGCAATTCTGTACATGGGAAGAAGAGGTCCCTTGACCTCGTCAGGTAGCCCGGAGGATAAGCTAAGGCAGCCCCTATTGTTTTGCATGACTATAAATGAAGCTGTGTTTGTGGGATTATCCTTTCCTTAAGAAAAAAAATTACTACAGTATTTGGCTCATTGACCTAGTAAGGTAGTGAATGCCACAGGCTGACTGAATTCTGTTTACTGCCAGGCAGCCTTTCACTTGCTATAAACTGAGTGCCCTTTAATATCATTGTGTTCCCATGTTCTCTTGTGATAGGACAGTTTAAAAGGAAAGACTGATATGGTCACACTGTGTCCTTCATAATTTCGGACACTGCGCATCTGCACAATTAAGTCTTTTTGAAATCTTTTTCCTTCCAGGCTAAATCATTCTGTGTTTACTGTCTGTTATCCTGCCATACTTCTAACCCAAGCCATACAGTCAACGTGCGCACTAGAAATCTCTGTTTTTCGCCCTACATGGCTTTCAGGCCTTTTATTTGTTCTGCTCACTTTCTCCTTCACAGCCACCCCACAGCATACATCTTTCTAGTGTTAGCATAGTGCGAGAGCTGTGCTGTGCAGCACCCAGCAGAGAAAAGGCAGGCAGAGTTCAGAGCTTTAGAGGCCTTTCAAATAGAATGCTTATTTCCTGCCAGGATGAAAGTTAAGAGAAAGAGGCTCAGTCCTATGGTAAGAGAGGTGAGATGAGGAACCCCATTGTTTTAAGAGGAGAAGAGTGGGGGGGAAGAAACCCAATGCTATATTTTCTTAAGATCACAGTAGTTCCTATGCTGAACAAACAGCAGATTGTAGGGCTCCTTCAGTACTGGACTTGACTCTTTTTAAACAGGAATTCTGCTTTAATCTGTCACTGTTTCCAAATCAGTCTTTCCATTGTGCTCATTCTGAGGTTTACACTGCTAGTATTGTCATAAAGAGGTTTGTACAGTTAATTCCCAACTGTGTAGCCATTGCTCTTATCCCCTCTTCTGTGAAAATCTTACTTTTGCTTCTACCTCTGTCATTTTCATCTCTGTGAAAATTCAGTACTTCTGAACAAATTCCATGCAAAATATTGATGGTGCCCTTAAGGACATCATGCACACCCTGCAACAGCTTCTACTCAGAGTTTAAATAAACTTTCTGAAAGCTATTTGTTTTAATTGCCAGCAGGCTGTTTCATTCATGGTCAGGATAGAGCCCAACCCTATGCATCAGGGCATCCTTCCACACACAGCATAGTTTTCCAGTGGCTAATGGATTTGGGACCCACCTTTATACATCACCTTCTCAATCCCACAAGAGACTCTTTAGGTTGACTGATCAGAGGATTCTGTATATAACAGGGATCACTAGACCAGGGCTGGACAATAATTTTTGACCAGGGGCCACTCCAAGATTTTGGAAAGTGGTCAAGAGCCACACTATTCCATGGTATTTATGGAGGAGATGTGAGGTCTGGGTGCAGAAGGGAGCTTGGGGTAAGGGATTGGTGTGCAGGAAGGAGACTGGAGTCTGGAAGGGAGTTCGGGTGAAGGAGGTGATTGTGACCTAGGGCAGGGGACTGGAGTGCAGGGGTTTGGGATGTGACCTAGGAGGGGATTGTGATCTGGAACAGGAGATTGGGGTGCCAGATCTGGGAGGGGGTATGTGTGTAAGAGGGGGACAGAGGGTTTGAGTATGTTGAGTTGGGGGGCAGAGTATTGGGGCAGGAAAGGGCGGGGGTGCCAGAAGCAGGCAGTGGCCAAGAGACCTGCCAGCTGCCAAACTACCCCGCCTGCCTGCAGAGCTATAACATTTCCCCGCCAGCCAGCCTGCCTCCTTGCCTGGCCATGAGCTTCATTGAATAAGTGAGCAGAGGAGAGGGGGCGTGGTTCTTCTTGGCTGCCTGTTATTCCAACAAGCAGCTCCCATTGGCCAGTTTCTAGCCAGAAACCGGCCAATGGGATTGTGCTGCGGACGGAATGGCTCCTGAAACTTCCCCCCTCCCCTCCAGTTTTAAAACAGAAATGGAGCCTGGCAGCCGCATTTCTGTGTGGGGCTGCGGGGCAAGCAGGGAAGCCTGCCTGGGGCTCCCCGCAGGCCGGATCCGGCCCCAGGCTGTATTTTGCCCAGGCCTGCTCTCGACATAACTCTTCTATATAGCAGCCTAATGGACACTGATCTCCATTGCTTAACATGAAAAATTACATAAACAAAGATCAGAAATATAAGGAAATATAAGAGAGATTCTGGAAACTGTACTACAGTCACAGATTCCTTTTCATCACTGATTTTCTTCTTCATGGCATCTGACAGGCACAAGCATGAAAGTCCAGTTACTGCTCAGTTCTTATGGTCCTCACACCCCCCCCCAAAAAAAAAAGAAATGTGTACAATCAGAATGATTAAATCTCCTACCATCATGCCCTGCCCCTCTCAGCCTATCCAGACAGACAGGTCACCATCCTCTGAAGAGAATACCTTGCTACAAGTACCAGAAGGAAATTCTTGTCTATAAACTTCCCTCTTTCTTTCTAGGACACATCTGCCATTCATGTATTTCTCCCCCCAGATGTCAACTGAGCTGGAGAGGCAATAGCCAGTGGACATTCATGGGCTTTAAAGAACAGTCCCAATCAGCTGTTGGCAGCAGTTCAGCCATGCAGCAGCTCTTCCTCACATGCTCAGTACAATGATACACACAAATACACAGTTTCAGAATTCAATAGTTTCTGCGCTAGCCCTCTGCATTTACCATATATCAAAATTGCTTTCTTTGCAAAAGTGAAAAATCTAACAAGAATCTGAGATAACTTGTACTTCAGGAACCCACATTTCTGAACATGTAGGAATGATATCTTTCTCTTCGCATGTCTCTTACCGTTGGTTCCTCATTGATATAAGAGGACGTAAGCTTTTATCTCAATTCTGTGACATAATCATAACTTACAAAGTCAGCTTTAAATAGGACGACTAACAAAAGAGACACTGTAGACTAAAAAGCTGCAAACCAGAAATGTTAGTGACACTGCAAAAGAGCAAAGCAAAGCTCCAGGGAGTGTTGACATTCGCTTCTAGGGATTTGTGCCTCTGACAAATGTCATTATATAATGCAGCAATGTCTTGCCTATGAAATGCCCCACTATTAACCAATGTATGTTTATAGCACGGTTTACGTTTGCCTTAGGAAACTTCATTTTTCCAAGAAAATGCCTGAAAGTGGATTTGAATGGTATGAAAGAATTCCATATGTTATGGGGAGTTTTAATAACATCTATTGTATGAAATGATACTTTATTTGTCTTTGGGGAACCATGTTTGCCTCCAGGCCCAGAGCCATCACTCATTGATAAAGGAAAGGCTGAAGCTCTCCTTCTGGCCATATATGGGATTTTGTAGGGCCCTGCTGGAAATAATTTTCCTAATAAAATTATTACGTGTTACCATGACTATGTTTCCAACAAGCATTGCTTTGTTAGTCTCAAAGGCCACATAATGTTGGTTAATATACACATATACACCTGTGTTCTATACCCTAGCAACAATATAGATATGCATAATCTGGTTCAGGAACAGATAGCAAGTATGGAAAATCAGGAGGGATAATAGGAGCTTATATAAGAAAAAGCCCTGAATAATTGGGACTATACTTATAAAATCAGGATATCTGGTCAGCTAAAGCCCAAGAGACACATCCCCATCATGGTGTGATTCCAGAGAGGCACAGTAAAGCTTTGACAAAGCATCATTACCAATTCTATCCTAACCAATACAAGCACAAGCAACTTTGCTTTCTCGTAATTTCATTATTTTACTCACAGATTGTGGGCCTATCACTCATGCTAAAATCCAAATTCAATTTAAAATAAAATCCAAATTAAATTTAAAGCCATAGCTCACTCTGACCTAATGTGGGCCTGTAATTCTAGAGTCCCAAAGGGAGCTGTCCAACAGGTATTCAAGAACTGTGGGAACCTTGTTTAGGTCAAAGGATTTTGCTGTTGTAGACAAAATATAAATTACTTCCTAACGTCTACAGTCAATTGCACAATAAACAAGAGCATCCAAGATGCTCCTAGGCTACACAACATGGCTTCTCAGATCGTCCTGCTAATGGAAGAAGAATCTTTTTCTACTCTTAGCAGTAGAGATGACTAATAATTTGGCTGGAACAGTCATCTGTTGGAAAATGCTAATTTGACAGATTTGATGAAAGTTATCAATCTTTATGGGAAGTAATCAAAATGTTTTACTATGACATTCTTGTTTTATGAAAAATTCTAAAATTTTGATTTTCTGTCCTGATTCAAAATGAAACTATTTCAAAATCAGAGTTTCCAGACGATGCATGGCCTATCCCCAGAGAACTAGTGACAATGCTCTGGCCTAGAGCCACAGGGCGCTCAGAAGGACTTTCTAGGGTTCTCCAGACCAGGGTGAGTTAGGGCACTAGAATGGAGATCAGGACTGAGAGTGGAACTGAAATCAACAAAGATAATGGGACTGGGAGAAGGAAACAGTGACACGGAAGAGACAAAGTTGAAGGGAACAAAACAGAAGAGACTATGCTCACTAGAAACGTTCCCACATAACTGACGACTTCTGCAGTTAGCTCTACTGGCAGAGGTCTTGCAGTGAATCTAAAGCTCCCAACTCTGCTGATGAACCCTGTGGAATGTCTGCATACCACATGATGCACTTTGTTCCAGTTTGGTTTAAAAGCCTAGGAAATGGCATTAAACCACATTAAAAGACCATTATTAATGTTGAAAGTTAACTAGTTTATGATGTATAATAGAACTTAAAACATCAGCTGAACAGTTTTGATTCTATCTATTGTGAATACCCTTTGGCCTTGCTGCCTTACCTCGTGCATGTTCTTGCATTGTGGTGGAACAAACCTGACTGGTTACTAATGTCTATGAAGTTTACACTGTTTGGGGGAAAGAGGTTTTGGAAGAGGTGGAGTAATGTGGCATTTTTTAAAAGCTTACTTTAATCGAGTGCAAAATCTCTTCCCTTCCCCAACCCCCAAACACACACACTTATTTGATATCCCTTTCACTGGAAATACTAGCAGTTGCCATCACATGTAAAGCACTCTTGAAATGTTGCAGACACAAGTCTGCTTTGCCTTTGAAGCAGCAGTGTTGTACATGGATAAGAATTCTACCATCTTGCTGTGCTGAACAGTATGAGTATGTCTGCAAAGCAATAAACCAATTGTATCAACAATAAAGAAGGGACTTTATCATTTAAAGAGGGGATTATTTAAAAATTAAAACAGGCCAATGAAAGTTAAGCATTTTAGCAGACAATGATAATTAGTCATCTAAGAAGAAGGGAGATTAATAGTTTATTACAAAACAAGTATCTAATGCATACAGAAAAAATTGTGTCTACTTTAAGCTACATTTCATGGAGGCACAAAGTAGAATTATGGAAGATACAGAATGAATGCCAGAAAAAAATATAAAAGGAAGGTTCCAACAGGACTAGTACATCCTCAGTACCAAACAAAATGAAGCTTTTACCCCATATATATTTAGAAATATTAATCCAAGGATTTAGCTATGCAGTGGAAAAATAGAGCAACATATAATGCCCACAAATTTGGTCCAGTCTTAGTGGAGAGTAACTAACCCAAGAAGCCATCAAAATCAAGTAGGCAACATAGATGAATCTTTATCTTCATTTGCTTCCTGTTGGGAAGAATAAAATTATGGCTCTCCCAGAACATTAACAGAATACCAGCCCCTTCTTATGACTATTTTCCTGCTGTTGCTGAGATGGGTGGTTTTTGTGACATACCAGAACCAATATTTTCAAATATAGAAACCCAGAATTAGGCTTCTCCTCCAAAGTCATATCTAGGCACCAGTCTGGTTTTCCAAAGTGCTGAAAATCACTCACTGTTTGCCTAGACCATCCTCACTGGAATTTCCTGGGCACCAGAGTTTTACAAAACCTAAGAAAATTTTCAAAAATGCCTGCTTCTTTGTTTTGTTTAAATCAAATTTGCCCAACTCCACTGAAACTGAAAGTAGGAATTTCTCACACTAAACATTGTTCATGTGAGATTTTTTTTGTCCTGAGTTTTAGATCAGTGTTACAGATCAGCTTTTGATAATCAAACTTCCTCAATCTTTTGAGTGTGACTCTTCATTAGCTTTTCACCCTAATTCAGCATGTTACCTAGCATTCAAAGATCACATCATTTGCAGTGAGTTTGAAAGATCTGGTTTAGATGGTTGTTTATAAATGTCTGAGTAATGTTAATCTCTAAAGTGTACTGACAGTTTAAGGTACTACTTGAATGTATATTCGATTGCATCTCGTTTTATTGAATGAGGTTTGAATATTCCTTCTCTTAGTAGGAGTGTTTTTTGATACAATGATATTCTGTATACACTCCATTAATGTTGGCTTATTTAAACTGTAAGCTCTGTGTTGTAAGGACTAACTTTTCACGCTGTGAATACACTGCTTTGATGCCTTGATATAGAATATTAGAGCTGGAAGGGACCTTGAGAGATCATCAAGTCCAGTCCCCTGCCCTCATGGGAGGACCAAACACCATCTAGGCCATCCCTGATAGATGTCTGTCTTTGATTTTTGGCTCAGGCCTCTGCGAATTATCACAATATATAGAAATAAGATATGCTGTTGACAGTTAAATGCTATTCTTATTCTGGGAAGCTAAGGTGATCCATAATAAAGGCCTTGATCCATGGTGTCCTCAAGAAGAAAGATTACCTTTTTTTGTAAACAATCATAGAGATCCCTTTCTTTGAACTTCCAGTCTTGATTTTCCATCTCTTGATTTATTCAACTCAAGATTAGGTGCCTTCCTGGCAGTTATGCTTTAGTTGAACAAGTTAGAAGGCTAGATGATCTAATGGTTCATTCTGGCTTTAAAATAATCTAACTCTGCTTTATTTAGCCTGTAAATAAAGGATATAAACTGCCTGTGCTTTGTGTGCTGTATAGGGTGGAGCACCCTATAAACATTAAACAAATAACTAATGAATTTGAGGTACTGAAAGAGTTACCTAAACACTCTATTACTGGTTTGTTCAGTACTTCCATGATACTGCTATAGAACTCATGGACATTAATTTTACATCTGTTACTTTTATTTTCATTTCCCTTCCTTTCCTAGAAGCTTTAACAAAAGAAAATAGCCAGCACTCCAGACGGGGAAATTTTCCTCAGCCGAGAAAATAGCCTACAACTGGCTTCCCATAAAACAGTGAAATTACACGGAGAGCAAAAGTAGCAGAGGAGGTAAGTCAACCTGAGGTGCTCTTGGGAAAATCTTTAGTGGCAGATCTGAGGACAATATAATTGCTTAAGATGAGCAGGTTTTTCTTTTATCTCAATAAAGTGCTTGTGGATGAAAAGATTGGAAAGATAGGAGCAATACAATAGAAAATGCCTGTTACAATCTTATTTACATAATTTTATATAAAGGAGCATTGATGTATGAAGTGTACAATGAATGTGTTGAATACTGAAAATAAAGCATTACAGAAAACACATTATGCTTAGTCCCCAACTCTAGAAAAGCTTAATGTTTGATTAAATACATTTGCCCTGTGATGAGACATTGATTTTATAAAAAGCTGAGTGTGCTTTTTCAATACAACAGAAAACTCCCTGGCACTGGATTTTTTATGCAAAGTGGCTCATGCAGCTGATTCTTAAATTGTTTGTACATTCTCTTGCTTAGGAAACATTTTCATAACATCACGACATTAGCTGAAAATACTAAACATGGGGCTCATGTATGTTTCTTCTCTTCCCACTCTCTCATCTCACGTATTCCATGGTGTGTCTTGCTAAGATGATATGGTACCACATTTGACAGGCTCTGAATATCAAATGGCTTTGTAGACACTAAAGTGGATGATGGCTGAGTGGATTGGTGGGTGGCTAAACACATGCAAGCTCCGTTTCCATTTAACTGCATGATTATCTTCTGCTTTGTTATAAAATTATCAGTGGTAATAGAGAAACTTGTTAATATCAACATACATATTTTGGGAGATATTCCTTGACAGACTTCACAGATATCTGAAACCCATTTTAACTCACGCTGGTCCACCGCTTACAACAACATTACCTGCATGGTGTAATCCCATTGCCAGACTACTAACTAGCCCAAGAGCATATGGAGTAAGTATACTGAGAACGAGTGCTCATGAAGTTTCATGAATGTCATTTAGAACCTGATCTAGAGCCCACTGTAGTTAATGGAAGCATTTACATTGATTTCAATGGGCTTTGGATCAAGACTCTAACAAGGTTTGTGTGTCATAGTGGCATGTAGGGGGATGAAAATATATGGTCACATTTGCAACAATGGCCACTAATTATTAATGTGGTATTTTGGGTGGCCTGCTTTAGATACCATTGGAAACTAGGTCTTGGGTATGCAGAAGCAGGAGACTGTATGCAGACATTTGCTTCAAACTGATAACATTTCAAAGTGAGCTTACTGTAATTAGTAGTTGATATTAATCAAAAATACTGAAAATCCCATCCGGCTTGTTTCAAGGAAGTTATCACTGATTAGGGTCCCCCCCTTTTTTTTTTAAATGCAGGAGCAGCTGAAGGATGACGACATGGACTGTATCGTCAGTAATGATGAACTGACTGCAAATTATGAACCCCCCAACCCTATTCCAGTGCCAGCACAGGCCAGTATGGACTCACTCCAGACTCCAGGCAAGGAAAACATTCATGAAGGAGACCTTGGACTAGGCAGATGTGAACTCCATCTTGAACACACTCCATCACAAGCCCCGTTGAATTCATTGGCATGAGCAGTGCAAATATAATCACAAGAAATGCATGGAACATGAAGGAATACAAGCCAAACTTACTATGCAGTGTTGGTAAGAAGCTGGAAAATGTATTAAAAGCATAAATTGAAGAGAATCAAATCCTTGTCAAATGTAGCTCCTGGTGCCTGAAGAAATGATAATTTATCATCATCCATATGTAGTACAACCAAATTTAATTTTTTGACAGTGGCAATTTTTATTAATGAAATAGATGGCACTGTCTGTTACAGGCCTATTATAGATTACTTCTCGTGAACACACACACACACACACACACACACACACACAGGCTTCTGACTTATTTGTTAATTAAATCATGTGGTGAGGAGAAATATTTGATTAACATTATCATGTTCAGATGATCATGGAACTTTGTAAAAAGTTGCTCCCGGGCAGACATATCACTTATGGGACAGGTGGAAATTTATTTTGTACAAAAGCAAACTTTAGGCATTTGCTTTCTTTTTACCAAGTGTTGAGACATCCCTAATGCTTACAGCATTTGGCATTTTTCAGACAGCCAGTCCAATGGAAGCATCAGCAAAAATAAGGGTCAGACATTGAGTTGCAGAGAGTTAATCCAGATCACAAATAGTAGGCATAGTTATATAAGCTGTTGAAATCAAAAACAGGACTTTTTACTATTATTTTGAGTGACCCCGACCACTATGGCATACAGCACTTATACTTATCCCACAATGCACTTGTTTCTAAAGCTTGACAATAAGTTTTTATACATAGCTTGCATGATGGGAACAATTTAGGAATGTTTTTGCACAACATACAAAGTTTGTATTTTGATGTTAGCGTCTCAGGTGCTTATTTTGTTTGGTGGGGCATGAGAGAGAGAGTGTGTCTGTGTGCATATTATATATACACACACACACAAGCACTGTGAAAGTTTACTTTTTAAGGTAAGATTTTTTTCCCAAAGTGAGGTGTACATAATCACACACATTTGGCACTTAGATATTTGCAGTGATGGTAAAACCTAGATAGACAAATGAGAGAAAGATTTAGATATGGAAATCCCTGTTCTGTCTGCATAAATTCAGCATATGAATTCACACATGGTCAGTCACGCACCTAACAGATCATGATGTACCAGTATCAGACATTTGCACATATAAATTGGGTATTGCAAATGCATGGGCACAGGGGCATGTCTCTAACATTAAAAGTCTGGCTCTGTATCTTCTCAGCACAGGAGTTTCAGCTCAGATGCAGCATAAGTTGCTTATCAAATTGCATGAAAGTTAAACCATGGGGGAAGTTTTTAACAAGGTCATTCTTAACAAAGGGAGACATTTCTGAGCCATAGGGGGTGGGGGCAGAGAAATCAAGTCATCCCAATGAAACCATGAATTATCAGAAAGCTGAATGGGTTTTGATTCCCTCACAGATGGAAACAAACAAAATATAATCCCATTTTAGTCATTCTTTTCCAGGCTAATTAATTGCTGGTTGGATTTAATACAACACCAGCTGCTCTAAGCATAAATTTAACACAGAAGTCCTATGTGCTTTTCTGAACCATCAGAAAACTTAAATTGGCATTTTGTTTTCCCTAATCAAGGGGCTTCAAAGGATGTTAGTCCCCATGAGTGGGGGGGGGGCAGGAAATCATTCTATATTCAGTCTCAAGAAAAAACAGTGGCTTTGGAACTCCCCATGTAGCTGAAGTGGGGGGCTGGAAGCTGTACATCTTTGCTGCAAAAACTTAAAAAACAACGAATGGTCTAGCAGCACCTTAGAGACTAACAAAACATGTAGAGGCTTTCATGAACTCTCGTGGGTAAAACCCACTTCTTCAGATGAATGGAGTATTAAAAGTCCAGTTCCAAAATAAATAGGGGACGGGATGGGGAGAATGAAGGGGGAGGGAAATAGTTAAAGTGTTCATGTTACATGAAACTGATTGTTCTTAAGAACAGTTTGCACCTTCTCTCCATCCCTAACCAACCAACCGAGAAAATGAAGACGCACAGTGTTATGCCCTGAGTGGCCCAAAGGAGGCTGCAGTTGTGCACTGAGAGGCACAAGGTAGGCAGTGTTGAGGAGTACCTCACAGCACATGGAGAGATGAGCACCTAGAGACGAGCTGAACATTGCACGACAGTGTATGTAGAGCAGTAGGTACTATAGCTCATTCATGAGTTCAGTAGCTAGGGACACTGCCTTCAACCTTTACCAGTACCATGTAAGTGTCCTCATGTATTCCTTGGAATACAACGATTCCAGTTAGGCTTGGAGAGTCTTAGATTTAAGATGGAAATAATTAAATCCTTGAAATAGTATCAGACAGGTGTTAAGCTAGTTTTCCTCCTTCTTCCCCAGATCTGGAAATGGCACAGACCAAATGGTCTGTTCTCATACACATCCTCTGTGATCCTGCCCCATTTGATTCATTGTGGGTGTGTCCATGTTTCGTTAAATGGGATCCAGTCAGAGCCTAAACCTGATGTCTTCTGCTTAACCATAAATTAGGAACTTAGGAAAAGATCTTCCATGCTGGCATACCAATATTCCTTGAGACTTACTTTGGAAAGCTAACTGCTTTTTCAGTCCTTGCTCTTCATGCTGAGATTATCAACAAAGGCACATCAGTGTTTTGTGGGGTAGACAATTATCCACTAGGGCTGACTGAGAATACCCAATTAGATTATTTTAGCTTTATTGATTTGGGCTATCAAAAACCTTTAGTAGTGGTAAAAGGGTTCATAATCTATTACTCTCCACTGCATTTTTAAATCCTTCTTGTTTGCTAATTTTAAAGTATGCTTTGTACTGGTGAAATACTGATGCATAACATACTGTATTTAGCCAGATAGGATACTGGGAACCAGTGTCTGATAATTCTACATGAAAATTTGAACACAGTGATGTGAGAGGCCTTTATGTTATAATTCAATTCATATTATGAACATTTAAACTATTTAATTTGATGCAGTCCTTAATTGAACATGGGATTTATTACCATGATAAATATATAGTACTATTATTCTTATGTGACTTAATCTGATAAAACATTGCTTGGAAAATGAGACATAAAATACGTAGTCAAAATGTAATGACGGCATACTCAATATTAATGTCAATATGCTAGAGAAGAAGGTGTCTGGAATTCTACTGTTACTAAACCTTTACTCAATTTCCACTAGTAATACCTAAAATTCTTTATGAAACTGCAGCACACGTTTAAATAGGTTTTAGAAGTATCAGGAATGGATCCTTGATGTATAGAAGTGCCCAGTTCAAAAAAGAAACTGTACTGAAAGTTATCAGGTTCTTGTGATAACATGCACTGAAAAGTTCAACAGCTGGTAACCTAGGGAAAGCTGTTCTGAGCAAACATTCATATTGTTCTGTATAAAATTCAGACTTTCCCCATAACTACTACTTCAGGCATCAGTTCAGCAAAGGATTTACAGGGTATAAATTTAAGCCCATTGAAGCCAATAGTCAGTCGCTGAGTATATGCTTTGTTAGACTAACACCTTAGTGCATATATTTTCTTTGAAAAATTAATCTGTACCCTGCCATGGACAGCAGCTGTCTGAGTATCTAGCATACACAGTCCTAACTTGTATACACACCCGGGCTGCACAAGCATCACAGCTCGCATGTGCACAAGTCAGGTGCACACACGTGCACTTTTGAAATGCTACCCTGATGTCTTCATATATCCCAAAAATGCCTTGTATAGAAAAAGTAATTTGCCACTTGAAAACTGATTAGCAGAAACTAACACTCTGCTTCACCCAAAAGGGCTGCTTCTAAATATAAAAACGCTTTTTTCCTATTTCCTATTAGCAAAATGAAGAACAGCCTCTTCAACATCTTACAATGAACCACTTCAGAGATTTTTAAATAACTAAAACACCACACACAAGCTCATCTACCAGTATAATCCTAACAGACATAAATCTCAGCTAGGCAGCTGTGAAGAGCCTGTGAATATTTTTATTTTATAAACATTTTTTTCAGAACCAGAGAATTCTCTATTTGGAAATGGGAATCAAAGAAATCTAACCAAAGAAATCTCCTCAGAAATTTGCTCACATTGAACTGATCTAGAGTTTGTTTTCTTGGCAATTTTTGCCCTCCAAGAGAATAAGCTAAAATATGTAAATATATTTTGTTGGAAAAAAATTATTCTAATTTTGTCCGGTTTTGGTATATATAAATCAATTTTCAACAGAAACATGATCAAATATAGGAGTGTCAGTTCATGCACAAAATGAAATCAAACCAAGTCTGCCAAAATAATATTGTTGTTTTTCTGCTTATTTCCCTCCTTTCCAAGGAATTAAGAGATAGGAGATCCTGGTTCAATAATGAACATCAGAAGAACAAATGCTTCCTCAAAATAGTCCATTAGATTAATGTGGTTTAAAAAAAAAAAGTCTTCCCAAAAGCAAGGAGAAGCAATGCAAAAAGCCATGAGGAATCAGTCAGAGAGAGACTGGTTGTTGCTTCCCATATTGAAAGCATCAACACCTTTTTGAGGAAATTTGCTTTGTCATAACGATCATCAATATCCCAACACACAATTTGGCTCTGGCATTTAGTGGCCTCCCTGCCATTGAAGCTACATTTCTGGAGCCTTTCCTCAGCAGCCATGACAGCCCCAGACACTCTTTGGCGAGCCACAAATAAACTGATGCAGTCTAGGGCTGTATTAATTACTCCAACTCAATATACCATCTACATGTTTTGTTAGTCTTTAAAGTGCTTCTAGACTATTGGTTGTTTACATTTTTCCTGTTACAGACTAACTCGGCTACCCCTCTGAAGCTTAATTCCCCTGGGATTGGGAAGAAGGTAATGAACATCCTAATCCCATTTTTTTCCCCTTATCGATTCCTCTTTCCCCTGGCCCTGACTCCATCTTCTCCCTCTGCTGTGGATTCTGGATGCTGACAGCCCTGCACATGCTCCATGGAGTGGAAATGTTATTTACAAATCAAGTCTTCTTGCCAATAAAGGCAATGCTTAGTATCATCAGAAAGGTGGCAATGTTCACTCATCTAACTATAAAGTCAAGAAAGCAGGTCTTCCGTGCAGACAAGATCACCATCATTTCAAGCTCTGGAAGGCTCCAAATCTGGGCAAGACAGATTAGTTTCACCCTTCTGTAGACCCTACAAAGCTTGACATTCTGATGCTAGAAATCTTAGGGAATATATTAATGTATATTGGAGTCACTGTTTAACATTGTTCTTACTGTTTAACTGTCTGTTTCTATGTATGTTACAATGAAAGCCCATAGTTCTAAATAAAATACCACTGCTGCTTTATTCAATAAGGATTTCAAATGAGGGAGTGACATGGCCAATGAGCTAAACTCTAAAAGAAATATCCTCACACCATGATATTAGGCATTACTTGTCTCTGGCAAGTGTAATACACAAGTGAGTTAAAGTAGGATAACAATATCCCATAAGCATAATGAGATTTCTTATACCAGAGGGAGAGTATATACACTAAATATAACCCAGTGCTTTAAAATACATAGCTAACTGGGACTGAAAATATGAGAGAGAAAAGGCAATTGAAATATATGAATGATGAAGAAAAATGAATCTGAATGCCAGAGATGAGCAACCTAAAAGGTCAAAGGGATTCAACAGCGATTGAAGACTTAAAAACCTAAATGAATGATTTGCCAGTAGTTTGACAAAGTAAAAATTTGGTTTGAGGACACTACTAAAAATACAAATGCTACAAAATTAGTATCACTTATCACCACCCTATAGTCTTATAGGGAGCTAGAACAGAAGTCTGCAGGCTGACTGACAGAAAGCAAATTAAGACAAAGATCTGAATTCATGAGACTACTTTTTAATCTAGGGTTCTTAGTGGAGCAAATGATGCACTGTCAGGCAAGCTCTTACACTACACATTTTGTCGACATAGCTACATTGATCATGAGCATGGCGAAAAACCCATACCTACTGTGTGTTGTCTGGAATAGCTTACAACCTACCTCAAGGCAAGCGCCTCAAATGGGTGGTATATTCTATAATTAGATTTCAGCAGCCCAGTAACAAATGAGAACACCTATTTCACTATAACAATTTTCCATGGAGTCATAGCCAGGTCCCTTAGGCTCTCCAGTCTATTTTCCTCATAGACAAACTGGACTTAGTGATAAGTGGTCACTTACACCAAAACTCACAAAACATGCAGGTTGCTTCCAGTCCTAAGAGACCGGTCACTCCAGATCAATTTTGTTGCTTAGATATCAAACCAAAGACAATGCCTACACGCAATCCCCTAAAACTATCTAAAGGTTTATTAACTAAGGGAAGATGTTGTTTACAAGCTAAAGCAAACACACACAAATGAAATGACTTCAGGTTACTAAAGATGACAGATGTAGTAATCTGTTGATTCAACACGTCTAACAGGGTGGACCCGCAGATAACCCCTAGGGATCTCTGACTTAGTTTAGCGTCTTTGGCTCAAACAGATGGAAAATTCTCCTGTGACCCTATCTTATCTTTTCCATTTGATCTTCCAGTCTATGAACTCTACTCCCTTATACAGCATTTCCAAGGGGTGATATGGCAATTCACCAATCCTTTTTTTTCCACAATGTTCCTTGTAGCCTGTTCTTGACAGGTCTCCTGAATGGGCAGAGGGGACAATTCCTGTACCAGGGTTCACAGGGTCAGAACATACATTCAGTGCTATAAAGCAAAACTTTTATATTTTTATAGAGTAGAATGCAGACATTACAGCTGAAATAAATGTGCACAGCAGCTTACAAGCATTTCAGAGAATCTAAATACTTTATAACCCCAATACCTATTTTCACCAAAACATATGGGTGAGCTGGTTTGGTTTCCAACTATGCTTACACTTACAGCCTTACTGTGCGAACAGCATACCTGCAGCCAATACAGTTATATTGGCCAAAAAAAAAAAAAAAAGCAGCACAGATGCAACTATGCTGACAGAAGGAAGTAGGAAGTGGTGTTACTACACTGATAGAAAAGCTCCTTCTGTTGTCATAACTGTGTCTAAGAGGCTTGCAAATATAGCTCTTCTAGCAAAGCATTTGTGGTGTAGACTGGTCCTGAGAGGCTGCGATATTCTGGGGAAGTGTGAGAGGGGGGTTAGCAGTGACACTGGAACACAATGAAAGTACTGAAAGCCGACCCCCTTATCCCTGTCCATGCCCCCCCAGAGCCATGAGCATGACCATGTCTCCAAGAGGGGGAACCCAGGTGGGGTAAGGGTACTGAGGCTAGGGTTGCAATCAGGACCCCAAGTATGGGGCTTGCAGCTTGGATTGAGTGTGGGGCCAGGAACATACCTGTGGGGCCAGGAGCATAGATAACAACCAGGATCCTATGTGTGGGGCTGTAGTGGAGCAAAACAGGAGATGGGGCTGCAATACCACCACCATCCCTACTTCCTTCAATCTCCCTCCTGCCGCCGTCCTCCTCCCCCCCACTCCCCCAAGAGCCCTGCCGCTTAATTTTCCTTTGAGAAACCTAGTAGTCTCATCCCTTTTATTTTCCTTTTAATTTAAGAGAAGAGAAGCTTGTTTAATTTCTGTCATTACTAGCCCTAGCTCTTTGGCTGGCAGGGAGGCACCACAGGCTGAGAGACTCACACTGTCTGTTGAGCTGCAGGGGCAGGGCAGCATATGCTACAATGAAAGTGCTCAGCTGAGTGGGATCCCGAGTGCATGGCAATCGGAAGTAGGGAGACACTATCAGGCTTGAGGAAGCACTGGCTCCAGCTGGGATAGCACCTGGCTGCCATCCCAATATTTTAGGCTACCATGGGCACATATGATCCATCCTCAAGCCTGGCTACTGGCTCCCAGGCAATTTCTGATGCTCATTAAAGATTATAATCCTAATAGCCAAATTAATGGATCAATCCCAGCCACTTACAAGACTGAATTTCAATCCACATACCACTGCACTACTGTTCTGGGACAACACATCGTAAAACCCAGATAAAATGCATAAGAGCGGGGGACAAGCTCTTCTCAGTTGAGGGGACCCAGATGTGGATACATATCCCAGAGGAGGGCGTGTAACTCCGGAGTCCAACTGTCTGCAGGAAATGCTGCAAACTGTCATTTCCTTCTCTCTCTCCAAACAAAGGACTGATACTCACAACACTGGCATCCAACAAGCCACAAAATAAATCCGTCCCACCCCCAAAGTTTAATAAAGCCTAAAAATCCAAAACAAAAACCCTACCCCCAAGCTGAGGTTTTACCAATGAGAAGTGTCAGAGACTCTATGAAGTCCACTAGTGACTAAATGGGGAATATTCTGTAACCTGAAGTCTTTAAATCAAGAAGTGAGGATTTCAGTTACTCAGCCAGAGGCTAGGGATCTATTACAGGAATGGGTGGCCTGCAATGTGCAGGCGGACAAAGAAGATGATCATGATGGTCCCTTCTTGCCTTAATGTCTACAGGTCCCAATTATTGATATCAATTTGACTTTGGTCAGTATAAACCCTCTGATAGGTTTAGCACTCCCCCTGGGACCTACGTGAGAAGTCAAGGTTCTACTTGACACAGGTGCCAAAACAAAGAAGAGTTTTAAGAGGGGGAAAGGGGCTTGGTACCTGTGATCTGTTGGCCCTGCCATTTCTGTGGTATTGGTCCATTCCAAACTGTTCTTGGCTGCTGGTGATTTCAGAGGTTTGTGGAGCACCTCTTCCCACACTGAGGAAGAACAAAAGGTGTTGACTGAGGCAAATTCATTCAATTTATGAACTGGTGTTCCAACAGGGCAGCACATGACAACTTGCACCTTTGCTTTAGAACTGCATTGTTTGCATGGCCCCTGCAATCCATTCCCAAATGAGAGCTGACTATCACTAAGGGCTTGCTTTGTAGAGGAAAAGTGCTGTTTGGTGACAAAACGGCATGAGATTTCACACTGCAATGTGACTTTTGACGTGGTAAATGGCCATTGTCGACAAAAAGTTTCCAGCTTCATGAGGAACTTTTGTCTTTTCCCCTCCTTGTGTTGTCAGACAAACATGCAGGACAGACACGGAGGCTTTTTGTTGCTGATTCTGACCTTCAGGAAGTGGCCCACAATTCCCAAACACCATGGTTCCCAAGCACCTAGTCAGCAGTGTGAACACCACCACCCTGCAGCCAGGAGACCAGCCACCCTCCTTGCCTCCTCGCAAAATTTAAATCCTATTTCCTACAGCCTGAGCACCTAGATAACCCCACCACAGGCTGGTTAGGTATGCAATGGTCTCATGGCATTTTCCCAGATGTCCATCACACCAAACCCTCCCCACCTTGGACCACCGTGGTGCTGTTGGATCTGATCAGTGTATGGGGAAAGAAGTCTGTGTGGTCCCAGCTGCGAGTGAGTCGTAGGAACTGGGACACATATGAGCACATTTCTTGCTCTGTGTGAAAAAGAGTCTGAGCAGGACACACTGCAGTGCCGAATAAAGATTAAAGAACTCAAGACAAGCCTATCATGAGGTCCTTGTAGCGAACAGATGCTCCAGTGCCTCACTGAAGACCTGCCATTTCTATAAGGAGCTGGACACTATCCTTAGCAGTGATCCTACCTCCACTGCCAAGAGCCCCATGGATACTTCAAAAGGCATGGAGGCAGTGCATAGGGAAGACCTAACCCAAAGGATGAAATTGCAGATGAAGAGGCTGAGGCAGGTGAAGACCAAGAGTGTCTGGCTGTGTCCCTCAATGGTAGAGAACAGTTCGTGTTAGCCAGTCTCAGCAACTGATTTTGCTTGAGCCCCAAGAGAGAACACATCCCAGACCTGTTACAAGGCTTTTGATCCCTGCGTCCATGTGTACAAGTTAGATCATGTGCTTTCAAGCTCCTTGACATCTTCCTTTACACAATTCCTTGTAAAGTCCCTAGGACATCAGGTAAGCAACATGACTGATACACGTGGTGATATTTTTCAAAAAGAAATACAAATGGTTTCAGCAAATGCATTTAATGCAAATGTTTGCCAAGGATTACTGACAGAGGAAGCAAAATAAAGGACTATGTAGCACTTTAAAGACTAACAAGATGGTTTAATAGATGAGCTTTCGTGGGCCAGACCCACTTCCTCAGATCAAATAGTGGAAGAAAATTGTCACAACCATATATACACCAAAGGATACAATTAAAAAAAAGGAACATTATGAAAAGGACAAATCAAATTTCAGAACAGAAAAGGGATTGGGGGGGCATAAATGTCTGTGAGCTAATGATATTAGAGGTGAAAATTGGGGAAGCTATCTTTGTAATGGGTAAGGTAATTAGATTCTTTATTCAAACTCAGGCATAAAGTGTCGAATTTAAGCATGAACAACAGTTCAGAGGATTCTCTTTCAAGTGCAGTCTTAAAAGGCTTTTGAAGCAGTATGCATGTAATCAAGTCATTGAGGCAATGTCCTTTCTGGTTGAAATGGCAAGAAACTGTTTTTCCTTTGTGATCCTCTCTAATATCTATTTTGTGGGCATTGATCCTTTGGCGAAGTGTCTGAGACGTTTGTCCAATGTACATAGGAGACGGACACTTTCGGCACATAGCATAAATTATATTTCTGGATGCGCAGGAATATGTGGTTTTGATCTTATAACTCACTTGATTAGGTCCAATAATGGTATCTGCAGAGTGATATTAGCATGGTTGGTATTAGTGTGGTATGTCCTGTGGTTGTTGGTAAGAATCATCTTGAGGTTATGTGGTTGTCTATAGGAGACTATGGGTCTGTCTCCCAGAGCCTCTTGGAGTTTAGTATCCTGTTCCAGTCTAGGCTGTAGTTTATTGATGATATGTTGGATAGGTTTAAGTTGGGGGCTGTAGGTGATGACAAGTGGTGTTCTATTGTTTTTCTTGGGTCTGTCTTGAAGTAGATGGTTTCTGGGTATTCGTCTGGCTCTTTCAATGTGCTTTTTTATTTCTCCGGGTGGGTAGTTGAGGTTTATAAATGCTTGGTAGAGATCCTGAAGTTTCTGGTCTCTGTCAGTTGGATTAGAGCAGATGCGGTTGTATCGAAGGGCTTGGCTATAGATGATGGATTGTATGGTGTGTTCTGGATGGGAGCTGGAGGCATGAAGGTAACTGTATGAGTCAGTGGGTTTTCTGTAGAGAGTGGTGTCTAATTTTCCATTGGTGATTTGTACTGTGCTGTCCAGGAAATGGATTTCTCGTGTAGAATGGTCCAGGCTGAGATTGATGGTGGGGTGTAGGTTGTTGAAATCTCTGTGAAATGTCTCCAGTGTTTCTTGACCATGCGTCCAGATCATAAAGATGTCATCGATGTAGCGTAAGTAGAGAAGGGGTAAAAGGGGACGGGAGTTGAGGAAACTTTCTAGGTCAGCCATAAAGATATTAGCATACCGTGGGCCATGAGCGTACCCATGGCTGTGCCGCTGATCTGGAGGTATAAGTTGCAACAAACCCCATTGCCAGCTTTGTCCACATATTCACTCTGCTGATACCATTATTGGACCTAATCAAGTGAGTTATAAGATCAAAAACACATATTCCTGCGCATCCAGAAATATAATTTATGCTATCATGTGCCGAAAGTGTCCGTCTGCTGTGTACATTGGACAAACATCTCAGACACTTCACCAAAGGATCAATGCCCACAAAATAGATATTAGAGAGGATCACAAAGGAAAAACAGTTTCTTGCCATTTCAACCAGAAAGGACATTGCCTCAATGACTTGATTACATGCATACTGCTTCAAAAGCCTTTTAAGACTGCACTTGAAAGAGAATCCTCTGAACTGTTGTTCATGCTTAAATTCGACACTTTATGCCTGAGTTTGAATAAAGAATCTAATTACCTTACCCATTACAAAGATAGCTTCCCCAATTTTCACCTCTAATATCATTAGCTCACAGACATTTACCCCCTCCCCCCCATCCCTCTTCTGTTCTGAAATTTGATTTGTCCTTTTCATATATGTTCCTTTTTTTATTGGAACCTTTGGTGAATATATGGTTGTGACAATTTTCTTCCACTATTTGATCTGAGGAAGTGGGTCTGGCCCACAAAAGCTCATCACCTATTAAACCATCTTGTTAGTCTTTAAAAAGTGCTACATAGTCCTGTATTTTGTTTCAGCTACACCAGACTAATACGGCTACATTTCTATCACTATTCTTCTGACAGAGGAAGGGTTTACTTTTGCAGACTCTTGAAATCGATATATACCCTAGACATGTGCCCCTGCCTGCATAGCTATGTTATCTAGTAAAAGAGAGTTTAACAAAATAAAGGTTTTGGAACTCCTTGCTTATCATATTTATGGCACTGATATAAAGTAGCATTTTCTTTTAAGGGGAGAGGGGAAACGAGGAAGTACACATACATAAACATGCAAATCAAGGCCACTAACTTCCCTTTTTAGTGGGGTTGTGCAGGGATTAATGTTTGAAGGCATGGTGGTGCAGACCATGCTATCATGCTGAGAAGCTAGGACTATTATGAAACCTACTATTTTGCAGCAGTTTTTCCACACAGGTTCTCTGGCACATGCCTCTACTGGAATCTGGCCTTTCCTTCATGGCATTCTAAATTGATAGGGATTTTCCTCCTAAGTTGCAACTATAGAATCATCAAAACGGAACTCAATTTGCTTTTAAAAAAAAAAAAAAAGAGCAGGCTAAAGCAATGACTGCAGTGAGGATTCTTTAAGGTTTACACGTCCTGGATTTACTTGTTTTAAAAGCCCTGTTTAGGACAGCGTTTATTTGGCCTAAGCATTCACCATCTGTTCATCCAAATTCTAAACAGGAAGAGACTATACTCCATGCCCCTCCCCCTCCAAAGCAGTCATAAATTACACAACTATTCTCATTAGGACATACTCCAGGTGCAGAGTTCAGGGACGACCCTGCAAAGTGGCTGAGGTTTCTTTTTCAGGAAACTGGAGATTGAAGTGCTAATGCTTTCATTTTGTGCAATAGCAAAACCATTCTAGGAATGAACAGAATTTGCTAAGAGACAGTTTCACTATTTTAAATGGAGGCCAAATTTGAGAGAAACTAAGTAGGCTTACAACCTCGTCTAATAGGAGATATTTGGCCAACATTTCTTATACAAATCGTACTTGTGCAAAATCTGTGCAGTAAGGTTTGACTTAACTGTAGGAAGCGATAGCCCTGAAAAATGAACGAATTAAGCCACAGCCTTGATGCTTGAATCATAGAATACTAGGACTGGAAGGGTCCTCGAGAGGTCATCGAGTCTAGTC
>JANRFK010004149.1:151015498-151031479 GCA_030068395.1 Apalone spinifera
CTGCACACCTTCTGGGCTCCAGGGAGGCCGTGGCTGCTGGCCAGGCCACACCACGCCTTCCTAAGATGCACATAAGCATTCTCTGACCCTAGGACAGGCACTGCCTGCTGAGAAGAAGGAGGGCATGCCCTCTCAGCGAAAGTGTAGACATGCATGACTGACGACTTTTCCCTCTTGTCCGCCAGAGCCAGACCAGCTGACCAGGAGGGGGGCGCCACACCTGCCCCACCACCCAGATGGCTGCAGGGAACCTGTCAGCACTGGCACACGTATTTGGACCTGGTGCACCAGCACATCTCGGTCCTGCAAGGGATGTGGGACACAATGAACCGGAGGATGGAGGCAGAGGCAGAGTGGCGCAGGCGCTTGCTGGACGAGATTTGCACTGCTATCTGGGAGGCCATGGCCTTCCCCAGTCCTGTGCCTGGTCCTGTTCCTCAGCCCCTGCCATCCCAGACCCAGGTACAGCCCCACCTACTGCCCAGCCCCCTAATGTCCCAGCCCACATGCATGGCCGTGCGAAAAGGCCTCTACAGTCAAAGTTCCAGGGGATCTTCATCAAGGCATCACCCTCAGCTCTGAGCCTCCCTCTGCTCTTCCAGGTTGACATTCCCTCTTCCCACCTGTGAGAGTCACTGAGGGAAGCACTTATTTTGTTTACAAACACTTTATTTTTCTGAACAAAAGAGTATTTTAGTTTTTCAAAAAACCAACAGTGAAATAAACTGTAAACATTTTTTCACCAACACTTGTCTCTGTTCTCAGTGTGTGATGAATGAGTACAATGTGTGAATGTGGGATCAGGAGGAGTTTGGGGGACGAAGGCGCCGGAGGGGCATGGGCAATTCCACATTTGGAAGGCCCTGGGGAAAATCATTGGCCTCCTTAGAATTGCTCCCTCAGGGCTTCTCGAATGCGCAAGCCCAGCTGGTGGGCTTGCCGGATGGCAGCTGTCCGGGGCTACTCAAAGTGCCTCCCCTCCACATCAGCCTGTGTCCCCCACACAGGGAGGAAGGCCTTCCCTTTCCTCTCTACTAGGTTGTACAGCACACAGTATGCTGCAACTACATCAGGGAAGTTGTGTTCCCCCATGTCCAGCCGAGTGAGCAGGCATCTAAATCTGCCCTTCAGACAGCCGAAGGTGCACTCCACCTGGAAGCGAGCCTGATTCAGGCGGGAGTTAAACAGTTCCCTGCTCACATCCAGGTGGCTGGGTGTAGGGCTTCATGAGCCAGGGCATAAGTGGGTACACTGCGTTGGCCACAATGCACGTAGGCATCTGCACATCCCCGACCGCATAGTTTCTCTCTGGAAAGAATGCCCCAGCCTGCAGCCTGCAGTACAGGTAGGAATTCCGGAATAGGCGGGCATCATGTGCCTGGCCTGACCACCCGACACAAATGTCTGTGAATTGTCCCCGGTGGTCAACCAGGGCCTGCAGCACCATGGAAAAGTAGCTCTTTCTATTAATATACTGTGCTGTTTGATGGGGTGGTGTACGGATCGGGATCTGAGTCCTGTCGAGTGCTCTACAGCAGTTCGGAAAACCCAGCCCTGCAAATCTGGCTAAGATGGTATGCAGGTCTCTGAGGCAGACAGTCCTGCGAAGCAGCTCCGAATTGATGGCCGTCACCACCTGCAGAAAGGGACAAATACAAACACACATAACAGGACATTAGAGGAGCTGTGTGAGCTGATGAGAGGTGCTCCCCCACCCTGTCCCTCCCAGACCCTGAGAGCCCCCTCCAGTCTTTCTCTGTGCTTGAAGGCCCATTACACCAATAATCACAGCAATATTCAGGTTACTCCTGATCCCAAAGGACTAGTCACTTTGGACAATTGCATCCAAGGTCTCATACAGAGGACAATGTTTGTAGCTAAACCTATAGTAAGATATATGAAGATTTATTAAATATGAGCAAAACATTAGAGCTACTAGCAGATTTGCCCAGTGTTGCCTGGGTCCTTCAGAGCAGGGGACTGGTGGGAGAGGGAGTGCAGGAGTCAGGGCAGGGCCTTGGGAATGAGTGGGAGAATGAGAGAGTGAGGCACCCTTTCCTTCCCCCCAATGCCTTATTCCCATGAGCCTCTATTTCTTCTCTGCCCCCTAACCCTGGCTGCCAGAGGCCTCTTTTTCTCTCCCCCCTCTGTTGCTGGGGCCAAAGGCTAGGCTGGGGGGAAGGGGAAGTTTGGGGCAGGGGGTGCTACTTACTGATGCGCTGACAGGCAAAAGCCCAAGCCCTGTTGGCCACACCCCCTTGACAGTATGGTTGCACCTCAGTGTACACTCTGCAAGATAGCTCTCCATTGTGGGCTTGCTGACCTCAGTGGTCACTCTCATATCGCGTCCCTCTGAACAGCAGCCCCTCCCTTTCCATGTTATGGAAAAACATCCTTTTCCCAGCACTTCTTGGTTTTTGGCACACCCAAACCCTGACCTTGCTTTAAGTTAGGAAAAGAGGAAGCTGCACACCAAATTTGGTGGCCCTAGCTCTAACCATTTAGGAGGAGTTTTTAAACAAACTGACTCATAGACGGACACACTCATATATTTATGATGTTAAAACAAGCAACTGAGAATGAATGAGTTACATCTTAAGATTCAAAAAGTAGTATAGGTTTCGATATTCTGCAAGCTCGATATGACTTTAGGTCAGTGACTCCCAACCTGTGGTCCACAGAACCCTAGTGGTCCACAACGGTACGGAACATTTAGGAACAGAAAAGTAAGGATTAGGCCCACCGCAGGACTGGGACTTTTCGTCAGGCAATTCTCACCTGGGGCTTGCTGTTCACGACCAGCCACATGCACGCTGTCCCCACCCTCGGGATGGGATCTTGATCTTGAGAGTGGGAGGCACTATTCGTCTTCCCACCACCACAGGCCTGCACAACATGTGGCCCACAGAGGCTCACTGTGCAGCCCGTGCCAATTACGGGCGGCGCAGCCCCATCCGATCCGCCAGCCCCTGCATGCAGCTCCGGTGTGAGGAGGCGGGGCGCGAGCCAGAGGGCGGGACGCCGGCAGACGCCAGGATGCTGGCATGACGTGGTGGCGTGACATCACAGCCGGCAACCACCAGATTCAAAATGGCTCCGGCAGCCCCACAACCTGGAAGGCAGAAGCCAGGTAGGGGAGGGGAAGGGGCTTGTGCTGAAGGGAGGGGGGCAGGTCAGGAGAAAGAGGAAGGCACCAAGAGGCAGGGTGCAGGAGAGACAAATGCCAGGGGGCCAAGTGGAGACGTGTGGTTTTGGGGTTTTTTTAGCCCTCGTGTTCGGTATTTTTTGGGAAAGCATCCCTACTTGCGGCCCGCAGCTGTTTTCTTTGGAGTAATATGGTCCTCGCCGCTTTCCGAGTTGTGCAGACCTGCACCACCAGCTGCACTGCCATTTTTGCTCCAGCCCTCTCACCTCTCCCAGTCCCACGGTAGGCCCAATCCTTACTTTTCTTTTCTTCCTATTTTATTCTCCCCCAGGGCTCCGTGCCTGGCCAAGGATGGAGTGCCGGGGCAGGAGTTGCCTTTGGCCACAAGAGCCACCTCACCATATCCTCTGTGGATGGGCAGGGGATGGCAGGGACGGGAGCTGAGGAAGCAGCATGGGCCAAGAGATGTTCTGGCTGACACTTCCCGCAGCTCTTCTTGGGGGGGGGGGGTCCGAAAAATGGTAACAGGTTGAAAAGGGTCTGTATGTTCAAAAAGGTTGGGAACCACTGCTTTAGGGCTAACTCAGGCTAAACAGCTGGGGATCTCTGGCTTTGGGTCAAGGCATTTCTAGGCATGAGTCCAAGCAACAAAGAGATACCTTATTCCTTTTGTTTTTAATGCACCTCCTGTCATATGCTTAGAGCTGCAAACTGAGCTATAAAAATCCAGTTGACTGGCTCATCTTCACAGGGAGGAAGACAGAACAAGGAGCCGTTAGTGTCTTGGTTGACAAACGCAATCCAGATGGCTTAGGTTCAGGTTGGATCTTACAACTGGAAACTTTCTGTCACCAGTGGGTCTCCTCTTTCCAGGAGGGCCATAACAATTTCTGGAGAAGAGCAGCTTAATGTCCCTCTTCTGTATGGCAGTTCATACAGCCAGAGGATCACATTACAGTCACTCAAATATTACACTCCAATATCAAATACAGATATTACAAACAAGACTAATGGATTCAGCAACTCATAATCATTCAAGAGTAGCTTAACATGCTTATAGTTTAATACTCATTTTATCAATATTAGTCCACAAGTGAGCCAGACTGATCCCAGATATGTATCTGTTAGCCAAGACCTGGACATAAAAGGGCACGTGGGTAGCCCACACCACACACTGCCCTTCTCCCCACCTGTAAATCTAGTTTAAGCAAATGCAGCCAGACACAAAAAGCCTTTAGCCAGAATGAAGCTCCCTTCCTGGCTGGGACCCGAGGGGCAAGGAACTGACTTGCTAAGGCCCTGAAGCTTTTTAATCTGAGCCTGCTGAGCTCAAATTGGCTGCTTCCATAAAAGCTCTAGTCAGGCCAGGAGGACCCACCTTCGCTGCTCCTTTTCAGTCACTTCACTGCTTCCTGGGGTGAGGTGTCGTAGGATCATGGGACTCCTGCTGGGAGCAGCAAAGGCACTCGGTCCTGCTTCCACTCAGGCAGCTGATATATTAAGTTCTGGATCCAAGAGAAGTCTGACAAAGCCCAGAACCTGTCTGATTTAGGATCTCTCTTTGGCTGACACATTTTCTTGAATTGTTTTTACTGTGTCACTGGTATGAGACAGCCACTTATTTTAAATCTTGTACCTGTGTTCGGAACTGAATGAAAATTTGTTTCTAGCTTCTCTTTGTTAGAGCAGGGGTGTGCAACCTATGTCTCTTGAGCTAAATATGGCTCAATATGGAACCAAATATGACTCTTTTGTCAGTCCCAAAACACATGCAACTTTTTAAATTAAAATTCAAAATTTTAAAAACACATTATTATTCATGTAGTTTGAGTGCATGCATGAACCTGAATTTGACCAGTTATGATGTAAACTTCAAAGAAATGTGCGAAAAGATGCAGGCGCAGAAGTGTCATTAAATAAAGGCTGTGAAAACAATGTTTCATTTATGCTCTTCTTAATCATCATGTCAATTATTAATAATATTGAGTTGTATATTTTCAATCATGCAAATGGACATTCTTATATGACTCTGTTGACCACTTGTTCTGAATTTTGATGTAGTTTGGCTCTTTGGTTTGAAAAGGTTACCAACCCTTGCGTTAGACTCGAGGCAAGAGAACTATGCGAGCTTATATCAAAGATGGGGTCAGATCCCCAGCTGGCATGAGACAGAACAACTGACACCAGTGAGGACTGGGCCCAACACTGCTTAGGACCTGGATTCTTTATGTTTAACAGTAGAGATGCTTAAAATCCACCAGCCTTTTGTGCTTGCTTAAAAAAGGCAAATAAAAGCCTTAGCAATTTGAGCAATTACACTGGTTCTCAGCAGTCCTCACAGGAGTAAGAGTTAGCTCCCAGCTAAGCTATTCACAGCCTTCTATCACACAAACCACATCCTGAGTTTAGCCTGCTTGTTACCCCTCGATTAAACTCTGGCTTCGTTATACTGCAGGGCAGGGCTGTCCTTAGGGAGACATGGGGCCACACACACAGCACGCCACGCCAAGCCATGCCCCTTTCCACCCCACCCGCACCCTTCTTCAACCCTCTCATTACATCCCTTCCAAGCTATGCAAGCTGGGGTGGTAGGGATTACTTAGGAGGCCTCGCATGGGGGCAGAAGCAGGAGTCAGTTCCCCCACAATCACCACGGCAGCGGGAGCCATGGGAAGCAGAGAGACGCAGCAGCCTCCTCCACTCTGATGCCTGTCTCCCAGCCAAATGGCTCCTCTTCACCGTGGCAGTGGGAACCAGTGATGTAGCCCCAGTTCCCGCCTGCTCAGTTTCTCCAAGCCCATGGAACGCGCTGGGGTGCTCTGCTACCCACCACTATGATGAAGTGGAGCGACATACCTAGGAAATGGCAGCAGGCCAGAGTAGGCTGCTGAATCGCTCCATTTCCCTTGGTTCCCCCCCCACCCCACCCCCGGTGAGTATGGAGCAAAGCCTCAACCCCTGCCACTATCCAGCACCCAGATAATCCCCCAGGCTGCCCTGTGCCCCGCAGGCTATCAATAAGGGGGGACCATCCCACCTTTAGGACAGTTGGGGCAGCTGCCAAGGGGCCCGTAACTGCCTTATGGACAGGACAATTCTGCTGTAGGGTGACCACAACATATATTTCTGGGGAGAATCCAAGACTGGGGTGGGTTGTAAGTCCAGTACTGGCCAGCCCTCTTCTAGACAGTATAAATATTTGAAGTGTGCTCATAGGCACCAATTTCTGCTCTGGCTGGTGGTACTTGACTTCCTGGCCCTGCCCCCACACCAGCCTTTTCCCCAAAACTGCACCCCACTTCTTCCCACCCTCTTCCCCAAGCACGCCCCATCCTTGCTCTTCTGCAACCCTACTTGAGCCTCTGAACACTGCAAAACAGCTGTTTCATGGCAGTAGGAGATGCTAGGAACTAGGGGAGGGGTAGATCAGCCAGGCCGATGATGGATGAGAGGCATGGGGAAAGCTTGGCTGCCAGCAAGTGCTAAGCACCTCCTAATTTTATCTTGGTAGCTGCTCCAACCTCAGAGCTCCCACACAGTGTGTTATTCCTTTCAGGGAATAAATGCACCTGCTTATCATCTCAGTTATCCAGACACATCACAACCCCCTGGATTAAATAAAACAGTAAAAATATTAACCAAAGAGTAAGTGACAAGTAATGAGTCACAAGAGACAGAAATAGTAACAAAAAAAACCCCAAAACATTTACTAACACCTAAAACAATATTAGATCCAAGCCAAGTCTCTCACCACATGCTCCAGCAGATTACTGACTAACCTCTCAAGTTAAGACCTTTCTCTCCAGAGTCCAACAAATGCTTCCTTTGATTCTTTCAGTGCAGTGACTGTAGTGTACACAAGGAGGAAGAGAGGTACCTTTTGGGTACCTGTAGGGATGTGAAATGGTTAACTGGTAAGCCTCATGCTTTCCCATTAACCGGCCCTTGCCAGAAAACTCTAGCTGTGAGCAGCCCTGGCCTCAGAAGGGCCAGCGGGGCAGGCAGCAGGCCCTGAGTTCAAACAATTAACTGGTTAACCTTTTTAACATCCCTCCTTGTCCCCTCCTTTTTATAATTTCAGTCCCCTTCTTAAAAAAAGATTTCCAGCTAGGCACTAGGAGTCAAAGGAGCCTGTAAAAGGATGATCCCTGCTGTTATTTTCTCCAAACCCATTTGATCTTTGTTTCCCTCCCAGCTGGATGACTCTTTTTACTGCCTAAATGCAAATTAAGCAGAACACACCTTCCTTTGTTCGAGACAGAGCTGTTTGCCAACCTGGGTTTGGAACATATGTTACCACCACCATCCAGGGGTAAACTATCACATGCATTTTCACACACAGTTGCCACACATTGTAATCAGGACAATACTGACCAACAAATTACAAGCTCAAGTGATACCTTACAAGGCATACTTTGTATAAAAATATTTAAAAGTATGCCTTGTAAGTGATGAACACAGGGGTTTATATTGTCACATGCACCTTGCCATAATACCCATATTCATACAATTAACTAAGCTGTGAAGTTGTAACACATACAGAATGAGACAGATAATATGTCAGATGACCACAGGGATCCTTGATGCTGCTGCTAATCCTCATCAACAGACTCCACTAGACAATGAGGTCAGGAGCCTAGAGAACTAAGAGTCCTCCAAAAAATGGCAAATTAAACACTGAATCAGTGAATAGCAGAGCCTGGCCCTGAGCAGAAAGGCCCAAGACCCAACAGAACCTGGATCTATTGATTGGTTTTGGAGCAGCCACACTCCTAGAAAAGCATGGTTCCAGGAATGGGGAATGCAGGTCAGGAAGGGGGCTGGTTCCAGTTCTATTAGGTCTTGTATCTGAATCATTCACTCTTCTGCTATACTCTGCTTTATGAGAGATACCACACCAAACCCAAGCACGAAAGGCAAAAAATGGCAAGTGACAAAGCATAGTGCAGTGCTAGCATTGGGCTTCTGGGCCCAGCAGAGAATGGCCTATCAGTTAATCTAGCCAACTACTCGCATCCCCCACTTTCTGCCTCTGCACCAGAGGCAACAAGGGGTGGGTGGGGAAGCAGTAGCCAGTGCTGAGGGGAACCCCCACATGCACACACGGGCACTTCCCCTCAGGCACTAGCCAGCTAGGGTGGATAAATACAGCATCAGCTGCCAGCACCCAGACTCCCTCACCCTAGGAAGCCATTGTCTCTCCACTTCCATATTGGCTACTCAAATAAGCAGACTCATATAGGAAAGGACCACTCCATTTTAAGCTTGATAGTTTCAGGGCCTATTCCTACAAGTTGAAAATTCCTACATAGGAAGGGTGTATAAATAACATTATATTTGCCTCTGAACTACAGCAGATCTTTGTATTTGTTGTCATTGCACACAGGAGCACCCTGTCTACTTTTGATCATATAGTTATTCATGCATTTAAGTGTTTCCAGGATTGTCCCTAAAATCGCTGTTATGCAGGATATTACCCAATCAGATTTTCGAGATATGAAATCAAATACATATAAACTAGATTAAATGGGTAAGTGCATTGAGTCAAATACATAGTGATTAGTTTAAAAAGATGGACATAAAATTAAAAATAATTGAACTTTTGAAAATTAGTCTGTTGTCTCTTTTATTCATGTGTTAATACACATGATAGCTTTAAAATAAAGCTTTTTTTGTTTAACTTAATGCATTATTAGTAAGCCCAGATTTCAATTCTGAGATCCTTTGTGAATATATTTTCATTGAATGAAACACTCGTTTCAAAGTAAGAGGGATTTACATCCTAAATATTGTGTATTTCAGCCTCTCTTATTGCTTCCAAGATCTTATGCTCAGACAGCCGAAATGCTAATGAAATGAGCTGTAGTTACTCCTCTAAGTCCATGAGAAGAAAGTTTCAGTTCACATAAGGCCAAAGGCGCATGGTTATGATACACTGTCGCTGGTAACGTGTTTAAAAACAGAGTAAAACCAATACCTGAAAATCTCACTTTAGATTTAAATAATACACAGTGAGACCAGGTCCAATCCTGTAATCTCAGTACTGGCAAAACTTCCATATTTTAAACTGTTAGAAATGTAACTATTTCTTATGCAGACTGGCACTAGTTGAACTGACTTTCGGAAGAAAGAATATTTCCTCAATAAAATTTGTTTTTAAAAAATTCCCCATTTTATCAGCATTAAGTGTTAATTTATTTGGTTTCATCTTGTATTTTATAGCATTACATTGCGTGAATGACAATGATAATCCATAATGATAATGGAATAGAAGCTAGCAGCATAAGTAGGTCTCTTCAACTGACACAGCCCATTTTCAAAGATGAGTGCTGCAATTGCAAGCATAATATCACAATTATGAATGTTAATTAGTTATTTGTACATGAAAATAGCCAATTATATACTTAGCTGGTCACACATGCACATACTTGCTTTGCATGCATAAATACATATTCTGTTGTTTTGTTTCATAAAAGACAGTACAGTCTAGTGGACAGAGCACTAGGCTGGAGACCATTCTCCTGCATTCTATTCTGAGTTTTGCCACTGATCCGCTGTTATCTTAGGTTCACCTCCCATTACTCATCTGTAGCACGTTACCTGCACATGTCCCAAAGAGTGAAAACGTGGAGAAATTTGAAAGAATAAAACATGTAGAGATAAAAATCAAAGAGGCTAAGGTACTAGATGAGTTACCCCTGGCAAGGGAAATAAAAGACAAAAAGAGGTTCTGTGAGGCTGGATCTATACTACAGGTGAAGGTCAAGTTAAGATACGCAACTTCAGCTAGGTTAATTACTGTGAGGGTTATGGGGGGGTGCGATCACCCCCTACCGGCCGGTGGGGGGGGTCAGCGGACCCCTCCACCTCACGACCGCGTCTGCAGTTCCGGCCCTCAGTCTAGTTTCTAGTCTTTGGGTGCAATCACCCCTCCTTTCTGCCCGGCAGGCCTGGGGGGGCGAGGGGATCAGCAAACCGTAATTCGTATCCAACTTTAGCGAACGGGTTAAGGGTGGTCGGAGTTTCGCTGGGGAGCAGGGGTTTTGGGAGGGGGACCTGGGCCCGCCCCCTCTCCGGGTCCCAGCCCGGGGCCCTGAGTGCAGGGGCTCACATTAGCCCCTGCACAGCAGACGGGGGATGTGTTTCCTCCCTCAACTCGTCTGCCCATGGCCGCCAGAAGGCTTCCACTCCAGGCTGCTTCCTCCCTTCCCCCAGCCCCCTGAGACATTCTGCCGTCTCCCCCAGCTTACCGTGCTTCTGAAGGTCTGGTCCGGGGCTGATCCGTGGGGAACCCGGGGGCCAGCTGGCTCCTAAGCTTCTTGTCCCGGCAGGGCCGCCCTCTTCGTGACCGCCGGGGTTCGTCCTGGTCGTCTCCTGATCCGGGGCTGGCTGCTTGCCAGCTGTGGAGGCTATCCTGAGATCCCCAGGGGCGGGGGTGGGCCACCGGCCGGGATCTGATGTGTCCCCGGTCCGTCCTGGCAACTGGGACACCTCCTCCTCCCCAGTGGAAGGCTTCCCCTTTTCTCTCAGCCGGTGGGCCATTTTAAAATGGCCCGCCGGACCTGACGTGGGCCGGAGACCCCGCCCCCCCTTGTCCCAGTAGACGCTTGCTGACATGGCCCCTCCCCCCGCTCCCTCAGGGAGGGGACCGCCCTCTGTCCGCCGGCGCAGGAGCGGCGGCAGGCTCCCGCCTCGCCACCCACCGTAGCTGCGTCTACTTGTCTCCCGGCTGGCTCGGCCCTTCCAAGTGCGGGCCATCGGCAGCCCGTCACAATTACATTGCTGGAGTCGACATATCTTAGTTTGAGTTTCTCTGCAAACGCTCCCCTTGGTTTCCCTTGCTCCTTGTGAGGAAAAGGAGTACCAGAGCCAATGGAGGCACCTTCTGAGTTTGATTTAGTGGGTCTTTAGTAGACACACTAAATTGAACTCTGGATTATCAATCATGGCAGCGTCAATCTTCCACATAATGAAGACTAGCCCAAATATATGAGAAGCAAGAGAAAGATGAAGGAACATGTCACAGATGTGGTGCTCTCATGTAGGTCAGGAACAGATCCTGGGAAGATCCCTCCAGTGGATTAACACCCTAAGAGCATTCTCTCACCGTGGTAAACTCCTCAGCTTCACCTCTTCTTGGGACTGAACTTTGGATCCTTCAGCATCCGTGCTTCACACTATGCACTCCCTGCAGTGAGTCCATCTGGACTGAACATCTGAGGGTGACTTACATACCCCAAGGGAGCAAAGCACCCCCCAGTTTCTGGCTCTTAGCCAGTCTCAGCCAGTTCAGTAAAATCCAAAGGGCTTATTCGATGTCCTGGAACACAGTATAGAAAGTCCTTACTTATCACAGAAAATAAAGCGTGAGTCAGTTCAGAGCCCGGAGCTCCGTTCTGACCCCTTCTTAGTCTCAGTCCAAAAGCTTCTTTGCTTTCAGTAGTCCCATGCACTTAACAACTCCACCTGGCCCCTACTTAGTCCTTTTCCTCATTCCTAGGCAAACACTGGCAATGCCCCATCCCTTTGTAGCTCTTTGTTCTCCAGCTTGTCAAACCTGGCTGGCTTCCTACAGAGAGATACCAGTACCTGGGCCTGTTCATGGCATGGGACCAGGCCCCAGTCACATTTGGATCTCGACAAAGAATAACCAAGCATTCTTTCCCCTAACCTAATAAACCAAGCAGCATTTAGGAGAAACTGAGGCACACACTAGTCATCCAAAAATATTACAAGTAAGTCCCACTCCAGCACCCATGTAGGTCCACTACTTAACAGAAGACACCAACATAACCAAGGTATCTTGTGATGAGTGAAGCAAAATGGGCATTAAAGAGTGCAGTGACCAAATGCTTAATAATTAATATTAACAAGAGGGAGGGGAAACAACCTAGATTAGGGAAAGAGCAGGTTAAAGAATATTTAGATAAGTTAAATGTTTTCAGATTGGCAGGGCCTAATGAAATTTACCCTACTGTATCTAAGGAATTAGCTGAAGAAATCTTGAAAATTAGCAATTATCTCTGAGAACTCTGAGAACAAATGAGTCCCAGAAGACTAGAGAAGGGCAAACATTGTTCCTGTGTTGGTACTAAGAAGCTCTCGGGAATTATAGATCAGTAAGCCTAACTTTAATGCCTGGAAAGATACTGGAATAATTAAAGTTTGTAAGAACCTGGAGCACAATAGGGTGATAAGTAACAGCCAGCACAGATTGGTCAAAAACAAATTGTGCAGAACCAATCTTACTTCCTTTTTTGCCAGTCACTACCCTGGTGGGTAGGAGATAGCAGTAGACATAATATATCTTTATTTTAGTAAGGCTTTGAGAGAGTCCTACATAACAGTCTCCTAAAGAAACTAGAGAAATGTGATGTAGATCTATGGCATAGTTCTCAGCTGTTCCAGTTTACCATGTCCTTTCCAGGATGCTAATTTGTCTTGCATACTTCAGATTTCACCTCATATAAAACTATTAGCTTAGACAGTCAGACATAGAAATACAGAATACATCAAATACAGGGTACATCGTACCCTATTATTGAAAATTGTTTAATCATTTTTACCACATAATTATAGAATAAATTGCACTACCCCCAAGTTAAAAAACACCAATACAATATGGAGAGCAATATAAAAATGTCAATGTCTGTATGAGATTTTAGTTAGTATTGACTTTGCTAGGGCTTTTCATTTAGCTTGTTGCATGACTAAGCAAATCATAGAATACTAGAACTGGAAGAGATCTTGAAAGTTCATCAAGTCCAGTCCCCTACCCTCACGGCAGGGCCAAGCACAATCTAGATCATCCATTCATCAGAAAGATGTCTATCTAATCTGCTCTTAAATATCTCCAGTGATGGAGATTCCACAACCTCTCTAGGCAACTCATTCCAGTGTTTAGCCACACTGACAACTAGGAACTTTTTCCTAATGTACAACCTAAACCTCTCTCATATCTATGAGTTGGCATAACCTCTTGACTACCTCTGTGCACCCCCAAGGGTATAATGATGCAGACTAAATTATTATAAGACATGTGTGTAATTGGTTAAAACAAAAAACAAACACTCAAAGAGTAGTTATCAATTATTTGCTATTAAACAGGAAGTCTGTCCTGGCTTGGACTATTCAATATCTTCATTAGTGACTTAGAGTGGATAGTATGCTTACAAAATTAGCAGACTGGGGGTTCTTAATACTTTGAATTATAAGCCTATTCTACAAAATGACCTTAATTGGAGAAAATGGTTTGAAACCAACCAGATAAAACTCAATAAAAAAAACCACTGTATTTGTAAAGGAGAAAAATTAAATGCGCAAGACAAACAGGGGAATAACTAACGGGGCTGTAGCACTGATGAAGAGATGTGGAATTTATAGCAGATCAAACCACATATTGACATTAATGTGGCACAGATGCAAAAAAGGCTAACATTCCAGTACATATCGATAGGAGATTTGCATGCAAGACATGGGAAGCAATTGTTCCACTCTGCAATGGTGAGGCTCATGTGCAGTTTTGAGGCTTGTTTTAAGAAAGATGTGGACAAATTTGAGAGCATCCAGAGGCGAGCACCGAAAATTATAAGGTGTTGAAAATCTGACCTATGAGGAAAGCTTGAAAGACCGAGCATGTTTAGTCTTGAAAAAAAAACAAGGGTAGACTAATCAGTCTATGTGAAGAACTGTTATAAAAAAAGGACAATGAGCAATAATTCTTCATGTCCATTGAAGGTAAAACAAGCAGTAAGTGGTTTAACCTGCAACAAGAGAGATTAAGTTAAATATTAGGAAAATCTAGCTATCATGACAGTCAAGTTATAGATGTTGTAAAGACCAAGGCTTTAACGGGGTTCAAAAAAGAACTAGATAAATTCATAGAGGATAGGTCCATTCATACTTATTAGCTAGGATGGGTAGGAATGGTGTCCCTAGCCACTGTTAGAAGACAGGATGCTGGATTAGATTGACCTTTGGTCTGACTCAGTATTGCCATTCCTCTGTTCTTAATCTGTTATCAAGAGAGGTTGTTAAATCCCATAATGGGACATTTAAGAACAGGTTGGACAAACACCTATAAGGAATGGACTAAGTTTCCTTGGCCCTGTTTCAGGACAGACTTCTTAAGGTCCCTTCCAGCCACACAGTTCTGTCATTCTATGCCTGTTGTGATGTTTAGTGTTTGTAAAGGGCTTTAAGATCACTTGGTGAAAGAGTCGCTCTACATGCAATTTATTTTAAAAGAGAATGAATCTCCTGTGCCCACCCAATACCAGTTCACTGCTTTTCATAGGAATCTTAGATTTATATATTGTGTTTCAAAATATAGATGAAATTAAGGGGGCTTCTCCAGACAATAATGTAGTGTATGCTACATTGTACACATTAATCACAGGTGTAGTCTGACATCTATATTTAGGAGGGGACAGGGAGATTAATACGTATAGATCTAACTTCAGGATTTACTAATTGATACTGGTACTTAAATTACAGTGTATTTCCTACTCCCCAAAAGGGTGCCCCCCTTTTCCTGCAGCACCTAACCAAGCCCATTCCTGGTACTGTCTGTGAATGGCTTGACCCTGTCCCATGGCCACAAACTGTTCAGCTTGATTACACAGCCCAGACCTGGTGTTTCCAGATGCCACCACCACTCCCAGGCCTGACTCAGGCAGTAGGAATGTGACTGTGCAGGGAGCACAGTGCAAGGACCAATAGACCCTGACAACCCATAGGGACCCCAACCCTACTTGGGGAAGGAACAGACAATCTCCTTGTAGACCCCACACACACACACAGCCAGGGACCCGGATCCTGCACCCGCAAAATGAACCCTCAGATCCCACCCCACAGAAGGAACAGACCCCATACACCTCCATAACAAACTTCCCAGCCACCCCATGCACCACAAGGCAAGGAAGTGACAGATACTCATGTACCACTGCACCCCACCTCACAGGGAACCCCAGATCCCACAGCCCCCTATCAGTTGTGGATTTACCATTGGGCCAATTGTTGCAAGGCACAGGCCCAAGATCAGAAGAGCCCTGTATCTCTCCCTTCCTCCCCACTGGATTGTGCAGTGCCTGCAGAGCATGATGGGATGGGTGCTGAGAGCCCACGGTACCTTGGGAGTTGTAGTTCCGTGGCCAGATTCTTGCCTACAAAGCTGGCCCTGGAGCAAGGAAGGGACTACATTCTCCAGCGTTCCCTTTGCTGCTAGCAACAGGAAAGAGGGGGGGCAGGAGTGGAGATGCTGTGAGAGCCTTGCCTAGAACTTGCTGTGAATGGAGAGCTGGCTGCTAGGAGGAGGTTAGTGGGGAACACATGTGCACAGAGGAGTAGCAGGCGTTGCTCTAGATCTCATGCTCAGAGGCTTTCCTAAAACTGGATTATGGATATAATCTATTGGCATAGAGAGTACGCTTATTAAATTTGCAGATGATACCAAGCTGGGAGGGGTTGCGACTGCTCTGGAGGATAGGGTCATAATTCAAAATGACCTGGACAAATTGGAGAAATGGTCTGAGATAAACAGGATGAAGTTTAATAAAGACAAATGCAAAGTGCTCCACTTAGGAAGGAACAATCAGTTTCACACATACAGAATGGGAAGCGACTGTCTAGGAAGGAGTACAGCAGAAAAGGATCTAGGGGTTATAGTGAACCACAAGCTAAATATGAGTCACCACTGTGATGCTGTTGCAAAAAAATCAAACATGATTCTGGGCTGCATTAACAGGTGTGTTGTGAGCAAGACACGAGAAGTCATTCTGCTACTCTACTCTGTGCTGATTAGGCCTCAGTTGGAGTATTGTGTCCAGTTCTGTGCA
>JANRFK010004149.1:151059888-151077420 GCA_030068395.1 Apalone spinifera
ATTTCATCTGACCTTCAGTTTTTGTCAACAGCTAAGTCAGTCTCAGTATCCATCATGTCAGTACCTTTTACATATTAAATGCATTCAAAGGAGGGTTTGTGTGTTTCACCTTTAAAGTGGGATAAGGGAGTGTGCAAGCAGCTTGAGTTTAATGTTTATTTTTGCATCTTGTAGCTGAACTGTTTTCAAGATTAGCAGCATCCTGGTATTATACACACACCATATATTTATTATATGATCATACATAAGATTGTATAATTTTCTGCACTTGTTTACAGCACAGAACTATCACACAATTTGTCACTGTTCTCTGCTCAAGAGAGAGAGAGAGAGAGAGAGAGAGAGGATTGGAATACTGGAGATACTGCATGTCTGTGCCAGGAGAACTTGAATAGTGTACTAATTCCTGGTTCACATTAATACCACTGATTCCACTTTCATGAGTACTAAATACAGTTACAAATATCAAATAGTCCTACCACATATAAACGCAGGTAAAAATCATACAATATAATTCCCTGTACTTTTAAAAATGATACTGCATGTTATTGCATTCAGATTTAGACATACAAACTATAATCTTTTGTACTCACTTTCATACCTTTTAACCTCATGTTCTCAGTCATTTTCACTTACTACTTTTCCAATTTTGAAGTTCTCTTAATCCTCCCTTCTTAGAATGCCTAGTAGCAGCGCCTTATGCTATTTTTATCTGGCAAATGTTTGCTTTTAAATGAACAAAAAGTAAATGTTTGGCCTGGTCCCTTAGTAATTACACAAGCAAGACTTCCATTGACTTCAGTGCAAGTTATGCCCGCCTAACCCCCACAAAAAAGAGGGGGGATTGGAGGACTATACCCATAAATATATCTATATAAACTCTCATCATTCATTATGCCCATAAAAAAATCTGCCCAGCTGCAGCAATAATTGACAAAAGCACTGCAAAGTAGAAAGCTTGAATAATAGGCTCCATTCTGAGGTTACACCAACTCAATTCACTCTTGATTTACATCTGCATTATTTTACTGATCTTAGACCAAACACTTCTATGCATCCTGTCAAAAAAAGCAGTTAATCTTTCTCCACTTTGCTGAGAGTACTAAAATATTTAAAGTCAATGATATTTCCTCAAGAGTTGCTACCCTGGGAAGGGCTAACTAACAAGAGCAGGAATTGTATCCAAGAATGCATTATACTCACACCAAACTCCCAATGAAACCAAATGAGAGTTTTCAATGAGTAAGGTGAACAAGATTTTGTCCTTGACATCAGAACAGCTGGTAAAATAACATGCTACCACAGGACAGATTCTAGTTCAGAAATTTCTTTAGGACTCTCATACTCAGCAGGATCTAAAAGCATCAGAGATGGTTTTCAGTGTCTCATAACCTGCATCACTTTCCCAGTAAGTGATTTTAGAATGGTATTGCAGCCCAATGCAGGTTGTTCTTTCCTAATCAGAGAGAGTTTATGGAGACAGCATGCAGCTACTAAAAAGCAGCAGAATAGTATGTGTAAAGGGGAAAGGCACTTAATGAAGAAAGAATGGGTAAAAAGAAAATCATGCAGCATGTTCTAAAACAATCCTTAGTCATTGATCTTGGGGATACCTGGGCTGGGAATCAGCTGGACTGATAAACAGCCCAAGCCTGAATGCTTGGGACCTATCTGATGTAAAAAGAACATTTGTGGTGGTAACAGGAGATCTCTATTCATTACCACAATACATTTTAATATGCATTTTTCTTTATTTAGAATCCCTTTCATTTCTCAACATTTCTCTGAAGCTTCTGAAGCACATTTCACTTTATCTACTTGCAAATGTTCTCAAGAGAAAATTGTTACAATGTTATTTCTATTGCCACCAGTGATGGGTATGTGTCAGATTTGATAATTATCATTAGCATATATGCAACCTTGTACAATAAGCTTTTTAACTAGTTTATTAAATCCCGGTTTCCTTTTCAAATCAAGTTAGAATTCAATTGCCAATACTTTATCCATAAATATCTTCTCATGTACCATCTTATTTTTGCTAAAAATTCAATATTAATACAAGACATTATATAACACTACAGTTTTCCCCACACACAATCATCAACTTTTTTATATGACTGTATTTTCACAAACCAGTTCTTCGTACTTATATGCTTCCCAGCAATTCTTTGTATTTCCTGAAGGCACAATATCTAGATAAGCAATGTAAAATGTGTTTCCAACAGAAAAGTCTGTGGTCTCAAAAATCAGAAAACTGTACCAAGAAATTGTTTTCTTAAACCTCAGCATCCAAAACAGATCTTAACAGAACTGGAGAATAAAGACATTAGCCTTAAATAAAGTCTTTGCGGGCACCTGACATCACATGACAGAAGGGAGAGTAACAACATCTCCCACTTTCATCACGTTTAACAATGGCCTTATATTCCAGGCAAAACGCCCAGCAACTGAGAGCGTTAGTACCAAATGAAGATCCCGGCAACAATCTCTGGGAGTCAACGGGTAGTTTTGCCTGGGTAAGGACTGCAGGATCAGACCAATATAGCAACAAATCAAAACCTGTATGTTCCTACATACCAGATACACATACACTAAGGGGATGGAAAAATGAATAGTGTTATACTGTGCACACTGAAACTCCAGCTTTATTCTAGGCTTTCATTTATACCATTTGACCAGCATGCCAGAAGTATGCTTCAAGTATTTTATCTATCCATTGCAGTTGTTTGCACTACAATATATATAGATGTTTATTTAGTTTGCACGCATGCAAACCTTTTCAATGCTATAAAATGTCCATTTAAATCCTGTACTTCTTTACAATATGTAGATTATAGAAATTTGTTCTGCTTAACAGTGACTCCTTGATATGTCCTTCAAGGCTACAAGACTGTTGCGACGGCAAATCTCATGAATATAATATAGTGGCACTTAAATGTAAATTTTTAAATACAACCTTTTTAAAAAACCACCAATATTTAAAGAAATCTCTCTTTTGATTACGTGCATTTGGCCACAAAACCTACACTGCCGTTATGTGGTTTGTACTTATTAGTAAGAAAGCAGCTTCTAAACAGGAGATAACATGAGGAAAGTTGCACCCCAGGCCTGAAAGCAATTTAAAAAAATGTGTTGCTATCAAATGTGTATCTGAAGCAAGTACTTTTTCAAGCTATACATAAACAATGTGTGAGATTCCCAGACAATTGAGGTAATTATAAAAATGAATATCATTTTTTATTTAGATCATATTTGAATATTTACTTTTAATACAAAACCCCAGTTCCCAATATGATGTTTCCACTGCACACCATCCCCACTAAGACAGATGTCTCAGAAATTGCACAAGTCTTTCATTAACACAGTCACAACAAGAAGTCCATAAACAAGATTTTGGTACTGAATCTCATCTTGGGTATAAGAGAGAGGGAAGGGGCTTTACAGATACCATCAATCCTATTTTTTTAAATTATAACCCAGCAATGCAAAAATGTCAATGTATATTACCCACAAATGGTCTTTGGAGGAACGCCTGGATTCCTTGATGAATGCTTTTGTAAGGAATACTAGATTTTTTTTTCCTTATTCCCTCTGTCAAGCAAACAGGACTGCTTCCAAAGCTGTATTTAACTATCTGATCAGTGGCTAGCTGTCCCTTTGGAGAGGGTGCCTGCTGGCATCTTTTCTGGCCTATTCACAGCCTTGGCTTCCTGAGCAGTGTTTTGCTTAGGTCTTTCACCTCTTCAGGGCTGTTGACTCTCTCGTAACCCAGGACAGCCATAGGTTGGTGGCAATACTCCTCGATCTGTTTGATCTGCTGGAAGCTTAATGCTGTCCTCCACGCATTCACTGCCTGGGTGGCATTTCTAGCAGACACCACAAAGGGCTTGGAGGAGTAGCCAGGTCCACTAGTCATGTTGAGGGCAAACTTCTCCATTTCCGGGCTTACCACCAGGTTGACAAAGCCATACACCTGCCGCACCGTCTTGATGGGCTCCACCACTAGGTCCTCATAGCGGACCACCAGATAGTTGTTCTTGAGCCAGTCAGGTGGGTGCAGGGCAGTCTGCAAGGTCTTGGCCATGCTATTGCAGATCACCTCCATAGCCCCCAGGGCATGGTAATCCGAGCCACCTGCCCCCTCCTTCTTGCTGTTCAGCTTGTGGCCTGCATCCAGGAGGGGCATGCGATGGATGCGGGGGTCCCGGCTCCTCACCACCTGCAAACTCTCGCGGATCAGGCCATGCCGTGATTTGATCCTGGAGCTGGCCACTGCCCGGGGGTCCCGGACCAGGTGGATGACTTTGAGCTGCAGCACCGGGTCCTGCATGAGGGGGGCCAGCACAGCCAGGTCAAAGACCCGCACGCCCTTGATGACCATGGTGCGGTACTTGTGGCACTCGTCCTGCAAGAGGCTGAGCTGCTGCGGGGGGCACTTCTTGCAGACCTTGTCGTCCACCATTCCCACCATCTCCTTGCGGTAGGCTGGGCAGAGCGGCGAGGAGCAGATCACCTTGTTGGTGGCCGCCCCGAAGATGCCCAGCGTGGTGAGGTTCTTGCCGGCGCCGGCCGTGTTGTAGAGCTGGAAGACGGCCAGGTCGCAGCGGTAGAGGGAGCTCAGCATGTCCCGGGCCGCCCCCTGCAGGGAGACGGCGTCCCCCGGGTACAGCTTCTGCCACACGTGCCAGACCGGCTCGTAGAGGAAGAAAACCTCGGGGTTCTGGTTAAAGAGCTCCCCGAAGAAGGACGAGCCCGAGCGCCAGGTGGTGAAGACATAGACCAGCTGGCGCTGGCGGGGCGGCGGCGCAGGGGGCCGGTAGAGGGAGCGGATGTCCGAGCGGGGCTGGAAGTGGGGCTGCAGCGGGGAGGAAGGGGCGCGCCGGGACGGCTCGTTGCATTGCTGGGGCTCCTTGTGCCACTTGTAGTCCAGCAGGTTGAGCATGGTGAGCAGCAGCAGCAGCACGTAGCCCAGGCACAGCACCAGCGCCTTCCTGCGGAAGACTTTCATGCTGAGAGGCGCCGGGGGCCAGGGCAGCAGCACTGGCTCTGCAGGGGCGGCTGACCAGCGCCAGCTGTTGCTCCTCAGCTCACACTGAGCGCTGGGCCGGGGGGGCTGCCCGCACGCCCCCAGCAGAGAGCCCTGCCCGCGGCGGATCTGGCATTTCGCAGGCTCCTGGGGTGGGGAGCCCTGTCCCGGCGGCCCCCCCTCGTCGCCAGCCCGGGGCCAGCGGGTCTTATCGGCTCACAGCAACTTTCGTTTCTTTCTGCCCTTCATAGCCGCCGCTGGCGGGTGGGGAGGGAAGGGCGGGGGGCGCTCGGGAAGCGGCAGCGATCTCCCCCCTTTGGCCGATGCACCCTAGCGGCCGGCCGGGCTCTGCAGCCGGCTAGCGCGCGGCACGGCGGCAGCGGGACTTTCCGTGCCGCAGCCCAGCGGCGAGGCGGCGGCGGCAGCAGCAGCAGCAGCAGGGAGCAGGAAGGGAGCAAACTTTAGGGCGGTGCTGAGCTGCCGCCGCCGCCCGCTCCGAAAGTGCATCGCGCCGGCTGCGCCTAACCGCGCGCCGGCTGCCGCCGGGGGACCAGCGCTGCGAGGGGGTCCCGGCTGCGGGGCAGCTCCCCGGCTTCGCTCCGCATCGGTCAGACGCCGCCGCCTACTGCCTCCCGGGGCTCAGTGGCCGGCCCAGGGTCCGCGAGACTCGCCGCACGCGCTCCCGGGCCGAGCAACCCCGGCACGCGCCGCCCTCTTGAAGCTGCTGCCGAGCTCCAGCCTACAACGCAAGCAGCCCCGCCTCCTCTTCGCCCCCGCGCTCCCCTATTGGAGACTGTGGCCGTCACTCCTCTCGCTTTCTCCGCCCCGCTCTGCCAGGGTTGCTTCTGGCTGCGGCCGGGGAGTTCCGCGCTCTTGCACTGCGCACCCGCGCAACGGCCGGCTTGGGCACGGTCCCTTCTCCTGGGAGAGCTGAAGGGAAAGTCCGGAGCAGGAGCTGCCTGGGCTGCTCTAGAGAAAGGGCCCAGTCAGGTACGTGCTAGACTCCAGAGCTAGGCACCCCTCTCCTCACTTCTGATACACTGGAGTAGCTGCGCAGCCCTGGCATCTGGCAGCGCCTTCCCCTTCTGTAACCCCACCTAAGGGACTCGGGGACTGAGCCTACATCTCCTGTCACTAAGTCTTGGGCTTTAGCCTATGCCTCTTCCTTGCTCCACTTCCACCACTGTCTGCTTACTACAGAAATGGGCACAAAATGTCATAGGTCTAAGTCTTGACCCTGCAGTCCTTACACAGCCATGAAAAATGCCCATTTTTTAAAAGAAACCCCCCCCCCCCATCCCAAACAGGCACCCAGAACCGTGCTTTAAAAGGGGACTATTGTCCAGGCTAAAACAGGACAGATGGTCACTCTACACAAGTGAAAGCAACCCTCAGATCAAACTATACACAAACATAAGTTGTCCAAGTTCTCATAGGCAGAGAAAGCTCATATTGTCAGCCCTCTTTATCAATGAAAGAGAGATATGCACAGTGGTTGCTCCCTCAAGCAATAATTATTTATACAGGGCTTGATAGTAAACAGCTGTTTTTATTAAGTATAAGAAGTAGGATTTCAGTGATTGTAAGTGAAAACAGACAGATCAAAGTAAGTTACTAAAGCAAAATAAACAAAACACACCAGCTAGTTCTAATTCATTAACAAACTTGTTACATGCAAATTCTTACCCTAATCAGTTGTTCTTATCTTAGGCCAGATTTGAACTTTTTGGGTACGTCTGCACAGCAGTATTATTTCAGAATAACTGATGTTATTCTTACTCCAACGCATGTTAACCCTAATTTCATGAGTAAGGGAAGTCAAAGGAGGAGTGTTCTTCCTTTGACTTCCTGCTGTGTATACAGCATCAAAAGCTGAATGAAGTTATTTCGACATAAGTTATGCAATGCCATAGCTGAAGTTGCATAGCTTATCTTTAGCCCTGCTGTGTAGACATACCCTTTCTGACCTGGTTCCAGCAGCTTTGCCTTTGCCCTTTCACTACAGTTCATTGTTCCCAGATTTCTTAATATATCCTCTTAGCATGGAGAGGCAATTTCAAAAGCCAGCTGAAGACAAAGACTTGATTGTTTTCCATTCCTTAAGTAGACTTTTCCCCAAGGCAGGAACCTTTTGTGCAGACTCCCCATCCCCATGGAAAAGTATTAGATTCAAGATGGATTCCAGTACCAGGTGGCATGGTCATATGTCTTTCTAACACCAACCACAGTGTGAGCTTACAAGAAAAATGAAACCATTCATGGGTCATTGGTTTGAGTACTGAGCCATTAAGTTCCTAGAGTATCACTAAGGGACCTCATTTTCACATTTAGAATTAAAACCAGATTCACTTCATATTTCTAACTTCACATACAAGATTGATGGGTTCACAGAAACAGGATACACAGATTCAGCAGATTTTAATTTTAAAAATCATATGTTACATGGCCTGTTTTACATAAAGCATCTTCATGTTATGTAATTTCCTATGCCAATTTTCATAAAACATGAGGGGGCTATGAAAATAGGATGCCACCAAATTCCATTAGAGTCTTAAATATCTGAAAATTAAATAGGTATTTCATTTGGCATCTTCATGCATATGTAGGAGTTTTCTATACATCACAGATTCATTTCAGGTAAATTAGGAAGTACTAACTCCATACAAACAGGAAGGTCCAGGTCCTCTTTTTGCCCAGATCCAGAATAGACTTATATTTCAGAAACACATTTTGTTCTATAACAGCTCTAGGCACCATTCCAAAATGGAATTACCTTTAACTAAGTGTTTATTCTATACAGAAGCATTGTTTATAGATTGAAGAAAACAGGAGCCATGGTACAGAAGTAGTATCAACCTACTTAATCCGTTCTCTGATCCTCAAGGATATTGATTTAATTTTTACTTCAAGAAAAGTGACAGCCAGCTGTATTTTGTCCTGTTGTGCAAGTATTTGCTCAACCAAGGTCTGCATTGACAGATCTCCCTACTTCGCCCTCCCACCCAAGCCCCTTTTCAGGCTGCCCTCGAAGCATACAGCCCAAAACAACAGTGGCTCAATATTCAGGCTGTTTGGCAGCATTTAGATCCTCAATCCCTAGTAGGAGACTTATTCTCTCTCAAGAGACCTGAATTCTAGTCGCAGCTCAGTCACTGGCATGAACTGTTCCATTACACAGCATATTCAGCTCTCTGTCTTTTTGTTCAGTTAATTACTAGTCAATAAATTTAGGTGGCACAATGATATACTGAGGATGTTAAAACTAATGGTGAAAATGACTTTTTAACAACATTAGAAAGACAAGGTGGGTGATGTAATATCTTTTATTGAACAAACATCTGTTCATGAGACTAACTTTCAAGCTTATACATAGCTCTTCTTCAGGTCTGGATAACAACATGTCTGTTGTCAGGCACTCCCCTCCTCGCTGTCACTACTCTATTCATTGCCCTCCACCTCATTTTTTCAAAGTGCTGTTCTGCTCTTTATCTCTTAGCTCCGGTCCTGTCCAGTCAAGTGCAGAACACATCTGTGGAATTTTGGCTGGTACTCTGCCCTCTCTTTACTTTTCCAAAATAATCTAATTTCCTTCCATAAATTTGTTTTCAATCAGAGCATTTTAAGAGGTTCTACTTGCTCCAGAGCATATGGTTCCAAGACTGAACATTTTTACAGGCACCACATCCATTGTCTTTGGTAGTTCAAAATGTTTGAATGATCTGTCAATTTTTGTATTTTTTAATTGTCCCATTTTACACAAGAATGTTTTCAGTGTGGCAAGCAGGGAAGTCTTCAATATTTGTCCAGCTATCAGTCCTGCATTATAATGGCACTGCATGATAAGCCAGATGGCATATAGAAGTCTGATCACGCTCCTAGGTTTTTTTTTTTCCCAGCAGTAATAACAATCTGCATCCCACCCTTTTTTGTCATGGTTCTTACTTGGAAACACCACAGAGGGCAGGTGGCATGTTTGAACACATGAGTTGAGACTGCAGCTACTGCTGTTGCATGCATAGTTAATTTAGGTTTTGGATACATTAGACAATAACTGGTGTTGTGTTTGACAGTCAAAGTCTCTGGAAAGTTCGAGTAATAGTCAGTTTTGTAAAGTCCTTTTCATAGCCATTGCTATGAATAAATAAATCTTGAGCATATATTTTTGAATAGGCATGCAAGTGCTGCTCACTTGCCACCATTGACTCTTTGGATGTACAGAGAGATGTTTAAAACAACGTGTCCTTATGCAGCATCTTCATTCCTTACAAATGTCCTTCAAATATTTCAGTTCCTAAGTATTCTTGATGAATTCATTTGGGTATGGAGTTCCCAAAACTGCACCACCAGCTAGTATTCTGCAAATACTAGCTGGTCACATGGCTCTGAATCACCACTTCTCCAGGTGCTAAACTGTATTAAAAAGGAGTCAAAAGTACATACCTAATATTATTTTTCCTAGTAATCAAATGTTGTAATTGCCACAGGATGTTATTTAATTGCTAGTAGGAAGGGGAAATGGCCTGTGCAGTCATCAGCCAAATGGTAGGCTGGGTAATGACTAGTAGAAGGCATTTGGTCCCTGAGATAGTCTCTCTCAGGCTTTGCTACACTACAGGGTTTTGGCATAAAAACACGCGGAGCGTTTATACCTCAAGTGCATTTTTGCGCAAGAAAATCTACAGTCAGTCAACAGAACAGAGGGCTTTTTGCAGTGTTGGTATACCTCCTTCTTCAAGGCATAACTCCTTTTTGCGAAAAAGTTCTTGCTAAAAAGTTACATATGGATGCTCAACAGAGACTCTTTTTGCGCAAGAAACCCATCACAAAAAGCACAGGGGCTCTGATGGCCATTCTGCGAATGGTCATCAGAACTTCCTTCTGCAAGTGTCCATGCAGTGTGGACGCTGTCTTGTGCAAAAGCACATTGCTTTTGCAATGTGCTTTTGAGGCGTGGACGTGCTTTTGCGCAAGAAGTTTTTGCGGAAGATCTCTTCCACAAAAAGATTCTTGCGCAAAAATCCTGCAGTGTAGACAAAGCCTCAGTATGAGGGACATGTTAGGAGAAAGTTTGAGAACACTTGCTCTAGGTTTTCATTTGTGATAGACACAAGTGGCAGATCTGTCCATTTTTATAATAGTTCTCCTACAAATGCTTGGCTGTCCACAAATGGTTGGCATTTTTAGTATTCAATAAGCTCCAAGGTTCCTCGTTTAATAAAGAATAGACATCTTTTATCATAGTATTTTGGACTCTTTCTGCTATCATTACAGTTATGTTGTTGAAACAGAAAGTTTACAAAACCTTTGTAATACACCTTTATAGGAACCTCTTTTCTACCGACGTGTTCACAGCTAACAGCCAACTTGTCAATAATCTTATACACATTTAATTGTTCACATATTTGACAGACACAGAATTTTTCCCCTCTGCCACCACAACAAACCTGCAAACTTTTGTTGTTATGCTCAGCCTTTGCACTCCTTTAATTTTACTTGTTTGACAAATCTATGCCTTGAATGTATCTTATTGTTTATAACTCTCACTCTGTACTACAGAGGAGCAAAAAAAAAAAAAAAATCACAATCAATAACTGATCCAGCAAATTTAACCTATTTTTCTACTTATTGAATGTTCACAAGCAGGCAGATTTCCTCAAGTATATAAATTATTCAGCAATATTCAATGATTTTTAAACCCTGTGGATTGATTATGAATGGGTTTCTCCCAGTATGTGGTATTTGCTGGATGTGAAATTCATGCATGTGCTGAGAGCCTGCACATGTGCTCCAGTGTTTGTATTTAAGCACCATAAGTACCATATTAAGGTATTTAAATAAGTGTCCTATTTTTTTTTTACAAGTGCTGTATATACACAGTAGCTGCAACTGAAGTCAAAAGATGCCTGCTAGATGCTCTAAACTTTTCAACATCAAGGGACTTATTTAGATTCCTAAACAAGGATGTAGAACTAACTTTAGCCATCTGTTTTTTAAAATTCTGGCCTTGGGGTCAAAGATCTGTGACAAAGGCATCAAGTCTGTTGCTATGTTCTATACATTCTACTTATCTGTTGCACTATTTCCTGTGAACAGTAAGCAATAAACTTTTGCAAGATCACTAATGGACCAGAATTTTTTAAAAAACCAAATTGTTCCTTGTTTTTACTTTTTTATGACATGTAAAAGTCCTGAAATAAGTTTTGTCTACTTGGAAATCTCTATGATGGTTGAAGAAATAATGGATTATATCACAGGACAAGATACTTGATGTGAGCAATTTAAGAAGGAAAGAACTTTTAGTCAGAATGTTTAAAAGACTCCATTTATTCCTGTTAATGTTTATTTAACTCAAATAACTGAGCAATGCTTGGAAGAAAAGCGGCTTTTGTTAAAGGTTCAACACGTACTCCGCTCCTTCAATTAAAGAATGAGAATGCTTCCAATCAGAAACCCCCAAACATATCCTTCAGCAAATGCAGGGAAGACCAAATTTGACATTCCTAATATTTCTCATATAAAAAGAAACAGAACCTTTCTTCCCCCTTCTAAAAATTTCCTGTACACTAACTACTTATTTTGTAAATTTGTACTTGCCTTTTTAATTTCCATTTTGGATTTTAGTCAGAATTCGTAGCAACACTTAAAACCCATTGAGATTCCCAGATAAGATGCATATAGAAATGTTAATTATTGAACATATTAAAGTATTAGAACATCTTAAAATATTCCAAATTATTTGACTAGCCAATTACCTAATGCAATAGAAAGAGGTTATTATTAATCATTATTCAATGGAAAGTGATCAGATTGTTATATCATTGCTTTCCTCAAGTTCACTAAGCAATACACTAAAACTTAACACTGCACACAGACCCCTTTCTGGTTTGCAAGTTGAGTTTGTAATGGAAGGGAGGGAACGGTCTACCTTCCCTAAGACACCCAGAGCTCAGTCCTGTATTCTTGTCATAGCCAAAAACCCCATTATCTTCAAAAGGAGTTTGGGGTGCCAGTGAATGTAGGTTTGTAGCTCAGAATATGAACAGATAACCATTTATTAGATGATGCTTACCAGGTAAATAGTACCTGGGAGCAGCTCCCATGGGTGAAGGGCTGTGGGGGAAGGGAGGTTGGGAGCAGAAGCCCAACGCTGCACACATAGAAGGGCCAGGAGCAGGAGCCGGCAGTGGCAGCTCCATGTTGCGGGGAGGGAGAGGGAGGGCATGGAAGCAGGATCCCACTTAATCAGTTAACCAGTTAAACCTATGGTTAAACTGGGATTTTACATCCCTATTTGTACCAACACTACCATTTTAACTTTTTTTTCCTTAGCTATCCAATGCTTTTCTACAGCTGCAGTACCACCATTACTGCCTAGACCAGATTGAAAGTAGATACTGTTGCCACTATTGTTAATTTAGCAGCTGTGTTTCAGGTTTAGTGAAGGGTTGGGTGAAATATTCCACCATTCATGCCAGATGGTATGTTCAACATCTTAGGTCTGAATTGTGTTAAAATTCATTTGAGGCTACATTTGCTTATTACTATTCTAGAAGAACCCATCATCTTTTTATTCCTGTTAATGCATTTTAGAGGTGTGGCATTTTAGTGGAAAACTAGTTGAGATGCATTCTCATGGTATTTTATGAGAAAGTCTCCAAACAAACCTCTTTCACAGCATATATGGCTGAGATTTATTTTGGCTGGAATAGAACAAACTATCACAAATGAAGAGAAGATGACTAATGTCTTATATATCAAGAGATAGGGAAAGAGTTAAAGTGTATTCAAGTATTATTGTTATGTAGTATTTGTTTTGCTCTGACATGTTTGCTATTGCACAAGATGGAAGGATAAAGACATCCTATGCCTAAGGAGTTTTTAATACTTTTCCCTTTAGTAAAATAAATATCTATGGACAACTTTTCATTTCACCTCTTTTTTTCCTCAGTTACAGAAAATACAAGTTGTGGCTATACAAATGGTCAATAATGTTAACATGCTTGTTAAAGCTAGGGTAATTATTTGGTTTTCCCTCTTGTAAATTGAGAATTGCTATGATTCTGTTTATCAGAATTGGATTGCAAAGTTTCTGCTGGAAAACATTGCTCTTTTCCTGCTTCTGAACATTCTTTTGATAATTAGATTTATTATGTACAAAGTATTGGTCCTAATGAAGCTAACAAAATGTGAGGGCTGCAGTCAAAGCCTAGGATTAAGACACTTCCCTTAAGACAAGAAGTCACTTATTATTTGTGAAACAATACCAATGTAACTATTACAGTTTCCTTGTAACAAGTTATCAATAGCAGCAATGAGTAAAATGTCATTGCTACTTTTCAAATTTAAATAGTCTTTTTCTTTAAAAAAGCTGCAAATTAATACAAATGGTAAATATGTCAGCAAACTCTCCATTTTATTTTTAAAAACTAATTTTTACTAAATTTTTTGAATGCCATTCTAGAGAATTAATTTTCCTTTAGTTGACATCTGGTTGTCAGGGTTTCAACCTGATGCAAATCAAAACTACTGAGCTATAAACCTTAGAGAATGTAGTTTCGAATTAAAAGGAGGGGTACCTTTAAAGCACCCTGCAGTAAATAAACTCACCCTGTTTGAAACTCAGTTCTTTTATTTATGGTCCAAATCCTTGAACAACAAAAACTCCCATTGATCTCAAGTGTATAAAGTTAGTCGCTGAAGAAAAAGATAAAATAGATGCGTAAGTGATTAAATAGATGCATCCTTAAATTAGGAAGAAATTTCCTTTACCCATGCAAAGTCCAAATAATTATTTTTATGTTTAGAAAAGGTTTATGATACCATGAATTGGGCAATAGTAAGTCTTCAGTAGTCATGTGAATACTCAATAAAGTGAATGATATGAAATATTTTCCTCCTGCAAATATTGTACTGTAGCATTAATTAAATAAAGGACAAGATCTAGTTGGACACTACAGAGAGTGAAAACAATTCTTAACAGTAAAAAATATTTTTAAAATAGGATTTGTTACAACTTCCTTTTGATTTTCATTTCATTTGTTTTAAGACAGGCAAGAATTCTATCTCTACAATTTAAAAACTAAATAGCAAATTATAATAAACAAACATGAACTTTCAAAGAATAGCGACATTCAGAATGACATTACTAATCAGGAAAAAGTAAATGTTAAAGGTGTACGTGGATTCTATGCTTCCCTGCTTGTACCAAATGGTGTAATCCCTCTGCCTAGAATGATAAATGTAAAAATACTCCCTGTGACATTATCTCAGACTACAGTTAAGGCATAGCTAGGAATGGATGGGCGTAAGTGATCGTTTGATTTGGCCTATGCATACACATTGCAGAATGGAGAAGTGTGTTTTTAAATCAGGATATATATAATCTTCTTTGTATGGAAACGGAATAGTACACCCATGCAGAACCTAGTGACGTCAGAGTGCCTCTGAGCAGGTTCTGTGTTTTCCCTCGTGGAACCAGTTGAAGGACTAGGACCTACAGCAACAAGATACCAGTGAATATTTCAGAATAAACATAACATCCTGCAAAATTTAGAAAGTCAGCTTTCAACTAACTATATGCAACCTTGGGATTATTTTCTTTGTTGTTTTTTTAACTGTCAACACATTAGATATAGAGCACAGAAAGCCAAATATTGCAAAGCCACAGACACATGGCTGTTTGAAAGTATGTAGGGATTTATGTATTAAAGTTTATTTCTAAATCTGGAGCTCAGTCATGTAAAACACATTGTTTAGAAGCGAACTATGCAAAATATGGACAAAGCTTTTTCTTGAGATTCGTGGATTTCATGATTTATTTTTCTTTCCATATATAATTTTTGGCATTTGATTGTGAATAGAGGTTTTAATGGGAAACAGATAAACAAACATCATTGAGAGCTGCAAGACCTTGGATTGCTTGGGAGGTTAACAGAAAGCAGTAACAACATTGCAGCAATGCAAAGAATCAGAGCCATAGATTTGCAGCAAGTACTTTAATTCCACGTGAGAAACACAAGGTTCATCTTCTCCCTTTCTATTTTAAAAAGAAAAGGCTATTTTAGACCATGGAGAGCCTGAGATATGATTGATTGATCAACATGAATGGTTGATTCCCAAGTGGCAAAACCTGTGTTCAAAATCATTGCTAGACCTCATGAATTGTTCTTGCTGTTTGCATTTAAAGTAGAAACATAGAAGCTATTGCAGTTATAAAACTTAAGGTAATTGTGATTTCACATCTATTTTTAACTATTGCTCTACAGACCAGATCCTCAAATTATCATAGCTTTCTTGAAGTCAATGAAGCTATGAGAATTTATACTACAGTTTAAAACTCTCTTAACCAGGATTCTCTGGTCTGGCAACATCTGGCACGGCTGTTGTATGGTTGTCCAGGTGGAAGGCCAGTGGGAAGGATCCCTGCAGGGCGAGCAGGACAGCGAGCTGCCTGCGGCGAGCTGATGGCAGGGCTGCCCAGCAGGGTTAGGAGACCCAGTGCTTGGCTGCCTGGCAGCGGCAGCAGGGCTGGGAGCTGCTGCCCTGCAGGTCCCGGAGTCATGGCAGCGATGGCTGTCAAGCAGGGCAGTGGGGCCAGCAGGAGATGGGGAGGCCAGTGGGCCTGGCCCGGGGGACGGGAGGCTGGGGTCCAGAAATGACCTCTGGCAAAATCCCTCATCTGGGACATGTTAGGCCCCGAGGGTGCTAGACCAGGGAGGTACAACCTATAGTTGGGAATCTGGCCCCATGATCTTGACTCTTTTTTCTCAGGCTTCCTATGACTTTTCCCCCCCAAAAAATGCTGAGATAAAAATACTGCCTTAGATGCCGGTTCAGGAAAACTTCCCTGTCACACTGTCTGGAATAATTCATGACTGGGAGTGCCAGCCCCAGGACAACCTGTTGAAAAAGCCAGGCCGACACCCCAAACTGGCAATTTGTTCTGTAATTAGATTTTACCAACCCAGTAACAAATGTGAACTCCTGAGACACTACAGTTTTACTATGGAGGTCACAGACAATCCTTTTTAACATTCCAGTCTGTCTTCCCATCCAGGCAAGCTAGACACTGTGCTGGTTAGTTGCCATACACCAAAGATCACAAGTGATTTTGGTTGCTTCTAGTTGTAATAGATTTATCCTAGGTCAGTCTGTGCCTCAGATATCACACCAAAGACACTACCTATAGATTACTACAGGAATGACTGACTAAGGATTTATTAACTAGGAAAAATAAATGAGGGAATTATTACAAGTGAAAGTAGGCAATATACGTATTCAAATGACTTACAGTCTATGGTTCCAAAAGGTGATGGAGTTGTAGCAATGTCAGCAATGAATGCCTTTTAGGGATAACCTGGGTCAGCAGTGGCCAAATACTGGCCCATGGGCCAGATCCCATTCATCAGGGTTGGCCCCTGGTGAGCTGCCACCATTGTATTTACCTGCGCCTCAGGTTATGGACCCTTGCAGCACCTGTTGGCCATGGATTGCAGTGGTGTCCTGGTCTTGGCTGCTTCCCAGAGCTCCCATTGGCTGGGAATGGTGATCTGTGGCCAGCAGGAACTGTTAGCGCCCATAATTGCAGAGGCACAGGTAAATATAGTGGCGGTAACCTACCCTGGTGAACCACCGTTGTCTTAATGCCCATTCCTGACCTATTGACCCTGGAGCTCTCTTCTTCTGTTCTGTAGCTCTACCACCACGAGAGTCCAAACAGCCAAAGAGATCCAGTGTTTCCTTGTCAGAGATTTTTCATCTCACCCTCCCCAAGCTCCAAACTGATAAGTTCACGTGTGTCTCTTTCCTGAAGGGAGTTAGGAATGCAGTCAACATGGGCTCTGAATCAGGGCCTTAACAAATGGATATTTATATTTTCAAATAATATGTTAAGCAAGATATTTCCAGCTCTCTTTTTAGGTCCCAGTCATGTCAGTTGTTCTGCCCTTGCAAAACACCACTGTGTAGCTAAGGCCTGGCCTGTTATTAGGGTAGCCAGGTGTTCGGTTTTCTACCGGACAGTCCAGTTTTTGGGCCCTCTGTCTGGTAAAAAAAATCCAGATAATAGTGGACATATGCAATGTCCGGTATTTCCTGGTTTTCCGGCTGGGCGCCGGATGGAAGCCTGGCGGGGGCAGGAGGAGTGACTGGGAGGCGGGGCGCGATTGGCACTGGGAGCTCTGGTTGCGTGTGAGGAGGAAGGGCAGCCCAGTCCATGCTCCTGCATGCTGGTCAAGCGCGTGGTGGAGCTGTAGCCGGACTGACTTGCGCGGGACGGGAGCGCCCTAGGATCTGCACAGCGCGGGTCAGTCCTGATCCCCTCCGCCAGCTCTGTGTCCTGCTGGCCGGTTCCTGCTCTGGATCATCCCCAGCCAGCCCCGCTGCATCCCCCACCAGCCCTGCTTCCGGCGGCCAGTTCTCCCCTCTTCCTGAGCTCCTGCGGCCAGCTCCAGCCACCCCCCTCCAATATCCTGCGGCCAGCCCCGTTCCGCCCGCCCCCGCCCCCC
>JANRFK010004149.1:151092725-151116170 GCA_030068395.1 Apalone spinifera
TTTGCATAGCTTTGGCGCAAAAGCGCGCCAATGTAGACGTAGCCTGGGTGTTTGTGAAAAAGGCTCCAAATCCCAAAAGGTGCACAAATGATTGTGTCCAAAATATGGATTCTAAGTCCATTAGTTTTCATATTATTCTTGTTTATAAATGTATCAGCAGGGCTCGACAAATCCGCTTGCCCTCTCGCCCGTGGCGAGTAAATTTTAGCAGCTGGCGAGCTGTGATGGGGCGGAGCTGCCCCGCGGCGGTGAGGGCGACCCGCCCAGCACTTCAACGGCACTGACCCTTGTGCTCCACGGGCAGCGCGGCATTCTGACAGCCGTCTGCGCTGCTTGCTCCCATGTGGCCGCCTAGCCAAGTAGCGTGCAAGGGGGCCGAGTCCTGGGCCGGAAGCCGGGGCGGGGCGGGGCCACACGCGGGCGTAGGGTGGGATCCGAGTGTGCGTGCGTCCCTGACATCAGGGGGAGAGGCGCCGGCGCAAGAGAATGCCGCATTCGAAAGGAGAGCAGTGGAGGAAGGCAAAGGGAAGAGGAGACGGAGAAGAGTAACGGAGGGAGAGAGGAGAACAGAGGAGTGAGCTAGAAGACTTAGTGTCTCCACTCTGGGCTGCTTCCTACCTCTGCTTCTCCTTTCACGTCCTCTGCCCCCACGCTCTGCTCCACTCCCCATCTGCCTCCTGCCTTCTCTGACCTCCTCCATCTCCCGTCACCCTCCACTCTCACCCTTCACTCCTCTGCCCACCGCTGTCTTCTAGCTCACTCCTCTGTTCTCTCCTCTCCCTCGGTTACTCTCCTCCGTCTCCTCTCCCCTCTGCCTTCCTCCACTGCTCCCCTTTTGAATGTGGCGCTCTCTTGCGCCAGCGCCTCTCCTCCTAACGTCACGGACACACACACACTCTGGCCCCGCCCTAAGCCCACATGTGGCCCTGCTTCCAGCTCCCATCCCAGGACTTGGCCCCCCTGCATGCTTCTCAGCTGGGCAGCTACATGGGAGCAAGCAGCACAGACCGCTGTCAGAACGCCGTGCTCCCCGTGCTACACAGGGGTCGGCGCCGTTGAAATGCGGGGCGGCCCCACCCTGTCATAGAAGCAAACATGCCGTCCTGGTCGTCCCGTTCTCCGAGTAGCGCACACCTGCATGGTGGGGGTCACACAGTGTGGGTTGGCGAGTCCCTTTTTTGTCTGGCGAGTAGGGTTTTCTATAATTTGTCGAGCCCTGTGTATCAGCAATGCTGCAAGTCCTAGGTAAACATTGCACAATGAATAGTCAAAGAGCTAGACTTACAAAAAGGGCATAGCTGCCACCAAATCCAAAAACTTAGACCCTCCAAAAATTGTTCAGCTGCTGCCTAACCTAGTAGTAACTACATTCTGCTGGGGGCCATGCACAGAGCTGACTCAGTCTTGACACCTAACAAAGGCATTCCTCCTTCCCCTAAGCATAACATACACACCCAGAGCTCCCTGGCTGCTGCCAGGCTAGAGCTCCCTGGCTGCTGAGGCTAGGGAGCTCCACTGGGGCCAGAACTCCCCACCATCTATCTTTCCCTCCCACCCCACCCACTCCGGGCTCCTGGCTGAGTCGCCGGTGCCCCTTACGGCGCTCCTGCCCTGCTGCCAGTCCTCCCTCTTCCTGGGCTTTGATGTTGCCAGACTAGGGAGTCCTAGTTAAGGGAGGTACAACCTGTACTTGCTTCTGACCCTAGACAATCTGAAATGAAAATGACAGTATTTAAATAGAAGCTATTTTAGACAATTTTAAAAAATAATAATTCTTTCATTCCAAGGGCTGTATAGTTGAATTCTTAGTAAGTACTAACCATGTCTGCTTTTACAGGGAAATGATAAGGAAAAATATTTTTAAAATGAATTTGAACATGTCTAAAATAGTTTCTGTGAAATGGAGTCAACAAATACAGGGCTGTGTATTCAGTTCTTGTAAGTAATGAATCTATTAAACTCACGGCAAAAAAGCCTTCATAGCACGCATATATTCTCTTTATACTTAAGGATCTAGAATATCTCCTTCAGTTCCTAGGCTGCCAGGACAAGCTTCAATAATGCATCACTTCTAACCATCACATTTGCATCAATTTAATTATCACTAACTAAAGGATACTAATGGGAAGAGAGGAGGAAAGATTAAGGAACAAATATAAAGATATTTTAGATCCTGTACTTGCAACTGACTTCAGCATTTTAAGCTGACTAGATGCATACAACTAGTATACATATTTTCTCCCCTATTTTTAAGTCCAGACTTTAAAAGCCACAATATACCAGCACAATAATACATCATTTAACGCTCCATGAATCCGATGGGCACAGCTATGGCTTTCAGAAACAGTTCACAGAAGGCCAGGTCCCTTTTTTATTTTACATTTTTATTACAATCTACCCACATCTTCAAATATTAACACTGAACCCTCATTTTTTTCTTCTGTTAAAAAAAAAAAGTTAAGTGTTTCAGACCAGGCTGAAGAGATTTAAAGTTACATCCAGACCTAACAAGCAGAGTAAAGCAGGCGAAAATTAAAATGAAGAAAAAGTTACAGCTGTTTGGTTCAAACATATGATTAAATAAAAAAACAAAGTAATAAAAAATTCATTTTTTTTCTAACCTATTTTGAGCAGTTCTCACGACTGGGAAATAAATTCAATAAAAACATGTAATGTAAAAGCTCTGCTTTTGGAATAAAAATCCACTTTAGAAAAAGAAATCAAAACGTACTATATGTTGCAATCATTGTAACTGTATTTCTTGAGGAAAATCATTCAGCCGTTGGCCTTTTTTCCTTTCATTGTTCCCAAGGCATGCCACTAATGTGACTTATAAATGCATCATTGCACATATTATCCCTACACTTAACATTCACTTTAATTTCAGAGCTAGACCCCTTACTTAAAATAAAAAAATACCACCAGATCAGGTAACATCTATCATACATCAGAACTTTAAGTGTGCCCAACTGTAGGCACCAATCTGGTCAAATGCTCTTACATTAAGCATCACAATGGAAAATTACACTCATCAGGAGGATTCAAAGGTGCTTTTATTTTGATATTCAACTAACAAAAAAGGACCACTGCTGTTGAAGTTGTATACTCCACTGAAGAAAGCTTAAAACAACATAGTATGTCTGAAATACACAGTACTTCCAAACAAACTATGAATGCCTTTAAAGATCTGTCGTTAAGTGGGGCAAGAAAACCACGTTTTAAATTTCTGTTCAGATTTTATTTGAAATCTAATTCAAATTGTCAAAGCTACAAAAAGGGGAAAACATTTGTGTTATTTTTGCTATGTCACATTCTAAAACAAAAATATCACTACCGCCAGCAGATCAGATACACACATTTCTGGTGAAATCTCTAAACACAAAAATGTTTCATTTTGGGAAATAGTCACAATGAAGATATTTTGTACAATATAAAACAATGACAGGTCTACAGATGCAGTTACTCATGAGTATACACATGCATTCACAAAAAATTCAGGAATGCTTTTTTGTTTGATTTTTTTGTTTGTTTTTTAAACAGACTGTTCAGGCACAAAAACAAAACCGCATTTCCAGTAAGTGACAGAATCATAAAAAATATGAACATTTTGTCAGTGTTTGCTTTTCTTTGACTTCTTATGAGATCTGTGTGGAGAACGGGACTGCGATCTGGATTTTTTCCCCGACTTTTTAGGAGACCTGGATCGTGACCTTCTTGATCTTTTGGGTGTCCTTGAGCCAGAGGGTGACCTGGAAAATAAAGTCTGATGACTGACAGGGAACTTCTTTACTTTTTTCTGCAACTAATATGGCCCCTTCCTCTGATCTACTGTAAAATAAAATAAAGGGGAACTCCATTTATCTGATCTAATTGGGAGCAGGGCCAGATTAGATAATCAAAAATTCAGATGAGGAAAAAGGGCAAACAGCATATTAAGATATGGAGCTGCTTTTAAACTGGCTGACCCTTCCCACAGAAGTATTAAAATATACTTTTTATATTTTATCTTCTTATCTACTTAACAGCCTCTACAAATCCCTGGCTCTTGCAAACAATGTTTTGATCACTGATTAACAAGAAAACCAATGAGTTTTTAACCAGTTGCACAGTTATTGATCATTTTTACACTCTTTACTCTTTAACCCTGCGCATTATAGGGACCCATCTACAACAGTGTTTCTCAATATTTTGGTTGAAGTTGCCCAGTGCCGCCCGCTGCCGCCGCCGCCGCCCCCCCCCCCCGCCCCTCCACACACAATATTGGACCCAGCTAAGTGACATGTTCAACCCCACCACGTGGAGTTTGAGCTTACAGCTCCAGACCCACTGCACAAGACAAGCATCAATTTCCCATAATCCTGTGTGTGCACTGATGGATAATTTGGAGAGATGGATAAGAAAGGCCTGGATAAGGGGGGGTGAGATTCTATTCTTTTTGTCATTTATAAACAAAAATTAGTGACTTATCAGTCTGCATGTCCAATTTCTAACTTCATATATGTGCACTGACTCAGTTTCAGTGCTCAAAGTATGAGAAAAACAGCACTGACCAGTGTCACTTAAAGCAGGCAAATAATATACAAGCTTCCCTACATGGTTCTGAAAAAGCAATTTAGCCTTTGTATTAACACAACTTATTCCAATATTGCTCATTTCTATTCCATGTGTTTATGCAAAATGGTGGTGTGCTGGAAAATATCTAGTATTCTAACCAAACATGTTCATGGGTTGTGACCGAACCCAGGAGTCTACAGACAAATAGATAGTGAATAAAACCTAGTGTACCATCTGGTCTACTCCTAATGCACATGATTAATCTAATCTCAATTGATTTCATGCTTCATCATGCTATATGACCACTGTATGAACTCTTTAGAAAGATTTAATCATCCCAAAACAACTTTCTGCTTTAATACAATTGCTAACTTTCTCTACCAGTAGGTGGTTACATAGATTTGTAAGAAACCTGACAAATATAAAGCACCATGACAATTTTCTTCTTCTTTACTGAGTCACTAATAGAAGTTAAAATTTCAGTAACATGATTACAATACAATTCATGAGTGTAGCAATCTAGACTTTCAGAGCAATCTTGAGGTTTAAAATGAAAACAGAATATAAACCACACAAAATATTAATGAGAAATATATCTGATCTTATATATAACATAAGTCATAGGCCAGTATTTTGGTGATAGCAGCAGTAGGATATTGTTAGGTCTAACCTAGAATAGGGATGTAAGCAAGTAGTCGGGTACTTGACTACCCACCAAGCCTAAGCTTATCAAGTAGTCCAGTCGAGTCCTGGACTCCTCGCCTCGCCTCCCCTCTCCCCCAACACCCGCCCCGGCCTCTGTACCAAAGGCAGCAATGAGTTTGTTTGTTTGGTTGGTTTTTTTTTTGGGGGGGGGTGGAGAGAAATACAGGAGCCGGGGCTGACTGCGACCAGACGCTGCTGCTGGTGCAGCCTCTGCCAGCAGCCAGCCTGGGGCTCCCGCCAGGTCCTGGACCTACCCTGCTGTGGCTCTGCCTTTTAAATGTAGTAAGAGATGCTTGGCTCTTACCACATTTAAAAGACAGAGCTACTCTGCAGCTCTATAAAGCGCTTTCCCTTATCGACTAATTGTATCCAAATACCTGCTCCTTAACATCTGTAATCTAGAGTAGGGGATTTAGGGAGCAATTTCCCATCATTGGAAGCCACAGTGTAGACAAAGCAATAATGGTTTCTTGGCATTTTCATGCTAAAATGTCTTTCCTCAACCACCAAAAACTTGTGTCTACAGTAGGGCTCTCAACAATGAGAATCTTTGTATTAAAAGCATTTCTCAAAATACATACTTGACTTCAACGAGCATGAGTAATTGTATAAATTGTGGTGGCATGTACAAAGGAAGCACTGATGTTAATCCCAGAACCAGAAGAATACTATTGTAGGTTTGGCAGTAGCCAAAGGAAGGACCTTGAATCATATGGTTTCTTGGTACTGCTGCCTTGCACAATTCAGGACATGTTTCCGGAAGAGATGTGTAGCTTACCTTTTGGCTTTTTTACTGACATCTCTGGGAGAATCTTTGTGAGATGACCTGGATCGTGAGCTCTCTTTGTGTGATCTTTCAGATCGCTCGGAGCGTTCTGATTTTGGTGATGGGGATTTTGCTCGTCTACTGCCACTACTGCGAGATGGACTGGGTGATGTACTGTGTCGTCTTTTCCTTTGTAAAAGAAGGGGGGGGAAAATTACACATATACACCCTATCTAAAGGAATCCCATTTTTGAATAGATTATTTGCCAATTCAATATGCAGTTGTATTCATTGAATTTCTTCAAAATAGCATAGTGCTAACTTTTTATTAAAATCAGCTTCCAATTAATTCAGTACTGAATCAAACTTTTTATCGGGCTCACAAACTAAGACTTAAGACTCATGCCTGTTTACAGATTAGTGGCAAAGTTGTAATTAAATACAATATTTCTAAAAGTTTTTGAAAAAGCAACGTTACAAATAATGCAACAATGCTTACTGAGTTATTACCAAGATTCCATCTAAACACATACACTAATAGAGGGCCAGCGTGCAGACTAAAAGTGACACTACAATTTAAACTGTTTATACTTGTATAGTGAGGTGAAGAATATTTAGATCAGAGCAATTTACTTTTCTTATGTAATTAGTTTTAGGTACAGTTTTCTGACCAAAAAAGTTACTTCACAGTTAATTTATTCCTAAAATCAGAGCTAAATATAGTGCATAGTGTTAATTAAAGTCCTATTTTTACCTACTTTTCTAGATGTGTTGACTGAAACAAAAGGTTCAGAGAATTACTCAAGGAGTGGTTTGGGCAGGATTCGAATATAAAATCTATTAAATTCAGAAAAAGACCATTACCTGTTTCTGTAATTGCTTTTCTTCAAGATGTGTTGCTTATATCCATTCAGGTTGGGTGTGTGTGCTTGCCAAATGCACAGATGCCGGAAGATTTTCCCTTAGGTAAGGTTTTCCTGTAGGGAGAGGGGAGGCAACTCAGGCACTCCATGGAGTAGCACGTGCACACCGCACTATATAGGGCACCTATGGCCCCTGGCACCCTCAGTTCCTTCTTGCTGGACAACTCCAACAGATGGGAAGGAGGGCAGGATGTTAAATGGACATGAGCAACACATCTGGAAGAACTCCAGTTATGAAAACAAGTAACTGTCCTTTCTTCTTCAAGTGATTGCTCATGTCCATTCAATGTAGGTGATTGCAAGCAGGATGTCTGGAAGTGGGAGGAGTTCACTGGCATGCAGACTGAAACACAGCTCTGGAGACACAGGGCACAGTATGTGGCAAAGGTATGTACTGACAACCATGTGGCAGCCTTACAAATGTCCAGAATATGAATACTAGCGAGGGAAGCAGTTGAGGAGGCTTGCGCTCTAGTCGAATGAGTCCTGCCAGCTGATAATCTCCTGCATTGGCATGTGCCATCTAATTGAAGATCCTTTGTGTGGTCACCAGGCTCCCCTTCATTCTCTCAGCATAGGCAACAAAGACCTGGGGCAACTTACAAAAGGGCCTTGTTCTATTAACGTAAAAAGCAGGGGCCCTGCAAACATCCTGAGCATGGAGCTGACATTCCTCAACAGACGCATGAGTCTGAAGATGATATCCGGGCCCATATGGAATGCGGAAATCACCTTAGCCAGGAAAGCAGGGTAGGGATGCAACTGCACTTTGTCCTTAACAAAACCATATAGGTGGACTCTGACGTCAAGGCCCGCAATTCAGAGACCTGTGGCTTGCCAACATAATGGCCATGAGGAAAGCCACCTTCCAGGACAGGTGCAAAAGAGAAAACATGGCCATTGGCTCAAAGGATAGCCCAGTTTAACCTGGTCCTCTCCAGGCTAAGTCCCATTGAGGGATGGGGAGGGACACACACACGAGGGAAATGCTGCTTAGTCCCCAGAGGAATCTCACCATCATATTGTGGGAAAACACTGGCCCTGGATTGGTAGGTGAAAAGCCAAAATCACTGTCAGGTGAACTCCGATCAACAAGACAGCCAGCCTCTCCTCCTTCAAGTAGAGAAGATAATCCAGGATAGCCTGGCTTGGAGCCCTGGTAGGAACAAGACCACGCTGTTGAACCCTTAGTGAGAACCGGGTCCATTTGGCCAAGTCTGTCTGGTGGATGGCTTAGGACTTCCTAGCGGGACTTACTGCACTGCATCCAACCAGCCATGTCGCGAGGAAGTGATGACAGGTCTACGTGGAGAAGGCAGGCGTGGTCTGGGCATAGCAGTAGGAGCCTGGGAGGCATACTGCCAGGTTCAGCAGAGTGGCATACCAATGCTGATGAGCATGAGACAGGTTCTGTCCTGCCTGACTTTCCCTAGGACCTAGAAAATGAGTGGAATCAAGGAAAATGCGTAAAACAGAGCACCCGACCACTGGATGAGGAAGGCATCCCCTAGTGACCCCGTTCACCTCCCGTCTGGAACAGAAGCTGAAACACTGTGTTACTTTCCGTGGCGAAGAGGTCCACTTGGGGAATGCCCCACTTCTAGAGGAGCATGGCAGTGATCAGAGTACATTAAGGGCCCACTTGTGGTGAGAGGAGAACTCTCATCTCAGCTGACCTGCAAGAAGGTTGCCCATGCAAAGGATGTGACGGACCTCCAGGTAAATGCTGCATAGGATGCAGAAGTCCCAAAAGTGGATTGCCTCCTGCAGAGTGTGTTGGACTGGCAGAGTGTGTTGGACTGACAGTTGATGTAGAGGATCATGGCCACTTTGTCCCTGAAGACTCAAACCACCTGCCCCTACAAGTGAGGGAGGAAGACCTTGTATGCCCTACAAATCGCCCATAGCTTTCTGATGTTTATGTTAAAGGGCACCTCCCATGGAGTCCACATGCCTTGGGTCCTCAGGTCACTGGGTCAGGGCTCGAAACCTTTCTGGGGGGAAAAATGCTCAAGCCGGAGTCGAATCCAACACTGCCCCTACAAACTGTGTTGAATTGGAACTGTGACTTTTCTGCATTTATTAGGAGGCCTAGATAGTGGCAGAGAGAGCAGATAGTGTAGCTGGCTGTGGCGGAGTCATCCAGGTGAGGGTATATCTGCACCCCTCGGCACCAAAGTTTGGGAGCCACCACCAACATACATTTGGTAAAGATCTGAGGGGCCATGGCAAGGCCAAACGGGAGGGCCACAAAATGGTAGTAGCTGGACCCCACAAAATGGCAGTAGCTGGCAGTAGCTCAGGAAACGTCTGTGACCTTTGAAATGTGGAAGCAAGCATCCTTGAGATCAAAGGCGGCTTACCCAGATCCAGGGACGAAATGATGGAGGACAAGGAGACCATACGGAACTTGAGTCTTACCAGGTAGCAATTCAGATCTCGCAGGTCCAATATGGGCCAAAGCCCCTCCCTCCCCCCTTTCTCCTTGGGGATGAGAAAGTAGCAATAGAACCATCTCTGGTAACACTGCAGAACCTTCTCCACTGCCCCAACCTCAGCAATCCATCAACCTTCTGTCATAGGAGTTGCCCCTGAAGAGGGACAGAAAAGGGGAGTGGGAGGGGGGGAAAGAGGAGAGCTGAAACATGTATACCTGCCTCACCACACTAAGGATCCAATGGTCCGATGTGATACAGCACCAGGCTAGAATGAAAAGGCGCAGATGGTGTGTTAATATCACTCGAAAAGGATGTGGTACAATGATAGGTAGGTCATCTTCAGTCATACCCTCAAAACGGGCGCTTCAAGACGGCCTTGAGACAGGAGGAACCTGGCTGCACAGAAGAGCAGGACTTCATTTGTCTCTTTCTGTACCCTCTGAACTTGTCTTGCCTTGTATGCTGATGGTGCTGAGCAGCCGGGGTTGGAGGCTGGAATTTTTTCTGAGCTGGACCCAAAATGTACGAGCCAAGGATGCGGAGTGCCATATGAGAGTCCTTTGGCCCATGGAGTTTAGTATCTATCTGCTCCAAAAAACAGGGCCCCTCCATCAAAGGGGAGATCCTGAAGGGGCTTCTGTGCCTCCAGGGAGAGCCCTGAAAGAAACCACCATGATGCCCTCTGCTTGGAGATAGCTGAAGTCATGGAGTACACCACTATGGCTGAGGCAGCCTGGAAAACCACCCACACAGCTATAAGCTCGATGATGTATCCTCCCAAACAAGTACAGTCTCTTAAAAGTCATTATTTTTCGGGGTTTTCCCAAGTTGGCCTTGCCATTCCTGATGACTGACAGCTTCTACCAGCAGGAAACTGGGAGCCAGGTGGGAGAAGAGGTATTTGTCCCCTTTGCAGAGGGCAAAGTATTTCCTCTCTGCCCATTTTGATATGGGGGAATGGCAGGGGTGTCTGCCAAAAGGCTTTGACAATCTTAGTCAAACCATCATGGAGAAGCAATGCCACTCTGGCTGGGGCTGACTAGCCCAGCACCCCCAAAGAGCGTTCCTCCTGCTCCACTAATTCAGTCACTCGGAAGTTTAAGTTGGCAGCCACTCATTTAAGAAAGTGCTAGTGGGCCCTTGCATCATCAGAGGGCACCACTAGAGGCAGCCCCACTATGGCCTCTTTGGACAAGGAGGGGGAAGCTTGCATTGGGGAAATCTCCTCATGGTCCGGGGAGGTTGGTGCCTGGACTTTGGTTCCTTGCTCCTCTTGAAAAACAGGAGCCTGGGACTCCTCCGGTGCCAGGAGTCATTTGACAGAGGCCAAGGCTGCCAACGATGCCTTTGGTGTACCGGCAATCGAGTATGGTACTTGTGGCTGCATGGAGAATCCCAAAGGTTCCAGGGACACCACTGTGCCAAGCTAGCAACTCTCTGCAGCTGGAGTCCTGCCTGCAGTACCGGAGGCATTGGAGGAACTTGTGCTGGAGGCACCGAGGCTTGGTCAGAGGCCAGGTTGACAGAGCACTTGGTACTGGGAGACAAGGAACAGGGGCTGGTATAGGAGGGGAACCACCCTCTGGTTACAGAGACCGATGCCTGGGATGCAGAGGAGCACCATGAGAGTTCCCTGGGCAATCACACACTACTCCAAGATCAATGATGCATGTGATAGTGGCCATCCATGTCCCAGCTAGCTCAGGAGCAGCTGCGGGACTGATGCCGATCAGCCACAGTACGGTGCCATGATGTGACATAGAGCAGGACTACTATCCCCTGCACTCTTCATGGATGCACTGCAGGGAAATATGAGCTGAGTAGGAGTGCCATCAGGGAACAGTACAGTGTCAGGAACCTGTCCCTTGACCAGTGCTCGGACCTCTGTGAAGAATGGTCCCAAACATAGCCTCCATACTGGAGCGAAGGTATCTGTGGTGATCTGTGCCTAATCCCTGGGAGTCCTGCTTTCTGCCTTCCATGGTCCAGGTTGTCCACCACAGACCAAGCTGGGCTGCAGGCCCTAGAATTCTCACCCTGCATGGGTGAAGCCTTGGATGTCCCACCAGACAGGAACTGGAGGCACTGTGGAAACTGTGAGGGCAGAAAGTGTGGCTTCCCCTTGTGACTCAGTCCCGCAACTACTATGATGGGGGATACTGGAATTGACAGGATATCTTGGGCCACCTGAAAGGTCTTGGAGTCGATGGCATCTGAAGCTGATCCACACCACTCTGAGAGGGAGGCCTGAGAGGGAGCAAGGGACCCATGCACCTATAAGGCCGGAGGAGACAGATGGGCTACCACGGGAGAGTCCACTAGCATCAAAGTTCTGGGCCTGTCCTTCTTAGGCCCCAGAGACTTGTCCTTGCCTTGACTAGGCTTGCAGGATGCTGGCAAATGATGCCATGGTGTCAGCAGCACTGGGGCACTGCATGCCGAGGCACTGAAGCTCGGCCCAGGGACTTAGCACTCATGCACCAGAGCCAAGGCGGATTCCATCAGGAGAGCCTTGAGTCAAATGCCACTCTCCTCCTTGGTATGAGGCTTGAAGGACTTGCAACTGCAGCATTTATCACTTATATGGCCCTCTCCTAGGCACCGCAAACACGCTCAGTGGAGGTTTCTCACTGGCATGGGCCAATTACAAGTGCAATACAACTTGAACAGTGGGAAACATGGCAGGTCCTGACCTGAGGCAAAGTTCCTGTGGGACCTACTCTGTTTAGACCTGACTAACAACAGAAATATTTACAGGTAAAATGAAGACCAACTATAGAACTGACCAACAGCTAATGCTGAGACTAGCAGGTTTCGATGCTCCATCTGGTGGCAAGAAGGAACTGATGGAGGAGGTGGCTGGAGGTGCTCTATATAGTGTGGCATGTGCACCCCACTCCATGGGGGCACTGGAGCCACCTCATCTCCCTTGCGGGTACTGCTAAGGGAAAATCTTCCAGCACCGGTGCATGCGGAGAGCACACACACCTACGTTGAAGAAGAATCCTGTGTTTTATTGTCTAACAATTAAAGTTCAAATAGCTGAATTATTTTTTTATGGCAAGAACCACAAATACAACTTAATTTCAAGTCTAAAGTTGTCTACAAATCTATTAAACAAATGATTTTTATGTACTTTGGGACAGAATAAAAGCTGCACCTCTCTTTTCTTGTTGGTGTACATTCTTCTTTTTCCTTCTTGTCTTTGAATCTGGATTCAGATTTTTCCTTGTCTTTCTTGTCTCTCTCTCGTTCTCTTTCCAGCTCTTTTTCTTTTTCCTGATTTATTAAAAACTGAGAATTTCAGATTAGGTAAGATTTGTTCTAAGATACAGAGAAAGTATATCAAGTTTATCAATTATTGCGTTACAAATTTGGAGAGACAGAATCAACATTTGAAATCTCCGGATAGGAGAAAATAATGGTTACTCACAAATCTTAAACTTACTTTTACTGATGGAAAATGTAAACAACATCTTAACACCTCCTGTTCTACATTTCAATGTTCAGGAATAACAGGGTACCTCTATCTATTTAAATATATATATATTCCAGTCTGTGACTTGGGAGTGAAACTATTGATTACCTTATGACTGTTTATCCACTGTTATAGAAAAAGGCAATCAAGTACTATGCCAGTCCCTGGCTCCTTCCTTTAACAATGTATATTGTCACATGCATCAGTACAAAAATTAAAAGGGAGGCAATACAAGTTGATGGCTAAGCATGTTTTGTTTAATTTTGCCATCTGGATCTCACGTGTCCCATGTCCCCTCCAACTCCTGCCTGCGTAAAGCTGATTACATGAAACAGAACTAAATAGTCCATTTGAGCAGTATTAAAACAAGATAAAATATAAGCTCCAGAATCATGTATACATTTTTGTTATTTTAAAACTCCCTCTGTAGTTAGGAAAATTCCACTATACAGTATATCATGAAAGGAGGATGAAGCTCTCTAGATGCTGAGATAATACTAAGTGCTGCATGGCAGCACCATAATTATAGCCATTAATAAAGCAGCCTAGGAACACATAATTGTTTCTCAAAAGTCAGTCCATTTAATACAAATACTTAAATATCTCAAAAAGATTATGTTCTACATTACAGTAAATCCCAGGATAACTATATCATTTCTACTGTCACATCTTTTAAATATGAAATAGTTATACTTAAAGCATTAACCTTGCACTGCCAGTCCACTATACTGTACCTGCTGTATTACAATTACAGACTACCATCCTACTGTAGTCAATGGATTGTAAATAGGTTACTGACATTTGATAGTACAGCAGACTAGAACATTTAGCAACAATGAAGCTGTTAAATTGCTAAACATTCACTATTTTCTCAAACCAGTTGCCATACTATAAGGCAACTTTACCCTTGAAATGCTTATTTTTTGCAAATTAAATAGGCAGAAAAGGGCAACCATTTCAGATATTAATGCATTAACTGCAAATCAGCCATTTATGCACCACTTTTGCAGAACTACTAAGGTACACCTGTATCCTATGTTTTATGCATTGTAAACCTCTCTAGTATAAATTCAACAGGAAAGGAGCATTAATTAATGCAGAAATGCTAGCTTTTTATTTTTGTAGCAAACTCAACAAAAATAATTAGTTGCCAAATAAAGAAAAACTGAACTCTTTTGGTGCCAGTGTTATAATCAGTTATAATTGCCATATTCAATATTTATAATTTATATTTTATTTACACATTTTTAATGTAATGAAAAGTATACAAACCCCTTAAATTAAAGCCAATTGAGACCAAGCCATTGTAGAACATACACACAGCATCTGACAAGATTATCTGGATTGTGATTTTAATTTTTTTAAATGACTCCCTTTTACTACATACGTTATGCTTGCTACAAGACAAACACCACTTCTGTCTTCGATTATAGCTAAGACTGAGTCAGAAAGACTCTTTAAATATGAGCTCCACTTAAAACAGAAGTTACTGGTTTCAAACACAAAGCACTAACAGCTACCATCATTCCTCAGATGTGTACATTTTCTCCATAGATCACCATTCTGGACTGACAGGCCTCTTTCCTAAAAGTGACCTGCAAGTCTATTTTTATGTGAGTTACTCTTTCTTTGGGGCAGTCAGCACTCAAATGAAAGTCAGAGAAACACTCAACAGAAAATTACTTACATTTATGTTTAGCTTTCAATAAACTGTAGGGTAGTTCTAGCTTTGCTGTGACATGCCAGAAGCAATCATTGTGCAATACTAGTAACACTGGCAGCCCAGGTACCACCTCACACCAAGGCCCCGGCCTCACTAACAAATGCATAACTGGAAGCCAGTCTGGCTCACCTCTGTGTTAGTACTTTTTGTTAGATTTATAATAATGTGTTTGTTCTTGTAGGATGATGCATGTATTAATCTTACTTCTAACTAGGGATGTTAAATATCAATTAACTAATCGAATACTCGATGGGATTTCCATGGACTATTCGATTAGTCGATAAGGACTAGCATGCATTCCGCCTTTGAAATATACAAAGGCTCTTGTGCATTTCAAAGACTGAAGCCATGCTACATGTGGGCACTTCCTCTTTGAAATGTACAAGCAGGGGCTCTTATACATTTCAAAGAGGAAGCACCGCCGCTGCCCTGTGCCATGGAGCTGGAGGGAACCAGCTTTTAAGCCAGCTCCCCCCAGCACTCCCTCTTCTTTCTCCCTTGCAGCCTCTTTGTGGTAGAGGCAGCACCACGGGGAGGGTTGGGGGGGTCGACTAATGTGACGACTAACCAATAAGCTTATGCTTATCGGATAGTCGCTTACATCCCTACTTATAACACCTGTACCCTATGATCTATGCATTGTAAACCTCTCTAGTTGTGTAAATTCAACAGGAAAGGAGCATTAATTAATGCAGAAATGCTAGCTTCTTACAGGCAGTGATAGATCTTGACCACAACAAGAAGGCCCACTAAAACCAATGAGCCATTATGAAAAATCAAAAACAAAGAGTATTTGATTGATTCCCTCTCTCCCCCAATCCGCCAAAGAGGAGACTATGTGCAGCAGGTCTCATCACATCAGCTTGAACACTGGGGGGAAGGGAATAAACCCTCTAGAAAAAGGAGCATTAACTCTATGCTGCTTTGAAATTTGAGGTAAAAAGAATATTAGCTCTTTTAAGCATTAGCAAGAGTTCCCTAGGGTTTGACCTGGGTTAGCCCCTAACAGGCATGTAAGGTATATCTACACAGCAAACCATATATTTGTGGCTAGTCCAGGACAGCTGACTTGGGCTTATTTTTTGCAAATTAAATAGGCAGAAAAGGGCAATCATTTCAAATCTTAATGCATTAACTGCAAATCAGCCATTTATGCACCACTTTTGCAGAACTACTAAGGTACACCTGTACCCTGTGTTTTATGCATTGTAAACCTCTCTAGTTGTATAAATTCAACAGGAAAGGAGCATTAATTAATGTAGAAATGCTAGCTTCTTACAGGTAGTGATAGATCTTGACCACAACAAGAAGGCCCACTAAAAACAATGAGCCATTGTGAAAAATCAAAAACAAAGAGTATTTGACTGATTCCCCCTGGGCTATTTCATGGTTACGCAGACTTCTGGGTTTGAGCTAAAGTCCCAAGCAGTGGGATCCTCTCTACTCATAAGGTCACAGAGCCCAGGCTCCATCCTGAGCCCAGAAATATGCAATCAAACAGCCCCACAACCTGAACCTGCTGGCACAGGCCAGCCACAGGTGTTTACTTGCTGTGCAAATATGCCCACAGAGCTTGCCCATGACTGAAGCTTCCATTATTTTTTGGAACCCAAAGCCAATTTGTGAGTGTGGGTTTACTTATATTAACTTTGTAAAGAACATATTACTTTTTTTAGCTAATACATTTTTAGTCAATGCATTATAGGAGTGGCTATAAGTATTGTCTTTGATGAAAGATCTAGGATGCCGCTGTCCTGGGTAAGTGAATGGCCCTTTGGAACTGGGAGTTACCTGAATATTATTGAGAGTTTTGGTGTAAGGGACACAAAGGCAAGCTTGCCCGAGTACCTAAGAAGTCAGTCAGCAACTCCCATGTTAAGGCAGTTATTAAAAGTGTTTGCATGCCATGGTTTTGAAAAGTTCAATTTTTATACTGTTATTGAATATATTTTAAAAATTCTGTAATATACCACTTTCCAGAGCTCCTCTGATCTGGCTCTAGGTGCCACAGACATGACAATGGTAATGTTGTAGAATGATTCATTCTGTGGTGTAAGTACCAAGCTGGAGCTAGCCACAATAAACTGAGGTATAGAGGAACTAGAGGAGTTTCTAACAATGGGTGTCCTGAATGCCATTCTTTCTTGCTATCGGGAAGCATTTGGCAAAATGAAGTTTTTATCAATGTCAACAGAACATTAAAAAAACTAGAGAAAATCTAAGTGTAAACTGAAGATTTTTTCCACTGAAGTCAGTCTACCTTGTTTTTATATACTCGAGAAGATCCATAAGTGACCCTCTCAAACTTCTCAACTGATTTGTTACAAACTATTTTTCTATGCATTTTCTTCTTCCCAAAATCATTTACTGATAGAGCTTTAACTGTTGAGTTTTCTTGCCACCACATTCTGATGGCAATGAACCAAATCACAATAAGCCAAGTAATGAGATATATTTTGACACAAATAAATAAGTTATATCCATTCTGAGGAAAGTGCTTGAATTGAAACAATTTAACAATACAGTGGAATTTAAACTAAATGCATCTGCTAATACATTACCTTAATGCAACACTACTCTTAAAATCTAGAATTAGTACTGAACATGAGGAACATCTCTTACCCTCTGAAGCAGCTTGTCTCTATAGTGTTCAACCTGTTCCTGAAAACTCTGGCCTGGTTTCTTGGGTCTTTTTCCAGACTCCAATTCATCTTGAAATTTCATCACCTTAAGCTGCAAAATTAATAACCATCATTTAAAATACAACTTCACTGGACTTTAGACAACTATCTGAAAATGGAACTTGGTTGAAATGAATTACCTACCTTTGGTATTTCGTTCTCTCAACATTAAATGTACAAGTGTCACATATGAAAGGGCATCAATATCAAAATAGTGAAACTGCATTTGACCTCAGTCTCATGCAACTATTTGCACACTTAACAAGAAATGAAAGATTTGTCTATAGTATTCTACTCAATTCATGTCTATCATTTGATTTTGTTACACCTAAAATCTCTCTCAGAACACTACCTGCAAATTGCCTTTTTTTTTTCATTTAAATCCAAATTCTACCTCACTGAAATCAATTGATTGTGATAGACAAGACAAAAGTATCATTTTATTAAACAAATTTAATGTTTTGGTAAACTAATTCAGCTTTCAAGAGGGATTATTTTATGGTGTAGATGGTCTATTATACCAGTGACATTCCACCAAATAGCTCTGCTACAACAAATGTTATACTTACTGTGATAGTACCTCCATTACAAGTCACAGTAGTAGCCAGGTGGCTTTTGGAATTTTTACTTTGAGGAACTTCTCATTTTTTTCTCTGCACACTAAACTTTCCACCCAACATATTCAGAGCACTACTTCTCACATATTTCTAAAGCCTTAATTTAACACTATTCAGTTTCTCCATATAAGCAGCATTGTATCATTAAGCCCGCTTCCAGCTGATTATGCTCTATGCCTCCTGCTTTTATTCATTTGTTCCAATACTGACTTGTGCATTTTATTTACATTACCTCTTCAGTGCTTTTAAACATTTACTGCAGTGTCTACAGCTCACATTGATACTTAGTCACCCACTTATTTCTCCTAAAAAAGCCACCTTTAAAATACATATATTAAAGCAAAGAAATATTAACATGAGTTAGAGTCAGAACGTGAAAAGTCCTAAAGCAAAATAAGTCCGCAACAGTGCACATGGAGGAAACATCTTATAAATGTTTCTCTGCAGAAATTCTGGCAGGATTCTTACTTCTGTGTTTTATGTTCCCTAGTATCGGAAAGGCAGAATGCCAAGTATTAAGATTTTGGGTTACTAAAGGCAGTTATGCTGATCTTAGGACAAAGGTCACCATTCATTCTAAATGCTACTCAAGGAATACTACTGAGTGGAAAGCAAAGGCTTCCCAAAAAAGTAAGCCAATCACAAAAATAAGAAACACGGAAAAAAAACAGTGCTTTAAAGAAAGGTAAAATAGTGATAGAAATGTAGCCATGTTAGTCTGGTGCACCTGAAACAAAATACAGGACTATGTAGCACTTTAAAGACTAACAAGATGGTTTATTAGGTGATGAGCTTTCGTGGGCCAGACCCACTTCCTCAGATCAAATAGTGGAAGAAAATTGTCACAACCATATATACCAAAGGATACAATTAAAAAAAATGAACACATATGAAAAGGACAAATCAAATTTCAGAACAGAAAAGGGATGGGGGGGAGGGGAAAGGTAAATGTCTGTGAGCTAATGATATTAGAGGTGATAATTGAGGAAGCTATCTTTGTAATGGGTAAGATAATTAGATCCGTTATTCAAACTCAGGCATAAAGTGTCGAATTTAAGCATGAATAACAATTCAGAGGATTCTCTTTCAAGTGCAGTCTTAAAAGGCTTTTGAAGCAGTATGCATGTAATCAAGTCGTTGAGGCAATGTCCTTTCTGGTTGAAATGGCAAGAAACTGTCTAATATTTGTTTTGTGGGCACTGATCCTTTGGCGAAGTGTCTGAGACGTTTGTCCAATGTACACAGCAGACGGACACTTTCGGCACATGATAGCATAAATTATATTTCTGGATGCGCAGGAATATGTGTTTTTGATCTTATAACTCAATAAAAATGCTGCTTTTTTTTTTAGTAGTTTACATTTAACACAGTACTATATTTTTTTTTCTGCTGCTGCCTGATTGCATACTTTTGGTTACAAATGAGGTGTATGGCTGACTGGTCACTTCGTAATGCTCATGTTCAAACCTCTGAGGTTCTACTGTATAGCCTGAAGAACATCATAGAAGATAGAGTAACACTAATATTGAACCAGCATCAAGAATTAGGCCATCACCAACAATATAAAGTGTTTTGTTTTTAGACTGAGAAGATATAGGATGTATCTTAAAATAGCAGACTTAAAAATTCAACAGCTTGAAGATTAATTCAGACAAAAGCTTAAATTTCACCAACAAAGGACATCCTGAAAGAGTCCATAGTAGTAGCCAAAAAGTCAAGAAAAGTGATTGCACAACTTCTTAGAACCATTACGGTTTTGCATTGTGAAGACTATTCTCAAGTCAGGCTACAAAGTCAGGCTACAAAGTCAGGCATCTACACAGCACCCTAAACTTGAAATAAGACACACAATTTGAGCTACGCAAATGGAGTATCTTATTTCAAATCTATTTTGAAATAGCTTATTTTGAAATGTGGTGCATCTACACAGCACCAAATTTTGAAATAACGTTCTAGTTCGAGACATCCCTGAACCCGCATGGAACGAGAGTTACCGGGATGCCGAAATAGCACACCCGTTATTTCAAAACATATTTCAAAATACCGGGCAGCTTGTGTAGACCGGGACCCTCAGGCACACAGCTGCCACTGTTTAAAGCGCAGTCCATGTGGCTCTCTGGAGGGAAGGGGAGGCTTCATCTTTATAAGGAGCATAAAATAACTGACTGGATAACCGTTCTCAGAGAGTAGTTATTAATGGTTCAGAGTCATGCCGGAAGGGCATAACAAGTGGGGTTCTGCAAGGGTCAGTTCTGGGACTGGTCTGTTCAATATCTTCATCAATGATTTAGATATTGGCACAGAAAATACTTTTATTAAGTCTGCAGATATTACCAAGCTGGGAGGGGTTGCAAGCACTTTGGAGGTTAGGATCGTAATTCAAAATTATCCAGATAAACTGGAGAAATGGTCTGAGGTAAATAGGATGAAGTTTGTAATAAGTACAAATGCAAAGTACTCCACTTGGGAAGGAACAATCAATTTCACACATAGGCTATGTCTACACTGCATCCCTCTTGTGCAAAAGCCTATGCAAATGAAGCACAGATTAGCATATTGCCATGCTTCATTTGCATAATTAATTAGGGGCCATTTTTGCACCCAAAAAAACCACCCCTTTTGCACAAGAGCCATTCTTTCTCATTTTTTTAGGAAGAATGGCTCTTGTGCAAGAGGGGATTTTTTGCACAAAAAGGAGCTGTGTAGGCGGCTCCTTTCTGCACAAAAGCCTCTTGACCAAAAGCAGTCCTTAAATTAATTATGCAAAGTGTGGCAATATGCTAATTCATGCTTCATTTGCATAAGCTTTTGAGCAAAAGGGATGCAGTATAGACATAGCCATACCAATACAGAATGGGAAGTGACAGTCTAGGAAGGAATACTGCAAAAAGGAATCTAGTGGTCACAGTGGACCTTAAAGTAAATGAGTCAACAGCATGACAATATTGCAAAACAAACAAACAAACAAAAAAAACCACACGCAAATGACTCTGAGATGCATTAACAAGAGTGTTGTAAGCAAGACAGAAGAAGTGATTCTTCCGCTCTACTCTGTGCTGATGAGGCCTCAATTGGAGTATTGTGTCTAGTTCTGGGCACCACATTTTAAGAAAGAAAGATGTAGAGAAATTGGAGAAGGTCCAGAGAAGAGCAGCAAAATTATTAAATGTCTAGAACAGTGTTTCTCAAACTGTGCTCCATGGAGCCCTCCAGGGGCTCCACGAGGCTGACAAACTGGAAACATCAATAGGTACAACAAAAACAATCAGTGGACCGCCGGGGCTCCGCATAAGTACAACACATACAATCAGTGAACCACTGGAGCTCTGCATAAATTTTTACGCATGTAAACGGGCTCCGGAGCCCAAAAAGTTTGAGAACTGTTGGTCTAGAAAACATATCTTATGAGGGAAGACTGAAAGAATTGGGCTTGTTTAGTTTAGAAAAGAAAAGACTGAGAGGGGACATGATAGCAGTTTTTAAGTACCTAAAAGGGTGTTACAAGGAGGAGGGAGAAAAATCTCTCTCCTGGATTTCTGATGACAGGAAAAGAAGCAATGGGGAAGTTTAGGCTGGACATTAGGAAAAACTTATTAACTGTCAGGGTGGTTAAATACTGGAATAAATTGCTTAGGGAGGTTGTGGAATCTTAATCATTGGTAATATTTTAGAACAGGTTAGATAGACATCTATCAGGGTTAGCTGTCCCCAGACAAGGGACTGGACTTGGCCTCTCACGATCCCTTCAGTTCTAGTATTTTATGATTCTATTATTCTAGCATCATGGGTTCTTTTTTTTTATTTTGGCAGGTTAGCAGAAAAAAAATTCTATTTACAATTTAAAACAATTCTGATTTCATTCATCAGAATTGCTTCTTACCATGCAAATTTTCAAACTTCTAGAGGGCACAAGGCTCAATTATGGCCTGTTCATTTTAATAATTGTGAGTTGCACATTTAGTGAAACTAAGAATTAGCATGCTCAAAATATTATTTTACGTCTTTTAAAGGTACTGTGGAAGTATATTTATACAATGGGTTTATATAACAATAGTGCATTGACTGTGATTGTAAGGTAGACAATTAAAATTCCACATATAGTACATTCACCAAAATGTAAATGTTTTGTCACAGAAGATGCCGAATCTACAATAAATGGCTTACTAGCCTTCTAATGTCATTTTTATTTATTCCCAGAGTACACTACCGATCTTCATTTTTCAAGTATCATAGCCTGAGTCACAGAGCTTTAAACTGAATATAAGTTGGGAGAATGCTGCAGTTTTAGGCCTGCCCTTGTACTTTTGTACTGCACCTGTACAATGAAAAGTCCCCATTGCAGATTGACCCCATGCTGAGTAAGGACCTTTAGTTCTGCTCCAACTCAGCTCTTCAGCCAATCAGCAACTTACGGGTAAGTGGGAGAAGAGGAACTATAGAGAATCTGTGCTCTCCAAGTTCAGCAGACATTCTTGCAACACTACCTGGAGGAGCAAGAGAGGAACAAATACTACATGTCAAACTAATATCATCAGTTAAATTTCCCCACTTGTGTAAGTGGTCTTTGCCTCCATTGGTTTGTGGCCTTGGTACTTGGAACAGTAACACCTAGCTCTTGTTCCATCTGTGGTAATAGGAAGAAAAACTGGAAAGAGAAGACATTTTGAGGCAGGAAAGTTAGAGACAGAGCCACAAAGGGACTTGACAGTTCTGAACAGTGTAAGAGTCACACCCACTTGCCAGAAGAATAGGAGAATCAGGGAGCAAACTGGGGAGGTGGGTGGTGTGGAAAGAAAACAAACAAACAAATAAAACAAAACACACACACCCTGAGGAATTGGGCTGTACTTCATGTGACCCTTCATACCCCAATTTTTCATTCTTTAATGTATTTTTGTGGTTGGATATTCCTAAGTACATTAACCCTCCTATAGGGTTAATATAGAATGAACTTGGGAGAATCCATACTGCAGGACTAAAATTAGGCAAATATAGTGCTTATCTATAAAAAAGGGGAAATAAGGACCCAGAAAACTACAGATTAGACAGCTTAACTTCTGTGCCAGGAAAGATAATGGAGCAAATAATCAAGAAATGAATTCCAAACATCTGGAAAATAATATGATAAGTAATAGTCAGCATGGATTTTTAAAGAACAAATCACGGCAAACCAATCTGACAGCTTTCTTTGATAGGACAACAAGGTTTGTGGATAACGGGAAGTGGTAGATGTGGTAGACTTCAGTAAAGTATTTGATAAAGTCTTGCATAACTGACTTATAAACAAACTAGGAAAATACAGCCTCGACAGGGCTACTATAAGATTGGTATATAATTGATTGGATAACTGTTCCTAGAGAGTAATTATCAATGGTTCACAGTCATGCTGGAAGGGTGTAACTAGTGGGAATCCACAGGGATCAGCTCTGGGACCAGATCTCTACAATATCTTCATCAACAATTTAGATAATGGAATAGAACAGTGGTTCCCAAATTTTTCGGCATCACGCCCTTTTTGATTTTTGAGAAACTCTCTCTCTCTCTCTCTCTCTCACTCACA
>JANRFK010004149.1:151116282-151141454 GCA_030068395.1 Apalone spinifera
TGCCTCCTTCCCTCCCCCCAGTTTGGGAACCCATGGAATAGAAAGTATGCTTTTAAAGTTTGTGGGTGACACCAAGCTGGGAGGGGCTGCAAGTGCTTTGGAGGATAGGATTAGAATTTAACGATCTGGACAAACTTGAGAAATAGTCTCAAGTAAATACAATGACATTCAATAAGGACAAGTGCGAAGTACTCCACTTATGAAGACGCCATCAGTTTCACTCATACAAAATAAGAAGTGACTGTCTAAGAAGTAGTACTGCAGAAAGTAATATATGGGTCACAGGGATCATAAGCTAAATATGAGTCAATAGTGTGACACTGTTGCAAAAATAGCTAACATGATTCTGGGATGCATTAACAGAGTGATGTAAGCAAGACACGAGATGTAATTCTTCCACTCTACTCTGCACTAATTAGGCCTCAACTAGAGTAGTATGTCCAGTTCTGGGCACCACACTTCAGGAAAAATGTGGACAAATTGCAGAAGGTCCAGAGAAGTGCAACAAAAATTATTAAAGGTCTAGAAAACATGACCTGTGAGGAAAGATTGAAAGAAGTGGTTTGTTTAGTCTAGAAATAAATAAATTGCCTAAGAAGGTTGTAGAATCTCCATCATTGGAAATTTTTAAGAGCAGGTTAGACAAACATCTGTCAGGAATGATCTAGATCAAGAGTGCGCAATATGCGGCCCGCCAAACCTTTCAATCCAAGCCCCACCAAGATCTTCAGACATGAAGCAGCCCCACACAGCTCGAAGAGGCTGGCTACTTCATGTGGCTCTCTGCCTGGCGGGAGGGGCTTCACGTGCTGCCTCCACTCCCAGAACAATCTCTCAGCTCTTACTGGCTGGAAACCAGCCAATGGGAGCTGAGAAATTGTGCTGCGGTGGGAGCAACGCATGATGCCACATGGAGCAGCCAGCCACTTTAAGCCTGTAGCTGTGGCAGGCAGGGAGCCTGGCTGAGAGCCACCTAGGTAAGTGCTTTCCAGCCAGAGTCTGCTTCTGGCACCTCAGCCATTCCCGTTCCCCAACTCCCTACCCCAGGTCAAACCCTCTGCACCTCTCCTACCCCCTGCTCCAGGTCACAACTCCCTCCCAACCCTGTACCCTCTCCTACATTTTTCCAAGCCAGAATCCTCTCCTGCACCCGTATCCCTGACAGACCCTGCACACCAATCCTCTGCCCCAGGTCACAGCCCCCTCCTTCATGCAAACTCCCTCTCAGACCCCTCACCATCTTCTGTACCACAGCCCCCTACCCTGGGGCTCTCTTTTGCACCCAAGCTCTGTCCCAGATTCTTATCCCCTCCATAGAAAAGAGCAGCCCCTGACCACTTATCAAAATCTTGGAGTGACCCCCATCAAAATCTAGATGGTGCTAATCTAGATGGTGCTCAGTCTTGCCATGAGTGCAGAGAGCTGGACTTGATGATCTCTCAAGGTCCATTCCAATTCTAGCATCCTATGATTCTATTATTTATTTTACTTTTATTTATTTACTAGGGGGCTGCGACCCCTGCTCACTACACTAAGTCTCCTCCTCCCCTGCTCCCTGGCTGCCTTCACTTTGCTGAGAGAACCTGTTGATGCTGATGACATGATGCCGTCATTCTGTCACCTGGCAGGAACATTCTGTCGTCCAGCAGGAAAAACTTTATATATATATATATATATATATATATATATATATATATATATATATATATAGAGAGAGAGAGAGAGAGAGAGAGAGAGAGAGAGAGAGAGAGAGAGAGAGAGAGATTACACACTGACCTCAATCTCTCTGAGTTTTGCGCGCTTTTCTTCACTCATTTCAGAGTACTTGATTGACGACTTGGATTCAGGCATTTCTTCCTTGATGGGATTGGAGTACATATGCTGCTCTTCTGATTTTGAACTCTGAGTATCCTCTTCATCTTCGCTTTCTTCTTCCTGACTTTAAAGGACAAGAGTACAGAATCCATTGGCATATAGTTATCTACCTGATTCAGTAATTTGAACAGTACAAATCTTGCTTACCAAAACGTCTACTTCTTGCAGTCTTAGGTCTGGCCTTTTGCCGATTTCTGAATAAGTTAACTGATTACCTGATACACCTAAACTTGCAATTTAATGATGTACTGTGTCAGACACTAACCAAGTGCATGAGGCAGCTACCGTTTAATAATTTTTTTATATAAAACATTTACATTTAGGTTCCTGTTATTTTATGCTGTACACTAAATGCATTCCAATGAAGTACTTCAAAAATTATACAAATTGAGTTCATAATTATTCTAGTAATGATGTCTGAACACTATTTACAAGATCAATTTAAGTGTCAAAATTTTTGCTTCTTCAAATGTAATTAGTTCCATTACAAAATAAAAATATTGCTTTCATCATATTTCTTCATTCAAGTCCTGGGAACAGACATCAGAAGTACAGCCGTTCCCCGAGGTGCGAATGGTCAAGTTATGACCGTTCGCATTTACGACGAAAGTTCCCATTGAGTGGTCATAAAGGCAGTCCAAGTTATGAACACGACCCATGCTTACGAACAGCGTGGTCGCTATGTAACTCAATGGGGTCTGAGTTACGAACAGATCGAGTGTTTGGTCGGTAACTCATTCGTAACTTGGGGAGAGGCTGTATTAGAATCTATAGTGATATTCCAAAACTGGCCACTAGAGTGCTGCAGCTCAACATATAATGTAGTCTAAGATGCTGTAATCATTATTATTGATTCTCTCAAACTACTTAAAGAACAAAAGAGAAAAGACTGGCCAACAACTATAACACTTAATGAGGTTTAGTAGTATCCAAAAAATCATCTATGTAAGAAAGCTACCACCTGCTCATATGATTCAAAAGTTAATGCTGAACCTTTAAGATGGGTTAACTTTATGGGTGTTCTCACATGACAAACCTCAGGTAGTATTGGACACATACTATCTGACGTTAATGGGTTACTGAATACGGCTTCTTTTTGAAAAAGTTCAATTGACAATAATATAGGCTGAACCTCTTGTCTGGCGCCCTTAGGATCTGACCAGTGCCAAACCACGAGAGCTCAATATTGTAGTGAGTGGTCTCTATTCTTATTTCACTGAGACAATTAAATGGAACAGCTTTTGCAATGCTGCTTAATAATAATACGACTATACTGATACGCTCTATATAAGCATACACCTAGTCTAGGCTTATCAGCTCTCTTCATAACAATGCTTTAGCAATGGCACACAATTGTACTATATTGGCACAAGGAAATAAGTAGATAAAGCATAAAAACATGTTTATGCTTTGCACCATTACCTACATTTCCACAGCTTGCTGGTTTCTTAGAAGACATGAAGGGATAATTTAGAGCTAAACAACAGCACAGAACAGAGAGCCAGGATTGATGTCTATAAACAAATGTTATGGTTATGGGACCACGGGACACTTGATCACAGCCATGAAAGGCGGATAAACAACTAAAATCCGAGTACCATCCAGACCATGGATGTTGCCAGAGCAGAGTGTGCCGGACTAGAAACGTTCAACCTATACTACAAGAAATAACTGATGAAATTAGAAGGCAGCAAAGACTGACAGAAAGGTATGCAGTACTAAAAACTTGGCTCATATCTACGTTTTCATATTCTCCTTTTCAAATTTAATTTGGATTTTAACATACATATTCAATATGGCTTTTTCAAAGGATCCAGGTTATCAGAGACAGAAAAGAATTAACAGATCACTGTATGCATCCAATTGCCCTGACAATGTAGAACTATGTCTTAAGCAGTCTCATGCATTTGATAAAAAAAAATATTCTTAGAAAAATCTACTGTAAACAAACTGAGATGATAGGTGGTAAGCGAGCCCAATGATAATGGAAATGATTTGTGAACACAAACTTATGTTTTTAATTAAAAAGTGATCATATGTGTGTTCAGTATCTTCCTCCCTATTAGGGGAAACAAACAGCAACATATTGTTGATACAAGTATGTAACCACTACTAGAAAGACATACACTTTGGCCTGATCAACAGTACTGCATCAACATAGCAATGGGTTTGCCTTCACTTCAATTTGACTCCTGCTGCTGTTGGTAGGAGTGGGCAATAATTTTTGATGAAGGGCCACTCCAAGAATTTGGTAAACAGTCAAGGACTGCACTCCTCCATGATATTAATGGAGAAGGTGCAAGGTTTGGGATGGAGGTTGGGTAAGGGAGTGGAGTGCGGGGGGATCTGGGAGAGACTAATAACCTGGGGCAGGAGACTGGAGTGCAAGAGGGGGTGCAGGAAAAGATTCTGATCTGGAGGAGTGTGGAAGGAGATGCAGGGTCTTTGAGGAGGTATGGGTGCAGAAGTAGGGATGTGGAAGGTTTGGATTACATGGGGTAGGGTTGTAGGAGGTGGGCAGAGGGTTGGGGAAAGAGGGGCTGAGACACCAGAGGCAGACCCTGGCTGGGAGGTGCTTACCTGGGCAGCTCCTGGCAAGCCGCCCAGCTGGTTCCTCAGCCAGGGTCCCTGCCTTTCATGCACCAACTGCAGGGACCATATGTGGCTCTGAATTCTGTGAGCCCGGAGGGGGGAAGAAGTATTTCACACTCTGTCTGTCCTGCAAAAAGGCAGGTCTTATTGGCTGGAAAGCAGCCAGTGGGAGCTGCAGAATTGTTCTGGAGGCAGGGGCAGCAAATGAAGCCTCTCTTCCCTGTCGCAGGCTTGCAGCATTCAGAGAGTTGCTTGAGCAGCCTGCAGGGGCAAGACAGGCAAGGGAGCCTGGCAGAGACTCCTGTAGGCCAGATCTGGCAGCTTGGAGGGCTGGATCCAGCTCATAGGCCATATTTTACCTGCCTCTGTGTTAGTGTGTCCTTGATTTGGTAACACCACCTCCCTAAGCAACAAGGAGTCACAACTGATTTAATTAAGTCAACAACAATTAAGACAATATATTTATTATATCTACTATTATTGGCTTTCAGGAGCCATCCCACAATGCCTCACAACTGACACAATATTTCTGATGAGGACGCACACTACCGATGCAAAAAGCCCAGAGTTGCACCCTGAGTAGTCACGGGGGGTACAAGTCAGTCCATCTGTGACAGAATCCTATCCTTAATTATAAAATATTCCAGAAACTGTATCTAATACGAATTACTTTGTCTAAATCCTTCAAAAGGAGTAATGAAAGCATTGGACAAAGGTAGAAAGTATGAGAAAGCACAAAACTTTTAAAAATATTAGTGGATGTAATAACATCCCCAACAGGAGTTTTCCCATAGACTTCAGAAGAACACTTCCTAGCATTCAGAAAGAAGCTTACATAGGTAAACTAGAAACATCTAGAGCCTTACTTTTGATTTTCTTCCTCTTCTGATTCTTCATGCTGGTCAAACAACTCCCATTTAGAAGTTGTAACAGCTAGAAGAAAAAATAAGATTATAAAAATAAATAAAATTATTTAACCTGAAATTTGGATGTCATATGTAAATATTATAAAATTCAAAATGTAAAACTATAGCAACCAGAGTTTGCTACAAATATCCCCTCGTCATGGAAATGAATTATATCTTTACTCAAACCTTCATTTTATGAGAATAGTAAAATATATTTCCAATTTATTTAATGGCAACATGCACCACACTTTGGTATCACCTGAGTAACTTTTAGAAGTTTAAAAGTCCCATTTATGAAAGGCACTTAGTCTTATAAGTCTCAATAACAATTAATTAGACTTAGAAGCCCAAATATATGCATTACTTTTGAAAATGGAACTCTGGGTGTTTTTAAAAAAATTTATTCTCAGAATAAACATTTGAGAATGAGTAATCTGTAGTACATATTTGTTATTCACTGGAAGATTTTTTAAAGTTTACATGTTACTAAAATATGAAAAAACAGATGCAAAACAAAGCTTAATTTATTTCACAGAGAGAATTTAAATTGCATTAGCAGTTTTAGATAGCTTACTTACATGTTCATAAAAAGCAGTCAAATAACCAAGTAAAACATTAAGCTTCTAATTTACTTACAAAAGTGCTTCAGTTTTAAACATTTTTTTAAACTAACCCTGAGCTTCCAATTCCGATTCATCCACGGCTTCCCATTTTGAAGGGGCAACTTTGAATATGGGCTCATTCTTTTTAGACTCTTCAGAAGTATCCACTGTTGAGGAAAAATTTTAAGAAACTTATTGTCCAAGGATCTCTTAGTAGATCTTAAATTCTGAATTTTATTAGGGCACTTGCAGAGTAATAAAATATTTAAGTGTCTTGTGCCATCTTGTTTATTATTTATATCAGGACTACTCTCAACATGAGGCCTGCAGGCCACATGTGGCCCACGGACCGTTTGTTTGCAGTCCACGATGCAGTTTGGGTTTATGCGGGATTGTAGCGAATCACTTTTTGCATATTTTAAAAACAAAGAGGATATAGGTTAAACAAATATCAAAACTGCAAGTGTCTGATTCAACTGTAGTAAGACGAATTAAAAGTGTTTCAGGTGGTCTGTTTTCTAAATTGCTAAAAGATATTGAAAGCACTGATGAGGAGTCCTATGGCACCTTATAGACTAACAGATTTATTGGAGCATAAGCTTTCATGGGCAAAGATGGATGTCTGACGAAGTGGGTCTTTGCCCACAAAAGCTAATGCTCCAATAAATCTGTTGGTCTATAAGGTGCCACAGGACTCCTCGGCGCTTTTGCAGATTCAGACTAACATGGCTACCCCTTTGATACTTGAAAGCACTGAGTATTTCAGTGTGGCAATGGACGAATCTATTGATCGTTCAGACGTATCTGACCTCATAATCTGGGTGCGTTTTTTCAATGGCAAAAAGTACGTGGAAGAAATGCTTACTCTGCTACCTTTGACAGGTCAAACTAGGGGAGAGGATGTTTATTCTGAGCTGATGGCATTTTTTGAAGGACCAGAAAAACACATTATTTGAAGAAGTTTACTTCAGTAATAACTGATGGCGCTCCCTCCATGGTTGGAAAAGAGAAGGGACTAATTTCTTTGCTGAAGAAAAATCCAGTTTCCTGATTTCTTTTCAAACCATTGTATTCAGCACCACGAACAGTTATGGAATAAAGTGATGAGAAGATTTCTCATGAGCACAATGGATAGTGTCACAAAAATCATAAACTTCATTGTTGCAAATGCTTTGAAACAGACAATTTTGAGTATTAGTTGAGGAGTACGAAACACAATATGGTGACTTGGCAAAGCTTGCAGAAGTTAGATGGCTGAGTCGAGACAAAGTGTTAGATCGGTTAATGGATCACTGCCTGGTGTACGAGTGTTTTTGGAGACAAAGGATCGCCAAGATTTACTGTCATGTTTAGATGAAGACACATTCCTGCTAAACGTGTCTTTTCTCACTGATATGACATGCCTCTTAAATGCACTCAATCTTAAGCTTAAAGGCAAAGAAAAAAAACTGCCTTCTCTGGATGTGCGATGTTTCTGCATTTGAAACAAAACTGGCACTTTTTGCAGATCAGCTTTGTGAGAAAGACAACTCACTTTCCCATCCTCAACTCACAAGTGACACAGCTGAGTGAACATGCATTTTTTTTAATGGAGTACATCTCAGAGCTGAAAACTGAATTTTCTTCTCATTTTCTAGATGTCAAGTCTCCGAAGACAGTTCTTGAATTTAATGAAAATCCATTTTCAGTTGAGGTAAAGGCAGTCTCACCTTCAGCAGTGAGATTTGGTGTTGAGAGGGCCACATTTGAAGAAGAGATGATAGAACTGCAGAACAACAGTATTCTAAAAGCTAGGCATAAGGAAAAAGACACTGACACATTTTGGATGATCTACATACAGAAAGACATGTATTACTGAAATGTGCCAAAAAAGTGCTAACTTGCTTTGGATCTACATGTCTGTGAAAGTTCATTCTCCTCAAATGGGGATCATCAAGTCAAAACTGTGCACCTCTCTTATTGACAGACATCTGACAGACTGTCTCCGTGCTGCTACAACAGAATACAAGACTGATGTGAAACAACTGGTGAAAAGTTTGCAGACACAATCTTCACATTGTTCGTACTTATACTCCAGAAAATTCCAATAGAGCATTGGCAGTTTTTATTTGATTTGTTAAAACTGTGAAGCCAAAAAAAAAAAAAGTAGTCAATATAACGGTCTTCTGTTGATATGTGTTTTAGTAGTTAAATTTCTGGACTGTCAATGCTCATTAAAAGTGCTGTCATATGGGTGGAAATCGGGTAAATATTGCATTTTATTAATATCAGCCAGAACTGACTTAAATGGGGCCTGCGTGTTGTGTAGTCTTACCTTAATCTTTGTATTCATGCCTGTCAGTGTGAAAAGTTATTTGCATATATTGGCATATATATTTGCACGTATATGCAACCACACTTAAGTTGCAGCCCTTGGCATGTGCTGAGAGTATCACTATGGCCCCTGGGGCTTCCAAAGATGAGTAGCCCTGATTTATATCATTAACACCCAAAACTATCAGTATTGGGAGCCCACCATGGTAAGCATTACATAAACACTTGAGAGTCATGGACCCTGCATCAAAAGATTACAATCTAAAAGCAACAAACTATAAATTCATTCTTGTTTCCATCATAAAATTAAAAACAGTCATCGCATCAACATTCTATTGGTTAAATACTGTGTCTTATTCTTTGTTGTTCCTCAATTTTTAGGTTTATTTCATTCTGAAATTCAAGTTTACAAAGCAGACACCAGGCCACTAACTTTTTTTAAGTCAAGCTCCTATATCAGCATTACGTACATTATAACAGGAAACCTAGGATTCCAAATTACAAGTTGAACTTACAAGGTACACCATCCAGATCATCATCAAGTGATTTAATAGGGATTCCATCAAGATCATCCATTGGAGCAGCATCAATAGGAATTCCATCAACATCTTCCAGTGGTGCACCATCAAGCTCTTCCTCAATGGGAGCTCCATCAAGATCATCTGGAATTTCCTGAAGGCAAATATATTTTTGTAAATAATTAAATTCCTTCAGCTAGTGGCTGCCCAGTGAATGTTCTATATTGTTTACTTTTTAATTTTTCTAATTCATTTCAGGTAACATTTACTTATATTTTTGTGTAGTTCAAACATCTTAAATAGAAAGCAACAAAGCATTCGTGGTAGCATATACCTTAGTGCATTAATCTAAACTGATATTTGTTCCTTCGTAAGTACAACTGCTGTGTAATTTCAATAGAAGTGGCTAAATTTATCTTATACAGAAGTGGCAAGCGGGAATCTTACTTAGAATTCTGCAATATCCATATCTAAAAGAAAGAGGATGAAACTCATACGTTAACAGCAGCTTTGGTTCAAATGAGCCAAATGAATTAATTCACTGAAGGACACACAAGTGCACCTGACTTCAGATATGTGAACGATTCCTTGAGTCAGTAAGCACCCATCTCATGCTCCAGGTGGTCTAACAATTAAGAGTGTTTAGTGAGCTGTACTGCAATTATACATCTAAGCACCACACACAAACATCCTTCAGACTTCCTCTCCTGTTAAAAAACAAAAGCAATTCTTGGCTCTGATAGACCAAGCTTGGGGTACGCAAGCCACAGAAGCCATCCTGTTCCTCAACATGCCAATAGTTTATTCTTTTAAACTGAGATACTACTTGACTTGGAAGTGCCACTAATTCCAACTATTACACTATGACAGAGGAAGAGAGAGTCTTTAAAAGGTTAATACCAACATCTTAAATTCCACCTGGGAATTCACAAGTCAGCTCTACAAGGTACTTAGAGTACTAAGTAAATGGCCTGTCACGTACTGCACTAGTTTCAGTTTCCAAACAGTCTCAGGATGTAACTCCATGATGTACTGCAATACAGTAATCTAGTATGAAAGTGACAAAAGCATGAATTATGGTAGTGACATCCATATCTGAAAGAAACTGTCACATTTATCTTCCAAGGTACAAATGAAAAGAAATTCTCTTAGCTGCACCTGAGCAGCCAATAGCTGCCTCAAGTTTATCAAAATCCATAAATTTCAAACCTGTCAAACAATAGCGACACTTATCCAATCAGGGATGCCAAAATAATCCTTGCTGGTTTTTCTGGTTGTTTCCTCCACATTTGCATCATTATCAAGGTTTAGTTTTAGTTAAGCAAAGCACTTACCTCTATTTCTTTTTCTTCTATAATATTTACAAGCCCCAGGAAAATATTCTGCAGTTTGATCAAAAAAGGTTCCGGATAAATTGCCCAATCTTCCCATGCTCTGAAGCATGTCATTACCCGTTGCTAAAAATAGAAAAATGCTAGCTCTTTGTAATAAGAGGTATTTTAAAATTATCAGAAATTTATAGCATAGCACTATAAAACTATAAAGTTTTAAAACATGCATGTAGAATATAATCAATTTTCAACAGTAAAACAAATACAGTATGTTTTTTGTACATATAAATTAGAAATAAATTTACTTTAAAAAAGTAGCAAATGATCATTCTCTGTTAAGGATTTATAAAGTCTAATTATCAACCACTAATAAACAAAAAGGATGAAAATAAAACTGTATTTTGTGCCCAACAATTTCTTTTTACATTAAGATTTCTTACACAGAAGAATATATGGTCTAACATAAAACTAAAGTGAACACAACACAACACATTCATTCATTCTCAAATTCTACATTTCTTTTCCAATACCACGAGTATTTAATTAACTAATTAATGAATTAGCCATTGTTTTTTTTTCCCCCATTTACACTGATCACTACCTTTACACAAAAAACTTCTAGGAGAAAAACTGCTTTTCTTTTAATGTTTTTTAAACGTAACCATCTGTATAAGCATACACTTTGAACACAAATTCAAAGCAATTATCTCTGATAAAAGAAACAGAAATGGAACTAAATTCAAAATGATGCAACCCTTAATTTGGAAGTTTCTGGAAGTTGCGGGGGGAGGAGTTATCAACATTTGTTATAAACATATTCTCTTGTGCAGAAGTATATTATTAATTCACATTCTCAATATTCATATTAACAATAATACACATACCTTGAAATTTTCAGACTGTAAATGGCCTTGTATTGTACGGTAGGTAGCATTGAGATCAGAAAATATCTGACATAATTTTGTTTCAAAACTGGAATTAAACATAATTCTTAAGTTAAACAGCATAACATGAAGATTGCAGTCTAGTTCATAATGAGTGCCCCTGGAATCTACTCCTTTTAAATATTGTGGTTTCATCGTCAGGATTTGTAGCCATGAACTTGTATTGTAAACCAAATACAGTTACCTATATGAAATTTGCTTCAGTGAATGGTGGAATTATATAGGGAGATACTTATCAGTAGGGATGAAGTGGCTGGCATAAAAGATCTTTCCAGGCAGAAGAGTCCCTCTATGAGCACACCACAGTATGAGGCCTAACATGGGGGCAGGCTGAGTTGAGGGCTGCAATGTTTTGGAGAGTCAACACAGTGCTGTAACAAGGCAGCCTGGAAGGCTACAAATAACTTTAATAAGGCTCCAAAGAAACCAAGGAGTAAAAGAGTTCAAAGACTTGCTCCCGCTCTCTGGTCGTGAGTTCTAGTTTGTGCTTCTCACAGTGCTTGGAAAATTATGAATGAGATTCTGTTTTGTATCTACCATCCAGATTTCCAATGGACAAATTCAACTTTTAAAACGCTTCTGTCTATAAGATTTACTTGCTATATTACTACAAGAAACATCAAAAGCCCCAATTCCATAATGGGCCTCCTCAGTGGTGTGAAGGGGCCACCTGGATGAGTCATTGCAGAAAGGACAAGAGGAGGCTAACGGATTTCAGGGGAAATATTTCTATATTCTTTCATTTGTATTCTTTTTGCCTGTGACAGGTTTTCATATGTAGTCAGTTTCTTGATTTCCTTGTACAATATGCTTCTCCTGCTTGTGTGGACTTTTTACACAGGAAGTCAGGAGCGAAGAAATGTGATTGTAAAACAACAAAAATCAGTAAGGAAACCTTAGGGACAGATGTATCTAAAACACCGAACTCCTCATATTTTTAAAATAATTAGATTTCAAGGTGTCATTCTCTTCTTTCACTCCAACACTTCAAAATGTTTGGCAGTAAATTCAATACAACTGACCACAAAATAAGAAATGAAGGTGATAAACTATGTCACAAAGGAGTTAATGTTCCTATCATTCTAATTCCTGCTGCTATTTGATCCACTGATATGAATTAGATCACAAACCAGTGGCAAGAAGAAGATGAAAACTAAGAAATTAACTGAGGAAAACCGTGCTAGGAGTGGAAGGAAAAAACAACCAAAAATTATTGTTTAAGGTAGTGGCTTGACTGTTGCAAATGGGTACTGGGACCATGAAGCCATTTCTAAAATTAAAGCCAATAAAAGCCATGTGTATAGATGATCCCAAGTGGAAGAAGGGGGAACAAAAAGAACCCACCTACCACATATATTTTAAAAACATGCTATATGTAGTATGATAAAGAGCAGTGATATTCACACCAGTAAAGTGAGGAAGATTTATCCTTTCCTATTACCAATACAGTACTTCTCTGCGCTTTTTATCCAGAGGGAGAAGCTAGATCAGTGGTCACCAACCAGTAGATCGGGAACTACTGGTAGATCTTGGAGCCTCTGACAGGTGATCCTGACAGATTTGGCCAGGAAGCTATTAAGCGCTGGCACTTCAGTTGCCCCTCCACCCACTGTGATGCTGTTCCTGCCCTCTGCCTTGGAAATGCCCCTTGGGAGGCCCCTGCTTGTGTGTGGGAGGGAGTGGGATGCTGGGAGGGAAAAGGGGGGTGGTGGCTGATGTGAGTATCCCCTTCCTTCCCCAACTCCTGTACCCTATCTCCACACAGAGAGAAAGGGATGGAGGGAGCTTGGCAATGCAAATATCTCTGTCACTCTCACACAGTGTGTGTCTGTCATACTCACAAACACACACTGTCCTTCCCTCTCATCTCCTGACTCAATGTCCTTCCCTCTCATCTCCTGACTCAACAGATGAGGGGGGTTGTTGTTATTTCTTTTACTGCTTGCAAAGTGGCTTACTTTTGGGTTTTGATTGGTTTGTGCATTTCATAATTTTCATTTCTCTCCTATGCTTAAATGTAATTCTTTGAGTACTTGAGTTCTAAAATGCCTAGCCTGTCATGGCTGGAGTAATTATCCCTGTGGTAATTGCTGCTCCTGGATGTATCTGGCATATCCCTGCAGCCCCCAAGAAAGGCAGAACTGGGGCTCTCCACATGCTATCCTTGCCTGGAGACATCACTCCCATTGATCAATAAGGGGGAAACCGTGGCCAGTAGAAGCTGTGGGATCAGTGCCTGTAGGCGAGCGGCAGCACATGGCACCATGGAGGCACTGCTGTGCATGCCAGCTACTTTCAGGAGTGGTGCAAGACCACTGCTTTAACTCCACTGCTCCACCACCCAGAAGCCATCTCAGTTAAACAGTGCCCAGCCAGAGCCTGTACCCTGAACCCTTGTCCCAGCCCTGAACCTCTTCCTGCGCCCAACCTCCTGCCCCAAACATGAGTCCCCCTGCACCCAAACTCCTTCCTAGAGCTTGCACCCTGAAACCCCTCCTGGATTCCAATCCTAGGCTAAGCCTGGAGCCCCTACCACACTCCAAACTCCTTGGCCCAAGATCAGAGCCTGCACCCCAATCTCCTATCCCAGCCTCGTGAAAATGAGGGGGAGAGAAAGGGAGTGGAGTGAGTAGGGTAAGGCCTTGGAGAAGGGGTGGAGCAGGGGCAGGACCTCAAGAAGGGTATGAAGGAAGAGGGACAAGGGTATTGGGGTTTGAGGTAGATCTTACATTGCACTTAAACTGAAAAGGTGATCTTGTGGTTAAAAAGGCTGGAGCCCACTGAACTAGATGGATATACTTTTAAAGCTATGATTACATTCCTTTATTTTTGTAAAGAATTTTAAAAAACTGATACTTACAATTTTCTATAATAAGAAGCATTGGCAACTTTAGCTGAAGAGTTGTATAATACATCTGACACCAAATATAATCTTGCAATCTACAATAAAGAGCATCCAAATTAAGATCAATTTAAAAAAATTAAATTATGCTGTGATAATATTGTAATATTTTCAGATAAATATAAAGATATGGAAATTCAAAATACTTTGAGCTGTTGTAAATTAAACTAGCTTGATGCCAACTATCCTTTCATGTTTCTCTCCACTGCCAACAAGAAAAGTCATCAGAACTTCAGTATATTTCTGAACATTCACTGTATACAGTACATTCACTGTATAACCTTAACAGGTAAATATTACATTTCTGATTTGTTTTCCATCTGTATGAAAACTCACAATATTCTATTCAGGCAATGAAATGGCAACACCTCCCTCACCCATATACAAGGCTAATTTGAGAACGTGAAAAGATTCAAATGGAAAAATACTAGGCAAAGAGAGAATAAGAATTTGCTTAAACAAAATGGCACCTCTCAGAAGAATGTAAAACAATCTTCAAACTCTGGTTTTAATACAGAAACTCAGTATCATACTAAACATGGGAAACAATTTTAATTGCATGCACTCCTTGAAGTGAAAGATCCCCAATTATACCTAGTATGATTAGAGAAATGCTTTATACCTTTTTAGGAAGAGGAGTCTTCAGAATGGACAATGACTCAGTAATGCAGTCTACAATTTCTTCAGCAGCTTCAGCATTATTAAGACAGAAAACCATTGCATCGCCAATATCATTCTTACGAGGTGTTAATCCACGCAGGATCTCCTCTAACTTGTCCCTCTGTCTAAAATTTCACAGTGTTTTTCACATTTTAATATAATGGAATATCACTTTGTCTATATGTTTCTAATTAAGCATGTAGTGAAATCAACTTGTTTAGGACCAAAATAAACTTAATTTAAATAATCAAAATGTAAAGACAAACTAGCCAACCAAACAGACCAAATCTACTATAAATTCTCCTCTAATTTACGCCACATTGTAGCCTATTTCCACAGCTGCACATACTGCAATAATTATATGGTGTAAATAAAGAATAATAAAACAGAAATCCATACTAGGGATGTTGAGTAAACTAAACTTATCGACTAGCCGATGGATTTTCCATCAACTAGTCGATAAGCGAGGGAGCCACAGCAGGGTTAGCTCCCAGCCCTGGAAGGTAACTCCACTGAGGCTCTGCCTTTTAAAGGTATTAAAAGCTAGCAAACTCTTAATATATTTAAAAGGCTGGAGCGCAGCAGGGGGACCCGGCGCAAGTCGGGCCAGTTGATTTCCTGCTCGTGCTGGGTCCCCCCACTACACACCAACCTTAAATGTAAAAAAGCTAAAGTGCAGTGGGAAGAACCCAGAGCAAGCAGGAATCAGCTGCCCTAGCTCATGCTGGCTCCTCCCCATTGCACTTCTGATTTTTAAATGGATTAAGAGCCAGCTCATGCCCAGTCCCCACTACCTCCCATGCCTCTCCTGCCCCCCACAGACACAGTGCTAGAGGGAACCAGCTTTTTTAAGCTGGCTCGCACCAGCACCAGCTCCCCACGCTTGGGGAAGCGACTAGTTGAGGGACTAGTCGACTATCCACTTATATTCCTAGTCCATACATTTTTAACAACATGGGGGGGAAAAGTTGGCAAAATGGAAGACATATATAAGGAGAGAAAGGTTATGCCTTATTTTCCTCTCACAATTGTGTAACAAGTGATTTAATTATATTGACTGCAATAGAGTTATTCCTAAGTTATGTCTGTATCAGAGGAGTATCAGACCTGTGACTGTGAAGTTTTTATGGGGGGTTTCAATACAAAAAGGTATTCACAATTAGTGTTCTTGTCTACTCTCCTTTGTGTATAATAATCTTAGAATTTGTTTGTCAAATGAAAGATAAGATTATAGAGAGACTAACAGAGTTTTCCAGCTTCTGTTTTGAATTGAGTTGAAGTTTTCAATAAGTTCAGCCACAAAGTTTCTTCTGTAACATAACACTTTGTTGTGCACTACTGATATTAACGTCACTGCAGTTAGACTAAACAGAAGAACAAAAATGTATATTGCCCTGTGAACTAACTTTCCTTCTGCCAATTAGTAACTATTTCATATTTTAATTTCCAGTTAATGAAATCAGCATATATATAAGTATTAAAATCCATCTATCTAGAATAGGGTCAAGGTGGATCAATACTGGTCATTGGTAGAACTCTCAAAATCTGCCTATATCCACTTTATATCAATGCAGATGTCCACGACTCATTTTTGTGGATACAGTTGTAGATTCGGATATAAATTAGCGCAGAGCTCTAATGATAGGATGAGTAAACAGGGACAATATTTACATTTAAGTCTTTTCAGACATCCAAAGCAGGCAAGTTTTATCTGCTCATTTATTTTCTCCAGCCCAGACTCTGGAATTATAGCCACCCACCAACCCATGAAGATAAGAAAATGACAAATACTTTCACATTATCCTCCCTTAAATAGGGGGCTGCACTGACCAACAGTCTGAGCACTTCTCAAGCAGTTAAGCAAGGGTGGGAAAACTCAACAAAATCTAAGTAAAAAATCAGAGGTGACTAGAAATTAATCACACTAAAAATTCATGAACTGTACTAAAAACATACACGCAACAATAGTTCTAAAAGAGATCCAAACTCTTAACATTACAGTAAAACACAGTAGGGTATCTGGGATAGCATACCATACTACTTAAAAAAATTAGCAGATAAGACATCACAATGACATCTTTGAAAATACTAAATCTTTTAAGTTCTTACTCCTCCTTAAGTGCACCCTTCTTGTTAGGTTCCTCTACAAAGGCTTCAGTTTCTTGCTCTTCTGACATCCCATGCAGGTATGGATTTAATGGTGGCGGCCTCCAAAATGATCCATTTTTGAACATACGAAAATCTTCTGTCCTCCATTTGGTTGGAGCATCTCCCTAAAAACAGAAAATATTTCACTCAGTGTTCTCGTACTTTATCACGTGCAATAGTGTGAATCATCACTAACACTTTACTTGCCTGTAAAATTGAATAAAGCTTCCATCTGTAATATACATGGGCTGGAGTTTGGTTTTCAAACAAAAACCTAAGCAAGGTACGGGGGGAAAAAAGTAAAGCATATTATTACATGTATACCTTTAAAAAACACAATTCAAAGGAAACACTATTTAAATAAATGAAAGACATCAATATGCAACTCCTTCCCCTCTTCCCACTCTGGCCACAAGCCACTTAAGAGCAGCAGAAATAGAGCGTTGCCCCTGCACAGCGATAGCAGTTTGGGGGAATCAATACATGGAGACACAGATAAACAGCATGATGAAATGCAGAACTCCATTAGAGCACCTTGTGCTCCAGGACAGAGTAGGATTTTGATAGCACAGCTACTGGATCTATATAGATTAAGTGGCTTGTCCTTCACAGCAAACGTGAAATACATGAGCTTGAAGAGTTATTATAGCCCCCAAGACTGCACTAAAAGCTGTAGAGATACTCTCCAGAATTTAGTTCAGTTATATGAGGGACTAGAGTTGGCTAGAATTTTTCCAACTAAACCATTTTCCGATTCCAAATGCTGATTTGACAAAATCTAAACATGCTGACAGGCCCAAGTACTTTGTTTGGAATTTTATATTGGCATAAAATAATAAAGTCAAAACAAAGCTGAAATGAAGCACTTCAAGTAGGTAATGTTTTGATTTTTCTGAATTTAAGTTTTTCATAAGTTTGTTTTGTAGGAAATTTTGAAGTTTCATTCAGATTCAGAACAAAAGGAAATTACAAAATGCCAGAGTTTCTTGTGGGACAAAGAACAGCTGTGCTAGGGATCTTATCTTATTCCTGCTCCAAATTAATAGAAAGACTCCTAACTTTTACTGGAGTCTGGCGTTCATATAACATTGTGTAAAATATGCATTTTGTACTCCATTTTCAATGACATTGAACTCTTCAGACTAATAGGAGTCACATGTCATTTGAAAGAATTTTACTGTACCAATGGCTAAAATAGCATGAGAGCTTTCTGAAACAGTTTATTATTGGAAAAACACCCACTTTACCATTTGAAACAATCAACATTTCACTGACAAAATTTCGTATTTAAAATATTAGAAAAAAATCATGCTGAAAGTGTCAAAACACAATATTTTGTTATTTAACAAAAAATTTTTGTTCTGCTTAAATTTAATATAATTTTGAAACTATTTTGTTCAGAAATTTTTGGCAGGGAGGAAATTTTGTTTCACAAAAAATGTTGACATTTTAGATTTCATTCTAATTCAGGACACATGAACAATTAGTAAAGCTCACAAATTTTCAAAAAACAACTTATTTACATTCAAGATACACATCCAGAAAGCATCTCCCACTATAATTAAAAAAATACTAACAATAATTGAAACAGATTCAATGTTACTGCATATTAAACAAAATAAGTACCTGAACATTGGATTGTTGATTTCTCGGTTCATGATCATGGCTTCAAACATAGGCCCTTCACGTACCACGAACTCTATCATTCGATGTATTAATGCGAGCAAATTCCTACAACAACAACACAGTTAAAGAAAAATGGATTCAGACCTAACGCTATATAAAACTACACTCCACCTAAAATACTATTACTGTGTGCAGGAGATTATTTTGCTGTACTGTTAAAAAAAGTAATATAAAAAGGTAACATGGAGCAATGTTAAATGTGCATCAAGAACACAGGCATACTAAAATGAAAAGATGCCTGATAAAGGTGGAGTGTGCATTTTCTACCTGAAGCTCATATTCCTAAATTTCAACAATTTAGCCCGTGTCTTCTTCTGCCTTAGTCAAAACATAATGATCTTACTTATAAAAAAGGGCAACTGAACACCAAAAAGTTTTCTAAGTTAGTCAATGAAAAATTATCCCTGAACTAGTACTGATACATTCTAGTTTAATGTATCATTTAGTGTTGATAAATTTTAAAAGTTAGTGTTCTGTAGACGGTCTATTGTTTGCTTGTTATACTTAAAATTAATACAAATTATCATTTAACCACTTTAATAGAAACTCCATCCAGCTTTCAAGTTAAAAAATACAGAAGAAAAAATGTCCGAGGGTGCAAAATTGTGCATCAGCTTTCCTTATACAAACCAGATGGAGATTTTATTAAAATTAGGTCATTAATGAGCCAACATCCTTTTGATCAACATTTTAAGATGTATGCCATTAAAACAAACCTGTGCGTCATTTATCAAGACATACCATTTACTGTTTCATCCATTCTGTAGCAACCCAAACTCAATAAGCCAAATTACAATTCCAAAATCTATAAAGAAAGCTAGATTCCATGTTGTTCCCCACAATAGCCTTAGACATTTACAGTTAGACAAATCTGTTGGATTAAAATCTGAAAGTATTATTTAATTTGAAAATTTAGGCCCACTTAAAGACTGATAAAACTCCTGTAATATGGCAAAACCTGATTTTCAATCAGAATACATTTATTATTTAACAGTGACCTTCTTTTGGCTAAATTAATATTAAGTATAATGGAAACAGGTTTACATTTTGAAACAGGGCCCTAAGTTTTCAAATATAGGTCACAGCCTACACATCAATGAAAGGTTTCACAATGTGTTTCAGATGTGGTAGAAGAAAAAAAAAAAAAAAGGCAGCTTTATTTTTAGCTGCTTTGTGTTTCTATCCCATATCAGTTATTTAAAAGCAAAACAAAAGGATATTGGCTCTTCAAACATTGTACGTACATTTCCCTTTCAGTGACTCCAAAATAGGATAAAATCCATAAAGTGTTATGTTTAAAATTTGGTAACTGTTCATAAAAGAAAAATAACAGAATTACTTCGCTTGTGTCTCCATGTACCATATGATTACTAGGTGATGGCTATTTTATTTTTTACCATCATAATAGTTCAAAGCTCTCACAAACATAAAATTCTTAATTGGACTATTTTTTTCACAACACTAAAGAATGTAATGAAAAATAAATTTAAGACTAAAGAAACATAATTTGTTCCTACAGCTTAGAAACTGGCAAATGGTCTGAATTATGCATTACTTATTACTAGGACTGCATTTCCTTCATATATTACACAAAAGACCAAAAGCAGTACTTCAATTAAGCCCTACCTAAAACTCAGTGTTTTTCTGCACTGAGAAAACATTTGACAACAAGCCTGGAAACATTCTGCAGACAACACACTCAAAATAATTCTGCAGCCATTTTATTCAGTGCAGTGTTCTGAAAGTCCAAGTAGCAAGAATGTTTCATAAAGAGCAAGATAATTATTTGAAAATAACAGTGAAAAATTAAAATGAGATTTAAGCCTCCTGATGCTGATAAATTCATGGACTTTTAAGGTGAGAAGGGATCATTGTGATTAGCAAACCAAAGTTCTTGCATAACACAACCATGGAAGTTCAACCAGCAACTCCATCAAGCCCATTTGTTTGTGACTGAACAAAAGCATATATTTTAGAAAAATATCCAGTCTTAACTGCACAACTGCACAGGAGAAAAGATTTAGTACATCACACTTCTGATAAGACCATATTACTTCTAATACCTATAATGAGAGTACAATACTTTAAAACCAGTTCCTCTTGCAAAACAATGAAAAGACAAACAGAAAATTTTCAGTGTATAAACTAAAATATATACAAAATTAAGTATTGTTTGAATGAAAAGAAAGGAAACTGGCTTTATAATCATAGGCCTCTAATCTTGCAGATATTTACACATTATCTGCAATCGTATGAGCAGTCCCACTGAAGTCAATTACATAAATTTGCACAGTAGGGACATCGTATAGTGTTTTCCCACTACTGGCATCACTAATGTCACTTCAATCAAGTTACCAACAGGAAGCTAAAAAACGCTGAATTCAAAATTATTTTTGAACACAGTTCAGGTAATGTGATGAGTACTCCTCACCACATGAACTTTCAAAATGCTGCAATACATAAAATGGGAGCATAGTTTTCTCTGAAAACTAGTTAAATTACAAACATTCCTATTTCAATACTTGCTTTACTAACCAATACAACTTACTAAGTCTGATTTTAAAGGCAAATTCCTGCTGGCCACTGTAATAATTCCACATCAAACTAATCAAAAGGTGCATTATCCTGAAATTTAGTAAAATTGCACTATTTGTGTATACTGGAAAATGTGCTTATACTACTGCCTTAAACTATTTTTACAAAACCCTTTACACACAAAAAAAATAGGGGCTATTTTATGACAATAAAAACAGTGTAGTACAAAAGGATGATAGTTTAAAGTGCATTATTTAAAAATGTCAATTATCTTAAGTTGGCCAACAAAAAATGTCTTTCAGTTACAATAAAACCACATTTATTGGAGCCGATCGTACCAATGTCTGGTCAAAAACTGTATACTTTCCCAATCCATCCCATGATGTTTTCCTGGTCCCCCGCTGCCGCAGACAGTTCAGCTGGTGTTGCTCACCAAGGCCAATGTCAAAGAGAATTTGGTTTCTTTTGTGCTCATTAATTTTTAAACCAGTGTTGTGTTCCTATGTTTGGGAGAAGGTTTTAGCTTAACTGAGCAAGGGTATACCTACATCAGTGCCTTGGCAGTTAAACTAATGTGAGGTCAAAATTAAATACATACTCATTGCATTACAACAGAACACCCTTTTCCACCTGATTACCTATTAGTTGACTGCTGTGTATGAAGTAAAAAAAAGGGGTAATGAAGCTCAATCAATAGGGTCAACTACACCAGAGTTCTGAGTTATGTGTTCATAATTCTGAAAAGAAAGCAGTATATACAGAAATGTTATAGCTCTGAATTATTCAGATGTTAATGGCAAGATCTACAGAACTATCACTAATCTTAAATACTTCTCAGACTCATTTTCTCTGATGAAATTACATGAACTATACCCTAGTATTCAAGTCTGGCTGCTGAGAATCATAATTCTGTTCTTCTCCACCAAACTGCTGAGGTAAATATTAAGTGTGAAATATAGGCTGTAAAATAAATGAATTTCTATTATAAGTAGTATGAAAGAACCATTGCTCAGTCAAGCCATTACCTTTTCCTCAACATCACAATTTTTCTTTAAAATTCCGAAGGGGATATTTTCTATATTTAGATCAGTAATAATAAAGAAAAACATGTACCTTTCTGTTGGGATAACCACTTTGACTATGGCTTGCGACAGAGTCTGTATATGAAGTCACATCAGATAATAAACATAGAATATGTGAGTATTGTTAACAAGTAACAAGCAAAAATATACATATGCATTGAAAATACTACACATCTATCACAAGACTTGCAGGCAAATCACTGCTGGAAAGTTATAACTAAGCAATTACATAAAAAGCAGATGGTTGTGTTCAGTGAATCACAAAAGTTCACTAGTTGCAAAGTATTAGAACATTCCTGTCGGAATGCACATCAATGCACTGAATAAGTACTACACTGAGAATAACTAAGGAATTTTAATTTATGAAACAATTCTCAACTATTTGACCTGAATCATACTAATTTTTGCTACTCTGTTCCCAAGCCTTTTAAAAGATAAACCTATCTTATAAATTTCATTCATTAATCAACAACTTCTTACAAACATAAATCAAATTGGCTTGTGTTTAAAAAATACTTACCCTTCATTTTATTGTCATAGCTAATGTTCTAAAAACCTTTGAAAATATTCTGGCTCCAGCTATTCTCAAATACTGGACTCAAAGTCTGAACTTACTACCAGCCATCTAGATAGAAGAACTATTTTATGAGCTCATTCTAGTGTAAAAATTAAGCTATCTGAATTCATATGTAGCATTTGCTTTAAAGGAAATAATTTAGACACTGCAAATCTGGCAGCTTACGAAAGGGGGGACGTAGGAGAAAAAACCCCAGGGAGTTTGGAGGGGGAAAATGATGGCCAGATTTAAAAGAGAAATAAAAATAAGACAAGGCCCAATACCATGGCCTAATGTACTCAGACAATGCCTCAGGGATAAAGGTCCCTTAGGCTAAGGCGGGGAACAGCTCAGTTTGTGTAGCTAAGGGCCACCAGAAACAGACTGAACAAAGCAATTCTATAAAGCCATTGAAAAAGACTACCATAGATTTAATATATATAAATTAGATATGGCCCAGGGTACATTTTTAAGTTACCTTCTCAAAATCCTCCTTGTTTTTTGGTGGTGGTAACATCGGAGCATTAGGATTCTTCAATCTCTCTCTAGGCTGAGCGTTAAAAGGCAGTCCTGATGGAGGTGGAGGGAGGGTGTGCTCCATCATGGAAGGTGGAATGTATATTGGGTGTGGTGGAATAGGTACTGCTTTGCCCCAGCCTAGCTTCATTTCAAAGGACATAATCATCTTGCCTGTAAAAGTGAATTAGTTGAAAAAAATTGAAAGCAATGTTATAAAATTGGTACTATGCCACTGTTCACAATGTTTCCTTATGGCTTTTGAGCCCAGACCTGCCTATACTAAAATTAATCTGTTTTCACTTACTCAGGTAAGATTATATCAAGAGTGCACGTTACTCGGGAAGTAATAGCATAACTGTTTAAACGGTTAATTGATAAGCATAAGCTTATCGGTTACCATAACAGTTACATGCAGGCTTTCCCCCCTCCCCCGTGCCCGGGAAGCCAGCTGCCACCCCTAAACTGCTGCCTCTGTCACAGAGACAGGAGCAAGGGACGGCAGGCAGCTTCCCAGTAGCAGGAAAGCAGGCAGGAACTGATACATGCTGGCTTCCAACACACACCATCTCCAAGGGAACTAGCTGCGGCCTGTGCTGCATGCTTCCTGTGAATGGTGCCTGCAGCTGAGAGCCCCAGTATGCACTGGCTGCCAGTTCCACTCCCAGGGAGCCCACAGCTTGTAGTGATTATAGTCACATTACCTAATTAACTGCTTTTTAACATCCCTACAGGTTACAACCACCCAAAATGAAAACCCACTACATAAAAGATTTTTGGAGGAGTTCAAAGTATGCTGTCAAAAGAGCACCGTGCACATAGCTGTTGAATTATTAAAAACTAACTAAATCCACGGTAACCATAGAGTCTTTGTATATATAGTGGTGATTAACACTCCAGTCTCCAAATACTAGGTTTCTTCATATGGAAGTTCTGAAATGAGTACTAAACAAAAAAAACCTACTCTTGAGAAAAGGCCAAAGATAGTATGAATATAAGATACAGGGAAAGTGAACAACTCTCATTACAAAATAGGAAGTATGTAAAGCAAAAACAATCAACACTGTTCATTATTTATTCCCCAATTGGGATAAATATGTAACTAAGTTAAAAGAAAAATCTGAAGTTTTATTCACAAACAATTTAGTGAGTGAGTGTAAATTAAAATCACACAAATTTTAAATGCACTTTTGCATTTAATTTTAAATGCATGATTTTTTTTAGCATGATCTCTTTATTATCCAAAACATTCTGAATGACCTCTGGGAATTTTCAACTTCAAAGCAACCACTGGCAGTCATTGTGGCAAAACTGAATTAATCACAAATTAGCCATTCTATAGCTTGTTGTATCTTCCTTAAACCAAGTAAAAATTTATTCACTCCCTGGCAACAACAAAAAATTGGATATGTAGGCTGGAAAGAAAGCCTTTTCATTCACCCACAGTTACATGAAAGCAGTACTTTAAGTACTTTTTCCTTTCGTTTTTTATGTTATTTCTTAATTTGGCAGGTTTTTCTTTTTATAACTTGCCAGTATTAACAGCACAGGATTTGTGCATCAAGTCAAAGTTTTTGAAGATCACTGTACTAAATGCAATTGATTCTAATACTCATATCAAATTGATGATCTATAAAATAGTTTGTAGAACATTATTTACACAAAGATATTTGCCAATACAGTGGTACTATGGGCAATGTCTGCATTACCCCTTTTGTGAGCAAAACTTATGTTGCTCAAGGTGTGAAAAAACCCACAAGCCTCTGAGCGGTGTTAGCTTTTTGTCAATATAAGCACTCCTGTGCACAACCAACACTCTCCCACAAACATAGTTACTGTCTCTTATTTAGGTGTTTGTATTATGTTGACAGGAGAACTCTTCCTTATCAGCAAAGAGTGACTACATGAGCAGTCATAGAGCAGTACACTTCATTGGTAGTCGTGCAACTGAGGGTATGTCTAGACTGCATCCCTCTTTCGGCAGAGGGATGCAGATTAGGCAGG
>JANRFK010004149.1:151141554-151163571 GCA_030068395.1 Apalone spinifera
AATTAAGCACGGGATATTTAAATCCCCACTTCATTTGCAATGTCGACCTGCCTATCTGCATCCCTCTGCCGACAGAGGGATGCAGTCTAGACATACCCTGATAGTTCACTCATGTAGATATGGCCCTAATGTAGACCCAGCTAACATTATTAAGAATGTGCTTTCACTGGAATAGTTATGCCATTTCCCCAAATGAAACACACTACATCTTCAAAACACTATTTTGCCAGTATATCCGCATCTACACCAAGATTTTGACAAATATGAAAATGATGTAACAATTTCACACTTCTAATCAACTTTATTATAGTAGCACAAATATTAAGTATAAACCTGCCTCAATTCACACCTTCAACTATTTACCAAAAATAACCAACTCACTATTTAAATGTTTTAATTATGTATAATACAGTACAGTAGCATTCTTTCCACCCTTTGCTACTGGAAAAACTATTTCCACTCTCAGAGGAAAGCAAGCCATAAAACTTCAATCTTATTTTTAAATGGCATATAAAACTGCACTAGCAAATAAAAATGAAATAAGAATATGGTAAGTTTCAAACTTTTCTATCACATGCAATGTTTTCAATAACATTTTGAAACAATGAGAAGTCCTGTGGCACCTTATAGACTATCACAGTATTTCCCAATTGGTGCTCCATGGACGCCCGGGGTTCTGCGAAGCGAAAGTAAGGGTTCCGCGAGGAGCCGGCACTCCCCTGCCCCCTCTTAGAGACAGAGCTTTTTTGTGTCAGGTCTCTCTCTCCCACCCCCCGATGAAAAGTGGTGGTGGTAGGGGGGCTTCCCCCCCCGACTAATCGCGAAGCAACCCTAGAGGTTCTGTGGCCAAATAAAATTGGGAAACACTGGACTAACAGATTTATATAGACTAAATCTGATAGATTTATAGACTGTTAGTCTATAAGGTGCTACAGGACTTCTCATTGTTTATGCAGATTCAAACTAACACGGCTACCCCTCTAATTTTGACACAGCTTAACTCTAAGATACATGTCTACCAAACTTATAATCAAGCCTCCCCCAAAAGATAATTATGACTAGACACAATTTAAAGTCCCATTTACCATTTAAATTCTTTAATGCTCGTTCAGCATCTCTCCTGTTCATAAAGGCAACAAAACCACAGTTCCTCTCTCTGGCTCTTTCCTCATCAGTTCTTGGCCACATAATTTTAACACTAGCTAATGGTCCAAACCGCCCAAATTCTTGACATAACATCTCTTCGTTCATCTATAGGAAAAGAAACCAGAATTAGCATTTAACTACAGATTTGGTGAAGCACATATATCATGCTGTGATGATATTTCTCTCGATTCTCGGAAAAAACAGGCAACTCTGTAGATCAGTGGTTCTAAAACTGTGGGGAAGTGGGTTGTAACTTCCTTTTAATGAAGTTGCCAGGACTGGATTAGACTTACTGGGGCTCAGGCCTAAATCCTGAGCCCCATTGCCCAGGGTCAAAACCAAAGCCCCAGCACAGGGTCAAAACCAAAGCCTGAAGGCTTTAGCCCTAACCAGTGGGACTCAAGTTTTAAGCCCATCTTCTCTGTCCTACCCCAGAATGGCAGAGTTCTAGTGAGCTCAAGCTTCAATCCCCTCTCCTGGGTTCATGTAGCAACTTGTATTGTCAGAAGAGTTTTGCGGTGCTACGAATTTTGAGAACCCCGATGTAAATATACGTGAGTTTGCAGTGTGGTGCTGTTTTTGGCCTCATTCTTGGGGGGAAGGCTTGAAAAGGAATGTCTCATATTCTGACCCAACACAATCAGGCTTCAGCTCAGCCTGATCTTTTCCAGCAAGGAGATCTACAGTAGAAATGTTTCCACAGAAAATGCTGCCCTCAGTATTCCACTGTTTTAAATCTGGATCTACAGTGTGATATTTTTCACTAATAAATATTACTTTAAGTGTACAGTCTAATTATTACTGGTCACAATAAAACAAAATTTAATTGAGATAAAAATCCACAGAAAATTCCTGAAAGAGTTCAACTGGAGTCAATGTAACTAGTGCTCTTGTTACATGGCTAACTCCCACATTACCTGAGGATTAATGTTTCCAAGGTACAAATTTGTTGTGCTTGGATCCCCAACATCATGTGAACCTGGTGCATAATCATCCAGTACTAAAATGAACAGAAGATTATTATAATCCAAAGCATTAATTTAAATGAAACAATATAGTACTAAATGAAAAAGAATCTATATTACCACCAGAAGATCTGTTTCTTCTTGAAGGAGCATCCACTAAATAAAAAGAAATTATGTATATTTAGTCTACACGTTTTTTCAAACATACATACATACATACATAATAAAATAATGATTACTTACTGGAACGGCGCTGACCATCTGAATCTGACTGAGGTGGCTCAAAACGACTTAATCTACCTTTTGTTTTATGCCTTTCATCGCGCTCCTCTTGAATTCTACAAAAACGTTAAATACAGAGCACAATTAGCTACAATTTGAGTGATCATCTCTAAACAATTTTTAACTATCTTTTCCAAAATATGAGCATTCAACATTTTACATAAGAACATAAGGCCATATTGGGTCAGACCAAAGGTTTATCTAGCTCAGTATACTGTCTTCCCACAGTGGCCAATGCCCAAGAGGGAGTGAACAGAACAAGTAAATATCAAGTGATCCCTCTCCTGTCATCCATTTCCAGCCTCTGACAAACAGACTAGAGACACTATTCCTACCCATCCTGGCTAATATCTATTGATGAACTTAACCTCCCTGAATTTATCTAGTTCTTTTTTGAACCCTGTTAAAGTCCTGGTCTTCACAACATCCTCTGGAAAGGAGTTCTACAGGTTGACTGTGCCCTGTGTGAAGAAAAACTTCTTTTGTTTCTTTTAAACCTGCTACCTATTAATTTCATTTCCTGACCCCTAGTTCTTATGTTAAGGGAACAACTAAATACAACTTTTCTTTATTCACTTTTTCTACACCAGTTATGATTTTATAGAGCGCTCTCATATCCCTCCTTAGTCTCCTCTAAGTTGTTTTCTAAGTTCTTAAAAGCCAGTTCTCCTCCCCGCCCCTCCCCCCAGTGCCAGCACCATCTTCACAGGTGGCAGGAGAGGAGAGAAGCAGCGGGAATACAGCATGAACGGGGATTGAAACAGTCCCGCTCACGCTGGTCCCACTGCTGCTCCTCTCTCTTTGGAGTGTACAAGAGCCGCCTGCGGCTGTTGTACATTTCAAATGAAGAAACACAGAGGGGAATCTTTGCCAGCGGGGACCGTTTTGCTGCCGGCTGGCACGGGTTCCTGCTGCCTCTCTCCATTTGAAATGTACAGGAGCTGCTGTGGCTCTTGTACATTTCAAAAGCTGAGAGGCAGAGGGAACCCTTGTCTCTCTTCCTTCGCAATATACAAAAGCTGTGGGCAACTCCTGTACATTTCAAAGGGAGAGAAGCAGAGGGAACCCGCTGCATCTCTCCCTTTGCAATATGTACATTTCAAAGGGAGAGGTGCAGTGGGATAGCAAGCGACCCCATTATCGACGAATCGAGTAGTCGATGGAAATTCCATCGACTACTCAATTCGCTGATTAATCGAAATTTAACATCCCTAGCCTGAAGAATGGTACTTGGGCGCAGACAATCTCCTCCTGGATCTACCAATCCAGAGAGCGGAGGTCTTTGGGGGGAACCATCACCATTCTGCCCCAATAGTGCAGGGACAGGTTGTGAGCCCACACCAGCCACAACTGAAGCAGGCGCATGTGAAGTTTGCTGTGCTGGAATACATAAGTAAAGGTGACCATGAGACCCAGCAGGTGCATGCAGTTCGTGGCCACGATCATTGGGAACACCCACAGAGTCATGACAATGTCTCTGATGGCCAGAAAACGTGACCTGGGCAGGAAGGCCGTGGCCAACGTGGAGTCCAGCTGAGTGCCCATGAATTATGACTTGAGTGGGGACTAGGCCTTCTCTTGGCCACGTTTAAGAAAAGGCCCAACTCCTGAAATGGGTCTCGTACCAGGGCAATGTGGGCCAGCACTTGTCGGAGAAGAGACCCCATACCAGCCGGTCATCCAGATACGAAAACACTTGGACACCACTTTTCCTCAGAGCGGCAGCGACTACGGCCATGCATTTCGTGAATACCCAGGGCCGTGGACAATCCAAAGGGGAGGGCAGTAAACTGGTAATGATCCTGGCCAACCATAAAATATAGGAACCGCCTGTGGTTAGCAGCCAACAAAATATGAAAGTAGGCGTCCTTCAGACTGAGGGAAGCGTACCAGTCTCCGAGATTCAGGGATGGGATGATCAATGCCAGAGCCACCATCTTGAATTTGGCTGTGAAGACGAAGGCGTTGAGATCCCTGAGGTCTAGAATGGGTCAAAACCCTCCTTTTGCCTTGGGAACCGCGCAATATAGGAGTAGAAAACCCTGCCCATGAACTCCTGGGGGACCCCTTCGGCTGCCCAAAGATTCAGGAGCTGCAGCACCTCCTCTCAGAGTAAATGCTCATGAGAGGGGTCCCTGAAGAAGGATGGCTTGGGGGAAGGGCGGTAGGGGGAAGAGGGGAGAAAGGAAGGGAATAGACTATCCCCCCCACCATCTCTAGAACGCATAAGTCTGAGGTAACGGACCCCCAAACCCAGCAGAAGGGGAATCAGTGATCTCAGACCTGGAAGGGGGAGGCTGGTAGGCTGTCCTAGGGGGTACCCTCAAAAACCCAAAGAGGTCCCTGGGGCTTAGTACAGGGGCCCTGACCCTGATCTGAGCGAGGGCAGGAATGGCGCCTATTGTTTCTTCCATTCCCATTCCTCCCCTATGGCGAGGAAAATCAGCTCGAGCCCTGCTGGGTACAACTCAGAGGATTCCTACCCAGAAAGGAACGCCTCTGGGGAGCCAGGGTGTGAATCCCGAGAAATTTCAGGGTGGCCTGGGTGTCTTTAAGGCCATGCGGACGCTGATCCATCTGTTCGGAAAAAAGGGATGGGGAGGTGCTGAATTGTGATCTGGAGTTCAGGAGGCATCCAGACCCTTGCAGCCATGAACTGCATCACAAGATGAGTCCCATGGCCATAGCGCATGCTGCTGCATCCGCGGAGCCCAGTGCAGCTTACAGGGCCGCCCAGGAGATTATTCTGCCCCACCCCGAGGGACTTAAACTCTGAACGGGAGTCCCTGGGAAGCAGCTCAGCAAATGTGTCCACAGTCGCCCAGGTATTGTATGCATAGCATCTCAGCAGAAACTGTTGGTTTGCTATGCAGAGCTGCAGGCCCCCCAAGGTAAAGATCTTCCTGTCCACGAGATCCATCTTTTTGGCCTATTTTTCCATGTGGCACCTGGTTGGCCTTGCCTCTTTCTCTGGTTGACCGCCTGAACAACCAGTGACCCCATGGGGCAGGTGGGAGAAGAGATGTTTATTCCCTTCCTGTGGCACAAAGCACCTCCACTCGGCCCTTTTAATCGGTCAGCAGGATGGAGACCAGGGTCTACCAGAGTGTCTTCGTGATTTTTGTTACCAAGCAAGGCCACTCTGGTAGGGATGCTGGATTGGAAAATGTCGACCATTGGGTCCGAGTCCTCCGACACTCTGTCAGCCTGAATCCCTAAGTGCTGGGCCAGGCGATGGGGGAGGTCCTGATCAGCGCTAGAGTCCATAGTTGGCATGGTGGGAGTGCTTTACCAAGAGCCGCGTTGGGCACATGTAGGCCGACCCTGGCCCAGAGGGACCCACACCTTGGCCTTGATGATAAGCCCGGGTAGTCCAGAATGGCCACTGCACAGGCACCTGTAGCTGAGGGGGCAGAGACTGTTGCATTCCTGGTACCGGAGTGGGCTGTGGCCAAGGCTGGTGCTGCTTCTGCTTCTGGGCAGGGTATACTGATGTACTGCGGTGCCGGGACTGGTGGTGGGAGCAGGATTGGCGCTGCAACCTCAACGGAGCCCAGCAAAGACCAAATCCATTCCAACTCTGAATTGGTCGAGCACTCAGATGTTGATCAGGGCAGTGCAGTAGCAGTCTGCAACCCCCATCGTGGGTCATGCCATGCCATCAATTCAGGCTTCCCCCGGTACTGAGGGGGAGGTGGAGGCATGGTCGAGGGCAGTGTTGGGCAACTCGGCTCCGCATCTGAAGTACACAGCACCTGGGCCAGTGCCGACTCCGGTGCTGGTGCTTGAGTAGAGGCAAGAGGCAGAGCCAGTGCCAACACCACGGGTGGTGCCGTACCTGGCACCGGTGTTGAGGTGAATGGTGCTGCAGTGGAGCAGTGCCCTCTCGCCTCTTGGGCTCGAGTGCTGGGTACCACTCTCGAGGCACAGTGCCATCTGCCTTCCTGCTCTTTAGCCTGGTGCTGAGGTCGGGGCTGATATTAATTCAATCAAGTTCCTCACCGCCTCGAAAGTGTCCAGAGTAGAAGGCTCCGGGAGATCCACTGCTGGATTGGAATCTGCATGATCAGGAGTGGTGTCGACCTGACCACAATGGTCTAGGTGCCAAGCTTCCCTGGGTGCATGGAGGCCACATGCTTTAAAGGAGATCTGCCCCGGCTAGTCTCCTCCTCTTCTGCGGCACCGGGGACTGAGAGGTGCCGAGGCCTGTGCAGTACCAGAAAGGCATGCAAGTGGCTAGGTGCCTCCTGCCCTGAAGACAGTGCACTTTGGGTTGCTGGTGCTGGGTCAGATGCTGGTGCCGGATGCAGTGCCACCTCCATTAGGATAATCTTGAGCAGGACTCCCTCTCTCGTTTAGTGCGCAGCTTGAAGCCTTTAGAGAACTGAAAGGCCTCAGACTACGAGCTTCACTGAGGCACTTGAGGGAGGCTCCATGGGGGTCCCCACAGGACAGAAGCTTCTGGCACTCCTCAAAGGGCTTGAAGCCTTGGAGCCCAGGCATGCCCCAGGGGTCCATATCTAAAAATGTTACTAATTACTGCGCTTTACTACTACTAACAACTATCAAATGCTAGATAAAGAACAATGAACTGCAAAACCTTTAACTACACAACTAAAAGGAGCTGCTAAGAGGTGCTTGCAGAGCAAGAACAAAGCATGTTCTAACAACTGTTGCAAGCAGTAAGAAGGAACTGAGGGGGTGGAGAGCCAGCAGGGGTATACATTAGCAGACATATTTGCACTATTCCAGGGTGCTCTCCTGCTGGCCCGACAAGTACTGCTAAGGGAAAAATCTTCTGAAAATGCATGCACACACCTAAGTGGAATGGACATGAGCAATCACTAGAAGAAGAATCACCTGAATTGTAGATAGATCATTCCTCTTCACTTAAAGTCATAAAAACCTTCTTTGATTCCCTGCTTCTCCTCTACTACCCTGCTCATCTTTGTATTCCTTCTTAGCCAAGAATAGGATATTTTGACTGTTTACTTTTCAGCTACAATTGGCTCCATCCCCAAGCTAAGATCCATAAGCTCAGCATACACATAAACATACAGAAGCTACTACCTCCCAACTTCACTTTCCACAATGCTACGCTCCACAAGTCATCTAATAAAATAACATCAAGAAGCTTATAAATTCCTCTGGTCCATGGGACATGAAGTCTCTGGCCTTACAAATGAGGTCTATGCAAAGTTCAAAGAATTTTCTTCTTTTGGTTTGTTTAGACCAGGCAAGTCAAACTGGCATTTGGCAGGCCGCATGCAGCCTGATGGAAATTTTTTGTGGCCCACCAGTACATCTTTATAAACAAATAAAGTGTGGCCCATTGGCCGCTCAGAGCACGTGGCCGAGTGCAGATCACAGCTGGCCGGGCCACTCTGTGCCACAGCAACTGCTCATGGCCAGGGCCTGCTCTGTGCTGGGAGCTCTGCGCATGCGCTTGCGGCCGACTGGGCCACTCTGCACTGGGTGCTCTGCACATGCGCTCGCAGCTAGTTGCTCTGCTCACGCCACCCCAGCGCACCTGAGGAAGAAATGTGTGGCAGCGGCAAAGGCAACTCCAGGACCCAGGTATTAGATTGGGGGGGGAGGGGCAGCGGCTGGGAGTGCCTGGCTGTGGGGGAAGAGGAGAAGCTTTAGGTTGGGGGACCTGGCTCTGGTGATGGGGGAGGCATTGGGTTGGGGGGGCCTGGCTCTGGGGGAGGCGTTAGGTTGGGGGGCCTGGCTCTGGGGAAGGGAGGAGGCATTAGGTTGGGGAAGCCTGGCTCTGGGGGAGCGGAGGTAATTGGATTAGAACAGGGGTATGAGAGTTATTTTTTTAATATTTTGTTTTTTATTTATTTATTCCCAAATTAAAATCACAAAATGTATATTAATTTTATATCAATAAATGTCACTTTTTTGCAATTGCACAAATAATTGTATGTTTATGCAAAATCTCAAACTTAAAAAGTATCTGAAATTTTCACAGAAGCATGTTCTATTTGATTAACCATGGTCTATACTTATTTTTATTTCAACAAAACAAGTTACATATCATAAAAAATGTAGAAGTACCTTTAATTTGATGTTTAAAATTATTATTTGCTCATTAAAATTATTTTAAATTTAAATATATATATTATTTAAAATTATTTTATGAGCAAATAATTTTACACATCAAATTATTGTATTATATTAAGCAACATATCTTGAAGAACAATAGTTATGAGGTAAGTAATCGTTCTTTCTACTTCAAGTGATTGCTCATGTCCATTCCATGTAGTGACTCCAAAGCAGAAACTCCAGGAGACAGGATCGAAATTTTACCCTTCTACTGAACGGAGGACAACCCTACCCAAGCAGTGTCCTCCCTTGCCTGATGGATCAGTGCATAGTGACTGGCAAACATGTGGACAGAGGACCACGTCAGCCCTGCAGATGTCCAAGATCGGACAGAGGAGGCCTGAGCTCTAGTAGAGTGAGCCATGAGGGGAGGAGCTGGAACCCCAGCCAGCTGGTAGCACTCCCTAATACAGGCCACGATCCAGGAGGAGATCCTTTGTGCAGAGACCGGCTGTCCTTTCAGCCGCTCCGCAATGCCAATAAAGAGCCGAGGTGAACTTTGTTCTCTCTGAATAAAAGGGTAAAGCTCTCCTGACACCCAAAGTGTGCAATGCCTGTTCCTTACCTGATGCGTGGGGACTGGGGTAAAAGACTGTCAGGAAAATGTTCTGAGACACATGGAAGTTAGATACCACCTTCGGAAGGAAGGCAGGGTAGGGGTGCAATCTGACTTTATCCTTAAAGAAAACCGTATATGGAGGGTCCGAGGTAAGAGCTTTCAGCTCAGACACACGCCTAGCCAATGTAATAGCCACCAAAAGGGATACCTTATAGGACAGGTGCAGCAATGAACACGTCACATGGGGTTCATAAGTTTAGACAGGACCAGGTTGAGGTCTAATTGGGGGACAGGCTGCCAAACATGCGGATAAAGCCTGTCCAGGCCCTTCAAAAATCTGTTCACCATCGGGTCTGCAGAGAGGGTCTTACCCCTAGCGCCCAGGTAGAAAGCGGAGATAGCCGCTAAGTGAACCTTAATTGAGGAGGATAAACCCTGTAGCCTATCATCCAAAAGGTAGTCCAAGACCAGTGGGACAGGGGCATCCACAGGTGATACCCCCCCCTCGCTATAGTCCTGACATGGAAGCGCTTTCACTTGGCCAGATATGTAGCCCTAGTGGAAGGTTTCCTACTCCCCAACAATACCTCCTACACACGAGCCAAGCACTGAAGCTCCGCCACTGTCAGCTACAGAACTTCCATGCCATAAGGTGCAGGGACCGCAGGTCCGGGTGGCAAAGCCTGCCCAAGTCCTGCGTGATCAGGTCCAAGACCAGCTAGAGAGAAACCGGCCTCTTGTACGACACGCTCAGAAGGGTCAAGAACCAGTGCTACCTGAGCCATGCTGGAGCAATGAGAATCAGGGATGCACTGAATTCCCACACCTGCAGGAGCACTCTGTGGACCAGCGGGAATTTGTAGAGTAGACTCCCAGGCCAGGGGATAAGCAACTCATTCCCCAAGAGTCCTGCCCCAGCCCTGTGAGACAGCAGAACCTCAGGCACTTCCTGTTCTGACATGTGACAAACAGGCCGGAGAAGGACCTGCTCAGCTGGTCTACCAGTCTTCTGGGACCCCGGGAGATAGGAGGCCACCAGGTGAATATCTGCCCCGATGCATAGATGCCATAAGTGAAGGGCCTCCCGACACAGGTGAGGAGAGCAGGCCCTGCCCTGCCTGTTGATATATAAGACTGCCGATGTGTTGTCGGATAGGATGAAAACTGACCTGCCCCTGAGCTGAAGGATGAAGGCCACACAGGCGAGACGGACTGCCCACAGCTCCCTGACATTGATGTGCAGGGAGAGGTCATCCTGGGACCACGTACCCTTCATCTGCATGTCTTCAAGGTGGCTCCCCTCCCCCAAACCAGTATCTGATGCATCTGTCACGAGCCTGAGGATCAGCAGAGTGCTGGAGTCCCATTCTTCAGGCCAGACCTCCTCCTCCCACCAATCCAGGGAGCGAAGGATATCATCAGGAACTGTCACCACTCTAACCCACAGGAGAAAGACGGGTTGTGCGTCTGCGCAAGCCACATCTGCAGTGGACGCATGCGGAGTCTGGTGTGCTGGGTGACATGGGTGCACGCAGCTATTAAACCTAGTAGGCGCATGCAGGCCCTGGCCGTGGTTATCAGGAACGCCTACACATCCCAGACGGCCAACCTGATTAGCAGGAAGCGGGACCTGCGGAGGGAAGCCCTGGCCGATGTGGAGTCCAGATTGGCGCCCACAAACTATCACTTGAGTGGGTACCAACATCGATTTAGATACATTCAGTAGCAATCCCGACACTCAAAAGAGGTCTTGAACTAAGGCAATGTGAGCCTACGCTTGGTTCACGGAACGCCCTTGTAAAAGCCAATCATCCAGGTAGGGGAACACCTGGACACCTCGTTTTCTCAGAGCGGTAGTGACAACAGCCATGCACCTCACTAAGGTCCTGTGTGGAAGGGCCAGCAGCCGCAGAGCCTGGTGCTACACTCGGTGCCGCCCGAGGGCCTTGCACTGGTGCCAGGATCGGTGCTAGGGCCGGGTTTGAGGCTACCACCAGTGCCAGTGCTATGGACGGTGCCATATTTGGTACCGGGGTGTCACGTGTAGGCACCGGGCCAGAGCGCTGATGGCCTCGTTTCCAGTCCCAGAGTCCTGGGTGTCAGGGCCACTAATCGGTGTCAACTGAGGTCGCAATGCTTGTCTGGGACGGATGTTGAGGTGGGAGAAGAGGAAAGCTCAATTAAGGCTCTGGCCACCTCGAAATCCCCCACTGGGCTGGGGTCTCAGCACAGACTAGGATGATGTTTGCTCAACCGTGATAGTCTGGGCACAGTGCTCAATGATGGCGCACAGAGGGCACGCATCGTGGGAGTGATCTGCCTCTACTAGACTTCCCCTTCTTCTAGGGCACCGGGGACTGAAACTGGTGCTGAGGTCTGCGCAGTGCTGGGGAGGCCCACTAACGGCCTGACGTCTCCCACACCGAGGCCAGTGTGCTCTGAGTCGCCGGTGCCGAGTCAGATCCCGGTGCCAGGCGCAAAGCCACCTCCATAAAGATAATCTTCAAGCATGATTCCCTCTCTCGCTTCATGCACGGCTTGAAGGCCTTACAGATTTTACAGGTCACAGACAAATGTGCCTCACCCAGGCACTTAAGGCAGGCAAAGTGCCAGTCACTGCAGGACATAGGCCTCTGGCACCTTTCACAGGGCTTGAAGCCTTGAGGCGGGCATACCCCACTGCATATGCTGAGAGGTCCTTAGCACAGGAAACAACACTTAACAACTACTTAAGAACTGATAAGAACAAGAAACTGTGAAACTTGAACAAAGAACTCTAACACTAAGTAACTGCTAAAGGTCACTTGCTGAGCAAGATCAGAAGCATGTTCCAACAACCATCAAGGGTGGTAAGAAGGAACTGAGTGTGGGAGAGCCAGAAGGGGTATATATTGGCTGGTATAGCGGCACCACTCCAGGGGGCTCCCCTGCAGGCCCAACAGGTACTGCTAAGGGAAAAATTTCAGATGATGCATGCACGCTGCATGCATGGATGGAATGGACATGAGCAATCACTAGAAGAACTAGTGATAAGCATATCTAAGATCTCAAGGAGGAAAATGTTATTCTGTTTATAGTGATGGGGAAACGGAAGCACTGAAAGGTGAAGTGATTTGACCAAAGCCACCCAAACAGACCAGTAGCAAAACAAGTATAGAGAACAGATTTTCTTAGTCACAGCCCACTGTTCTTTTTATTGCGATGTGATTCCCAAATATCGTGTCCTCCCTACCCTGGCACACTTTCTTGCAATGGAATAATGGTTAAGCTTTGAAATGTTTGGTGTGGCTGCTAAAAAACCTAGTGAGAGAAATCTAAGATATGGTATATTTCCCAAGAGCTTTACAATTCTGTTTCATGGTAGCTACACAGTAATTTTAAGTATCTCTCTCCCATCCCTGAAAAAATATAGCCCTGCACATCTGCAGTTTCTTTCTTTATATCTGTGGATAGCCTCATCCACCTGAGTTTATCTGCAACTCATCCCAGATTTTTTCCCAGTGCCCCTACCTGAACTCCCAACTCCATTTTTCCCTTCCCCGCATGATGCAGCCCCACTCTTACTCCACTTCACCCTAAAAAATTCTCCCCCCTCATCAACAAGCATTCACATCTTTTCTTATGAAAAAATGTATTATATTACTGCAAAATTTTAATAATCCAACAGACACGTTAGCATTTTAGATGATATATGTCTTACAGCTTTCTGCAGAAGTCTGCTTGTGTTGGGACTCAAAATGACACTGGCAAGTTCCAAGACTTACTGCTTATCCCCTTGAGTTATCTGCTATGAAAGTTTCAAGGCAATACATTCTGTTGGCTTCTCTGTCTGCACATGCTCAGTTTAATATGGGCCTTAAGAGAGCTTAATAGCATGCTTAACTGAGGAACTAAACTCTTTGGCTATTCATGAAATGTGACCACCCCCAAAGAACTACTAGATGCCATGCACTCTATTGGAGAGACACTCAAGTGTACAAGAAACTGATGTGATGTTCTGATTCCTGGTTTGATATCTGTAAAAAGGGAAATTTAAAACGTGTGCCATTGTTACTACTTACTGTTTTAGTTCTTCTTTGAAGAGTTCTAAATTGCTCTTTTTCTTTTCTTTCTCCCCCTTCTTCAAAGGCTAAAATAAAGAATGTGTCAGCAAGAAAGGTGCTGGATGTTTCAGAACACTACACAATGAAATGATCTGTCAAATAAATGTTTGAGTGATGTGTATTTTAGATCAGTTCCAGTCCATATTATCTTTGTACCGCAGGTTTCCAAATGACTGAATTACAGACAAAAATCCACCTTTAAAAACATTAAAGCTGAGCCCTATGAACACAAAGTCAGGAAATGCAAAAGTTAAGATTGACTGTAAACCTTAACTCTGTCTTTGGACTTATACATAACAATTCAATCTTTAATTGTGTTCTCACGCTCAAACATTATCTTCACAACATAAGATACATATTTAACATCTTCTAATGCTTTTTGTCAATCTTAACACTTACTTTAATCATAAAAGTGGACTACATCCTTAGTAACTAAGGGCAAAACTTCACTACAATGCTACATCGGCACAGCTTTGCCACTATAATGTCTCATGCAGACACACTATGCTGACAGAGGAGTGGCTCTCCTGTTGGCACAATTACTCCACTTTGGCAAGAAATAGAAGCTATGTGGGCAGCACAGACTCTGTCACCACCATAGCCCTTCCCATGACACAAATTTCACATCTATGCTGGTGCTTTTTCACAACCTTGGGTGATGTAAGTTAGATCAACTTAAGTGGTAGTGTAGATCAGCCCTTAGGGGTTGAACCCTTAGACTTTGAAAGTTATATTCTATGTCCAGTTAAGTAATTCATGCATACTGAAATATATGAATATTCATACATAAACACTATACACAAGCAGTATTTCCTTCTATTTCTACTTCGAATACAGAAATAGCTCTGAAGGGATGTTTACTCTTAAAAGGAAAGTGTGTCAGAAAAATACTTGACTTAAAATTAAGAATGAGAATATTCTAAATATTTCATGCTTGCTTCTTAATGCATTAATACATGCTTCTTATCTAACCCGTGTGACCCTTTCTTTCTTCTTTAAGATAGCTTTTGGGTTATGCCCACGGAAGTTCACAATACCATCTACATTTTTGTTAGTTTCTAAAGTGCCACAGGACCATTAGTTGTTTTTTAAGTTCTCAGTTATGGACTAACATCGCTACCACTCTGAGGCATGTAATTTAATGTAACTGAATACATTTTTCCAGTTAGCTGACATATAAAGTATTTTTTCTCCTAATCACTAAATATTATACACTACAGCTTTGGGGAAATACTACTTCCCATTTTGTGGAGGCATGTTTTGCATTTGCAGGATTGCAGGATGGGAATGGCAGTGGTTGGCAAGAAAATAAAAATTGCTTCCCTCATCTGGTATTTTTGACAGTTTTACAAAACAGTAACATTTTCACAGTAACACACTGAAGGGCTCAGTGGGACAAGTAAGATGTACTCAAGAAGTGCAACTAAGTAGCTCTTTTTTGTAACAAACTCTGACACACTGAAATGTTTAATATGTTGTCCATTAATATCCAACTCTATAAATCCATAGCATATTGTTTTATGTTTAGGGTAGGTTTACCTAATTTTAACATTATTTATTTTTTCCCCACATTGGCACCCAAGACTATAAGGGTATGTCTAGACTACATGCTGTAAAATAGGCTACCCGACAGTCAGTGAAGCAGAGATTTAAATATCCCTGGCTTCATTAAAATAAAAATGTCCGCCGCGCTGTGCCAACTCAGCTGATCGTCGGCACAGCGCGCGAGTCAAGTGGCGGCTCGATCAACAGGGGAAGCCTTTGTCGACCGCTCCCTTATGCCTCGCGCGCTGTGCCAACAATCAGCTGAGCCAGCAGAGCGTAGTGGCCATTTTTATTTTAATGAAACCGGGGATATTTAAATCCCTGCTTCACTGACTATGTCGGGTAGCCTATTTTACATGCCTCTGTCGGCAGAGGCATGTAGTCTAGACATACCCTAGATGCTTTACACCGATCTACATATTGCAGAAAGCATTCTATTTAGAAAACAGGATTAAGTAGCTAAAGACCACCAAAATGAATTGGCCCAGGAACAGCATTAAGTTTTCAGATAAAACCTTAACTTTCAAATTTTCTGATTTGAGTGTTCATTTGAACCATCTTAATATACTCTTAATAGTTTTTGTAATTTTTTTCCCCTAAAAGCAAAACAAACTAACAATATACATGCTGACAGAAAAGAGAGAAAAATGAAAGAGAAAATAAGTGCTTCATCTTAGAAGACTTGCCAGGGATTAAGGGATTTTGCTTAAGCGTCAAAAAATTCACCTTGAGACAGAGACCAAGCATGGAAAATGTAAATCAGTCCAAAAGGTGAAAGTTTCTTAAAGTTACACGCATCTGAAAACAGATGGTTAAAATGACAGCTGTTTTGAAAACTGCAAAGAGCTGGTGCTACCAAGTATATATACTTGAATGATTGGAAATGTTTTTTTAATATTCACCAAATACTAATTCATGATGAAATTATCTTGGTTAAAAGGAATATCAGACTATGTACAATATTTCTTCTGCACAAAATCAAGACAGAGCACCATTTTTAGAGAGCCATGGGATAGTTTTGAATAAAGGACTAGCAGACCTTTATATTGTAAACTCTACAATGATTTACTATAATGTTTGGGCAATCAATGTCCATATCTTGGCTCCTCCAATTAAAAAAGTGGATAAAACTACTATATCTAGTTAATGTGTCTAAATGCTTTGAAAAAGAATTAAATAAGTAGTAAATATCTTTAAAATAATAACTTACAGGCTTTTTGGTTTCTATCATTAGAAGGGATGGAGGCTTCTCATTAGAGGATGGCTGACTTGGTGGATTTTTTTGATCTGCAAACCGTGCTGAAGGTTTGTAGATTTTACCTCGTTTTTCATCTGTTTCGTGTTCATCTGGATTTAAAAAAGGAACCCTGTTAGCAGTTACTGCATAATAATGAGCTACAGAACCCAGTTTTTGTATTTATTTCTGAAATTCTAACCCTTTAACACAGAATATAAAAAATAGCTATTTATAAATCAAAATGAAATGCTATAATATCACACACTCTGCAATTTAACTGTAATACTCAGGAAAGGCATGTGTAAATGTGTAGTTGGTTAATAAAAAACACTTTACTTTTAATATAAAAAAGTGATAATTTCACTGACATGCTAGTAAGTTTTATAAACATCTCCTAAAAGCATAATGAAACATTTTGGTAGGCAGAACACTTTATTAGACTTCACACAAAAGAAAAATCCAAACCTAACCTTTGTTCTTTATAATTATCCAAAAATTGTTAAGGATAAAATATTCAGTCTTACCTTTAGAGGCATTAACAATTCCTCCTCTTACAAAAGTTTTCACTTTATTACCATCACTTCCTTCAAAAGCAGCAAGGAATTCTTCATAAATTTCTGCAGCTGCCTTCTCATCCTCCTATACACCAAATGTCAATTTGTTTACTATCATTACAAACAGCATCCTTGAGACATCAAACCTTAAGCAGTCATATGACTTTCCTTTTTTTTTTTTTCCTGGCGTTCATCACATACTGAATTAGAACAGATAAGTTTCACTTTCAGACAAGATGGTTTTTCAGAGCAGAAATGTGGGGGAAATTATTAACACAAGAGCTAGAGACAAGTCAAATATGATTATTCATTTAATAAATGTAGAGTTGATTTTTTTTAACAATTTATAATTTCAAAGCTAAAAAGAAAGGCCAAACAGAAAAACATTTAAAAAATCCACAGACTCTAACCTCTGTGCTGGAAAAAAAAAAATGTATAGTGTATACTATACGAGTCAAATTGTGTTTTATTTTGAATGAAATTGATAATGGGATCAATTTTACATGGTATATTTCAGAAGTGACAAATTAATACAAATAAGAGGCTGCAAATTAGCAACTCTGCATTGCCTCACATTAGGATTTTCAAAGGAGTATGAGAAAATTAGGAAGCAAAATCCTATTGAAAATTCAGAGAAAGTTGAGCACTTAACTTGCTTAGGCTCTTTAAAAAAACCCAAGTTTAATTAGCATCAGTTGACAAGCTAAAGCAAAGAGTTAAAAAATACTGAAGTACTTTAATGGCCTTAAAAAATTATAAATTTCAAGTTGTTCTTAATCCATTTTATATCAGATATGTGCATTTCTACACTAAACCATATTTAACAAATATACTGTGTTCCCAAAATAAAAATATCCAGTTTGAAAATAAAATCTATTTTGTAGGAAAAAAAACATGCAACACTGAACAGTGCCTCTGATTCTCCTGATAGCAATTAAAGTCAAACAATATACAAAATAAAACCACACAAGAAAAAAGTGGCCTAAGGTGACAGCAGGTCAAGGGTACAGGCTGATTTCCTGGAAGCTTTGTGTTATGACAACAGTCACTGAACTGTTATACACAAAGCTTCCAGGAAGGCCACAAAATCTGATCTCTCATTCAGATTTATCCCGGCTTTTTCCCATTTCCAAGATAGAGCTCTGTGTTTCCCCAATATAGTTTACAGCAAATATTTTAAAGATTACCATATGAAATTAAATCTCTTGAAACAATTTCGATAATCACTGCCACTTCTTTCTTTGTATTAGCAAATATATCAAGATAATTGAATATATAATAGAAAAAAGAAACCTTGGCTATTTACCATTACCTTCTTTTTTAACTCCTCTTGTTCTTTCTTACTTAAAGTTCTCTTGGCAGCACTCATTTTGCCAATACTGAATGCTTTAAGTTTATTTTCCAAAAGAGGCTACCAAAGGAACAGAAAAAAGCAAGTGTTAAACAGAATGTTTAGAAAAATAATTTTAAATGAACCTCATTCTTGGAATCTAACATCCAAAATAACCTTTTAATGGAAAGGACTTAGCCAGTCTGCTAGTTGGGAAAAAAAAACTCTTGAAGTCTGCCTAGACTTGTCCCATAGGACAGATTGTATTGCTGTTGGAATACTGTTTTGAAATATTTTGATAATTTAAAACTATTCAGCAATAGCATATGGAAAAAAGTTCTGACATCCAAATTTAGATGATCTAGGTTGGTTGTCCTGTGATATGCTAAGCTTACTTGTGGGGAAACCTAACCAAGTTTGTGAGCCCAATAATATGGGTCAGAAGAAGCTGAAGATGCTAACGTAGAGAACAGTAAGTTAACCATAACATAGTGGCAACTCCTGCAGCCATTTAAGAAATATGGACAGGCACTGAAAATAGTTGCAGCTAATCAAATTCTATTGGCCAAAAAAACAATTTTGTGATCCTAGCCAATGTTTTCTCTAATCTTTTCCATCCATTTGTGGAATACATTTTATACGCACTGAAGCATGTGCAAATGTGTACCACCAGTAAAAACAAAAACCTAGCTATGATCTCTCTATTAAACAGCTGGGCAGCATGTGACTATCTTCTGAGTGGCTGTACAAGCGCAAAAAAGGAAATACTGTTCCTAGCCAGTTGTGGTGAAGGATTTTAGTGGTAATAAAATTAAAAGAATGCTGAGAAGTTTAAAATAATATTTTTGCTAGGGAAGATACAGAAGAAAGTTATATTATTGAGCTCTTTTAGCCCCAGTGCAATTAAAACTTTCGTTACCCAATTCTTCATTCTTGCCTCTCTAGCACTATTACACATGAACAACTGAAATACATGTTGCACCTCTGAAAACCAGCACTCTCTAGTCCAGCAACATCTGTGGTCCAACAGAACCACGAATACTCCTGGACCAGAGCAGCAGGGCCAGAGGAGTGCTGGGGCTGGTGATCAAAGAACTCCAGCAGTGCAGAACCAGGGGATGGGGAATCCCAGGTACCCATGGCAGCATGGGGCCAGGAGCTCTAGAAGCCCAGCCACCCATGACTGCACAGGGCTGTAGAAGCCCAGCTGTCCACAGCAGCACAGACCTGGAGAACCCCAACAGCCTGCAGAAGTGTGGAGTCAGGGGCTGGAGATGGTCAGCCGCCTGCAGCAGCACAGAGGCTAAGGAAATATGACTGCACACAACAGCGTAGGCCATGGGCAGAGAACCCCTGCCACCTATGGCAGCCCAAGGCGAGGGTGAACGTAGAGGGGCCAGAGGCAGGAGACCAGCTGGCTCCTGGCCCAGGTCCCCATGATGCTAACCAGGGAGGTCCAACTTGTAGTAATAATTGATCATCTGCAGGATTTGCCTGCTTGGCGGATGGAAGAAAGACAGCAAGGCACTGAGAGGGAAGATAACAATTGAGAACAACTTCCCCAAGAAGTGGGGAGGCTAGAAAGAGGAAACAAGACAGCAAACTTGTTTGACTACTGGGAGTTTAAAGGATAATAAATATAGGTTGAATCTCTCTAGTCCAGCACCCGCAGGACCTGACTGGTGCCAAACCAGAGAATTTGCCAAACTATGGGAGGTCAAAATTGTTTAGCCACATTACCAACATTTCCACTGCTTACTGGGCTCTTGGAAGATATTTAGCATGAACTAGAGCTAAATAACAGTACAGAACACAGAGCCAGCACTGATGGCTGTGGACAAACTTTATGGGACCACAGGAAACTAGGCCACACACACAGTAAATGGACATCTGACTAACTAAAATCATGCTAGACCATGGATGTTGCCGGATGGGAGAATGATGGATTAGAGAAGTTTAACTGGTATTAATCTCAATTTTTAAATGTCACTTCTGTTTATTATTGAAACTAAGAATCAAAATGGGAATAGGTGAATAAAGAAAACTTCTCCAATAGTTACCAGAACTCTACAGAATATATTTTATCCCATCAAAATATTTTCAAGGTCCTACCACTGCTATCAACTCATTTATACATAATGTATAGGAGCAATTCAGCTGGGGCAGAACCAGCATCCAGCAGCCTGTCCAGGACCGAAGTCAGCATCCGTGGAGCCCAGCCAGGCCAGCAGTAGGGTGACCAATGTCCAACAGCCCAGCCAGAGCTGTCAGGGCGGCCGGCTGAGGTGGAAGTGAAGCCAGCAGCGGGGAGCAGTAGGATGTAGGAGATTCCTCTGGTCCAGCAATTCTCTCGTCCAGGTCCAGTCACATCCTGAGGGTGCTGGACCAGGGAGGTCCAACTTGCAGTTTATTCTAATAAATATTATCATTGCAACAAATATTATATATAGCTCATCTAATATCAGTAAGGAAGGATCTTGTTCTAGTATTTTGTGCCTTTCTGCCAAGAAAGAGAAGTGAGGGGAAGACAAATTCTGTAGTACCATCATTAAATAATTACGGTTTTCAAAATTATTTAAGAAAATAATCTGAAGTGCTAAAATCACAAATGGCATTTCTCAGAAGCACGCAAGCAGAATATGCCAAAAGCTCAGGATGCAGACATACATACATGAAACTGGCAAGCAAGATTCAAATAATTCTATGCATCATTTACTAATGCATATCAATCATTTATAAGTATTACCCACTAATGGGAGATGACTGTGGCAAAACAAAGTATTCTTTGTAATCTAACAGCTATATTCTTCAGGACTTACATGACTATCTGCAGATCCAGTAGTGTGTACCGCATCTGGCATTCTGGCCTGCAAAACATGGAGGAAAAGTCACTTACAAATATACAAACAGCATTCACTAATAAGCAAAAGACGTTGGCCCTTTCAGATGTAGCTGTCGGAATTATATTTTCATTTCAATTTTCTCTACCTCTATCCCAGCATGCACCTTTGCCCTCATATATTTCAACTTTTTAAAAATATTTGAGCAGTCCAACTGTTATACTCAATGTACTGATAGTGTCTGAGGCAGCAAAGAACAGAAAAAAGGCTCTTGCCATTATCCATAAATATCTGAATTCTGCTCTTTGGATTTCACCAACTCATCAATTCCATCAAGATTCAGGAAAAGGAGGCAGCCATCTTTAATACTATAATTCCAGGCCTGTTGCACTGAACCTGCTTGCATCTTGAAATTGTCATTATGAATTGCCTTTAAATAAATTATTGCTTCATTATAAATTGGTCTTAAATTGTAAAATTTATTAAATTTGATATTTTTGCTATTAATACATTACTACTATGTTTTGGTTACGCAGATCTGGACAATCTTAGCCACCCAATTAAGTTAACCCCCAAATAGTAACAACACACACTAGTTGACATTAAATTTTATTTTAGACAAACCTTTAAATTTCATGTAATTGTTAATATGTAAAGAGGGGTGTTGGTTTTCTCTGAATAGTAAAAATACAGTGTTTTTGAAAGATTAGCTAATTTTTACTTCTTTCTTGCTATCTTTTCTAACACAGGTTTAAACTCCCTGCTCCAGCACATGAATCTGCCAGACCAGGGAAAATCAATGCCAGCCCCTCTGCTGATGCCAACTGTGGGGCTCTGCACTGGTGGCAGCAGAGGGATCGGAATAGAGATGTTAATTATCGGTTATCTGAAGTCGATTAACCTCGAATTCTTATCGGTTACTCGACTATTCAACAATCCCCACGTAGGGTCAGCAGCCAGTGTGCTCTGGCTCCACTCCCAAAGAGCCCCCTGCCACTGCCTCTGTATCAGAGGCAGCAGCATGTGGTGCCAGGAGGGAACTGGTCTGGAAGGAGAGCCAGTTTAAAAACCAGCTCACCTTGTGGACCAGCTGCCTGTTGCCCTGTGCTGCTGCTTCTGATTAAGAGGCAGCAGCGCAGGCTGGCAACAGCCCCTGCCCAGAGAAGGGTCTGAGCTCCTGGGTCCCGGTATGAGCCAGAACAGAGCCAGGCTGCCTGCCCACCTGGCTCCTACTACACTTTAAATGTGGAGCCGCAGCAGGAGTCGGTCCCAGACCCAGCATTCATAGAACCATAGAATACTAGGACTGGAAGGGACCCCGAGAGGTCATCGAGTCCAGTCCCCT
>JANRFK010004149.1:151177486-151191046 GCA_030068395.1 Apalone spinifera
GGGTAACAAGAAAGGTTTCTACAGGCATGTTAGCAATAAGAGAGTGATCAGAGAAGGCGTGGGGCCCTTATTGGATGAGGGAGGTGAAAGATTATGTGGGAAAAGCTGAAGTACTCAATGTTTTCTTTGCCTCTGTCTTCACGGACAAGGTCAGCTCTCAGACTAATGCAATAGGCAACCCAGTATGGGAAGGAGGTGGACAGCCCTTGGTGGGGAAAGAACAGGTTAGGAACTATTTAGAAAAGCTAAACACACACAAATCCATGGGTCCAGATTTAATGCATCCAAGGGCACTGAGGGAGTTGGCAAATGTCATTGCAGAGCTTTTGGCCATTATCTTTGAAAACTTGTGGAGATCGGGAGAGATCTTGGATGACTGGAAAAAGGTAAATGTAGTGCCCATCTTTAAAAAAAGAGAAGAAGGACAATCCAGAAAACTACAGACCAGTCAGCCTTACCTCAGTCCCCGGAAAAATCAAGGAGGGGATGCTCAAGGAATCCATTTTGAAGCACTTGGAAGAGGGGAAAGTGATCAGGAATAGTCAACATGGATTCGTGAAGAGCAAGTCATGCCTGACGAATCTGATTAGCTTCTATGATGAGGTAACCGGCTCTCTGGATATGGAAAAGTCAGTGGATGTGATATACCTTGACTTTAGCAAAGCTTTTGATACGGTCTCCCACAATATTCTTGCCAGCAAGTTCAGGGGGTATGGTTGGATAAATGGACTGTAAGATGGATAGAAAGCTGACTGTCACGCCCAACGGTTAGTGATCAACAGCTCGATGTCAGACTGGCAGGCGGTTTCTAACTGAGTGCCCCAAGGATCAGTTCTAGGACCGGTTTTGTTCAATATCTTTATTAATTACCTGGATGAGGTGATGGATTGCACCCTCAGCAAGTTTGCAGATGATACTAAGCAGATGATACTAGGAGGCGAGGTAGATACACTGGAGGGCAGGGATAGGGTCCAGAGTGACCTAGACAGATTAGAGGACTGAGACAATAGAAATCTGATGAGGTTCAACAAGAGTCCTGCACTTGGGATGGAAGAATCCCAAGCATTGTTACAGGCTGGGGGCTGATTGGCTAAGTAGCAGTTCTGCAGAAAAGGACCTGGGGATTACATGCATGAGAAGCTGGATATGAATCAACAGTGCGCCCTTGTAGCCAAGAAGGCTAATGGCATATTTGTTTGCATTAGGAAGAGCATTGCCAGCAGATCTAGAGACGTGATTATTCCCCTTTATTTGGCTCTGGTGATGCCACATCTGAAATATTGTGTGCAGTTCTGGGCCCCCCACTCTATATATCTATAAAGGATGTGGACACATTGGAGAGGGTCCAGCAGAGGGTGACCAAAATGATTAGGGGGCTGGAGCACATGACCTATGAGGAGAGATGGAGGGATCTGGGTTTGTTTAGTCTACAGAAGAGAAGAGTGAGAGGGGATTTGATAGCAGCCTTCAACTTCCTGAAGGTAGGTTCCAAAGAGGATGGAGAAAGGCTGTTCACAGTAGTGACAGATGGCAGAACAAGGAGCAATGGTCTCAAGTTACAGTGGGAGGAGGTCTAGGTTGGATATTAAAAACTATTTCACTAGGAAGATGGTAAAGCACTTGAATGGGTTACCTAGGGAGGTGGTAGAATCTCCATCCCTAGAGGTTTTTAAGTCTCGATGTGACAAACCCCTGGCTCGGTTGATTTAGTTGGGATTGGTCCTGCCTTGGGCAGGGGGCTGAACTTGATGACCTCCTGAGGTCTTTTCCAGCTCTATGATTCTATGACCCAGTTGACATCACTCAGGCCTAGTCTACACTAGGGTGAAAAAAAAAATCAAACTAAGATACATAACACCAGCTATACAAATAGTACAGCTGGAGTCTACATACCTTAGTTTGACTTACCACAACATCCCAACTGTGAGGTGGTCAATGGGAGAAACTCTCTCATTGACTTCCCCTTTCTCCTCATGACCTAGTGGAATACAAGAGTCAACAGGGGTGCAATCAGTAGTTGATTTAGTGTGGCTTTACTAGACCTGATAAATCGACCTCTGGGAAATCTATCTCCATAGTGTCAATTTCCTGGTAAATGAAGTCGAGACCTTACAAGGGTGTGGATATTTTATGTCTCTATTATGTAGGTAACCAATCTACTGGGTGATGCTTACTGGGTAAGCAGTTTACTGGCAACCCAGCCAGGCTGGAGCAGCCCCTCACCCTCTGTGCAACACTATTGGCCTGGCATGAGTAATCCGTGGCCTGGAGGGCTAGCTGCTTCAGCCCATCCACCGCACTGCAGGCGGAGGATCCCCCATCTGTGGGATTCATAGTTAACCAGTTAACATTTAACTGGTTAACTTTTTTAAATGGGATTTTACATCCCTAAAATAAATAAATAGGAATGACAAAGTAGGTTGCATTGGTAGGGGAGGGCTCTATCTGTGAAAGAAAGTATAATCAAGTATAGTAAAAAAAACTGGAATTAACCCAACTACCACAATCTTTATGGATAGAAATTCCATGATTAAATGTAAGAGTGCAGTATTACTACATATAGTAGCAACCACCATGACTGTGAAATACTCTGGCCGAGAAGAGAAGCTGCAAAAACAGAAAACCCAATAATAATAGGTGATTTCAACTATTTTGATAGGTATGTGTCACCTCAGGTCAGGATGCCAAGATAAAATTTCTAGACACGATTAATGACTGCTTCTTAGAGCAGCTATCCCAGGAACCCACAAGGGAGAAATCATTCCTGATTTTGTCCTAAGTGGGGCACAATATCTGATCCAAGAAGTAAATATAACCAGAGCCTCAGTAACAGCAACCATAGTGTAATTATATTTAACATCTTTGTAGGGAGGAAAACAACAAAGAAAACCAGAACAGTAGCATTTACCTTCAAAAAGGGGAATGACAAGAACGAGAAAGCTAGTTAAATGGAAATTTAAAGGAACAGTCACAAGGGTGAAATGCCTGCATGTTGCAGGTAAACACCATTCCCGAGATTCAAACTATACTACACATTTAAAAAAAAAACAATAAGAGGACCAAAAAATGCTACCTTTGCTAACCAACAAAAAAGGCAGCAACAGGCAAAAAAGAATCCTTTAAAAATTGAAAGCCAAATCCTACTGACAAAAACATAAAGGAACATACTCTGGCAAGTCAAGTGTAAAATATAATTAGGCAAGACAAAAAGAATTTGAAGGACAAATAGCAAGAGACAAATCTAACAGTACTTTTTAAGCACATCAAAAGCAGAAAGCCTGATGTTCAAGCAGTGGGGTCATTAGATGACTGACCTGCTAAAGGAGCACTTAGGAAAGACAAGGTAGTTTTAGAGAAGCTATATGAATTCTCTGCATTAGTCTTCACTGTAACAGATATGAGGCAATTCCAATACCTGAGCCATTTTATTAGGTAATGAAACTGTCCCAGATCAAGATATCAATAGATGAAGTTTGGAAACAAATTGACAAATTAAACAGTAGTAAGTCACCAGGACTAGATGGTATTCACTCAAGAGTACTGAAGGAACTTAAATATGAAATTGCAGAAATATTAACTGTGACATATATCCTCTCTCATAAATCAACTTTTATTGCCAATTTTTAAGAGAAGCACCAGAGACAATCCTGACAATTACAGTTTGGTAAGCCTAACTTCAGTGCCAGGCAAAACAGCTGCAACTATACTAAAAACAGAATTATCAGGCACATACATGAACACAATACTTTGGAAAGTATCAACATGGCTTTTGTAAAAAGAAATCATGCCTCGCAATTCTATTACAATTCTCTAAGGGCATGTCTACACTGCAAGGCAAAAGTCAAATTAAGATACATAACTTCAGTTACATCAGTTGTGTAGCTGAAGTTGAAATAGCTTAATTGGGCTTTGGTGCTGTCTACACAGCAGAAAGTTGGGGGAAAAAAAACCACTCTTCCCTGGACTTTCCTAACTCCTGTGAAATGAGGGTTACAGGAGTTGGAGTAAGAAGTCCTCCATCTCAAAATTATTTCAAAACAACAGCTTGCTGTGTAAACACGCACTATGTTATTTTGAAATAATGTCAATTATTCCAAAATAACACTTCTGTGTAGACGTACCCTCAGAGGGACAACAAACAAGTTGCCATGGGAGATCTAGTGGCTATTGCATACTTGGATTTTCAGAAAGCCTTTGTCAAAGTCCCTCGCAATAAGAACATAAGAACGGCCGTACCGGGTCAGACCAAAGGTCCATCTAGCCCAGTATCCTGTCTGCCGACAGTGGCCAGCACCAGGTGCCCCGGAGGGGGTGGACCGAAGACAATGATCAAGCAATTTGTCTCCTGTCATCCCTCTCCAGCTTCTGACAAACAGAGGCCAAGGACACCGTTTCATCCCCTGGCTAATAGCCTTTTATGGACCTAACCGCCAATAGGCTCTGAAGCAAAGACTCATGGGATAAGGAGGTCTTCTCATGGACCAGTTAGATTAGGAAACAAAGGGTAGAAATAAAAGGTCCATTTTCAAAATAGAAAGCAATAAATACTGGGGGTGGGGGTTCCCTCAAGAATCTGTACTGGGACCAGTAACATTAAGCATATTTCTAAATGCTATGAAAAAGGGGTAAACAGTGGGATGGCTAAGTTTGCAGATTTCAAAATAAGGATGTTAAATATCGGTTAATTTAATAGTCGTTTAACCTCATGAATTCTTATCCATTACTTGACTATTCTATAGTTCCCAGGAGTGGGGCCAGTAGTCAGTGTGCTCCGGCCCCACTCCTGAGGACCACCTGTCACTCTGCATTGCCATGGGTGCCAGGCAGGAGCTGGTCCATGAAGGGAGCCAGTTTAAAAAACAGTCCCTCTCACGGATTAGCTGCTTGTTGCCCCGCGCTGCTGCCTCTGATACAAAGCAGAAGCCAGAACTGAGCCAGGCTGCCTGCCCCAAATGCAGAGCCGCAGTGGAAGTAGGTCTCGGACCCAATGCGAGCCAGGACTGAACTGGGCTGCTGGCCAGCTTACTAAAAAAATTACTGTCAGGAAGGGGGAAAAAGAGTTGTGGTCTATAGCATTAACCTATAAGCTTTTGCTTATCATTTAATCTACTACACTATTACATCCCTAGTCCAAACTGCTAAGAGTTACAAAGGAATCTCACAAAACTGAATGACTGGGCAAAACAAAGACACAATAAATACATGTAGGCAAGCACAAGAGGCATAATCCCAACTATAAAAAAAAAGAGTTGGGATCTAGAATAGCTGTTACCACGCATGAGACAGATCTTGGAATCACAGTGGATAGTATTCTGACACCATCTGTTCAGTGGGAAGTGGCAGTCAAAAAAACTAAATGTTAGGAACCATTAGAAAAGGGATAGTTAAGATGATATATCCATTCCTTGAATACTACATGCAGTTCTGGTCACCCCATCTCAAAAAATACATTAGAATTGAAAAAAAAAGTACAGAGAAGAACAATACAAATTATTAGGGTTATGGAACAGCTTCCCTACAAGTGATTAAAATTCTGGGACTCAGCACCTTAAGAGAGAAGAGATTAAGTGTGCAATAAGATGGAGGATCTAGAAAATCAGGAATGGTATGGAGAAAAATAAAAGAAAATATCTATCCCTTCTATAGCAGAAGAACCAGGGGTCACCACTGAAATTAACTGGTTTAAAACAAATATAAGGAAACACTTCACATGATGCACAGTCAATCTGTGAAAACTGTTGCCAAGGGAATGTTGTGAAGGCCACAATTATAACTGAGTTTTAAAAAACAATTAGCTAAATTCACAGAAAATGACTTTTATCCAGGATGGTCAGGAACCCAACCATATGATGTAGGGATGTTAAAATGCGTGGCTACAGCTGGAAGACAACATACTCGGCTAGATAGACAACTGGTTCAGACATGGCCCAATTTGAGCATTCTTATGTTCTTCAGGTGGATGCTTTTTTCTACTGCAAAAGAAACAGAGAAAGCTCACAACACACACACAAAAATATTCGGCTTGTTTTTACAGTTAGATCTTCTCACTCCTATGGCATCCACTGAGCAGATAAATGGCAACAAACAAAAAGAACTTTAAGTCACAGCGTAAAATTGACGGGATTCTTGATAGTTATACTACTGCTCACAGCAGGGTGGATAAAAATCCATGAGGCGTTTTAGTTTAAAAAAAAAAAGAAGTCCAATTTAAGTCAATAAAAGACTAAATTTCTCTCCCCTTTAAAAAAATTACAAGTAAATTTCATCACAAACATGCTAAACCTACATTTATTCTCATAAAAATGAATTAATGTCTCTAATCTATCCAGACGAAATACCAACTCTTGCTTCTCGAACCTTCTGGGTTTTCAGTTTCACAACAGACTGGAGTCATATGTGAAATGACACAGGTTGGACAGGACAGTTGCTGATCTATGCTTATGTGCTGGTGAAGCTGGGCCAAGCAAGGCTGAGGAATTAGTTAAGACACTGTCTTAAAGTCAGACAATATATATGAAAGTAGGCAGAGTATAAAGCAGGGGTCAGCAACCTATGGCTCAGTACTGAATCAAATATCACTCTTTTGTCATTCCCAAAATACATGCAACTTTTTAAATTAAAATGAAAAATTCAAAATTTTAAAAACATAAAAACATACGTTTTTAAAGTAGATAAGAGCATGCTGTAGGGGAGGTGGAGATGTGTGTGCACTCCCAGCCGGGATAGTGAGAGGAACTGGAGGTGGCAGATGCCTCCATCTGGCCACAGTCACCCGACTAACCACCATGCTTCTGGGGCAGATCCTATGGCCGAGACTTGGTAGCCCTGTGACTACTGCAATGGTCCAGCTTGGGTTCCAGCGACAGCAGCCTGGTCAACAAAGCCTCAGTTGGGGCCAGCCCCTATCTGGCCATGGCATCCTGTCACCGGCCCTGATCCTGGGGCTGGCCCCGCAATCAGGCCTCCATCTGGCTGCAGACAGGGCTGATGGCAGCCCCCTTCCTGCTGCAACATGAGTAGGATGACAGGCCACAATATGGCTGCAGCGATCCTGGTCCAGCCCTTCATCCAGCCATTGCTGCCCAGTGCAGCAGCCTGTCCCTGGCCAGGTAAGGTAATCTGGCCCCTAGGCCGCCCCCACATACTCTACTTCCCATCCTCAGCAACCTGTCCTGCCTCCTGCACCTCCCACACACCAACCCCCTGCCCTGAGCCCCTCACAAACCCCAATCCTGACTCCTGCACCCCCACATCCACAAACTGCTACTGCTGTTGGGGGTGAAGTCCCATTAAATAAAGTCTCTGAGTACACTGTTTTATTTATTCTATTATTAATCATCATGTCAATTATTAATATTAAGTTATATATATTTTCAGTCATGCAAATGGGCATTCTTATACTGGCTCTTTGTTGACCACTTCTTCCAAATTTCGATGTAATTTGGCTCTTTGGTTTGAAAAGGTTACTAACCCCTGGTATAAAGGAACAGGGGAGTGGACTGGAAAGAAAAGAAGAAAATATTATTCTGTTCAGTAAACTCACAGCTTCCTATATTCATACACACAAACACACACATACACTTTTGCCACAGAAAAACTGCCATGTTTTCTGAGTGTAAGAAAGACTATCTGGGAATATTTTGAAGAAATTCCTTCCCTGGGTGAAAAAGGAAAACATGTCAAATGTAAGTAGTGCAAGAAGCTGATGCACGGCCTAGTTGCAAGAATTAAAAATCATAAGGAAAACTGCTTACTGGGAGAATATGTTGTGTATATGTATGAACAATCTGGATCAATTGGTTAGTAACTTAAATAATTCACCTTGTGATGGATCATTCTTCAAGACTCTATGTCTTTTAATATAAGTGATTTAACAAGTAAATTCCCAAACTGTTTGCTATATTGGATGTTGCTAGAAAAAGTTTATTTTAGCTAATCATTATAGCTTAATTAAATTAACAAGCTTTAGACTCTATCACCCAAACATACAGTACAGAAAGCTGCAGTTAGAGAAATCTAGAGTTGCCAGTTGCCACTGGATGTCATTTTTTTATTTTACATTACATAATACGTGCCCCTTATTTTGGAACAACATGACTAGGGATGTTAAATATCAACTAATCGAATAGTTGATGGATTTTGCATTGACTATTTGATTAGTCGATAAGGCACCTCTGCCTTTGAAGTGTAACTTCAAAGGAAAAAGCACTGTGTGGAGTCCAGAGTCAGCTAGGAACTCCCCAGCTGACCCCAGGCTCCGTGCAGTGCTGTCGCTTTGAAATGCCACATGCAGCCCACAGTCTGGCCCCAGGCTCCAAGCAGTGCTGCTGCTTTGAAGTACCCCATCCTTTTCCCCCATCTTTCTGACAGAGGCAGCTAAGAGGGGCCATTTGCTTATCAGATAGTCGACCAGTCCTTCACATCCCTAATCATGCCCACAGACCGTACGAGTGATGCCATAAGTTGGTCACGATTTTACTTCAGCATAAGTCAGCATTCTCAAGGGAACCCTATTCTATACTTATTTTTCCTCAAAAAACAGAAGTGCCAGTGAGTTCAATGGGGCTTGCTCCTAAAGGAAGTGCATTCAGTCTTAGCTTTTCTGGCAATCTAGAATTGGATCTGCATCCTTGTTGAAAAATGTAAATGATTAACTGAATAACAGAGTGAGAACAACTGAGAAGAATGGGTATTCAAATCATTTTTTAATTTTGTTTCAGGATCCCCTTTAACCATAAGTTACTTTGACTATCTGCAATAACTTCGGAGTCATCCATTGGCACATTTAGCAGTAGTGCTATAACTAAACATATTTTAGAGAACAAGAGTATCAGTAGCAAGCAAAGGATTTAAATCATCCATAAAACCACCACCATGAATGGGTTTGTGGTAAGAACCAGCATATACCAACAAGATAACATCCATGAAATCGTTGCTCGATTCATTTATTCCACAAATTCTCTTTTGTGCACTGTAAATAAGAACTTTGTAATAACTCAATTACTTCAATATTCAGGCTACACTCCACCTGATAGAGCAAACTTTGGTGGAAGGTTGCAAGATACAGCATATGAGAAGGATCTTGAACAGTGTGTAAGAAATACTGAGAGGAAGTTTGCCAGTTTAAGCCTTGCTGGGTGAGCACTGTACACAATAATCCAATAACGTGCCTGTGTGACAATAGATGATGGGGTTGCATATCTTTCAGAAACAATAGATACATCAAGCCACACAACAGAATATTTTTTAAAAAGTGGCAGTGAAAGCTGTAATATACTGTGACCAAAAATTGAACTGTCACATGTGCAGTTTTGACAAAGATCATGCTGCAAACATGGCAAAGATGAAGAAACTTAGAAGAAACAGAAGGATGGTCCTTAATAACATGACTGCAGTGCTCATTTAATATATCTTTTAGACAAAGACTTAAGTGTGTCTTCTCCAAAAATAAAAGAAAATGTCGTGAAGTTGCAAAATGCTTTTGTTGACAACCATTTTGCTTCAGCTTCACTGAAGAGAGCAGGAGGATTCAAACTAACTCTCTCTCCAGATGGTCTGTGGCTGACTGTTTTGAACAATGTATTAAGAATTGGCCTATTTTCATACAACTTTGTGAAGAAAGCCATGATAAAATAGAAATATCTCATCCAAAATATCTAATGTTGGAATAAAGAGAAATGTAGAAGATATGCTCAGTAGGCTGAAGGCTATATCCATAGCCTTAAACAAACTTTAAGAGAAATTCTGCTGCGTTGCTGATCCTGTCGAAATTTGAAAGACACTTCAAGAGACACTGACTAAAGAAACAATAAATATGTGACTGGATCAAGTACTATTCCACCTCATTTTCTTGCAATCTTCTTGACCCCAGAAATAAAGATAGATGCCTAACTTCTGAAGGAAATGCTACTGTCATGGCACAAGCATCTCAAAAATCACTCAGTTATCCCAGTCTTAATAAATTTTAGGGCTGGAGTAAAACCATCTAAACTAGTGATGGACAACCAAAAATAGAGAGGGGGCTATATGAATGGCCCTCCTTCACCTCAGTGGGCTGCAGCAACCCGCATTCCACTGGGGTTCCACCTGCAACCCCATCCCTCCACCCCCTCTGCCTCTCACATACTGGGCACCGAAGCTGCACACTTCCTATTAGGGAAGTTAAAAATAGCGTGTAATTGAATAGTCATGTAACCAGATGAAATTTTAGCAGTTACACCACTATTCGATAGTTCCCAGAGGCAGGACCAGCAGCCAATGTGCTATCAAAGGCAGCAGCATGGGGCGGCAGGCGGGAGCTGATCCGTGAAGGGAGTCGTTTAAAAACGGTTTCCCACACCAACCAGCTCCATCTACCACCCCACACTGCAACCTTTGCCACCACCCCCCCCCCCCCCCCCCCCCCCCCCCCCCCCCCCCCCCCCCCCCCCCCCCCCCCCCCACACACACACAGACAGGGGCTGCTGCTGTGGAGAACCCTCTGTTCACAGGGAGCTCAGACTTCCCCATGAACAGAGTCTGCTGCCACCACATGCTTCTGCTTCTGTATCAGGTGAGCCTGGCCACCACAGACAGAGGCTGCTTCACAGCAGCCTCTCCTACCCTCTCCCCCCGGCACTGCTGACTTAGAGAAGCAGCAGCACAAGGCAGGGGGAAGGGGAGTCAGGCAGCACCGCAGAGCTGGTGCTGGAGGGAACCACGTTTTAAGCCAGTTCCCCCCAGCATTGGCTCCTGCCTGCCCTGGCCTCCCACTGCCTCTGTAGAAGGTACCAAGAAGGGGGGGTAGGTGGGTACATGGAGGTAGCATGTAAGGGGAGCCTGCTTGAAAGCCAGCTCCAAGTACATATTGGCTCCCGCCTGCCCCCCCTCACACTCCATGCTGCTACCTCTATCAGAAGCAGCAGCATGGGGGCGGGGAGGAAAGAGGGATGCAGGGAGATCCACCAGTGCTCGTGGGGAGCCTGCTTAAAGCCAGCTCCTCTCCAGCAACAGCTCCCCTCCCCACTTGCAGCCTCTAGTACTGGGCTACTGTAGCCTAGGCTTATCGGTTAATCATGCAGTTGTCCACACATTGACATCCCTACTTCCTACAACTCCTCCCTCCTTCCCAACACTTTTGGGGCATGCAAATCACCTGATCTGTGTTCCATACGTGCTCCTCCCACTTCCTCCCAGAAACTGAACAGCTGCAAAAAAAGCAGGGAGAGGAAGGAGAAGGAGCAGGGATGAAGCGTCAATCAGGTGATTCACATGTTCAGAAAGTGCTGGGAGGGAAAAAGAGAAGGAGGTGAGAAGACTAGAAAATATGGGGCTCCGGCATATGAAGCATGTGGGGGAAGGGAGCAGATAAAGGGTCTGCAGGCTGCAAGTGGAGCCCCAGTGGGCCGCATGCAGCTCCTGAGCTGCAGTTTACCCACCACTGATCTACTCAGTACAAGCTTACTGATAATGTTGTGAACAAAGTCACTCCTTTGAATTGGTGTAAATCATTATCCAGGCACTTTGAAACAAAAGTTCCTTCAGTTGCTAAGCCAACTTTTCACAGCAGCACTTGCTTTTACAATTTTAAGAGTAGAGCAGTACAGTAATAAATTCAAATGTCATGTGTTTCAGAAGAAACTACTACTAATTCTTATTCAGGTCTATAAGTGATATGGATCAATGGAAAAACACAACATTCCAGTGATGGGAGACAATAGATATTTAATACATATATAGCACATTTCATCTGAAAAGTTAAGAGGTTAAATAATTTATGTATTAAGTAGCAATGGAAACAGAATCCTGGTCCTCCAAGTCCCATATCCTATTGCTGGTCCATGACCCTTCCTCCTGGGAAGGCTGAATAGTCAGCTGCTAGGAAGGACTACATACAGTTACTGGCTAGCCATTCTAAGACTTTGTCTACAATTGCACTCTTCTAAGCAATATTTTTGTTAATCACTGTCGTGAAAAAACACCCCCCAAACCAATGTTTCACCAAGAAAAGCATTAGTGTGCACAGCTCTATGTCACTGGAAGATATTCTCACGCTGACCTATCTACTCCTGTTTATTGGGAGGGTGCTTTAATCTCCCGCCAGCATACAGCAGCTACACAGGAGACCTGACAGCAGTGCAGCTTTAGTAGTACAGCTGTACCATTATAAGGTCCACAGTGTAGTCATAGCCTAATACCTGCAACATTATTGAGTACGAGAAAATTTATTGCTTAACTATCTCTAAGATCATTGTCAGATGCTAAAAAGCATTCAACCCTGGGAGTAGACTAGAGTCCTTACTAATTCCTCACTTTTGTGGGAGATGCAGGAATTAATGGTTCTCCCATTTCTAGATATTACTTCTAAGCATCCACTCTTGTCAAATGCAGATTTTCTGTGTGGCTTTAAACAAACTAACCAGTGGCTACCATACAGTTTTGACTTGGACCTCGCTATCCTTGGTAAGGTTAATTATGGAAAATAAACTTGGCCCACCCAAGAAAAACATCAATGTTTTCAATCAAAAGAGAGAAGCAGGCCATGGAAACAGAAAAATCAACCTCAAGTTAACTACAAGTTTTTAATCCACAATTGGGAAACAATAGCCAAACAGGTATAAATATTTCCAAACTAAGAAATGGGACCACCTATGTGAATCAAGTTAAGCACATGCATGTGTCTGCCAGACTGGGGCTTAATATAACAACTTCTTCCTAACTTCCAACCACTACCCCAAAAATATCAACTCCAAACATTTCTAGACTTTTGAGTCAAGAGGATAGAGTATTTAGGCCTCAATCCTACAAGTGCAATGGCTATCCAATCACACAGGATCTGTGCAAATGCTGCTGTAGGACTACAGAAAATGTTGGCTTATTCCAGTACCACAGGAAATAAAGTTAGCCATGGAAATTAGGAACAGAGAGGAAGAATGACTGAAAACACTGCAAAATTGTCAAGCCAAACAATCTGGGGGGAAAATGCCTAGTAATCTGAGCACAGGATTAGGAATCAGACACTAGAAAAAGGCATGGGATTTAGGATAAGTCTGTCCATTTCTCCAGAGTCTTTGGCTACTTCTGCACTAGTGAACTTACAGTACAGATGTACCAATGCAGTTGAGCCACTATAAGCTGGCTTGTGTAGCCACATTATGGCAAAGGGAAAGAGAGCTCTTCAGTTGACATAAAACCTTATCAATGAGCAGCAGTAGCTGTCAGGAGAAGTTATCCCACGAATGGTGCACACTACCATTTAAGCTGGCAAAACTTTCACACCCTTACGTTTTGCAGGTACAAATGGTAATGGGAAGATGGCCTAAGAATACCTGAATCGCTCCCTGCCCCCCATGCATGCGCACACACACACACACACATTATAACAAATAATTAAAACATAAAACAGATAGAATAGAGAAAACGTTTTCAATCTGGAACTGAACTACTCATCACCAGCGCTAGACGCTTTAAAAATAATGTTCTCAAGCAAGTCCCGGGAAAGCTCCTGAGACTGTTTCAGGGAAACAAAAAATAAGGCAAAATCCATCCCAATGAGCAAAGAAACTATTTTAACAGATATCC
>JANRFK010004149.1:151203632-151220441 GCA_030068395.1 Apalone spinifera
ATTATCACCCCTAATGTCATTACCTCATAGAAACTTCCCCTATTATCACCCCTATGTTATTACTGAAGTGCAATCAATACGCACTTCACTTCACATGTCTTAGCATTACATGCATGTCATGTTAATAATACTGGTAGGAGTAAACAGAAGGAAACCAGCAGAATCTGGCAACCCCACAACAGTAAACAAAATGTCTTCAGGGCCACAGGTAGAATCCTGATGGGCTGCACCATTGCCTTATCTCCACTGAATGCTGACAAGAGAATTACTTAACATTTTAATTTTTAAAATACTGTCCAGAAGAGAGAAGCCATTTCTGGAGGAAGTCATGCAAAACAAGTGGGTATGGAATTCTGAGCCAAGTGTACTCCTGTATGGACTCTACTTCTGCCTTAGTAAGAAGGTTCAGTATCAGGGTCCTATCACCAAATATGCTCTTATCCCAGTCTGAGTCTGAGGTTAACCAGCAGTGCTATGTGGCCATTTTGTCTGATTTTGAATGGTTAATTAATCTTTCAGGTAGTTAGAGCCTAACTATGAAGTCAGTGTAGAAACAGATAGGAAGGCAATTTAGGTCCAACTTTACTGTAGAGACAAATTCTGCCTGGACTTACACTATTAAGTCAATGGAGATGCACAGAATATAAATATCACAGAATCTATACTCTAGAGGTTCTGCTGAAGAAAAACAGAAAAGAGGCATGAATAGAAAAGGAAGAACAAATGTCCTTACTCCAGCAAAGCTTCCCACAAACTGGGAGTTTTTCAGGATCAGGTCTGAAAGTGAGAAGATAGGAAAGGTGGAAGAAGAGGGTTGAGATACCTCATAGGGGAATATACCAAGTGAAAGCTGTAATTTTGATCTGTGCTGGTGTATAGAATGAGTGGATTGAGGCATTAGGAATGGATTATATCTTGCAGAAGTTCCAACAACTAATACAAGCAGTACATGTGGATAGATAGCACCAAGGTTGGAAGGATTGCAAACAATTTGGAATATAGGATTAGAATTCAAAATGACCTTGGCAAATCAGAGACTTGGTCTAAGACAACAAGATGAAATTTAATAAAAACAAATGTAAAGTACTAAATGCACAATTACTAAATGGAAAATAACCAGCTAAGTAAAAGGATCTGGGGCTTATAGTGATTATCAAATGGAATGAGTCAATAATATGAGCAGTTGTGCAAAAGGCTAATATTCTAAGATATATTAACTGAAGTGTTCTGTCAGACATGGAGGTAACTGTCCGACTTTACTCTGCACTAGTGAAGCTTCAGCTGAAGCACTGTATTTAATACTGGGTGCTGCACTTTAGGAAAGATGCGGACAAACTGGAGAGTCCAGAGGACAGCAACAAAAATGGTAATAAGTGTAGAAAACCTGACCTATGAGGAATGGTTAAAACAATTGGGCATGGTTAGTTCTGAAGAAAAGACGATCCTGAGGGGCAGGAGCTGAAATATGTTAAGGGCTGATATATGACTATATATTATTATTTGCTATGTATGTATTTCAGTGAAATAAAGATATTATTTTAGATATTATTTAAGTGAAATAAAGATATTATTATTATTTTAGAACAGTTGTCAAGTGTTTTTGAAAGATCTGTTAAAATTGCAAACAAAAAGAGGAAACACACCAGAACAATCCATCTGACCTATCCACTAGATCTACCCATCCCTCAGCCTGTAACCCCTTACCAAACGTTCTGTACTGTCTTCTATTTATTATCTTTCAGTGTAGTTACATGCTTACAGTGCATTTTTTATCTGTATCACTTTTTATATTCTGATTATGTAACTGTACCAATTACATAACTGTACAGTTGATAAACGTAGGATTTGTCTAAGGATCAACACAGAGCCTCTGCTGTCAAGCCCCTAACAGATTCTCCCTGTCAGCCAGCATGTAGAAAGCTGCTGTTCATATTACATAGCAGTCCAGCATGTATACTCTGCCCAGGCATGTGTAATAAATAATTCACCACAAGTCTTTTACATAGATTGGTGTCCATTGCACAATATAATGTCACCAAGAGAAAACACGGCCAGCATAGTATCTTGGCATAACCATTCCATACAGAGTGTAAAAATCCAACGAATTAAAATTTAACCGGTTATCTCTCTTGGGGGCTGGGGACTTGCCAGCTCTTTGTTGTATTTGGTCAGCGATTCCTGATTTGGCACCGCTGTCTCTTCTCTCCCAGTGGGCCCCCCTCGCTACTGTCGTCAGGCGTCTGACCCGCTGCATTTAGTGTGACTGTGCATTAACCACTCTGCTGCATGAGGCTTTTTAACGTGCCACTTATGTCTGTTATAGTCCAATGCGGCTAATTACAAAGGACAAGACAATGCCGGCGGCCCCTTTCAAAGCACCTGGAATATTGTCCCCCCTCCCCTCAAGCGCCCGCCCCTTCCCGCCCTCCCCAGAGTGGCTCCTTTGTGAGTTTCCTAGAAGGAGGCGAGGCAGCCGCAGGGAGCAGAGCGAGGGACGCGCTGCCGGCCGGGGATGACAGTGACACGCAAGCCACCGCCCGGCGGGGAGGAGTGGCCCAGTCACCCCCTGCCTGACAGTGTATCGGGTGTTCAGAGCCAGGAAGACACGGGAGCGGGGTGGGCGAGCGGGCCGTGCCGGCCTCACAAATCAATGGCTCTCCCCGCCCAAGCCGCCCGGCGCTGCAGCCCGCTGCGCTTCAATCATTAACCGGCGGGGAAGGTGCGCGCGGAACCGGAGCAGCGCATCACTGCCCCGGGGGCCACGCCGGGCACGGCTCGGTCTCCTCCAGCGGCAGGGGCTGAACTACCGCGAGGCTGGGTGGGCTCCTCTGCAGGAGGAGCTGCCGCCGCGCGTTGGCTGGGGCGATGCCGCTGCTGCAATGAGTGATGCTGGCGGGGGGAGGCGGGGGAGCAGCACAAATCCGCTGCAATTCCTCCTCCGGCGGCAGCCAGCAAAGCGGCTTTTCCTGCGCCGGTCCTGCTCCAGCTGGGCTGCAGCGGCTCCGGGGCCTCCCCCCACCGCCGCCCCTGCAGAAGCGCTGCCGGCCGAGGGGCCACCATGCCCGGAGGGCGGGCAGCGAAGGACCAGGCGCTTCCCCCACCCTCCTCCGCCCCCTTGCTGCGCTGGGACGAGGTGCCCGATGACTTCGTGGAGTGCTTCATCCTGTCGGGCTACCGGCGGCTGCACTGCAGCGCCCAGGAGTGCCTGGCCTCCGTGCTGCAGCCTACCAACGAGACGCTCAACTTCTGGACCCACTTCATCCCCCTGCTCCTCTTCCTGAGCAAGTTCTGCCGCCTCTTCTTCCTGAGCGGCGCCGGCGAGCTGCCCTTCCACCATCCTTTCCTGCTGCCCCTCTGGTGCTACGCCTCTGGCGTCCTGCTCACGTTTGCCATGAGCTGCACGGCCCATGTGTTCAGCTGCCTCTCGCTGCGCCTGCGCGCCGCCTTCTTCTACCTGGACTACGCCTCCATCAGCTACTACGGCTTCGCCAGCACCGTGGCTTACTCCTACTACCTGCTGCCCGGCCTGCGCCTGCTGGACGCGCGAGCCCTGAGCCGCTACCTGCAGCAGCGCCTGGGCTGGCAGCTGGACTGCAGCCTCCCCATCGCCCTCTATAGCGCGCTGGTGCTGCCCGTGGCCTTTGTGCTGGCGGTCACCTGCACCGTGGCGTGCTGCAAGAGCCGCTCCGAGTGGTGCGCCTACCCCTTCGCCATCCGGACCTTCGTCTTCGCCATGCCCCTCAGCATGGCCTGCCCCATCATGCTGGAGAGCTTCCTCTTCGACCTGCGGGGCCACAACCCCACTCTCTTCGTCTACTTCTACAGGCGCTACTTCTGGCTCCTGGTAGCGGCTTTCTTCAACATCAGCAAGATCCCCGAGAGGATCCAGCCGGGGCTGTTCGACATCATCGGGCACAGCCACCAGCTCTTCCACATCTTCACCTTCCTCAGCATCTATGACCAGATGTACTATATAGAGGAAGGGCTGCTGCAATTCCTCAAATCCCCCCCTGCCTCCCCAACCTTCCTAGGCACCATCGGATACATGCTGCTCTTAATACTTTGCCTGGGAATGGTCATACGGAAATTTTTGAACGTTGCAGATCTCTGCAAACAGAAGTAGGCAGCCAGGTATATTTTTTCCTTTAGCGATTCTGTTCTTGTTCTTTTTAGAGGATGCTGCAAAAATTTAGGTGAAAAAAATCTACAAAGGAGCCTGGTACCTTTCTATTGAAAGTGACAAGAGGAAACAACCAATCACTGAACTGCTAGAATACTATTATTCTTAAAATGACTAGTTTCCCAAGGGAAGCAATCAAGCACTATTGTTTAAACTACTCTTACATTGTTGTTTAGGACACAAGGTGAAACCATTTAGCACTATTGTTTAATCTGCTAGAAAAAAAATTGCATGAACTTTGAAGGCCCTTTTACTAACTCTAGACTGTTTAGAAGAGTATTGAAATCAGCAATATATATACCGGCAGTTTGGGCACCATGATTATATCCACAGATTTTTTATCAAGTCCTGTGTGGAATTCCCTGGCAGATTATGCACTGAAGTTATTCTTCTGTGCTACTGTAATAGTCTTTTGAAATCACATGCACTGGAACTGGATTTGAAATGCAAACTAGCTGACAGCTATTGATGATTTCCCCCTCCTCCCCCCAGTGTTACAGCTTCTGTAGCAACCAAGCTATAGTTAAGATTTTAGAGAGAGAGGTAAAACAACTGCAAACTGTTATGGAGCTATAATTTGATCAAGAGATTTTGGTGAGACTCTGTGATTGAAGCTTGAATGGTTGGTGTAGTATCTCAAGTCAAAGTAGAAATACAGGATCATATTCTTAGCTGCACATTTCCATTGAAGCCAGTAGGCCAGAAGAGGATCATACCCACAGAACCAAAACCTAGTTCCCTGCATTGAATTCAGTAGGAGTTTTGTGAAGGTAAGGAGAGCATGATTTTGCCCAAAGACCCTAATTAAGATCTGATTTATTTTTTAAAGCTATGAAATATAGTGACCTAATTTCTGCTTCCCCTCTTCTGCTCTTCAGGTAATTAGGGCCAGATTCTGTCATCCTTGACTACTTGTAGAATGAGATACTACTGAATATGCATAGAACTACTGAACATGTTCTAGGAGGCAGAATCTGGCTCTAGATAAATAGTATTATATTTTGACATCTTTTAATCCAATTTACCTCTGCAGCACCTGGACATTTTAAAGCCCTACCTAAGTGGCTGTGCTGCGGATGTTTCAGAGGCCAGAAGTTTTCATTAGGTAACTCTTCCAGTTTACAGGTTAACACCACCACATCCATGAATATTTAAAAAATACAGATGTGCTGTGTCTATGCACAGCAACCCAGGTATTATCAGCAAAGCAACATACTGTTGATACTAATAAAGGATTTGTAGTTTATAAACAGGGTTTTAAACAGAAATATTTTAAAGTTTTTTAATTGGAGAAACAAGCATGCAATAATATAATCAAGGATATTATGGTCAACATTCAGGAGACAAGCTACTTGTTATGCACCATTTTCAAAATGTATGATGGTGCTCTTCTAGTCTTATATTGCACAATAACTTAATTGCTCTTTATACAGGACAGATTCAGCATTACCTAGGGAAATACATTTCTGATGAGTATATGGGACCCAATCTTGTAATGAATATTGGGAGCCCAGTCTTGTTTTCCTGATTTAGGAAAAATTCCCAGCGAGTGTTTTGGTTGATTAGGGATTGCAGGATCAAGCCCTGAATTTGAGGTTGCAGTCTTCACACAAACATGATTTTGAAGGCTGAATGCATCAGTGACTCTCATCTATAGAGGGAGCTTCTATGATGTTTCTCAGGGTACCCAGGACAGCCACCTTGTTATTCCCCTGTCTCCAGTGTGGGAAAAACTTGCTTGTGCTTAACTGGGGTCAGCTCCTTCATACTACCAGCCTGTTAGCCACCCAGACACTTTCCTCTGGGCTATACCAGCCCTTACTTTACCTTGCAGGCTAACAATAGCTATATCCCAGTATCTAAGCCCCTTTGAAGTGTTCCTTTGTAATATCCAACCCTTTTTCCACTAAATTCTCACAGAAATACCAGGTCTGCTGTCCCCAATGGAACAGTGTACACACCAGCGGTATAAGTCAGCACAAGATTAGCACCTTGCTTAACACCACAGCACTAAGATATATTTATTGTGAAAAACAACCATACATTTATTAGCAAAGATTCAAGAGGTAGTGAGTAAGGGTAATGGAAACACAAGGGTTACATATAAAACAAATGCATAACACACATTCTAGAGACAATTAGCTTAACCTCCTTGTCTAATGAAGTTTCTGGTTCAAAGCCTTTTTCAACATCTTCGATGAAGCCTGGTTCTGATCCTATTTTCATAAATGCATACACATTGCCCATTTACTTCCTAAATACAGAATGGTGAGATAGCTACTTTGTTCCCCAAATATAGCCCAGCAAATCTTTGAGGTATCTCTCAAGATAAGGAAAAACAACAAATAGTCTAGTCGCACCATAAAGACTAATAAAACATGTAGATGGTATCATGGACTTTTGTGGGCGTAACCCACTTCTTCAGATGACTGGAGTATCAGAAGTCCAGATCCAGATCCCCTGCTGTATTTCTCTATGAGTTTTTTCCTGAAATTCTTGCAATCCTTCATCTGAATTCAGCTTAAATTGGTGATGGAAGATCCATTGCGAATGAGATAATACTTAATTTACATGTCAACAGAGAATGGATAAAACATCTCTTGTCTGACAGGAAGCTTGTCTCCAATCTTGCTGTGATACAGACTTTAAGAACATATTTTCAGTATATATACAGAACTCCTTACATAGTATTTATACATACATTTCACAACCACAATGAGCAGTGTGACCCAGGTTTTCATTTAAGACCCTATGTAACATTCTTTGGTGAACCAGAATATGCATTCCAGAATCAGGATAATCTTGTACCCCCTTTCCAGTTGGCATTAAGGGATCTTGGATCACTCTATGCACCACCACTCTGATAATGGGGGTAGATTTCCAAAGACAGAATGCTCCACTAAAAGTCAATAAAATTGGCACATTTAAATTGCCATTTATGCTTTGCACATTTTTCCCAGAATGCTTATCACTAAGGTCCTTTATGCCTGAGCAGAAGCAGATCTTTTCCAGTGTGACTATCTTTTTAGATCCCTTGGTCCAATGACTTCTGCTCTTCTTCAGCTGGCAATCTTTATGCACCCAAAACTTTCATTGAAGTCAGAGTGTTTCAGTTGGGATGAAAACTACAGCTATCATGAGTTCAGGCTGCTTGAATCCATAGGTAAATTCTCTTCACTGCCTACTTTTGGGGTTAAAAAACAACAATGGTCCAGTAGCACCTTAAAGACTAAAAAAATCATCTGAAGAAGTAGGTTGTACCCACGAAAGCTCATGATACTATTTATATAAATTTGTTAGTCTGTAAGGTGTTACAGGACCATTGTTGTTTTTTTAGCTACAGATTAACATGGCTTCCCCTCTGATACTTTTGAGGTTGTTTACAACAGAGAATGCATCTTCCCCATTCCATGATATTAATCTGGTGATAACTGAGGCATGATGGGTCAATGAGATGGGTTTTTCTCATGACCCAAGATGTGGATAATAGAAGGACAAGGGGACCCATTCACCTTCTTTCCCTATATATATTTTTTACAGTTTGTAGTTTTGGTTTTAGTGAGCTACAATTTAATAAAATGTGGCCCACACAAAGATATCACATTCATTCTGTGTCAGCCATGGGGCTCCTAGTACATCATTTGTGGAATCACAAAGCATGTGATTAAGTTGTGTAAATCCATGGTCCCCAAACTGTGGTCCAGGAGTATTTATTGATAGTCTGTAGACAGCAGGCTGGTCCCATGTGATTGTTTCCTTGTTTCCAGCTGCTAAACCACAGTAAAAGATGCTAAAACCTACATTAAACACTCTCCTGATCTTTCTATATAAATGATTATATTTGCCCCAGTGGTGTTACTCAATTGCCAGTAACACAGGAGGTGGTCTGCACAATAGCCAATAGGAGGGGAGACTGGCTCTGAGACATTCTATTTAAAAGTATTTCACACTCTGAAAAGTTTTGAAAATCCTTTAACAAATACAAAGCCAGCTCTTGCAGCTGTACCATACTCCACACTCTCCCACTTCCAAGGGAGTTTTGAGTGTGGAGCCTCTGCAGGATCTGGCGCATGGCACAGTTAGAACATCTCCAGATATTATGCACATACACTGTGGCTGTATATAGACTGGCCAGTTTTTGCAGAAAATCAGCCGCTTTTGCGCAAAAACTTGCCAGCTGTCTACACTGGCCACTTGATTTCTGCAAAAGCACTGACTTCCTACTGTATGAAATCAGTGCTTCTTGAGGAAAAGCTTTGATGCTCCCGTTCGGGCAAAAGTCCCTTTTGCGCAAAACTTTTGCGCAAAAGGGCCAGTGTAGACAGCTGAGATTTGTTTTGCGCAAAAGAGCGTCTAGATTGGCTACGGACGCTTTTCCGCAAAAAGTGCTTTTGCGGAAAAGTGTCAGCGCCAATCTAGACGCTCTTTTTCCGAAAATGCTTTTAACAGAAAACTTTTCCGTTAAAAGCATTTGCGGAAAATCATGCCAGTCTAGACGTAGCCTGTGAGTTTGAAATTATTATGTTAAGAACAAAGCTGATGTTTCAGATGCGATGCATCCACTTTAAAAGAAAATATTTTTAGCAGTGAGATGGCTCATCCAAGCTTCAAAATAAATTATTTCTTTTAAAGATTTTTAAGAGATGGAATTAGAGCCTCCAACCAGCATTTAAGAAATGTACAAGAAATCAGGCCAGGGAGAACAGCTCACAATGCTAACAGACAGCTCAGAAATAGCTGAGTGTAAGCTAATTGTAGAGAAAGTCTTTAAACCATACTACATAATACGTTTTATTTGTGCTTGTGTCAGTAACAATGTAGAGGGCATCTTGAGAAGCAATGTCAGAAAGGCCATGGCTAACTTGTAAAAATACATTTGATATTTGCAGTTAGGCTATGTGAGATCATCTATATATATCCCAATTACAACAGTATATGGGGTTGGATTATCTATGGCTGCAAGTATAACTGGAATCTTATTTTCATTCATAAATGGTGGCTGTGAATCCCACCTGATATACAGATTTGTGCTCAAAAAGGCTCCCAAGGAAATATTCAGAACATTTCTTCATTCCTAAACATCTGTATTTCAGAAAAGTTTTGATGTGTATCTTAGCATCTTGAGAAGCAATGTCAAGACCAGCTGTAGAATTATTTATGAATGCTAATGGCAAGTGCAACTTTCTGATTTTCTGTACTCTCAGTGCACTGGATATATCAAAAGGGTGAATATGTACAGGTAGGTCTACCTAGCTTTTCAGTATTATAACTAATTTGTTTTAAATGCAGATTAATATTTTATGGTTCTAATGAGAATTGCCACATTTCTCTGCAGAATTTCTAGGGAACTGTTACTTGAATGTCTATATTCATTTGTTGGAGGACACATGTAGATGATACAATATATTTGATGGCCAGTTTTTAATGAATATAGATAAAATATAATTGAGTTAGGGAGGCTAAAAGTGGGACAAGCCATCCTCAGATATGGGACCCATTCCTGCTCTCATTAAGTGAATGGCAAAACTTCTACTGGCTTTAAGCAGGAGCCACCCCCTTGGCTTTCATATATACAAAAGAGAAATCAGTGCATGATTCTACAGTCATGTCCAAATCTGGATGCAGGTCTGCTCTCTGATAGCTATGAACTTTAGAGGCATTTTAGGGGACAACATCTAGCAGGGCATTGAACAGGCACCTGCCACAAAACTCACTCCAAGCACAGGGAGCAGAAAATGAAAGATTTCAGCTCCAATCCGTATGAGCAGGTACTTCTCAGACCTTACGTGAAAGGAATCATGGAGGGATGGGGTTTGGGGCTCAGAAAGAAGTATGTCCTATGCATTTTATAAGCATTTCCTTTCATGTCCCAGCAGTGGTCCCTATCCTGACACACTTATGCAAGTGTGCACAGATCACTTGGGGCTGCTGCTACACAGAATGTTGGTGCACAAGTGCATTATTTTGTAATTAATGAATGGCCAGCACCATAGCCTTGCTGTCAACATGACAGTGAGCAATGGCAAGCTTCCAAACTACTTGTAGCATGTAAACTGGAGTAGAAATTACTCCAGTGAGTTACAGAGCTGGCTTGTAGAAACTCTCTTTGGGTACTGTGGCAGTACTTCATTCTACATGTGGGAAGCATGGTGTATTCATCTGAGTGTTGGAATCTAGAATGCCAAGCCAGCTCAGAGCTATTTCACAGCAAGACTAGCTTCTGAGCTCTGGAAACAAGGTGAAAGGGTATGGATACACAGAGTTCCAGTTGGTATGCCGTAAGGGGAGAGATGTGGCTGTTAGAACTAGATCATTATTATGTTTTCTCATGTGAGAGTTGATTATTTGTTTAAAGTTTCCTGCTCATTGTGTCAATGCTGAATTCAACCTCATTTATTATGTTTATGTCAACAATGCTCAACAAAAGTGTGAGTCTGACAGTTTGCTTTATTTTTATGTATAAATTTCATTCCATTACAATAGTCCAGGCAGTGCAATTGTGATTGTTGCATTTCATAACTGATCATATGGTTGATATCCACATGCCTTCTAGCACCAAATAATGCATACCGTAATAACCCAGATACCCACAGCATGTCTTATTGCCTATAACAGTCAATGTGATCAAATGGTCTGAGCAGAGAACCAGAAGGTCCTGCCTTCTGACTTTAACTGCCACTATTTTTTTCTGTAACAGATTAACTCAGCTATCCCCTGAAGCTACTATATGGTCTGTGATCTTGGGCAGATTATTTAAACTTTCTGGAACAAATTCATGCAAATAATAGGAAACACAACAGGGGTGAATCTGCCTCCCGTGATCTCAGTTTCCCCAGCTGTAAAATGGGAATAATAAACCTCACCTACCTCATAGGCATGTTCCGAGGATTAGCTAATGTTTGTAAAGTGCTTAATAAAATGTAAAGAACTCTATAGGTGCTAAGTAATAGTCATAAACATTCAGCACAAGGAATGTCATATTCAAGGGGGCTTGTTCTCTCCCTGAGAGAAGCATGGCTGTTTCTAGAATCAGGAACTCATGACAAACAAGTGGACAGACCCTATCTATCCTCCTTATAGTCCTACCTGTAGAACAGCCTGATCCTACTCCCTTTGAGATCAATGGCAAAACTCCCCGACTTCGGAAAGCCTCAAATGAACAGTACACCATTTTAGAAGTCAACTAAATACAAAGAAATCAGTGGAGGAGCAGGGAGGAAAGCAAAAGAGGTTTGCCTTTCATTTTTATAAATGCCGACTAGTGATTAATTTGTACAGAGCAGCCTTTTAACACTCATGAGGCCTGACTGTTTATTTGGGGCTTGATCCTATTCCCAGTTATTGTGATGACAATGGGAAAAGATGTAAATGGGAGTAGGATCTGGCCTCAAATTCCCTCATGCCCTTTGTGCACCACTACTAAGTCTTATCTGATAAAGATCTGCTGCACCAGTCCTGATTAAATAACTAGTATTTAGAGACGTGTAAACTTTATTCATTTGTTGGATCAGTCTAATATACATACACCCCAGTGACTTCAGCCAATTTAGGCTTTGCCCTTTATATGCATCAAAACTGAATGGAATATCTGATCCTTCTCTTCAGCCACTTTGCCCTTTTTTCTGGAAAACCTCTGTGAATGATAGCTACAAGCAGAACAGATGAATAGCTAAAAGAAAAAAAGTTTGCAGGAGCTTGTTCTAAGTGGTGGAAGAAGTAAAGACAGGGCAGAAACAGAGGCCAGATAGTTTGAGTAAGATTAAGAATCTTTATGCCAAACTTCACCCTTTATCCTACACTAATAAAATCCTGGCTTCTATATCATGCCTGTAGGTCATCCATGTAGGCTGCATAACTTTAGGCACAATCAAAAGCTAAGGGAATGAGTATGGGGCACCATCCTTTATATACTCAGGTGAAATGTAAGATACAAAGTGTTTACATGGATCAAAAGATACAGACTTCCTTTCAATATGTTTATTTTTGTTGGGGCTGAGAGCAGAAAGAAGCTAAATGATTTTCTCCACTGAGAGTTTATTAAAATAGGACCTGCTCTGCTCCACTGAAATCAATTGCAATTTAGCAATTGACTTGAATGGGAGCAAGTTTATGCCCATAATTATTTCAGGGAAAAGACCATCAGGAGCCTTCCTGATCCCTGGGAGTTTCTTCATGGCTGGCTATATATCTTAAGGAGCCTCTTACTGTGTTATAGATGAATGCCTTAGGACTTGAAGTTGCAAATGGGAGTCAATAGCATGGAAAATACAGCAACAGTTGCATCTTTTTATCAGCTAGTGAATCAAGCACTTTTCAGTATAAAGGAAATAGCTTGTCTAAGGGACTCTGCATGCAACTGAATAAAACAGTGTGAATCTTCATTTCAGTTGAATTGTGTTTGTTTTTTTGAGGAATTTGCCCTCTGTAAAGTCTTGGATGCTGACTACCGTATACATAATTACTATGCACTTTTAGCCAAAAGAAAAGTGTGAGCTATAAATAAAGTTGTTTCTGAACTCCTTGTAGAAAGTTGTGTGTGTGGTTTGTTCATTTCTTTCTCCATGCTAGTGGGAGGCCTCTGGGAACAGAAATATACTACATACAGCCATTTAGATAAGTTGGATGCTTTCAAGTTGGCAGGGCCTGATGAAATACACCCTAGCCTACTTAAGGAAGTAGCTGAAGCAATCTCAGACCTGATAGTCATTATCTTTGAGAACTCATAGAGAACAAGTGAGATCCCCAGGGAACAGAGAAGGGCAAACAATATCTATCTCTTAAAATGGAAACAGAGGAAACAGGAAATTATAGAAGAGTCATCCTAACTTCAATTCCTGGAAGATATTGAAACAAACTACTAAACAATCAATTTATGAGCATCTAGGGGTTATAAGGTAATAAGGAATAGCCAACATGGATTTGTCAAGAACAAATTGTGCCAAATCAATCTAACTTCCTTCTTTGACAGAGATATTGGCCTTGTAACTTGAACTTGAAGCTATGTGTGTGATATATCTTGGGTCTAGTAGGGCTTTTGACATAACCCCACAGATATTCTCATAAACAAACTGGGGAAATGTGGTCTAGATTAAATTACTTTGCATAGCAAGTTGAAAGACTGAATGAGCAGGTATAACTGATTGGCTGTCAGACTGGAAGGATATATACATAGTGGAATCCCACAAGAATCAGTCCTGGGTCCCATACTACTCAGTATTTTTATTAATGATTTGGATGATGGAGTGGAGAGTATGCTTATAAAATTTACATCTGGGAGGGATTGTAAGCCCTTAGACGACAGGATTACAATTGAGAAAAGAGCTTGTTAAATTAACAAATTAGTCTGAAATCAACAAGATGAAACTGAATAAAGGCAAATGCAAAGCATTACACTTAGGAAGGAAAAATATCAACTGCAAAAATATAAAATGGAGTAATTTACTAGGCAGTACTATTACAAAGAAGGATCTTGGGCTCTATAGCAGATCACAAACTGAATATGATTCAACATGATGCAGATGCAAAACAAGCTAATATTCTAGATCATATTCACAACAGAGTTTATATATAATGAGATAATTCTCCCGCTCTATATAGTGCATTAGTTAGGTCTCAGCTGCAGTATTGTGTTCAGCTTTGGGCATCACATTTTAAGAAAGATGTGGACAAACTGGAGATAATTCAGAAAAGATCAACAAAAATGATAAAGGGTTTAGAAAACCTGCCTGATGAGGAAAGATTAAAGAAATTGTCTTGAGAACAGAAGACTGAGGAGGGGCCTGACAACAGTCTTCAAATACATTTTAGGGTATTTATAAAGCAGATAGTGACCAACTGTTCTCCATGTCCTTTTTTCCTTTTCTGAGAACTATACTAGTCCATCCATGTTGCAGAGAACCCCATCCCAGAACTGCCAATAACAACTCTACTTAAAGGATTGTAGCTAGCACAGTTCTGACTGTAATATGAACAGTTATTAATACCACCAAAATGTTAATTTTGTCCCTGCTTGCTTGCCTGCCTCGATGAGGGACAGCAAAGCACTTGTGTCTTGGAGTGCTCTGGTTGCCCTCACTCGGGACACCGTAGCACTCTGCATCATGGAGCCAGAGCTGCCCCTGGGCACTCCGGTGCATCTCGTGGATGCATTGCTATCAGCCTGGCTGCACTTGCTGCAGCCTGCCATCCAGGAGGTCCATCAGGGGTCTGTCAGTATCCAGGAGGCCCTGTGGGAGAGTGTCCACCCTGAGGAGCACTCAGAGCCTCCCTGGTCTGCTCCACTGGGGGCTTGTGCCTCATTCCTCCCTCACATCCTTCCACGTACCCCTCCCTAGCCCCCCTTCCTAATGTCAAATAAAATTCACGTATTTTCAAAAATATAAACTCTCTTTATTTAACAAAACTGGAGCGGGGGGAATGAAACTATGTGGAGACTGGGGAAAGGAGGCGGGAGAGGGGAAGAGAGAGGATGGGAGAGGGGAGGGGGAAAACTGTGAGGAGGGAGCTGGAAGGGGGAAGCAAGGGGGAGTGGAAGCTCAGGGCTCAGTGTCTCCCCAGCACGGCAGGTACGGGGGCCTCAGTGTGGGATGGGGAGTAGGGTGTTGAGGTTGAGGTGGAGGGTGTGGCGGTTGAGGAGGGAGAGGTGGGAAGGGGAGAAGGAGTGGGAAGAGGAGCGGTAGCTGCGGAGGCAGCAGGTGCTGGAGTGGCACAAGGCAGCACACTCTGCACCAGGGTCTGCAGGTATTCGCAGATGGCATGACCCTGGGCAAGCAGCTCCCGCCGGAACTCCCGGTCGTCCTGCATCCAGTGCTCCAAGGTGTGGTGCAGGGCTCACAGGGCCCCCAAGTGCTGCTGTCGGTACCCCTGCAGTGTTTGGATGGACCTTCTGAGCCCTTGGGTGCGGGAGCATGTCCTGGGTGGTGTGGTGCGCCCTGCATGCGCAGCTGGTGCAGCTGTAGAGAAACAAGAGAAGTGGTCATTTTTCCCTGGGGACACAGTGGGTGAAGGTCAGCCCCCCTCTGCGAAGTGAGGATGACCGTGCCCTGCACCGTCAGAGCCGATGTGCTTGCACAGAGGCCATGGTTGGAATGTCTGGCTATCCCCGGGAGTGGAAGCTGCCCCGAGACCACACCCATGCCACTGTGCTGTGTATAGTGCGGCCGAGGTGGGGGGTGGAGGGGAAATGTCCCCTGCATCTGTGTACAGAGAGCTTGTGAAGGGAGGGTGTCCTGCTGTGTCCCGCCCTGGGGTCAGGAGCATGTCATGTCTCTTCACACATGCGTATGGCTATCAGACCACAGCCCCTGCGTGGCAGGCAGCTGGAGCCACCTGCCCGGGGTGGCACCACACATGGTCGCACATGCATGGGTTGCTGCATGATCCGTGGTAAGCAAGGCCTGTGCGAGTGGTCCCTGGTCTTCCTCCCCGCACCCCCAGGAAGGGGACAATGATGGCACTCACCTGGTGTGGCCTCCCCGGATGACCCTGGTGACTCTGCTGCTGGGACAGCGTGGGGTCCTGTCGGTGTGGCACCCTCTGTGGCGGCTCATGCGGCTCCTCTGCGCCCTGATCAGGCCCTTCGCTCCCGGATCGGTGTTCCCCAGGGTGGCATGGACCATCCCGCCCCCCCATGATGTGGGCCAGGGTGTCAAAATAGGGGCCGGTGTCTGCCCCTGTTGAGGAGCTGCCCCGAGTGGCCCTGGCGTATGCCTACCGCAGCTCCTTAATCTTCATGCGCACCTGCTCTTGGGTGCGCATATGGCCTTTGGTGGCCATGGTGGCAGCTATGCAGCAGTACACGGTGGCATTCCTCCATCTAGTGCAGAGATCATGGACATTGGAGGCCTCCCCCCAAACCTCAATGAGGTCCATGATCTCCGCACTAGTCCAGGAGGGCGCTCGCTATCTCCAGCCCCTGGCTGGCTCCTGGGAGCTGGGGAACTGAGCGGGGGACAGCTGGTATGCTGCGTCCTCTGAGATGCGCTGGCAATGCTAGCCACATGGGAAACGAAGTTCCAACTTCTCTGGGGTTTTTCCTGTTTACCTGGAGAGCAACAGAGGCGCAAGTTCTGGCCAAAGCTGGGTCCTGTGGGATGCCACTCAGAGGCCAAGAACCTCGACTTTCTCAGCCTGGGGCCTACAGTATTGTGAATTTCACCACAGAAGGTCAAAATTTGTGTTACTCCTCATGAGAAGCAGGTATACTGACATCTATTTCAGCGGCTTCTAAAACTGTCAGAACAGACTTGGTAGCGTGCATGGCTGTCTGGTAGCCTAGGCGGGGGAAGGCTCTGCCTTCCCAAATTGCCAGGCATGGCCCTGCCTACACTCTGCCACCTGAACACCTGCTGTAGGCATTTTCGGGACGGAGTGTTGCTGCCCCGGTGCCTGCTTTCCTGGTGCTCCGGGGCTGGCCCTCCTGCCTCCCCCGAGTGCTAGAGAGGCGGGGCTGCGGGGTGTGCCCTCTTTCCTTCCTCAGTGTTCCAGGGCTGGGGAGGCTGGGATGCATGGCACACCCTCCTTCCTCCCCTGCACCCTGGGGATAGAGTGATCACATGCCTGCCCACTTCCCTCTCCTCTCCTTGGTTGGGGTGGCATACACATGTGGCGTGCTACCCTGCCTCCCCGGG
>JANRFK010004149.1:151232231-151243678 GCA_030068395.1 Apalone spinifera
TCTGGAGAGAAGACCTGAAAATCCCGTCTTATGACGGGCTAATTGGCTAGTTATTTTATAAGTGAGAACTCTTCTATAATGAGGAAGTGCTATTTTCCTGCACACTGCCTCTTAACTCAAAATGGCTAAAAAAATTTTGCTTAAAATTCGTATATACCTCTAACGTACCTTCAGGCAAAGAGAAAGGCTGGGAACTTCTCTGGATTGCCTGTTTCTGAAAGACATAAGCATGAAAACCAGGGGCATTAATGGAAACTGTTTATTCAGCATCAGGCCTATCCATCTGAACTCTCCAATTCCCTAATTGTCTACTAGAGTATGATCCAATAGTTTCATTAATACTGCTTTTAACACCTGTTTCTCGGCCATACACCATGATATTAGTAACTACTTACAGAAGGAGCATGGTCTATTGGAGGCAGAGAAACTTTACCACAGCCAAAACTGAGCGCAGTTATTTAGTCCCACGCGTAAACTCTGTAATGTATTCCTGTTAAGTCATTTTTTAGTCATATCCTTTTTATTACTCAGGCTTTACAAACATAATTTCACAAAATATATATCTCCTAGACATGTTATCACGATGACCTCCTACATGGCCATTCACAATCCAGTATTAATCTCTCTCCTCTTATTTCAGTTGCATTTCAATTTGATTATTTGATACTATCATCTGCAGTAATATTGCTACTAAATTTCAGCAGGGAGATGTTGCTATCCTACAGCTATGTAATTTTTCATTTTCCCACTAACCATCTGTGAGTAAAATAGTTCTTGTTTTAACTATCAACATCATAATCATCCAGGATGGACAGATAGATTTTGTGCCAGATAGGTACAATTTTGCAAGGTTGCTAAAGCGATTAACTAGTTAACTATACAAAAGTGTCTGAGTAATGCAACACAATAATTTGTAAGAAATTCAATCACTGTCCCAAGGCTATAATACAGCACAAGAACATGCAGTCATACTGTGGTTTCAAATTGGACCACACATTTTTCTGTGTTCCAAGTATTGTGTGCTGCCATTCTCTCAGGAACAGAATGATGCAGGCTTTGGAGTATGCAAGGTCCTTTTTCATCCTGATATTTAAAGGAAAGTGGCAAATGCAAAAAACAAACAAACAAACAAAAGCAGAATAGGAAATCCAGTTAAAGGAAATAGATTTATTTAATGTTCTGTGATTGGATTTCTTTCTGGGTGCATATGTTCCTTGGTTCATACTGTTAGCAGGCTTATTGAAAGATACAATAATAAGAAACTTTCTAAAATGACAAGTCTGAGGAAGTAAATTATACCTAAAAGGGACATTTACCTGGTAATTCTGATACAGATTATTTCTTCTTCTGCCCTGCTGTGGTAAAGCCTCTTGGAATTGCAACATATATTTTTCAACTAATAAAATCCACAGAGTGATGCTGAATTGAAAGAGGTTCAGTATGAAAGGTGACATGCAAATATTTCCACATATTTCTCTCAACTGTGCCAGTATATGGTAGTCTTTAGTGCTGGCCATTTTCAGAGATAGGATACTGGGCGAGATGGACTGGGCTACCCAGTACAGTAATTCTTAAGTGCTGAATAGCTGACTGCATAAGCTGTGACTGTAGACACAAATGTTTTGTTCCAAGAGCTCTCATTACTGATAGAATATAGCCTTAGAGCCGGGCTGTAGCTACCAGAGCTGTGTCACGATCCTGCATCTTCATCTTCCATTGAAGGAGACTACCATGTGAAGATGGAACTAATTACTAGTATGAAACTGCCAAGACTAAATTTAGTTTCAAATGTAAAATATACAGGGTGACCTAACAATCAGGCTAACAGGGATAGTCAGTATGTTACACATTGCAGATGCAACTCATCCAGGAAGGTTAATACAAGACTTATGTACCATTTAAGCACTGAGAGCTTGGGCCGCATGCCGCCCATTGGGGTTCTATGAATGGCCTACAAGACATTGTTACAGTTGCCCATGCACAGGGTTGCCAGAATCTGTTGTTTTTTGTTCACATAGTTTTTTTCCTACCAGTATTACAAAAGTGACACACACTTAGAGCAAAGGCATGTAAAAGTGAGGTGCATGTTCATTGCACCCAACATTGTGAGAGCTGTGCGCTCCCTCTGCATCCAGTCAAAGCGTTGCTACACTTCAGTAGGTCCACCCTTCAGATTCTAGATATGCAAATGCAGTTAGCAAAACTACCCTTTCCCAGGAGACTGTCTTGGTTACAATCTTGCAGCCCACTGAGATGTAGGCCACTCATGCAGCCCACTTACTAGCTTAGATTACCCCTCACTGGCTTAACTGGTATGTCTTCTACTGGACCCTCTACACAGGAGTGAATTTCACCCTCAGTGGTTAGTGTGCCTCTGAGGGGAATGCATGTGTGTAAGTGGGGGGAAAGGGGGGGAAGGCAGACAGAGAAGCATGGCTGGGGATGTAGTGTTTGTACATCTTCCTCCGTGTTCAAGTTCTAACTGCCCAGAATATGCAAGTGTAATCCAGGCTGCTTAGAAAATTAGATTGCTAGTGCCAAGGTTTTGGTGTTTGTGGAGCAGCCCCCACATACACACACTCAGATTATAACAATCTCCAGCAACATTATATGCCGCACCTCTGGTTGTTTTTACCAGTGAAGAGGAGCAGAGACCCCAATTTATAGATTGGTACTGCTTTTCTAGTTAGTATTGTCCTGTTTCCAGCTAGAGAAGACAGTGCCTTTGTTTGCTCCTGGTATTGTTCTATCATAATAAAAACAAGATTTTTTTTTGAAACAATAGGCTTGTCCACACTGGCAGGTTTTGTTACCAAAAACTGCCTTTTGGCCACAAAACAGTGAGAGCATACACACTGCAATGCAACTTTATTTGGGAAAAACATTGTTTTGGCAACAAAAAACTTCCACCCCTGTGAGAAGCTTTTGTTTTTTCCATTCCCTTTCCAATGTGGACTCTGCTGTTTGTTTTGGCAAGAGAACTGGCTTCTAGTCAGTATCCCACACTGCCTGCCCTGATGGCTGTGCTGTGTTTTGTGATCTCTGCTACCCTGCAGGCATGCAACCCTCCCCTTTCAAAACCCTGGGAAATATCTGACAGCTGAGTGGGGAACAAAGAACAAATAATTGGAGTGCTTCTGTACTGCTGCTGCAGGAGGAAAGCTGGAGAGACTGCTGTGCTGCTTTGACATTCTTTTGCATAGAGAACTCAGAGCTATGAGGTAATCCTAAGAAGTGCAGGGATCAGCTCTGCCGTCCCACAACACTGCACTGTGGGATGCTTACCCACAGTGCTTTGCTTTATCTATTGACAGGGTTCTAGCAATGTACCATGAAATGTTGACAATGGAAGGCAGAAAAACCTTTTGGCTGGTTTTCGCTTTTGACAACTTTTGCATATCAACCACTTTTTTTTGCCAAACCTTCCCAGTGTAGAAATAGCCAAAGAGATGCAAACTCTGTTCTTTTTATATGTAATTACCTAAATTCTGCTTGGATAGTTCTTTGAACTGGATTTTATCCTTTTCCTATTCTCTGAGCAGACTCCTCTTGTTTTCTGTCACAGTTCCATGCCATTTTTAATTCTGTATGCCTCTACCAAAGCTCAAGTTTATGTTGTATTTTCTGCACTAGTAGATTTTGGGGGTTTTTTTGGGGGGGGGGGGTGTCTCACAATTTATACAAGTGTCTCAAAGGCAATTTCTCATCTGTGTCAATTACAGCCTCTGTACTATTTTGCTATTAGGAAATGTAAATTGAATACAAATCACAAGAGCACACTGGATTTCCTAAAGCTTTTCTTGAATTGTCTTATGCTGATCTGTATTAGAAAGTTTCACCAAACAGCATTGGAAATCCATATAGCACACATATGGCACCCTCTGAAATTCTTCATTTTAGTCAGACATGAACTATTATATAGAACCATACTGTGATAGACACCTCTCATGGTGGGACATAAAAAGGCTGTTTCTGCTTCTACTGAAGTCAATGGGAGTAGAGACAGAACCATGGTGTTATGCTATGAACATAAAATATGCCTCTTTGCTCTGGATCCGTGATATCCAACCAGTTCTGAAGCAGTAGCCACTGTAAAAGGTATCATTATTGTTCCTCTTTGATCTGTTCCATATTCATCAGAACTCCAGATATATAGGAGATTCCAGTCACAAGCAGAATAGAAAGACAAGTTTACTTCAAAGAGCATTGCATATACTGTTTGTCCACTATTATTCCAAATAAAATAGTTTATTAATTTTGCATTGTCTTGTCTCAAATCAGACTCAGGGCGAGAAACAGTAGCTAACCTATAATGTATCCCAAAAAAGTTATGAATTTTACATATTCTGATGATATGAAGGGCTTTTGTGAATGGGTGTCCTGGGAATTCATGGTCTGGAAAAACTTCCAATTTTGCTGGCAGCTACTTGGACTACAGCCTTCTGAGATGGAAAATATTCAGCACATCTATTAAAGAAATCTGCAAAAATAAGGGTATATTGATACCCTCTTGCTGTTTTAGATAATGAGCCAATAATCACTATTTCCATAAACAATTGAATGGAAATTATTTTACCAGTAGCTCTTTCATGCAACAATTCAATTGGTGAGCATCTCAGAACAGCAGCAGCATCACTATAGTTATGGCCATGTCTGTTTTTTCTATTTTAACTCTCTTTTTTCAGGGGTTTAAAACCTGGATGTAAGTCACACAGAAGAAAAGAATTGGCAAGAGGGTTCTAGCCAGAGACCAAATATATTGTCTTACACAGAATTTAGAAACAATTTGTTTGCTCATTTTCAGGATAATTACATACTACTGTGATTTTGTGGTTTCTGTTTAGTTTCTCAAATACCTTCCCTATTTACATTAAAATTAATCAAATTAATCCTTAGTAAAACACAGCAACATTAAGGGGCAAATTTAGCTCTTGGTTCAGAACATGAATGAATGCATTTGGGTCATTAAAAATACAAAACCCAGAAGTGAAATGTGTTGCTCGTTTTCTTAAATATAGTGTCTGAGCAATTTTGAAATGGAGTTAGCTTGTCACTGTTAAACATATCTTTAGGAAGAAGTGTTTGCCTAACTATGCAGGGTATGGTCCAAACCCATGCAACTCAGACTCCCGCTGAGACTTGAACGTGCTTTGGATTAGACCTATATTCCTTGCCTTTTATCAGTTTGTTACAGCCATAACAAATATGTTTGTGAATTAAGATGCTGCCAAAGGGTATGTATACACTACGTCTACATCTACATTGCAGGCTTTTTGCGCAAGAACAGTCATTCTTGTGTAAAAACTTGCGGAGCATCTACACTGCACTCACATTCTTGCAGAAATAAATTTACAGTAAAGCATCAGAACAGAGGGCTTCTTGCGGAAGAGTTAGTCCTCTCCCCACGAGGAATAAACCCTCTTGCACAAGAGCCCTTGCACAAGAAGGCAGTGTGGACGGGCAACAGGGGTTTCTTGCGCAAGAAACCCCTATGACTAAAATGGCCATCAGAGCTTTCTTGCGCAAAAGAGCATCCACACTGCCATGAATGCTCTTTCTCAAAAGCACATCTCTTACACAAAAGCACATGGCAGCGTGGAAGCACTCTTGCACAAGAACTTTTGCACAAGAAGCCTGAAGTGTAGACATAGCCCATAGAGAAGATCAAAGCCGCCCTTGTTGATTTTCCAGGGTTTGAATTACCAGGTCTAGTGAAGACACACTCATTTGAACTGAGGGGCACTCTGGTCGATGCTGGTAGTCCTGCTTCCATGTGGAGTAAGGGAAGTCAAAGGGAGAGTGTTCTCTCTTAGACTTTCTGCACTGTGGACAGCGCCAAAAGTTGAGTTAAGGTACTCTGACTTCAGCTATGCAATTACCATAGCTAACTTGACCCAATCCTGTATTGTAGACATACCCAAAGAAAATAATGGCCTTAAACTGTGTAGTCTAATATTTGAGTTGCAACTTGTGAAAGCTTATGCCATAATAAAATTGTTAGTCTTTAAGGTGCCACCGGATTCCTTGTTTTTGCTGAAGCAGACTAATACAGCTCTCTCTGAAGCCTGTCAATGTGATAATGTATCCAGAGTTCAAATCTGAATTGCAGAAGTGAAAAACATATTCAGTCTATAACTTGGCTAAAACAGATATGAGAAGAAGTCATAGAAGACACTGGGGCTATGTCTACACTGGCGGGTACTTGAGCAAGAACGGCCATTCTTCTGCAGAGCATCCACACTGCCTCTCCGCTCTTGTGCAAGAAGATTTAAAGTAAAGCATGGTAAGAGAGGGCTTCTTGCTCAAGAGCTACAGTCTTTTCTAACAAGTGTAAGCCCTCTTGTACAAGAGCTCTTGCGCAATAGGGCAGTTTGGACATGCAGCAGGGGTTTCTTGCGCAAGAAAGCCCTATGGCTAAAATGGTCATCAGAGTTTTCTTGCACAAGAAAGCATCCATGGATGCTCTTGCGCAAAAGCACATGGCCGTGTGGATGTATTCTTGCGCAGGAACTCTTGCTCAAGATGTTCTTGTGCAAGAACCCTCCAGTGTAGACATAGCCTGGGAGTCTTTGGATTCGCCTAGCTACCGCCCTTTGGGGAGGTATATTACCTACAGCAAAAGGAGAATTCTTCCAATCAGGATAGGCAGTATATACACTGAAGTACTACAGCAGTACAGTAGCACTGCTTATGCATTTTAAGAGTAGATGTACCCTGAGTGACAGCCCAGGCAAAGGATTTTTTAAAGTATATATGGGGAGAAGTACATCAATAGTCATCTAGTATTCCTGTTAGAGTGAGGCTGCTTGTGAATAAAGTAGACTATGAATACAGTATCATGCATCTGTGGTTTCACTTATTTACAGACTATAGCAAAGAATCCCATCCGATTTATCTACATATAAATTGTCACTGTTGTCTCTGTACTGCAACACATCTGTAACCTCATGGCATGCTGAGTCTTAGAACATCACAGGTAAAGTTAAAAGAATGAGACAGGTATATGTAAAACTAGCACACACACGAACCCAATTTTTCCTTCCTTCCCTTTCTCACACACACAGGCTATGTCTTGACTACAGGGATGTTGTTTAGATATACTCACACTGAAAACCAGGAGTAATTCCATGGATGTTGAAGTTGTTATGCTTTCACAAAAATCTTTAAAAGAAGAATCAGATTCCGAGTCCTTCAGTCAAAATGGGGCAAGTTATACACCTTTTGTTTCAGTTTGTTTTGGTTTCTAAATGGTAATGTAGATAATGCTTAGAGACAAGGTACAAGAATATGCATTTAAAACAATTTTTTTCAGATATTTTATTGCAGTCTACACAGACTCCACAACATTGTGGATTATTTTATTCTCATTCATTAGGCGAAATTATATCTTCAGATATATAAGTATAACCGCTCTGAAGTTAATACATGACCTTAGTTAAGTTACTGAATCTGCCCCTGCACTGCATGGCTACGTCTAGATTGGCATGATTTTCCGCAAATGCTTTTCACGGAAGAGTTTTCCATTAAAAGCATTTGCGGAAAAGAGTGTCTAGATTGGCACGGACGCTTTTCTGCAAAAGCACTTTTTGCAGAAAAGTGTCCGTGCCAATCTAGACGCGCTTTTGCGCACAAAAGCCCCGATTGCCATTTTCGCGATCGGGGCTTTTTTGTGCAAAACAAATCTGAGCTGTCTACACTGGCCCTTTTGTGCAAAAGCTTTGCGCAAAAGGACTTTTGCCTGAACGGGAGCAGCATAGTATTTTCGCAAGAACACTGACAATCTTACATGAGATCGTCAGTGTTCTTGCAGAAATTCAAGCGGCCAGTGTAGACAGCTGGCAAGTTTTTCCGGAAAAGTGACTGATTTTCTGGAAAACCTTGCCAGTCTAGACACAGCCCTTCTGTATAATCTACTATATATTTTGAAGAGTTTGTTTGTTTGGAGATTTGTTTGTGAAAAATAAAGTCATATGTCACGATTACCTACTTTCGTGGGGTGGCAAGTCCAGTCCCCTTCTTTTCCCCCAAGGCAGGGCATGGAGCATTTGAGGCCCCATCTGGGTTGCTCCACCCCATAATTGTTACCATCCCCAGGCCAGTAGCAGCCCCAGTCGGCAGAGTAATAGGGCCCAGCGGCCAAGTCAGTAACATCCCTGTCAGCAGGACAATTGGGCCCTACAGCTAAGTCAGTAACAGCCCCTTTTCGGCGGGGCAATAGGACCCAGTGGCCAAGTCAGTAACCCAGGTGTAGTATCTCCCTTAGAGGCTAATGCGGTGGGATAGGGAGACCCGGGCCCTCCCTCTCCACCAGGTCCCAACCCAGGGCCCTGTCAGTGGTGGGCATGTCTCACCAGCTCAGCAGGGAGTCCACCCAAAACACGCTGAGCTTTCATGGATTCCAATTCCCCACCCTGGGCTACTTCCTACCATGTCCAGGATTGCTGGCATCTTCCCCATCTGCATCCTCCGAGCGGGTTCTTCCCTGGCTGGTCTCTGCTGGCTGGCCTCTGCTACAGCATCTGTCTGCTACTCCTCTTCTGGGTTGAAAGCCTCCCTAGCCAGTTTCCACTGCCTGACCTCTGCTATGGCGTCCGCCTCCTGCTCCTGCCTCAGAGCTCTGGCAGCAACAGCGGCGGCGGCGGTGTTGTTGGTGGTGGCGGCAGCAGCTTCTTTCCCTGCAGTGTCAGCCCTGACTGAGCTGCTCTCCTGGCTTTTATACTTGTCCTTCAGTTGGAGCATGACCAGCAGGGCTGTGGGGGTGGGGCTCTCTCAGCCATATAGGCCTGGTTAACTCTGGCCGACCTAGTGCAGGGTTGGTATATCCCGTCACACGTACAGATACCAAATTTTGAATAAACAACCCTGCCACTTATATTAGCTGAATTTTATAAAGTAAATGGAGTCAACTTTTGTTTGTGGTTGTTGAAGGTGAATGATTTCCCCATAGATTCATACAATTAAAATGCACTACAGATATTTGTAAAACTAAAATAAGCAAAACCCTTGGAACACACAAATACAAATTTCATCTGATATTGGATATAATTGGCCCTCAAACCTCTTTCCAAAGGTAAAGTTCTACAATTTGTGCAACAGGATTGTTCTGCAAACAGTAAATATAGTGCATTATAATGACATTATAGTTAACCAAAGCTTTTTTAAAAGAATCAAATTGTTTGCATATATTTGTCCTGTGTTTGCAGTATAGTGATGCATTTGCTTTGCAGTACAGTGATGCATTTGGTACTGACAATCATATTCCTTTAGGCAATAAGTTATGATGGTTCTGTGAAAGTCATCAAACAGCAAAATAATATATTCCAGATGTGTTTAAAATATACAATTTTATGCTAAAGGCTAAAAAAAACCCCCCAGCCTTAGGATGCATGTGAGTATCTCCCATGCCAGTCATATTGTATTTAGAAAATCTAAATTTACTATTGTAGCATGCACAACTGAGTTTTAATTACTAGTGAAATTGTTTGGCCTAGATCCTGTATTCCATCCAAACTGCATTTAGAGAGAAGGGAAGATCACAGGAAATCCAATGCAATTTCTTGTCTGAGAGCTATCCAGCCCTAGTACAAGGTTCCTTTCCCTTTCTGATGCCCTAAATTTGAAAGGTGATCAAGGGAGAGCCAATGAAGGAATTCAGGGAGATTGATAACTTGAACAGAACATACACAAGGGCCATGTCTACACTGCAGGCTTTTTCTGCAAGAACAGCTGTTCTTGCGCAAAAACTAGCGGAGCGTCTACATTGCACACGTGTTCTTGCGCAAGTACATTTACAATAAAGCATCAGAAAAGAGGGCTTCTTGAGCAAGAGTTATTCCTCTCCCCACGAGGAATAAGCCCTCTTGCGCAAGAGCTCTTGCGCAAGAAGGCAGTGTGGGTGGGCAACAGGGGTTTCTTGTGCAAGAAACCCCTATGGCTAAAATGACCATCAAAGCTTTCTTGCGCAAAAGAGCATCCACACTGCTATGAACGCTCTTGCACAAAAGCACATCTCTTGTGCAAAAGCACACGGCAGTGTGGATGCGCTCTTGCACAAGACCTTTTGAGCAAGAACTCTTGTGCAAAACAGTTATTGCACAAATAGCCTGCAGTGTAGATGCAGCCTATGGGGTTTTTTTATGTCAAATGTTAGATTGTACCTGATGGAGGATGGCTGCATTTATGTCTTCCTTTCAAAATGCAGACTCTGTCCAGACTATCTTCAATAACAATAACAGCTAACATTACAATGAAGGGACAGGCACTTTTCCCAGATTCAGCACTTAACTCTGAGGAAGTGAACTTTTTAGATATGGCTCCCCCTGTATTATGTATTAGGTTATAAATTGAGTCAGCATCTTCTATTTCAGCAGAGAAACCAAGTTGCAGGAAGGGTCTTGGGTCACAGAGTCCTTGAGGTCTCTCACCTCTCAAACCAGAGGAAGTATTTTAAATATATATTTTGCAAAGGGCTTGGCCCTCATTGCCCTCTTCACCTGCAGATCACCGTATTTTTTTCAGCTGACAGTGGCTTTGTTACAGTGTGCTGTAATCCCAGGAGGAAAAGGATATTTTATAGTTAGATTAATTAAAGTTTCTTACAGCATTCCCTACACTAGGAAAACCTTGTATTAAAGCAGATTCTCTGGAGGGCCAATTAGACCACATTGTTCTCTGTTACATAGATGGGCTTATAAATTAAAATAAAGGAAAAAATAAAGGAAAAGTTCTGGAGCAGTATTAGAAATATTGAAGCAATTTACACCAGTGTTAATGGTGACAGTGAGTGAAGTGCGATGTGTAAAACTGGTGTAAGATTAGATTCCAGCACATTGACTCAACTGTGTGTACAGATGTAAGAACAGAATACAACTCACAGCCTCTTGCTCCAGTCTATAATCATTCACTCACTATGTGGGAACTGAAAGTTGTCGACAATCACTTTAGGATTACTACAAGAAAAAAAAGTCATGTGATCTCATCTATAAAGATATTTAAAATACCAAAAAAAGTCCCGTGTGTCATATGAATAGCACAGAGATTTTTCCCCCTCCTGTAGAAAAGATAGAGAGATCAGAATGAGATACAGAATGTTCTCCAGTTGCTATTGCTGCACTGAGATTTTGTTACATTGTAGTGGCTTTCTGAGGAGGCAAGTCTTTTGAAAAGTGTTCTGCAGTAATGAAATAGTAACTTTATTGCACAACACTCTACATTTTCTGCTCATTCAAAGTCATCCTGGTTAACACTGTTTCATTATTAGGTTGCTAATCTATTAGGGTATGTCTACACTACAGAGTTAATTCGAGTTAACTTAATTCGAAATAGTTAATTTGAATTAAACTAATTAGAATTAACGCATCTACACACAAAACCTATTTCGAAATAGCGTTTTGTATTTCGAAATAGTGTGTCCACACTGAGTGGACCCTGAACCGAAGTTAAGGCTG
>JANRFK010004149.1:151245452-151260218 GCA_030068395.1 Apalone spinifera
ATCTATTAGAGAACGTCTTAGTTTAAATTTATGCAATGTTCCATTAGAATTGGAGTTGGCAACCTTTTCAAAACAGAGTCAAACTACATTAAAATTCAGAACAAGTGGTCAACAAAGAGCTGTATAAGAATGCCCATTTGCATGACTGAAAATATACAACTTAATCTTATTGATAATTGGCATGGTGATTAATAATAGCATAAATTAAATACTGCTCACAGACTTTAATGGGACTTAAGCTGCTGCATCTTTTTGCACATTTCTTTGAAGTTTACATCATAACTGGTCAAATCCAGTTTCATCCATGCATTCAGGCTGTCTCTGTCAATCTTACAGCAGGGGCTTGGGATGTTGAGGTGCAGGAGTCAGGGTTGGGGTATATGAGGAGCAGGGGATTCAGGCGTATGATGGGCTCACAGAGGGAGGTTGGGGTGTACAGGAGGTGCAGGCAGCAGGGCAGGGTGCTAGGGGTGGGAAATAGAGTATGTGGGGGGGCCCTAGAGCCAGATTATCTTACCTGGCTGGGGCTGGGCTGCTGCACCCAGGCAGCAGTGGCTGGATGAGGGGCTGGGCTAAGATCTCTGCAGCCAGATCATGGCGTTCTCTCCTATCCGTGCCGTGCGTGTCCCCAGGCTGCATATGGCGTTTCAAAGCGGCAGCGCGTGGAGCCCAGGATCAGCAGGGGACTCCCCTGCTGACCCCAGGCTCCATACAGCGCTGCTGCTTTAAATGTTGCAGGGAGCCCAGCATCAGGCTGCACACAGTGTTTCAAAGCGGCAATGCAGCGCAGAGCCCAGGGTCAGCGAGGGAATCCACAGCTGACCCCAGGCTCCATGTAGGGCTTTCACCTTTGAAGTGTAGCAACAGTCCTTAGGCTGTTGCTACACTTCAAAGGCGGAGGTGCCCTATCAACTAATCAAATGCAAAATGCATCAACTATTTGATTTAGTCAATTACTTGAAATTTAATATTCTTAAATTGTACTTCATTTTATTTTGGCTACACGTGGATGAATATTTAGTGTCATATCTTCCCTCCCTTGGGTTCTTTCAGTCAGGGGAAATATAGGACAATGTACACTTGGCTGTATGAATATATGAACAGTGTCAGGAAGATATCTGCTTCTTTCAGCAAGATTATGCCTTTTTTTAACAAAGTACATAAAACAATAATTTAAAATAAACTACTGTTTTGTATCTTGGCACCCAAGATGCCAACTGGTTAAGCCAGGTTCAATAATCATACTTCTGAAGTTTATTCATGAACTCTCAAGAATTTTTCTGACTTTGCATGTTGAGAAAGAATCCAAGGATGGGTCTCCTGTATATCCCTCCTGAAGATGATTTTACTTCTCATGAACAGACATAAAACAGATTATTTTTGAATTTTTTTGTGACAGGGTATCTTTTCTGCTCCCTTCCTATTTCTTTCCCTGAGACAAAGAATGATTAATACACTGCTCTGCCAAGGCAAATGGATCCAGCTTTTTGGAATCACCATCCATAATATTAATCTACTTGAATACTTGCCAATTTAGGCTGCATTTGACTTGGAATACCGATTGATTACTGAGACAATCTGTCTTTGTTTTTAGCACTCCCTTGAAGTGAAGTGAATGGCTTTTATTGACAGTTGAGGATACCCTGCCCAATACTGGAACTCGAGTGCTATCCTGTTGAGACAATATTCCTTGTTCCTCCCTGCTTGTTGATGTATGAGACAGCTGTAAGATTATCTGACATCAGTGACAACATTAATATGTTTCTGATTTTCTACAGAATTTTGTGCAGATGTTCCTTTTGTGTCTTGACTCTTTTCTTTGGACTAATATATTTAATTTGCACTGCTGAAGTCTTTGGATAAACCATTGTTATTATGACTCTTAGAAGAGCCTACAGAAACCATTACCGTAGCAATTTCTTTATTCTCTGTGGGACTCTGTAATTATATATTCATGCTATCAGCTAACGGACTCTTGAAAATCCATTAGAAAATGTTGGCACAATTTTATATGAAGTCTGGCCTATGTGCACGTATCTCCATCATGAGTCCCTTTCTGACAATCTTAAAATGTCCTAGTAAACATGCATTTCATTTGATAATTCTTGGGTCTCTTTTGTCATAGGAATATTTACAAATTATTAGTATTTATATGATAGCACACAAGTTATCAAGCAATAAAACAATATTTGCCTTCAATCTCTTTCTCTGTCATGGTGCTAAACGCACAAAATCAACAACTGACTTGGAATAATGGGAGGTAAAAATGTTTCAGAAAAAAATGTTAATGTTGGTGTTCCTGGAAGAAGATAGGTAAGAAGTAGTGAAGAAACCATAAACTTGGTGCTTAAGTTAGGGCCAGAAGAAATTAAGAGTTACACATTTACATCAGTTCAAATCAGGATAACTCACCTGAAGTCAGTGGAGTTATGTGTATGTAAAAACACAGAGAGATCAGAACTAGGCCCTGTGCCTTTTGAAAAAGCAATAGGAGTACCATATGGATGGCTCTTCTCAAAGCAAAGAAGAACTTCTGATTAGGGATATTAGCATATAGATATTTAAATGATTAACCAATAAGCGTGGCCTTATCAATTAATCCAAACTACTTCACGCAATCCCCTCCCCGCCCCGAAGCAGCAAGTGGTGTGGGAGGCAGGAGCTCAAGCTCAGAGGAAGCCAGCTTTGAGCACCAGACCCTGCAGAGCCACCTGACCCCTTACCCTGTGCTGCTGCCTCTGATAGAGAGGTAGCAGTGCAGATGGTGAGGGGGACAGGAGGGAGCTGGTACACACAGGAAGCCGGTTTTCAAGCCGGATCCTGCGCGTATTGGCTCCTGCAGACTTGCCTGCCCTCTCTCCCCACGCTGCTGCCTCTGTGAATGGGGCCAGGAGCCAAGAGTACATTGGTTGTCAGCCCTGCCCCTGCAGACCATTTTGGTAACCATATAACCGCAAAAATTGTTGCAGTTACACAATTACTAAAAAACACAGTATCTAACTTTTGATCTGAAGTCTAAGTGCTGGAATTTACACTTAGCACTACCCTCATTCTACATTAAGAAATGGCATTACCCAGGATTAGTGGACTTGCTGTGACCAATACATTTATAAAGCTTGCTTCCTGATCAAAGTGCTCTTCACTTCAAAATGTAGCTGCTGAAACAAGGAAGAGAAGAATTCAATGCTCACATTGTCTCAAGAGAACAGCATCCATTAGTTAACATTTCCATACAGAAAAGACTGTTACATGCACCTTTGCTTGGAAATCTCTTAAAACCAAATATCTAGAGCTTATGTGTCTCTGTCCTATCGAAGAACAAAACCAGGACTTCTAGCACTATCTTATGTCATAAACAGCATCAGCCAGCTCCTCTTTTCAGTTATATACATGCAATGTGAGTGTTGTTTCCCGGAATGATATCTATTTAATCTACAGAATAAGTCTATTTTTATTTGTAAAGTCCTTTTTAAAATTGTGTTTTTAATTACCAATTCTATTTCAAAGCCAAGCTGACTTTTAACTCGGTTTTGTATAGTAAGTAAAAAATGCTGATTTCCAGTTCAAAAATTTGTTTAACATTCAGGGGGAAAAGACAATGGCTTGGAAGTGTCTCTCTTATTTTGTTTATATAAAGTATTTTCTTTGGACACTCTTTCACCCTTAGGTCAGCAGTTTAAGAATGGCCCAGGATAGTAGATATTGGAATACATCTTATTCTTGTAAAGCTGTTCAATTGTTTATGAAAAATGCTGGTAGAAAGGAAGCTGATTGAAGGGGAGAGGAAAGGAGGGCTTGGCAGTGCCAGTATTCAAGAAGGAAGAATGTATACCAGCCCTAACCCCCTCACAGATAGAAACTATATCTTGCTACTGTTCCACTGCTGAGTGGAAGGTTCAGTGTTCATGATGCATAATGGGCTCACGAAAGGGGTGTTAAATAAAATGGGATTTGTTTTTGCATTTTTTTTCTTTAATGAGAAACTACCTACTTTCCTTTTCCTTTAAAGTTAAAGAAGTTGTGTGTATGCATTAGGATTTGGGTTCTATACAAGCACATCCAAATTTTGCACAGAATCCCTACCTCATTCAGTGAATTGATGACACACAGAAAGTGACATAAATAAGATTGCATGGGCAAGCATAAATCTGGTATTTCCTAACTCTTGGACTCTTTGACCTTGCAACTTAAATAATTTAAATTATTTTGCATACAACCCCAAAAATCACTACTGATCCATGTTTTTCCTGCTGAGATCTAACCTCTGAGGAACTGGTAGTAATGCCAACTCTAGATTATACTGAAGTACAACAGAAGAGTAGTTTAATACCAGTGGTATCACTTAAAAAAATTCAATTGATTACTGAACCCTTTTTCCTCTATGTTCTTTCTGCTACAACTGATGGAGTCCAGCTTGTCTGTGATCTGCTCATAGTTGAGTTGTTTGCTGTATAATTGAACTATTTTCTGCAATAGCTTTAGAGGGTAGCTGAGTTAGTCTGTAACAGGAAAAACTTAAAAAACAACGAATAGTCCTGAAGCACCTTAAAGGCTAACAAAACATGTAGCTTTTATGGGCAAAACCCACTTCTTCAGATGACTGGAGTATTAGAAGTCCAGATCCAAGAATAAAACTCTTTCCTGAAATGTTATTTACATTTACTAAGTGCAGTTTTCTTTCGATTATATGCTTTGTTTCCAGCCTATAATATAGGGTGTGTTCCAACAGAGCCAAGGGCAGCAGAGCGAGTGATGCTGTCCTTGGGCCTGCCCTAAGACAGAGGGAAAGCAGAGGCGCAGAAATAGCATTCTGAAGCCTCTTTTCAAATTCTCTGTGCTGTGAATGGATGCTCTCCTGTCAACCCTAACTAGCAACCTCCCTGTGCTCACTAGGGATGTTAAAATGTGTTTATTTTTGTAAACATATAACTGGCTCCTGCCTTCTCCACTCTTCCCCCTCCCCGCTGCCTCTATATCAGGAGCTGGTATGTGTGGAGAAGTGGCTTAAAAGCTGGCTCCCTGTGTGCACTGATTCTTCCCCCCCTTTCTATAGAAGCAGCACACATGCAACCAGGTCTTTGAAAATGTATCCCCAACCGTGTGCTTCAGAAAAGCCATCATTAGAACCAACATCCTCTGTCACTAAGCAGTGAGGCCAAATATTCAATGGACATGAAGAACAAACTACCGCTTCATCCCTAAACAGTTGGTCTACTCCACATTCAGAAACAGACTGATAGGACCAACGGAATGGTGTGTGTGATGGCAGTGTGGGGGAAGTGATGGATAGATGAAGAGATGCTGCCTGTGGTGTGTATGGTCTGTAAATAGGCCAAGGACCCTCACCTCCACTGGCATCAATCTGCTACTTTTTACCAGCATTAAATTCCCCTCCACATTAAAAATATACAACAATCTCTCTCTCTATATATATAAAAAACTTTTTCTGTGGGATGACAGAGCAACATCATGCATCACTCTGCATCCTGCAGCCCCTCTCTCTGCCTGCAGCGCTTCCCTCTCCCTTCAGCCGTGCAAGCCACAGAGCCTCCAACCTCCACAGTGCTCTGGGGATCCGTGAACCATGTGGTCTTTCCTCTCCCCTGTCTGGGGAAGGGGGAAATGGGAGCAGTGCAGCCCAACCCCCCAGCAGCTGGGGAGGGAGAGCCGAGCCCAGTGCGGCATGGGCCTGACCACTCCTGGCAGTTGGAGGGGGTGGGGGAGTTGGGCCCGGAACAACCTTGGCCCATCCCCTTGGCTGCTGGGAGTGGGGGAAGAGCTGGGGCCATATGAGGGGCCCAAGAACCAGGGCGACCTCAGGGCTGCACCCTCCCTAGTGGCCAGGGGTAGGAGGAAAGAGCTGGAGTTGGGGGAACCCTCCCTGGCCGAAAAGGGGGTTGGCAAGCATAGCAAGCAGGGAGTGCAGCCCACCTAAGTAGTTATTTATATTTCAAGCTGCCCAACACAAACCGATAGGCCAAGGCATGTACACGTCCTCCTCTTTGGCCTCCTTGTTGTGTTTTCCAGATCTCCTATCTCAAATCTGCCTAGAATACAGCTGCTAACATCCTCTCCCTCACTCACTGAGCTAACCATGTCGATTCCTCTTTTGAACCCTGGCATCGACTTTTGTCTCTCAGCCCTGCACAGCTCAGATCTTGTTCCCTGTTGCATCTCCCATCATTCCCCTCCTTCACTCTACCAATGTCAGCATCACCACCCCTTCAATTGCCAAGCCTTCTATGCTGCATCTCACGCAGTGCAGCATGCCAGTCCCAGTGGGGCAGGCTCCCACCTCTGCCCATTCATATTAGGGATGTGAAAGTGTTCCCGTGTACACAGTTAACTGATGAATCTGAGGTCATCAGTTAATCCTCACAGTTACACGCAACCCTCCACCCCCGCTGCCTTTGTATCAGAGAAGGGAAGGGAGGCAAGAGCTGGTGCTCATGGGGAGCCATCTTTTAGGCTGGCTCCCCGCATGTACCAGCCCCCGCAGAGCCTTCTGGGGAGGTAAAAGCCGGCTCCCATGAGCACCGGCTCCTGGGAAGCCAACTGCCTCCTCCACCAGTGCTGCTGTCTCAGATACGGAGGCAGCAGAGGTGGGGAGGAAGGTGTGAGCTGTATTCTAGGCAGTCTTGAGGTAAGAGATCTGGGAAACACAACAGGGAGGCCAAAGAGGAGGACATGTACATACCTTGGCCTATAGATTTGTGTTTGGCAGCTTTAAGTTCAAATAACTATTACTGTATATTTTTAATTTGGAGAATTTAATGCTGGCAAAAAGTAGTAGATTGATACTAGTGGAGGTCAGGGTCCTTAGCCTGTTTGGACCATACATACTACAGGCAGCATCTCTTCATCTATACATTACTGCTCCCACTCCTCCAACACACAGGCTACGTCTATACTGGCAGCTTCTTGCGCAATAACTCTTTTGCGGAAGAGTTCTTGTGCAAAAACTCTTCCAGAAGAGAGCGTCTACACTGGCATGTGCTTTTGCGCAAGAAAATCCATGCCAGTGTAGACACTCTCTTGCCCAAGAAAGCTCTGATTGCCATTTTAACCATAGGGCTTTCTTGCGCAAGAAATTCCTGTTGCCTGCCTACACTGGCCTCTTGCACAAGAACAGTTGCGCAAGAGGGCTTATTCCTGAGTGGGAGCATTAGAGTTCTTGCGCAAGAAGCACTGATTTCATACAGTTGAACGTCAGTTTACTTGCGCAAGAACACACAGCCAGTGTAGACAGGCAGCAAGTTTTTGCGCAAGAGTGGCCGCTTTGGTGCAAGATCGCACCAGTGTAGACACAGCCACACACTCCTCCCTTGGTCCTATTAGAACATAGCGTTTAACTGGTTAACTGACTAAACAGGATTTTGCATCCCTAGTTCAAATAAAGTTCTAGGTTCTTGCCCAGGCAATTTCATTTTACTCTTGTCCATGTGTTTATTTAGTGTCCTGTCTGGCTGAGGTTTTTTTTTAAATCCATTTACTTTAAGAATATTGACTTTAAAAGAAGGCCACTGAATATTAAAATATTGGCTGCAATAATTGTTCTGAATAAAATGTGTGTTTTTAACTAGGGATGTCAATGAGTAGTCGACTATACAGTTAACCTTGTTAATCTTGTTGACTACTCGCATTTCTCCCCCCTTGCCAACTCTGACAGAGGCAGTAAGGAGGGGGGGAATCAGGAGCTGGTGCTGGGGGGAGCTGGCTTAAAAACTGGTTGCCCCCAAGACCAGCTCCGTGGTGCTGCCTGATACCTCTCCCCTGCTGCTGCCTCCATCAGAGGCAGTGGGGCGGGGGAGAAGAGGAGGCTGCTGTGAAGCAGGCTCTGTCCGCGGTGAGCCTGGGCCTGCTGCAGGCTGCTTCCTGGCAGCAGCCCCTGTCCACGGGGTGGTCCCTGCTCCCTGTGGACAGATTCTGGAGCAGGCACCCCATGGACAGAGGCTGCTCCATGAAGGCAGAATGGTCTTTGTCCATGGAAACTCGGACCCCATACAGCCAGTGGCTGCTGCTGAGAAGCAGCCTCTGCCCACAGCGGGCCCAGGCAGCCTCCCCCCACCTCTGCAGCAGCCTCTGTCCAAAGGGAGCTCGGACCTCCACAGACAGGGGCTTCTGATACCCTGCGCTGCTGCCTCTGTATCAGAGGCAGCAGCACGGAGTGATAGGGGGCTCTCCAGGAGTGCGTCAGGAGTACACGGGCTGCTGCCCCCGCCCCAGGGACTATTGAACAGTCATGTAACTGATAAGATTTCATGCAGTTACACAACTATTCAATTACCTGATTAACTGACTAAACAGGATTTTGCATCCCTAGTTCAAATAAAGTTCTAGGTTCTTGCCTAGATCTAACATCCCTATTTTTAACTACTACTTGGTTCTTGTTAAACTTAAAAAAATTAGGTACAATAATATTAAGATTTCATTTTTCCACTACTTTTCTCAGTTAATTAAGTTAGGCTCCAGCTTTACAAATACATACAAATGTGCTTAACTTTACTAGATGAGTAGTCCCCACAGGTCCTTAAAGAGTATCCTTGTTATAGTCAGATCTTCAATGCTACCTTATTCTGATGAGTCAATATTTACTACTGGAAAACAAAATGACGTTTTTAATTTACTTTAGAATGTTAAAGAATAATTTTTAAAAGCACAACTAGTATTTTACAAATATTTACAAAGCTGTACATAATTGTAGAGATGACGACAGTGAGCTTATTTGTGTTCCTATAAACAAAATTGATGTGGTGTGCCACATTATGAAATGCAAAACTCTGAATTATAACCATGGTGTAATTATTTCTTTCTCTGAGATAATGAGTAGGCTTTGAAAATGATAATGTAAATTAATTCAGACTTTTTGTGCATGTTCAGTGCAGTCTGCACCGTAAATAGTATGTAGGATTATTCTCAGAATTAGGCAGAGCACAAACTCAATTTCTGTTGAGGACGACTTTAAGGCTGATCACTAGTTCCCCAAGCCCCTCATAATTGAACATGACAATTTACAAATGATGTGTGAAATCTGATAGCTGAACTTGCATAGCATTCCTTCTTCGCTAGAAGAAATCAATTCCCCTTTGCCGCTGCCTATTTATTTAAAGGGGAAAAAAGTTCTTGTTACATAATCCACCCTTCGCAAACGCTGTGACCGAAAGATTTTTCTTCCCCGTCCTGCGATCAGACATGTTAAAGTTTCTTATGAGAAAAGAGCCGCTGTCCCTGAAATGAAGAAGCTGTCAGGGCTGTCCCTTGGGACAGGGAGGAATCATAGAAGAGACCTCAGGAGGTCACCGAGTCCAGCTAAGTTAATTTCCCTGCTACTAATAAACCCCCCGAGTGACTGGACTAGCGGCTAAACACACACTCCCCACCCGCGCGGAGTGTTTACAGGCGCCTGTTGTTTACAGCCTCTGTGCTCTGTGTTGCCCGGACCCGGCTTCGCACTGGACCCAGGCAGCAGAGGTCTGTGGTGACCTCCGCCTTTGACACCCCGCGGCCACCTCCCTCCCCACGCCTCCACCAGGCCGCGGTCGACCCGCGGGACCCCGCAGGCAGACGCAGCTGAGCGGCAGGCTCCTGCCCTCCTGGCCCCGGGCGGCGCGGGGAGTTTTCCAAGCCCGGACGAGGGGGGAGGGAGGAGAGAGTCCCGGCTGGGGAAGCCTCTTCCCTCCGCCCCTCGCCAGGCAGAACAACCGGGATATTCACGCGGAGCGGCGCGATGCCAGGGAAACTCCTCCAGGGGGACCGCGCGGAGCGGCTGCCGAGCCTGCCACCTGCCTTTAAAAGCCCCGCCAGCAGCCACCGCTCCGCACAGGCGAGCTGGGCCGCCCGCGATGAGGCCAGCCGCGTGCTCCTGGGGCCTGGCGCTCCTGCTGGCCGCCGCTCCGCTCTCCCTCCAGCAGCAGCAGCAGCCGCCGCAGAGGTAACGGGCCAGGGCTGGGGGCCGCCGCCGGGCTCGGGGAGGGAGCGCCCGGGCATTCGCGCGCCCGCTGCTGCTTCGCCACGTGGGGCGCGCGGGGCTCTGCCAGCCTCTCGTGCGCCTGCCCCTGGCCGCGGGGTCCGAGCCCTGCGGGAGCACGAGGGGGCGCTGAGGCAGCGGCTCTCGCTTCTGCCCCTGCTGGCGCCTCCCCCGCCAGCCTCTCTGCGGCTGCGCCCGGTGCCGCGCCAGGGTCGGCGAGCAGCAGTCCCCTACCCGCTCTGACAAGGCTCCCCGCCTGCAGCGTTGCTTTGCGCTGCCCAGGAGAGTGGGGGGCGGCTGGACTTACTGCCTGTGGTCAGCGCCACTCAGTGTCGCCTAAGAGGCAGGAGGGGGGAGGGAGACCCTCTGCCCCGCACTCGCCGCTCCCCCCGGTCTGGAGGAGAGAAGGTTGCCTGCAAAGGTTCTCTCTCTGCACGTGTGCTGTTGATTCTGGGAGGAGACGATCCTGTGCCAGAGGGAAGAGTGAGAAGGGCGAGAATCTAGGGCACTAATTCCCATCTAATCCCAGTCTGGTGTTGATACAGTAAAAATTCGTGCAACCACACGAATGATTGAAAGGCCCATTGCAACAGCTTAATGTGGCGAATTAGTAAGTGACTGGACAAGAGCAGGAAAAAAGCAGGTAACTTGCATCACAAGAAATCTTTTTATTCATGTACGCCCCCTCCTGCCATGGCACCCAGGATCGGAGCAGGCAGTTCCGACTGTAAGATCAATGCCTTTTGAACTTGGCCACTGTACTTAGATTCTACTTGATCTATATATTCTGCAGTCTATAGAATACCATTTTGAGGAGACCCCCCATCAGTTCAGCACGTTGCTGTTAAATGCCTTCTGATGAGTGGGGCATTAAGATTAGCATTATTTATGCAAATTACGAAATGTGAGGAGTAGCCTGGGTCTCTTCTGTTCTACTTGCTTGTAATGAAAAAGAAATAAGGAGCACAGAGATGCTTTACCCTTTTCTTGTAACATATGCGAGCATTTGTTGGTATTGTACAAAAAAAGGCCTAAGCATCTGTTTCTTGTATTTAATTTTTTTAAAAAGATTCTGGTTATATTTTAAAAAGGTTTTTTTTTTTTAATTTTGTGGGATTGTGGAATTAAAAACAAACATTCTGTAATATAATTTCTTGGAGGAATATATTTCAGCACTGGATTCATGGAAAGAAAAACATCCACCACCTTGGCTGCTTGCCAAATTCTTGTCTTTTGATACTGATTTTGCATTTCTACATGTCACCTTTCAGTGATCTCAAAGAGTTTTATACCATGGCAAAGTATTTGAGTATAAAGGATGTGCTTACCTGAAGTATGTACTTTGCTGAACCATGACCTAATTACTCCTCAATGCCATTAGGCAAAATTAGGATCTACAATTCTCACCAGTGCAGCTCTAAAATGGATGTAGTGGTGCAGACAAAGTTGCATTGATAGTGAATTATGGGCCCTCCTATTCCCAATATAGACAAAAAAAATCTGAGATATCATAGATTCTAAAGCAAGCTAAATTGTCATTCTAATAGAGTGACAGAAAAATGTGAGGATAGGGAACATAAGCTTATATTTTCTAATGATTTATCTACTGGAAAAGGTGTTTTTTTGTTTTTGTTTTTTTAAAGAAATATATATATGGTATTTTTCCCTCCTATTTTGTTTATTATGAATAGGGAAAAGTTTTTATTCAAATTGCAAATATAGCAGCATGCAGCACTATATATAAAATGGTTAAGGGTTGAGCTGTCAATTCTAGCCACATTTCAGTTTGTGCATTAAAAGTTATACTGCAAATTAAAGTCTGATATTGTTCAATCATTTATTTAAAGTTGCTGTTTCTTTTTTGTATCAACATTTTAGTTAACATCCCCACCACACAGATTAACGATCTTTCCATCCTCAGTATTATAGAAAGTGTTGACGGAATATATTTCCAAACTAAGCAGTCTTTTTTTTTTGTTTGGTGTTCACAGGCCTGCTTTTACATGTGGAGGAAGTCTGTCTGGAGAGTCAGGGTTTATTGGGAGTGAAGGATTCCCTGGAGTTTACCCTCCAAATAGCAAATGTACTTGGAAAATCACAGTAAGATTCTTTAATATCACAAAACCACTTCTGAAAAGAATGAAGAGCTACCTGTTTTATAATGTCAACCTTTTCTATTAGAAAAAAACAACAAATGGTCTGGTAGCACTTTATAGATTAACAAAACATGTAGATGGTATGATGAGCTTTCCTGGGCACAGCCCACTTCTTCAGATGACCGGAGTTATGAGTTTAAGATGCACAGACCCAAAATAAATAGGAGAGAGGAAGGGGAGGGGTGGAAAAAGGAAGAGGGGTGGGGGACAGGGAGCTTTGGCTACCCCTGAGGCTTCTTTTCTATTAGGTGACAGATGCCTCTGATTATGAGTTGTTGAACTTTCAGTATTCCAGCTGTCTGAAACACTTGTAAGGTTACATCAAAGTGATAAATAGTGGCTGACACTTGCAAAATACAGGTCTAACCATGCTCAAATGAGATCAAGACTCCCAATTAACTTCAATAAGAGCAGGTTTTTAAACCAAAACTGATGAAAGCAAACTTTAATGTAGTGCTCATTACAGATATCATAAGTGTTAGAGCACTGGCTCTCAATCTTTCCAGATTACTGTACCCCTTTCAGGAGCCTGATTTGTTTTGTGAACTCTGAAATTTCTCCTCATACTATTTTCTTACAAAATCAAGTACAAAAATACAAGTATCACAGCACACTATTACTGAAAAATTATATATTTTCTCAAATTTACCACATAATTACAAAATAAATCAATTGAAAAATATTGTACTTGCATTTAGTTATTGTGTGTGTGCGCGCACACACACACACACACAAACAGAGTGTATATAAAGCAGTATAAACAAGTCATTGTCTGTATGAAATTGTATTTTGTAGTGATTTTGCTAGTGGTTTTTATGTAGCCTTGATGTAAAATTAGACAAATATCTAGAAGTGCTGGAAGATCTCTCCATACTCCCATGGTTACTCCCATGGTTACGTGTAACCATGGTTACACCTTTTCTACACTTACCTGCACCATCAGTCTACTTCAGCTGTGCAAATAGAGTAGCTGAAGTCAACATACTCACTACGGAGTCTTGCGTGTGGTAAGGTTGATGCTGGCTACTCTTCTCTCCTTGATAAAGTACTAGCATCAACAGGAGCACTCTAACATTGATCAATAGCATCTACAGTAGGCACAATAGATCAACAGCTGGTGGATCAATTGCTTCAGCATAGATCCACTGCAAAGTGCAGACAAAGGCTTGAGTGTACTGTCAAACCTGTTGTATTGTCATTTGAGGTGCACAGGTTATATGAGAATACAGTTTGTTGTTAATGTGTGATAGGCAAATTTGAAAGAAAAAAAAAGAGATGAGGAAAAAGGATTTTGGAGTGGTTGTGTGCTTTTTTTTTTTTTTTTTAGTATCTACCCCTTCATTTTCTTACCTTCCTTTTCCCTCTGGTCCCTTCCTCCCTTCCCTGTGCTACAATAATAGGGGAACAAAGGAGTGGAGAGTGGATTGCTGGTGCTCGTGTGTTCATTTCTGGTGTACAGACAGGGCAGTGTGAGCTTGCATAGCCCTGCAGAGGAGTAAGCTGTCTGGATTGCAGTTTTGGATATACAGGAATAAACAATAATTGCACACCAAGTGCTTATCTCTGCCAGAAAGAAGGTGGGAATGGACTGTGTGCACTGTCCCACCAAATACACCACCTAGTGGACTTCAGAGGATTAATAGACAAAAGCCCATGAATAAGGTATACATGCCATAGTAAGGGAGAAGCTGGGGAGAAAGTGACTTTTAGCTACAAGCCCTGCTCTGAACTTGTTCTGAGGAGTTGCAGTTTCTTTGCTGCCCCAGACTTAGGACCACACCCAAAGGCTCAGTCTAGTCCAAAGTAAATAAAACTGAGTCATGTTGGCTTTTGCTCCATTAAAAAGACAGTAAAAAAGTGATGTTTGGAAAATTGGGTAAGAAACATTGGCCAGTTTGAATATGTGTTAATTTTCCAGCTTTTAAGATGGGGTTGTTATAGTGGAGAACAAAGAATGAGATACTGAGATAAGGGAGTCAGATGCCCTGAGTTCTGCTGCTGGACTAGTTGTAGAACTGAACTGCTAGATATTTTTAAAATGCATATGCTGCTCCACAACTTGTATTTGAGTTAAGCATCATGCTGCAGATGTTTTCCAAATGGCTTAATAGCTGGTTTAAAAATATTTATTAAAAATATTGACAAATTCCTTAAGATGATGAAGGGTCAAGTCCCTCAGCCTTTATTCAGAAGTTGTCCCTATCTCTTGATTGCAACTACACATGTGAGTAAGGATATTCCTGTAACTATGGATGAAATCAGGATCCGCGCTTAAAAACCAAGACTGCATATGCTCATTAAAGTTCCATAATTTAAAAATACACCCTTAAATGCCTGCTAAAACAAGCAGTATAGAATCATTTTTCAGATCCATAGAAGTTAGGGGAGGGAGTCAAAAAAGCTCTCAAAATCTGATTCTATCTATGAAACTAACATAAAGAAAGTAGAATTGTCACATGGCTTTCAGTCTAAGGCAGGGGTCGGCAAGATACCTCTCGCAGGCCAAACTGCTAGATATGGCTGGCAGATGCCCCGCCTGGAACACTCAGGCACACAGCAGCTGCTGTTTTAAATGCAGGGCTGCTCCTTGTGACTCTCTACACCAGAGGGAGGTGGGAGGCTTCAAGTAATCTCCCTGCCCCC
>JANRFK010004149.1:151260318-151273974 GCA_030068395.1 Apalone spinifera
CTCTGTCCCCAGTGGCACCCTGTCCCCTGCCAAAGCACCCACTAGCACCCTTCCCCAGTACTATGTACAATTTAAAGTTGATGTGCCAATCTAGACTTTCATCCACAACTCTTAATTTGTTTACATTTGAGGCTTTAAAATACACCCTTAATGACACTTCAGCATAATATTTTCAGCAGAACAAGTATTTGATAAAACATCTGAACTCTAATCATACAGTATTCTAAAAACAAACCCTCACACAGAGAATTCTTGTGCAGTGAATAGACAGTGCCCTTTGAAGCTGCATCCAATGTTGTGGTATAGAATGTGCCTCTCCTCATACTGTGTCCTTCCCATCTTAACTTGCGTGTTAAAACTTATCAGGATGCCCTCTAGCCAAAAGTGCAATGATATTCCCTTTGTCCTGTAGTTCCAGGCACTCATTATTAGTGACATTTTAAGAGATATGTGTACTTTATAGATGACTTATTCAAGATGTTACTTTCCAAGACCTTAATCAAATGTATATATTAAATAGGTGTAAAGACAGTACATATTTAAACTATTAGAATCAAAATATGCTGGTTATTAAAGAAATTGTAAACTTTAAATATATTTCCTAAAAGACTTACTGACTGATTTTAAAATATGTAGTATTTTTATTGTTTAACTTTAAAGGCAAGTAAGTCAGAACAGCATGAAGTGGCATAAATGCTGTTCTTTGTTTCCTTGTCACTAATCTCAGCAGCCCAAGAATTGACAACGTTCTACTAATTTAATGTCAACTAATTTCATTCTAGTTTACCTTTGAGTATAATACAATTGACAAGCTAATTTGTATTAATAAGGAAAAGTTACTAGTCTTATCACTAGAGCTTTTCTAAATTCCTGTCTGTGCTGTCCTTTTTCTGTAAGTTTCCAGAGATTTTTTTTTTCTGATTATATTTCTAATTAGTGTACTTGTTGCTATGGAAAATGTATCTAGTTCTTCAGTTAGAGTATTTTAAATAAAACAACAGTTCTAGAGTTCAGACAGCTTATACAAAGTGAATTACAGTGTGCGTGCCTGTTTGCTTCAAAATCATTAAGTAGACCTGCAAATTTCTTCCCCCTTATCACCCGCTAAAGCCTGGTTACTTTAGTAGCACATTAGTTGCCCTGGTGACTTGCTTTGTTTTTCTAAAACATAGCTATTGTACTTTGGATGAGTTTGCCTGGTTTTTGAATGGGTGGTAATGGTAATAGTAGTGAACATTATTTTTGCAAGAAAAATGTGAAAAGAGATTAAGGGAGAAAACCTTAAAGGTTTAAAATGTCAGCCTGTAAGTTACTCACATCAGTTTTTCTCTGCAGTATTCCTTTTTTCTGTGCTCATAGAAGACAAACATCCTAGAAATATTTTCCTGTATTTTGTTTTACAACCTTCAGTTGTATATCATCTGAATATATTAGGTTTTTTTTATTGCATGCTGTACTTTAATATTACAACAGCGACCAATAATGCCACTTTACAGTAAGTAAGGTCTTTAAGGGGTGTGGTAACAGAATATTTAACCTTTTGATCACTATTCAGCTCCCATCCAGGTTAGTGCTATCATGAGAGCTTTTAAGTGAGTTTGGAAATTGGTACTCTTTGTACAGCTTGCAGTGAGCAGGTATCACACCACAAAAACAAGAATCAAAACAGAACCAGCAGAGATTCCAAGGACTGAATGGATTAATAGGAAGTATTTCCTCTCAGCCCTTAATCAGAGTTGGGAGACACTGGCTCTACTGCTGCCTCTATAAACTGTTCTATAGCTAAAGAAAAGACTTCAGTTTCTTAGGCTCATTATAGTCTGTGACTTATTTTTGCTAATATGTTTAACTGTGTGGATTTTAAAATTAATCACTCAAATAGGGAATGGTCTCAAGAACTTCGGCTACGTCTACATTGGCAAGATTTTGCGCAAATACTTTTAACGCAAGAGTTTTTGCATTGAAGTATTTGTGGAAGAGAGCGTCTACACTGACATGTGCTTTTGCGCAAAAGCATGCATGCAAGTGTAGATGCTCTCTTGCGCAAGAAAGCTCCGATGGCCATTTTAGCCATCGGGCTTTCTTGCACAAGAAATTCATGTTGCCTGTCTACATTGGCCTCTTGCGCAAGAACAGTTGCTCAAGAAGGCTTATTCCTGTTCTTATTCATAGTTCTTGCGCAAGAACCACTGATTTCACAGATTAGAACGTCAGTGTTCTTGCGCAAGAACACACTGCCAGTGTAGACAGGCAGCATGTTTTTGCGCAAAAGCAAGCCAATGTAAACACAGCCTTCTTGTTTAAAGTGGCTCATGTATACTCGTCATGGTTTGGGTGTTAAATATTTAAAATGGGAACTAATGGTGGCATCTCAGGCAGTCATGTGCATTTGTCAAAGCTCCACTCTGAAGTGAGGATGCTATGCAAGAGGAAGGGATGGAGCTGAAAATAGAGAGAGGGAGCACCCCACATTATTCAACATCTCATCTATACTTGAATGTAGAATTTGATTGGTAAGTTGGGAAAAGGAACTTGAAAATATAAACAATTGACAAAACCAACAACAATTATGCAGAGCACCAGAGCAGCTAGCTCTGTGATGATTATGGTGTTGTTAAGATTCATTACTCTTTCTTCCTTCCCTCCCCCCTATAGGTGCCTGAAGGAAAGGTGGTAGTTCTGTCTTTTAGATACATCGACTTGGAAAGTGATAACTTGTGCAGATATGACTTTGTGGATGTTTACAATGGTCATGCCAATGGACAACGCCTCGGCAGGTTCTGTGGTACTTTCAAACCAGGTGCCCTTGTTGCCAATGGCAATAAGATGTTGGTACAAATGATTTCAGATGCAAATACAGCTGGAAATGGATTCATTGCTATGTTTTCTGCAGCAGAACCACATGAAAGAGGTATTTTACAACTATGCAAATGTTAAAGGCAAACATTCAGAGGCTCATCAGGAGCCCTAAACAGGAATATTTCTGGGGCCACACATTACCCTTTATCCACCACCTAAAATATTAATTGCATTATTTCCACAAACCAAAAAATAGACCTGGTGCTACCATTGTGAATGTTAACTTGTCTTTTATAGAATGTGCTTTAAAGACTGAGGCCAAAGGTACTTTTACAGGTAAAGTAAGGTTTGAAAATTATAACATCTAGAACCCTGCATCCTTGGTACTGAAAGGATACAATAATCAAGAAGCTGCATGGCTATGCTGTACCCAAGCAAATTGTATTTATACACGTTTTATTATTTTTAGGGCTAGGAGGAGGAGAAATAAGGCCTGAGACTGGCACTCAAAAAAAAAAAGTCTTCTATTTTTAAGTTAGGTTTTTTCCTTTTCATTCTCAGTCATGGAATCCCTTAGGCACAGATGCTAATTCCTAAGCTTTTCTCTTACCCTCAATTTTGCCAAGGGGGAAATGAATTTTAATTTTGTACAAGGGAGAATCTTTTGATCAGCAAATTAATTTTAAAACACTGATAAGTTTCTTACCGAAAAATTATAGAATATGATAACGTCTCTACAAAGTAAAAAGACCGGTCACTTACAAACAGTTTTTAACTTCTTCACTGTGATCAGATTCTCCACAAGGGCATGGAGGGCCCTAAATGCAATAGAACTAACAGGACTGTGTTACACAAGATAGCATGGTTGCAGAGAAACTATACAGTGGGTATTGCTGGGCAGTGGGTTTGGAGAAAAGTGTCAAGTGAGCAGTATCTTCAGCCACACTTACCACTACCAAATTGCCCTCTTCTGGAAAGAGCATAGGAACCAGGGACACTATTATAAGCCTTGGCCTAAGGCTCCTAAAATAAGCTTTTTATTGCTCAATCCATTGTTGGAATCTGTTGCAGGACTCACAGAGGAAGCTTCAGGCTGAGAGTATTTTCTGTGGGCCCCAGCTGAGAACCCTCCACAAAAGCTTATTTATTTGGGCTACACAACAGGAGTTGGAAATTTGGCTGTAATGGAAAAGCATGTGGAACTCTATGCTTTTGGTCTGCATTGTTTTGTATTTCTAGGGGATCAGTACTGTGGTGGACGACTAGACAAGCCTTCTGGATCCTTTAAAACTCCTAATTGGCCAGATCGAGATTACCCAGCAGGAGTCACTTGCTCATGGCATATTGTAGCCCCAAGGAATCAGGTGAGCTTTGGTATCTATTTTAACTGTTTCCCTCCCACCCCCCGCAATTAACATGTAGGCTAGCTGTTATACTCGCTAGCTCCACACTTCGTAATTTCAAAGGAATGTACAAAATTTTTAAAACAAATTATTTAAGGTTACAATTACAGAAGTTGAGGGTGTGTGGGGTGCACATTATTTATTCATATATACTTTCTCTTCATGAGTGTGTCTAGACTACATGGTTTTGTCAACAAAAGTCCACTTTTGTCGACAAAACTATACCTGCGTCTACACTGCCACTGAGTTCTGTCGACATAACATCAACAGAACTCAGCAGTTTTGTTGACGGCTATAAAACTCATTCTACGAGGAATAATGCCTTTTGTTGACAGAGTTCTGTCGACAGAAGGCATCATTGAATCTACACTGTCCTTTGTGTCTACACTGTCATGTCGACAAAGCGGCTTGCTTTGTTGACAGAACTGGATGTAGTCTAGATGCTCTTTGTCGACAGAAGCTTTGTCGACAGTATCTGTCGACAAAGCTTCTGTCGACAAAAGCCTGTAGTCTAGACGTACCCCATATGTTTTATAGTTTTCTTGTATGTTTCATGTTTCTGTGCTTCTCTGTATTTTTCTGACATTTTTTCCAATGATTTCTGTGTGTCAGCTGAATATTACCCATGACTGGGTATGTAGCTTCCCATGTACTCTAATTCCTACATGCTGCTATATGGCCAGCCAGGGTTTTTTGGAGGATTTAGTGTTTATTTTGTTAATTAACGTAATTCCAATGGTAAATTGGATCATGTGCACTCTTCTTATTCTGATCTGTCTTAGAATAAACAATTTGAACAGCAGGTTGAAGTTTAATAAAATGTATATGGTTTGTGATATACTCTCTGTTGGATGCATCCATGTATACTTTAATGCCTATTGAAAGCTGAAATTCATTATTTCAATAATAACTCTGACTGTCTTCATAAGATATACTTGGGGATTTGTCTTATTGAACAGTTTCCACTATAAAACACTTATTTGTTTCTAGTTTCTTATCTTGAGGTGTCCCTCAGCTGGATCAGGTTGATCGGCTGCTTTCATGCTAAGTACTGACATTTTATAAGACCCTAAGCTACGTCTGCCTTGGTTCAGATGCATTTATTTGTGTCTTGTCACCCAAAATGTTGTTCACAGAATACATCCTTCCATGATGCATTGGGCTGGTCTCAATCTTTGTTTCATCTTCTTTGTTGTTGCCCAGGTTTCTGCTCCATAAACTGTATCATGGCAGGAAGTACACAGTGATTGAGGCATGTTTGGTAGGTTACTTTTCATAACTACATCAGCTTCACAAAATTCTTTTACATGCCACCCAGACTTTCCTGTTAATCCTGGCACATGACCATGATCTGCCAAATGAAACGGCCATACAGTGATAAATGTGTTCTTTGAATCTTTAGTTCTTCCATTTACCAAGATACTTTTTTTTGAACTAGTGGGTATATGTCATGTTAGTCTCTTCTGTATTCCTCTATAAGCCACATTCCTTGCTTGCCATGTGCAGGTCACTTAGCATTCTAGGTTATGCAGTGATTTTTAACAATATTTTAAAATTGCAGATTACTTGGATTCTTCCCATTTATCTCCAAATGATCTTGAAAACTTTCCACAAGCTTGTAGTGAAAACTTAGGATAAGATTTTCCTTTTGTTTTCTCATTCTTGATATCCAGTCCCCATACATGTTTTTAGCATCCAAATGAACATATTTCCTTTCTATTCCTAGAATTCTTATCTCAGTGGTACATAGTTTTCAATGAGTCAAGGGATTTTCCTTGCCCACAAAAACCATGTATTTCAGTTCCTTCTGGCTAGTTAACATGAGGGTATTCTACACTAAAAATGAGCCATTCGAAGATTCTCCATTCCAGCGGGTATATTTCTATATAGAGTTTCTTCCTTTTCATGAGACAAGGACTGAATCAAACCACACCCATTTCCCTTTCTGACCAGCATATGGCCATTAAGGCAAGCTATGCTCTAAATTAGACAGGTAATTGTTTTGTGGAGTTCAGTAAATAGGTTCTCCTCCATGGTGGCCTCTTCTCTCCCTCTATTTCATCATTAGACTGGACAGCAAGATGCCCAGATACAGTAAGAAGAAGCAGACTAGACATTCTATTGCTGTTCTGCTTACACAAATTCTGTTTTTATTCCCTCACCATTAGTTCTCTCTCCTGTTTTGTGTCTTTTTTTTTTTCTCTTCAGTTTGCTCTACTCGGTATTCTCTACCTTGTCAACTATCCCCCTTTCTTACCCCAATTACTCTCTTCACCTTACTCTTTCCGTGTCTCTATTTTGTTTCATCTAGTACCTTCCTCTCTTTCCACCTTCCAAGCCAGTTTCTTTCTCTTCCCTCACTTTCCCTTTCTAACTGCATTTGTCCTACTCCCAGCTGCAGCCAGTTGAGACTCTGAACCAGAAGATTATGGAAAAGAAGTAGATAGTTGAGCAGCACCGGTGAGAGCCTAGTGGAAAGAAAGAGGGGGGGAAAAAGAAGAAGAAAAAAAAAAAGGAAAACCTTAAATAATCAAGACAAGACAGTCTCATACCTTTTATCTCCTTAGTCAAAAGGAGAAGGTTGTAGACTTAATTATAGCAGTAGAGAACCACCAGCAGATAAATATTTGACAGTAATCCCAGTGTTTTAGATCTCTGCTTCACTGCTATTTAAAAATAGCATGTTTATTAAAGGATGAGTCATTGGAATCAACTCTACAGTTATATAGCTTTATGCATTGCTGAAAGGTGCTTGATGGGTCCAGTATAAGAACTAAAGTAGAGAGCACAACTTGATAGTGGACTCCACTCAATTATTGAGTAACTAAAGTGCTACCTTGTTGAACACTACTACAGATTCATTTCTTGGTACAGCTACATAGTTAAATCTCCAAAATATACTATCAAAGTAATGTGTCAGCACAGTAAGACCCACATATGCTACAATGAGTTTTCTGTCTACTTGTAGCTTTGAGGCTGAATTCACCTGTCAATCACTGGCTGAAGGATATGTCTCTGCTGTTAATTACTTGTTTAAAACATAGCCTGTGACAAATATGGTATCAAGAGAGTCAATCAGCATATAGAGGCACAGATCTGTCTTATCACTGGAATCAAAATCTGTTCACAAAAATCCCTTACAAATAAAATCCATTCCTTCTCTAGCACTTGGCTTTTTTTATAGTAGTCCTGCCAATAAAATCAGGATCTAAATGAGGAACTCTATTTCTAGCGCCCACTAATACCCCAAACCCCATACTGATAGCGGTTCTTAGGATAAACCATATACTGAAGACAGCTAATTGCTTGGAGAAGCAGACAAGCGATTAAACAATTTTATCAATTGACAACAAAGTGAACAAGGCACACTGATGTTAGTTTTATTATGCTCTTTGTTATCTAATTGGAGGAAAAAAAAATCTTAATTAGGTACTTCTGTTTTTCCCTTCAGGTCATAGAGCTGAAGTTTGAGAAGTTTGATGTGGAGAGAGATAACTACTGCAGATATGATTTTGTGGCTGTGTTTAATGGTGGGGAAATCAACGATGCTAAAAGAATTGGGAAATACTGTGGAGACAGTCCACCTGCGTGAGTAACTTCTTTGGGTTATTAATATAGCTATAATTGGATGGTTTTTTGATCATTAATTTGTCACAACATTTTTCTTGAGCTTATTTTGGAAAAATATCATTTTCTACAACAAGTACATACTGTGGGCTTTTTCCTGTTAATATATTGCAGATATTGTACTGAGTAAGGCTTGACTTTTAAATGTGTATATGCAGTGATAACTGCTTACAAAGATTTTCTCTTTCTTTCATAAGGGCTGTCCTAAATGTGGAACATGCTCCATAGCATTTAGTTTATGCATAACTCACTGAAATAAGGTTGTTCAATGACAATCTATTTTATTTCTAATGAATATGCTTTTCACCATTAGACACTGTATGTTAAATCTTGCCTTACCTCATCTGGTCTCGCACGTTTGTTTTCCATTTTTTATTCGGTTGGTAATTTTAGTGCTTTCAGTGACTTACCAAAGTGGATGTCCTCACATTCTGGTCCCAATACAAAGGCAGAATATTTCCTAGGTTGTCCCGGGGCTACAGCCTTCACCGGTATTGATGCAGGGCTTTGCTAATTGACCTTTGCCCTTCCCCAAGATAAACAGTTCCTTGTTCATTTACCCCCTTAGCGCTGGGCTGACTGGTCCTTCACTCCTGGACCAAAGGGGTTTCCACACCAGCCACCAGTAGAGCTGTTGAGGAGCTCTGTCTATAGGCCCTATGCAATGAAGGGCTTATTTACACTCTATGCAAAGATCACCCTGTTCACTGTTTAAGAGTCATTTAATCCATTGCCCTCTTTAAAAACAAAAAAACAAAAAACAAAAAACCCCCCCAAAAAACAAAACAAAAAACCACACCTTTCTCCTAGCACCTTTCTAGGTTATGTTAGCACAGCTTTTCTGGACTCCTCCAAAATCTTTCTAGTTTGCCCTCTTCATTGAGCTTTTTCAGTTCCACCTAAGCTGCTGCTTAGAGAAATAGCAAGTGAATGCTATCATTAACTCCCTCATAGTTTTGCCTTATCCCTGATCTCTCCCTGCAGCTTCTCTTTATATTCTCTGGAACATTTTTCCCAGTTGCCTTGCAACAATCTACACAATTCCCAGAGTCCTAAAGGATCTTTCTGGAATTCTTGTTGGTGCAGGCACATATAGTCTTGTCCTTAAAAGGCCAGTATGTCCTGTAACAGTATTTTATTAGAAAACATTATTTATTAAGATAGTTCTTAGTAATATTTAGTTTTTCTTCTACTCTGTGTACTGAAGTTACAGGTTCTGTAGCATTCTATATCAGTGCTCTTTCCACGGAAATGCACAACACAAAAAGCCCATTCTAAAAATAGCACTACATGGGTAAGTCTAGACTGCAAGCTTCTTTCGAAAGAAGCTTTTTTGAAAGAGCTCTTTTGAAAAAGCTTCTTTCGGAAGAGAGCATCCACACCTCAAAACTGGATCGAAAAAATGATCTGCTTTTTTGAAAGAGAACATCCAGACTGCATGGATGCTCTCTCAAAAGAAAGACCTGATTGCTATTCACAGCATCGCCACAGAGGCAATCTGTGCTTTTTTCGATTGCCTCTTCTTTCGAAAAATGTCCCTGTTCTGTGTCCACACATGTCTTTTTTCAAAAGAGCTGTTTCGAAAAAGGCGTTCTTCCTCATAATTTGAGGTTTACCAATGTCAAAACCCCCCCTGCGCTCTTTCGATTAATTTCAAAAGAACACGTTTGCAGTGTGGACGCAGGTGAAGTTTTTTTCTAAAAAAGGCAGGTTTTTTTCTAAAAAACAATGTAGTCTAGTGGGGTGTTTAACATACTCTTCTGTCAGTGCCTATGCTTTTTCCTTTTGCTGCATTAGGCCTTGTGTCCATGCAAGTGCTACATAATTTGGCACTATCTTCACTTGTCCTAGTGTACTATGTAACAGCTGTGCATATTAACATCAGAGGGCTCGGATCAATGGCACAATCCCACGGCCTAGGATGAACCTGGAAAACATGAGGCAGTGAAATACAAAGAATCTGTTTCTGCTCCAATTAATTTGCTTATTGACTTCAAATACTTTTAGATGAACTAACAAATGAGTTTACTGTGTTTATTTAACCTGTAAACTACCAGAACTTTTCCACTTTGCTAGTCAAATGAATGATAGAACTTGGGGACAACTTGATCTATTTTTGAAGCATGACAGTAATGGTTAATGATTTTTTTTTCTCCCTGCATATGCTGGTTACAGATAGGCATTCATTAGTTGGTATACAGAGCAAGGAAGTGGTGTTTATATGGATCTTTAGTTTTGCAATTTTTACATTTAAACATTCATATATTGTGAAAATGTGATGCATGCTTCATTTTCTTCTGTTCTGTAACATTAACATGCTTACATATCTCAATATTTACAGTAAGTCTCATATGTAGTTCTATTACTGAGAGGACTAAAATCCAGAGACTGAAAAGTCTTTACTGCATAACTGTCACGGCTCTGAGAAAAGCCTTTAAAAATACAGCTCTAATGAGGAGCTTCTGGAGTTAAGTGCACTCAGCCTGAAAAAAGCCAACCAATGGCACTGTAATTATACAATCAGGTCTGGAGCTGACAGTAGTAAGTCTTAATTATTCTAGCAAATGCAAAGTTTCTGAGTAAGATTATTAATTTAATTTAACTCTTCAGCTATAATGTGGACTCTTGATGTTGAACTATTTGAAAAGATATTATGTTGCTTGTGTTTCTTGAAACAAAACTCTATAAACATCACAAAAGTTTGTATTTGAAGGGAGTGTTTATGCCTGAGAACGGTCACTACAAGTTGAACTTCTCTGGTCCAGAGAGCCCTGGCAGCTGGGAGCAGAGCCTGGCCTGACAGCCGGGGGGCCGGGATTGGAGCCAGTCCGGTGGGCAGGGAACTCAGGCCTGGTGGCTGGGGCTGGCAATGGGGTCAGTGGCCATGAGGGAAGCCAATCCAGGAGGCTGGCGGACCCTGTGGAGAGCCTGGAGGCCAGCAGCAGAGGGGCTGGAATTGACCATCCCTGGTCCAGCAAACCCCCTCCTTTAGGACCAGTCAGGTCCTGAGAGTGCTGGGGCAGGGAAATCCAACCTATAGTTGAATGGCCAACAGGAAATGTTTCTTTACACAATGGCTCTTTCAAATGACAAGTGTGGTGGACTGAGACAAATTATCCTTTAAGATTATTTACACTGTACCTTCATGAGAATAGTATGTGATTTGTTTGTGAATGGTCTTTCAGTAAAGCTCAGTTAGGTCATTTTCAAAAGTAATGAATGGTAATAACTTTCTAAATAAAAACTTTCATTTTTAATAATTCCAGAAAACAGAACAGTTGGATGTTCTTCCTCCCACATATGATGTTTTGGAGTTAGAATAATAAATATAAATTTAACAAAATCATGTTTCCTTAGATAGGATAGAAGTAAGGTTTGTCAATCCCAGGGATCAGTGAAAAGGAAGTCTCTTATCGTTTTCTCCATTTTTCCACTTTCTGAGGCAGCAGTCACAAAAAATGAGCGACCTGCATGTCTCTCAGATTCCAGAGTTAATATGTTTTCATTCAGTTACAATTCCATAATTGCTTGGCAGCACCAGAAATCAAAGGTGAAATCCTGGCCCTGTTGAAATGGTGGGAGGTTTTGCCACTGATTTCAGTGGGGCTCAGATTTCATCCTGCATATTTGGTTAAATTTATTTTTCCCCAGTTACTATGCTTCACTTCAGGTCTAGAGTTTTGGGCTTTTATTTATAACTTTCTGAGAATAAAGACCTTTTTTTTTTTTTCCCAGCTGTGTAGTCAAAGGTCATTGTAGCATAGCTAAAACAGTAGTACTATAAAGTGCCTGGTGTTGATAATAGGGATGTTAACTAGCGTGTAATTGTGTAAACATGTAACTGCTGGCAATTTTAGTAGTTACATGTTTACACGTGGGAGGGTAGGCAGGTGGGAGCTGGTGCTCATGGGGAGCTGGTTTAAGAGGCACAGAGGCAGCATGGGGGGGGGAGAGTGGGCAGGTGGCTCTTAATCTGCCTTCCGCCAAGCACCTGCTCCCTCCTGCCCACCTTGCACAGAACAAAGCAGACTGTGAAGAACTTCAAAAGGATCTCACAAAACTAGGTGAGTGAGCAACAAAATGGCAAATTAATTTTAATGTTGATAAATGCAAAATAGTGCACATTGGAAAAAATAATCCGAACTATACATACAAAACTATGGGGACTAATTTAGCTATAACTACTCAAGAGATCTTGGAGTCATTGTGGAAAGTTCTCTCGAAACATCTACTCAATGTGAAGTGGCGGTCAAAAAAGCAAACAATGTTAGGAATCATTAAAAAAAGGCATAGAGAATGAGGGTATGTCTATATTGCATTCCTCTTTCGAGAGATGAATGCAAATGCAGCTTAGTGAAATTGCAAATGAAGCATGGATTTGAATTTCCCTAACTTCATTTGTATAATCTGGGCGCTATTTCGAAATCCCTATTTCGAAAAAAGAAACGCTGTCCAGATGTAGTTATTTTGAAAGACAACCCTTCTTTGGGTAAAATGAGGTTTAAGGGTAACTTCAAAAGAAGAGTTTTCTTTCAAAATAACCGCATCTAGACAGCGTTTCTTTTTTCGAAATAGGGATTTCGAAATAGCAGCTGGCACAATTATGCAAATGAAGCATGGGAAATTCAAATCCACGCTTCATTTGCAATTTCGTTCCTCTGCATTTCATTTAATGCACAGTAACATTGGCACCAGGCTTCATGCAGCCGCTTCCGCTTTGTAATGCACAAGAGCCCCAGTTGGGGTCTCTTGTACATTTCACAGCTAGAATCTGTGTGCAGCCCGGAGTCAGTGGGACTTCCCGCTGGCCTCAGGTTCCATGTGGAAGTGCCTATCGACGAGTCTATGGAAATTCCATTGACTATTCGACTAGTAAATTAATCTTAGTTAACATCCCTACACTGGTCCAGCACTCTCAGGCCCAGTCAGGAAGTTTGCCATACCAGGGGAGAGCAATGCTGGCTCCTTTGCTGCTGGCCACTGGGCTCCTCATCTAGTCCCCATTCTTAGCTACCAGGCTTCTTGCCATCAAACTCTCATCTGGCTCCCACTCCCAGCTGTCTGGGCTCTCAGTTGTAGAAAGTCTCGGATTAGAGAGGTTCAACTGTGCGTGCTGTAGTCTCTGAGAATTACCATATGTACATTTATAGTTCATTTATGGTGCATATCATAATAGCTCTGCATAATCCACCCACCCACACCCTGCTCCTGCACACTACCTCCCACCCAGATTCTGCACCCCCATCCCTATCGCACTCACTGGCAGCTCTGTCCCACACACTGGACCCTTCATTTTTGGCCTCACCCCAGAGCCTGGGGGGGGAGGGGGCGAGGCCCATAAAATCCACTAACCTTGAAACTGCAGAAAAGTTAATCTGTCTGGGTATGTCTACACTGCAAATTCTACACAGCCATTATTTCGAATTAACTTTAATAGCGTCTATACATGCAAACCGCTATTTCAAAATGAATAAACCTCATTCTACGAGGACTAACGCCAAATTCGAAATAGCTATTTCGAATGAAGTGCTGTGTAGACACTCAATCCGAAATAGGAGGCCTCCATCCCTTCCCAGGGAGCCCTGGTGGCCACTCTGGGCACAACCAGGAAAACTTACTCTCCTCTCCCCCAGCCCCAGAGCCATTAAAGGGGTAGACTCTGGCCACAGTGCTTGTGCCAGGTCCAAGACTGCCAGCCCAGAGCCAGCTGTGGCCACCGGGTCCCAAAACATGAGCCAGCAAGCCACTGGCAGCCAGCAGTCAGCCAGCAGTTTGCCAGCTCCCAGGAGCCTGACAGGGGCTGGAGAAGGCGGGCGCCTTCCTGATC
>JANRFK010004149.1:151274074-151288758 GCA_030068395.1 Apalone spinifera
GGGCTGATGGCAACGACCGCACGAGACGCACCGGCGTGCCCAGGGGCAGCTCTGACTCCATGTGGCCGAGTGCTGTGGGGTCCGAAGTGCGAGCACTCAGGACAGTTCAAGACAAGACTGCTTTGCTGTCCCTCATCGAGGTAGACAAGCAAGCGGGGAACCCTGAGAACTGTCTGTCCGGGGTGGGGTAGGGTCCCTTTAAGCATGGAGTTCAGTTAGTGTGTGGGGCTGCTGCCTGAGGCTAAGTCCTAACCTGATGCCCTGCCGGCACTGATTCCAGCCAGCCTTAACTTTGGTTCAGGGTCCATTCAGTGTGGATGTGCCATTTCGAAATAGCAAAACGCTATTTCGAAATAGGTTTTGTGTGTAGATTTGTTAATTCAAATTAGTTTAATTTGAATTAACTTAATTCAAAGTAGTTAACTCGAATTAACGCTGTACTGTAGACATACCTTCTGTGTGTGTTTTGCTTCTCATTTGTGTGGTCCCCAACTAATTTATCTGCGGGACAGTGATCCCTAACTCCAAAAAGGTTCCCCACCCCTGTCAAAAATAAAGACAGTGTCGAAACCTTTTGTGTTGGACATAATATTTTACTTCATTTAAAAATGAAGCCTGGCCAACAAGGCCCCATCTGGCCACAGCATAACACCCCTTCACCCCCTCCCCACAGCCCAGCCCTGAGCCTATCATACCTGAACTCTCTGCACTGAGCCTCTCTTACCTCCACATCCCAAGTCCCCTGCAATAACACTCCTGCACCTCCCACCCCAGTCCTGGGCCCTGATCCCATCATATACTCAACCCCCCAGCCCTGAGCACCTCATACATCCTAGCCCACATGCCTGCACCCCCACATCCCCAGCATCCTGCCGTAAGATTGACAGAAGACAGCTTAAATGCGTGCATGAAGCTGGATTTGACCAGTTATGATGTAAACTTCAAATAAATGTGCAGAAAGATGCAGCAGTAGAAGTCCTATTAAATAAAGTCTGTGAGTACAATGTTTCATTTATGCTATTATTAATAATGTCAACTATCAATATTACTAACTTGTATGTTTTAATTCATGCAAATGAGCATTCTTATATGGCTCTTTGTTGACTACTTGTTCTGAATTTTGATGTAGTTTGGCTCTTCGGTTTGAAAAGGATGCTGACCCCGGCCTATGCTGTATTAATCTAATTGAAATGAGAAGATATGATAATACAGCTAGGTCAAATATCCCTCAGACATTTATTTTTACTTTTAGTGTTTTGCAGTCAGAACATAGCTTTCTCAGAGCAAATTTGCAGGGTTCTTGTAATTCCACTACTCTGTGCCAACTTTGTGGGAAAAGAGCAAATTCTGTGCAACTCCAGGGTCAGCTTCAGATGTAGAATTCCAAATAACCAGTGAAAGTGTGAGTGTGTCTTAGTGGGTGTCTTAAACCCACACCCAATTAACTGCAGTAATATTTCACTTGTGGAATATCAGCCAAAAACTGAGATATTCACAGGTTTTATTTTAAGGACCTAATTAGGAGTGTTAAGAACAGCCACTTAAGGCTTATGAAAAAACCAAACATCGATCAGATTTATTGAGTGGTGGAAGGCAGGCAGAATAATTTTGTAAGATTTACTTTTTAAAACCATTTCTTTTCTTCCTCGCACCAGGATTTTTTCCCTTTTTTCTCCATTTTCTTGCTTGCTCCTATTTTTTCCATGTGACCTTTCTTTTGTATGTAAATGCACACAGAATTATTAATGAAAATGAAAACAGTTTCCAAATGTACAAGAGTAGGATAGGGTATAGGGGAAGGGGCTACTGCCAGCCCTGCATACTATAGGATGTGTAGTAATAGCAAAAATCATAGTCACAGGGGTGGGCAATAATTTTCGCAGGGGGGCCATTTAATGAATTTTGGTGCAGGGTCCCAGGCCAGCACCCCCCCTCCCAGAAGGGGAGGGGTCTGGGATGCAAGGTGTGAGACTGGGGACTAGCTTCCCCCCAGAGTTGCATGAGCCAGAGACTTTCAGCTAAAAACACAGCAAAGGGCTCATAGCTCTGCCGCTACTGTGTTGCCTGGCAGCTACCTGGAGTGGCTGTTTAAAAGGCTTGCAGCTTCAGTCCGTGCTCTGGGTAGTGCCACGACTTGGAGCCATTAGCCATTTAAATAGGGTCCTGCTGCCTAAGCCACCATCTGGAAATTTGGTGGCATGGGCAGCAGAATATAAATAGAAAGTGGCCAGATGCAGTACATGGGCCAGATCAAAGCATTAAGTGGGCTGGGTCTGGCCCAGCCCTATTCTTACTGAATTAGTCATACCCTGAGGTAATTGGCATTGAGGCCCCACTGTGGTAAGTGATATACAGACACCCTTGCTGAAATGGCAACTACTTCACTGAGGGATCTGTAACAAATTCTATACCTTACACTTAAGATGGGGGTATTTACCCAATTATTTTTAAAAAATCTAAACCCAGAGAAGGCAATAATACCTGAACTCTTCCTTTACTTAATTTTCTAATTTTCCAGGCATTTCACAATCCAATATTGAATTCAATTTCTCTATCCTTTCAAACATGAGTAGTTGAGTTTTCATTTAAAAGTTTGAAAAAAAAACCCCAAGCCTTTCTCATTTGTCAGTTACCAAGGGCTTTTGAAATATGGTTCCCTTCCTTTCATTATTCAAACTGCTCTTCTTCCTTTGTGCAGCTGCGGAGTCACTGCTGAATGTAACAGTACTCATTTTGAGATTAGTCTCAGAAATAGGATTAATTGTATGATAAAACTGTGAAAGAGCTGGGTAAAGAACAAAAGTCTGACCTAAGCACGAGTCTGAAATGCAAGCAAAGAACCCCCAAAATTAGTTGCTTTCAGCCTTGATTTGTCCTTCTCCCCATCATAAGCAGCTTCCTTGAAATCAAAGGTGCTGCATGGGTGTAAGGCCCCCTATTTCAGTATCGCTTATACACATGCTTAACATTATCTTCCAGATAAGGAGTCCTAAAGAAGCCATATCTTCAGACACCGACAGCCCACTCTATTAGTTTCATTCAGCATGTACCCAATAATTTACAGCTTTTTTTCTCCTCTCCCTTCCCCTCTTTCTGCTTTAAATTTTTAGTGTTTCTGTGCCTCTTGCTCCATTCATAATTTGAAGGAGAGGTTTGTGCCCCATGAAAGCTCATGATACTATCTCTATTTATTATCAGTTTGTAAGGTGCTACCAGGCCACTTGTTTTTTAAGTTTAAGTTACAGACTAACACGGCTACCGCTCTGAGACTTTCAGAATATGTTAGAGTATCCGTATGAAGTGAATGGTATTAGTCATGTACATAAAGTAACACATGCATAAGCCTTTCCAGCATCGGGCCTAACTGATGGAATAATTTGGATCAAAGACTGGTATATTTAACTGTTTAATATGTTTCCAGTTAAAGCTTGCTTCAGTGAATCTCCTGAAAATAGTTTCCTATAGCAATGAAAATTACTGTCACCTATAGAAAACAAAACTACCTTTTCAGAACACTGTGGCCTAGTGGATAGAGTATAGTGCAGTGACTCAGACCTGAGTTCTATTTCTGCCATGCCACTGGCCTGCTAGGTGATGTTAGATGACGTAGCAGCTCAGTTTCTCTGTCTGTAAAATGGGGATGATACTTGTCTGCTTTGAGATCCACTGTTAAGTATTTAGTCGTTTGCACTATGAATGTTATAAGAGCTTCCTGATTTAAAGCATACAAAAAAAGGGTTGTTTTTTTTCTGTTTCAGGCCCATTGTATCTGAACGAAATGAATTGCTTGTTCAGTTCCTGTCTGATTTAAGTTTAACTGCTGATGGCTTCATTGGTCACTATAAGTTCAGAGCCAAAAAGTTACCTACAACCACAGCTCCAGCTACAACCACTCCTTTTGCAACAGCAAGTAAGTTGTAGTAGTTTTATTTATTTTATACTGAAGAATTCCTTTCAGGAGAAAGGAAAGATGAAGGGAAACTTTAGTAAATTGGTGAAAAAGCAGAACTTGGTTTTGTGGTTTGTTTGTATTAAAAATATTAAGGGAGTATATGAGAATTAATGCTCCCCAGGGAGTCACTAGAATCCATTTAACATAATTAAAGAAAACTTCTCCAGTCTAGAGTTTCCTGTCTGTCTTACTGAAGCAGGTGAAAAATGTTAGCTCAACATTTGAAATAGCATTTCCTACATTTGCTCATTTTTCTGGCAACTAGCAAGTACCTTTCACCGTGATAATCGCATAGTGCAATGCAAGACTAATTTCTTGTTTATGCTAAATAAAATTCAGTTACTCTTCTGAAAATTGTTTCCATTTAGACTTCTGAGGAAATAATGAAGTAGTTTCAGGCTGAGCTTTTATATAAAAATTGACCATCCATGTCTGTTTGTCTAGTTGGTGAGATCTAACAAATGGTGCAGATGCCAATCAAATTCTGATTAGATCCTACTAGCAACATCACAGCAATGTTTTATTTTTGAGATTAGAACTACACAAAAGATTGTGGGGGTGATTTGTAAAAGAACTATGCAATATTAAAAATGAAAGCCCCCTTTTATAACTTACCTAAATATAGGCAGTGTGTCTAAGATCAGTGGAAAGTTTCCCATATGCTTCACCAAAAACACCTCATTATTGCTGGGATTCTGAAGGGCTTAATGCTTGCAATCTTCATATCCTGAATGTGAGAGTTTAGATGTACAACAACAGCACACACACAAGTTATTTATGATGTTTTTTATAGCATGTGGGTTGATTGGTACTCAAAACAGATCAAATTGTCATAAGAAAAACTTCAGAAGAGCTGTCAGATGTGATGCTGAAAATACATAATGAAAGGCTATTAAAATAGTCATTAGGTGAAAAACATTTGAAAAGTCAAATAATAAACTATAAAAGCAAGATAGTTTTGATATGACAGTGGAGAGAACCCTAGTAACTACTAATACTGTTCTTCCTCAACAAAGTTCTCTGTTTTGTTACTTCCTATATTTACTAGGCCCCAAACTTGTCAGCTGTCCCACCTTGCACCATTTACATCAAGGAACCCATTCATCTATTTTGGTATTTGTTTTGTTTTTTGTAAGCTTCATTAATTAGTTTAGAACTTTTAAAACCAGTCCTTGTGGCACCATTGATGTTAAAAATAAAACCAGTCTAATAGTGATCTCACAGAGTATGTAGCAGCGTTGAGAGGAACCACAAAGGAGAACTTGTTGTAAGAGACAAACAGGAAGACTTCTCGATTTGTGATCTGCTGTCCATGACTTAGACCTGTATGAGCAAAAACAACCATCTACAGTTTAAACGTTTGGTGAATCACTGAATAGCATGTGGAAAAAGACTGTGCGTATTTTGTCATTAACAGAAGCTTCAGTAATAATAGGCATTTATTATCTTGAAAATCAAAAGAGTTCAAGCCTGTATTAGGTTTGTTAAACCGTTAGTGACTGTTTAACTTTTAGTAAGTACTTCCATTAACCATCATGTTTAGTTATATACATTTACAGTACCATTACTATTAAGAAAAATGACCAAATACTGAAAAGCCCTGAAGTTTTCAAAAGATTAAAGTAAGTCAATTAAATGTTTCAAATAATGCTATGTAATGAGTTAGGTTTGTTTTTAATTTAACCATATAGGCAAGTCATGTTACTTCCAGTATAGCTACAGATAAAATTGATAGTGATTAAATGTTTAACTACAGCCAGACCTTCTCTGGTTCACTCAGTTGCAACATTTCTCATCCACACGAGCATTTTCCCATTTCTCATGTGTGGTAGTGAGGTCTTGTACCAAGCGGATTTATATGTACAAAATATACAGTATTTTTTCATATACTATTCTTCCCAGGATACCTTGAAGTATAATCATGAATGCACACTAAATCATAGCTGACAAAATATTTTGTGATGCATTTTCCCATTCATTAATATGCATTCATGTTACTCTCTAAATAGACAAAAGGGGGAAAGAGAGGGGAAAGGAAGGTAACTGAGGCACAGAAAAATTAAGTGACTTATCTAGGGTCACAGGATATCTGACAGAGCTAAGAAGCTGAACCCATACAGTGTTGAACCTAGATGGCCCAAGTCAAAGGGCAGTACTTGAACTGGAAGATTATTTTTCTATCTAAACAGGGCTGTATAGTTATAACTATAATACTATGTCTCATTTATGATATTAAGTGTTCAGTAGCTGAGCACCCATGGAGAACAATTAGCTCAGCATCCACCTTCAGCCAAGCACCCTTTCTCCTCCTAGTGCCTCTTGCCTGCTCCAGCCCCAGCGGATCAACTCCTCCCACTCCCTTCCAGTGCTTCCTGCTTACCAGCTGTTTTGCAGCATACAAGAGATACCAGGAGGGAGAAATGGGGATGGGGCATGTTCAGGGGAGGAGTGGAAAGAAGCAGGGCAGAAGTGGAAAGAGGCAAGATGAGGGCTTGTGGGGAGGGGTGCAGAGGTGGGAGTGGGGTTGAGCATCCCCCAGCTAGAGAGGAAGTCGGCAACAGAACGCAAGGAAGTAATCTAAATGTATGTATCAGATCGCAATACATTGTCAAATAGAAATGTTATTGCAAATTACTATAAATAATAAATAAAAATGTGTGCATTAAATAACATGAACACGGATATGTTGGAAACCCACAAAATTAAGATAGTTTATTGATAAACCTGCCACCATTTTTTCATACCATCTTGGCATCTCTATTCGCTCCAACCCACACATGACTTAACATTTATACTTGAATGCATAAACACAACAGGGATTCATTAAAGATGCACTAGCATCTTTCATAAATTTGCCAACAAATATTTTCAAAAAGATTAACATCTTATAGATAGGTTTTAGTTGTACCCATGACAATTAGGTGTATTTATGTAACCTCATAAACCGAGTGAGCTTCTGAAATCTCTATCTTTATATAGGTTGAACCTCTCTAGTCCAGACTGGTGCTGGACCTGAGAATTTGCCAAACCAGGGGAGGTCAATATTGTCTAGCAGCATTGCCAACACTTCCACTGCTTACTAGACTCTTAGAAAAACTTTTTAAAAGATGGTCCTGCAGTACCATAGACACTAAAAAAATGTAGATAGTATCACGAGTTTTCCTGGGCACAACCCACTTCTTCAGAAGACATTTAGGGGTAAACTAGAGCTAAGTAATAGCATAGAACACTGAGAGGCATGACGGGTGACTGTAAACATCCTTTATGGGACTGCAGGTATCTTGGCCACACCCATAGTAAGTGGACATCTGGCTGACTAAAATCATGCCGGGATGATGGATGTTGTCAGACTAGAGACTAGATTGAAAACACCAGGAAGAATCTTGAAAATATTATTTAGAATATTTTAATACAACTCAATATCAATTTCACTTTTTTTTGTTCTATGAAAAAAAGCTTTGAAACCTACAGTTGCCCTCTGCCAGCAAAAATGTAGAAGGAATGGGACTCTTGAGAGCAATTACTGTTCAAGTAACTTTGGTAAGAGCAAAAAAGTGTTTGTTTGTTTTTTTGGTTGGGTTTTTGTTGTTGGTTTTTTACAATAAGTGACTTGGGGCTATGTGTTTAGTCTGAGGAATAACAGAATGTAGTTGTATATTGTTATTAATATGCTAAGAACTGTTTTTATATCAAACCATCTGTCTCTTTTACGTATCTGTGACTCAATACCTTCCTGGTGATGTTTTGAAGTAAAGACAGTCAATGTGTCTCAGAAATAAACATACTTTCTCAGTCTAAACATAAATGACTACATAGAAGGTGAACTGTTGCTATACGAAAGTGTCTATTCAAATACTGCACTGGCATGCTGTCTTGCTGGAACGGCCTGCATATATTTTATTCACAACGATGTGCTTGTTACACATACTTGCATCACTCACTATTCTGTAATTCAGTTTGTAGATATCCAAACTTTTTTTAAGGAACCTAAGGCAAAATATGGAGAAGCTGTGAAGGCCTATGAGCCATGTTTTTTATTGAGATCTAAACACTGGTGATTAAATAGTACTGCATAAATACACTAAAACACCATCAGTCAAGTAACTTTGTTCAGTTCTCTCAAAGTGATTCCCAGATATCAGAGTTGGAAGCCTGTATGTAAGTGTCACTCCCTTCTACTGCTATTGAAACCTCATGTTGTGGCCACCATCCAGTCTTTCAAAGAAAGCTGCCCACAGTAGCCTTTCAGGCTAATCTAGTGAGCATATTATTAATTGTCTTTCCTTTGTGACATTTTGCCATGGCAAACCAGCCCTAAAATAGCAGATCTAGAGTTCCTTGAAAAATCCCATATAAAAAATGGATTGTGAGATGGCATAGGGCCATTTCATAATGTCTTATGCCAGGGGTTCTCAAACTTGTGATACTGCGACCCCCCCCTCTCAGTTGCTCGCGACCCCCTTGTCCATTGCTGCAACCAGCGTATCAGTTGCTAGCGATCCCCCTCTAAGTTGCTCGTGACCCCCCTGGGGATTGGGACCCACAGTTTGAGAAACGCTGTCTTATGCTATTTCCTTTGCTGCCAGCCAGTATAGAAGAGTGGTTGCTGGTACAAATTAGAGAAGTCTTAAGGCTTCTCTAATTTGCCCTCAATGCAGATTGGCTCACAATCAGAGGGATCTGAAAATGGCTTTAAGCCATGTTTACTCCCCTTGTCCTGGCAACTGAATCACAGTATCCGAGTCAAAGGCTTTTTTGGCCATTAAAGCTACATCTAGACTACGGGCGTCTTTCTGAAGAAGCTTTCTTCTAAAGAGATCTTCCGAAAAAACTTCTTCTGAAAGAGAGCCTCCACACTGCTGAAGTGCATCGAAAAAGCGATCTGCTTTTTTGAAAGAGAGCGTCCACACTGAATGGACGCTTTCTTGCATGTAAGCTGTGATTGCTATAGATGGAATGGCCACCAGGGCAGCTGTGCTTTTTCCTCTTTCGCAAAAAGGCTTCTTCCTCGTAGAATGAGGATTATCAATGTTGGAAAAACCCCTCTGTTCTTTCGATTTTCTTGTGGAAGAATGCAATTGCAGTGTGGACATGCCTCAAGTTTTGTTGGAAAAAACGGACATTTTTCTGACAAAACTCTGTAATGTAGACATGCCCTGAGTGACACAATGCAAGGCACTTTCCTTCCATCCCATAGGACAAATGACAAGTTTTTAATACTGGACCCAGCTTTTGATAAACTGACATTTCAGTTGTTCTTTATGACAAAATTACTAAAATGTTTGTGATATAGGGTGTGAATTAATGCAGAAGTTTTAAATTTTGCTGGTTTGGATACCTTTAGAAAATAAGAGCAATTGGTTTTTAGATATATATCTGTAATATCTGATTGCTGATTTTTAAAGTGTAGTTTTCTTAGTCTCCATTAATGCCCTAGTCCTATTGTGATGAGACTTCTACCGCATTTAATCTAGATTGAACTTCTTGCAATTATAAGAAAATGTTATATTCACAAATGTTTGATCTGAAATATTGGTTACACCACTGTATTCAGTTGGTATGTATTAGATAATTAAAGATCTATCAGATCTCATTCAAAGGTGAACTGCAAAGGAGAAAAAATATTGTACCATTAATAGTTCCTTTTTGATCTATAAGTGTCCTAGTTTGCTTCTGCTTGTTTCTTTATATTAGGCTTTCAGCTGATCATCATGTCACTCAGTCCTCTAAAGAACTCTCTAGCAAAAAAACCTAGGGATGACCAGACCTGATAATTCTATTGGGGGCAGAAGGGGAAATTCATCCAGAAAAATATACTAAACTTTAGAGGTTGTCATTATACATCAGAGTAGATAAAGTTTTTTTCCCCCCCTTGCCTTGCAGTTCACCTTCTCAGGAAAAGGATAGGTGTTTAGTGCATCCTATCAGTCACACAATTCAAACAGCAGGCAGGCAGTTCTTCTTACCATAAACATACTACATGTCAGAAAATGAACAGGTTTGAGTTTCTGTTTTTCAGAAGTACTACATACTCACAAGTTCTGTTGACATCAGTGTGATCTGTGGGCATTTAGCACCTCTGTAAATTGAGGTCAAAATTTAAATTTGGGGGGGGGGGGGCATGTGAACTTAGAGGTGTCTCTTCTGCCTCAAAAAAGAGATATTGGTGATACAGGAGCCCAGTGTCAGACTATGAAATAATGGGCATAAGAATTTCTAATTTCTTTAAAAAGTGAAAAAAATAAAGGTTAATAAAGTCTGCCCTATGATACATAGGAAGTCAGACTAGATGATAAGGTGGTCCCATAGGGTTTTAACATCTACAATGTTAATTATCATCAAAACTTAGAATTGGATTTCAGTTGTTGGTATTTTCTGGATACACTTCTATTCTTGACCAGCCTCAGTCTGACTACCAATATTTTACCTATAATGCGTGACCCATTTAAAGTACTGAGCTTTTTGCAATGTTGCAGCTTTTGTTTTGATGGCTGATAGTTTTCAGTATAATTTTTTTCTTAGAGTAGAAGTTAATTTTTTTGACCTAGCAGTATTGATGATTCCTATTTCTCTCTTGCTTATTTCCAAAGAGTAAGAAGGTAACATAAATACACTAATATTCTTTCTTTTAGTAATTACTGGAACTGTTATTACAGCAGTCACACGGGGTGGCAGCTTACATGCAACTATATCGATCATAAATGTATATAAGGAAGGAAATTTAGCTATCCAGCAAGCAGGCAAGAATATGAGCACCAAGATCATTGTTGTTTGTAAGCAATGCCCTCTCATCAGGAGAGGTAAGTAAACCAGAAAAATAACTGCATTATATGTTTGTAAAACTCTTATCATAGCTTCCATTTTCATAGCTCTTCTAACAAAATTTAAAATGAGTCAGTTAACATATCAGAACTACTAATTACAAGAAAAAACTGTCTACATGTTATAGTGCATTTTTACAGTTTTCAGACTCACTGGACGTAAACAACAGACTTCATGGATAAGCATCTACTTTATGGTAAAACCTATGTATAGACTTTTTTAAATCTGATACATGTTGTAGGGTAGGTGAAAGAGTTCTTACACTCCATTGATGTTCTAGTGGCTCAGTGGAATTTGTTTTGGTGTTCCTAAATAAAGCTTACCTGGATTTCAGTTTTGGATTTAAGTATTTGAGAGTTCACATGCCATTATTTAGCAGAAGGGAAATGTGAATAGGTTAAACCTAAGAACTTAATACCACATTCAAGCACACATTTGAAAGCATGATTACCTCTTCTCCTTCATAACTGTTTTGGAATAATTTACCAAATACCTGCCTATCTTAATCACTTTATAGGAAGTCTAATAGTAATAAATCCACTTATCTGATGACAAGTAACATCACTATAACAAACTTCTGTATCAAGCATGTTAGCCAAGGCAACATCCAATAAAAGGCAATCAAGATGACTAGCATGTCACTGTAAGAAATGCTTTAAGTTTTATAGTTACAAGTAACCAAGAACAATCCTCAACTCTGCCTCTTGAGTAAACTATAATAAAAAGCAACAGCAAATAAAAAAAATGGAACCAGAAGAGGAAAAAATCAAAATAATTTAACCACCTTAGGAAACAATCCAGGAGCAGTGAGCTATCCTATAAAACAAAACACTCAGTGTACTAAATATGTACTCAAGAGTGGCCAGCTCTGAAAAAAAATCCTAGTAAAAAGCTAGTTTTGCTTTTATCTTTAACTGCCTGGAATATGGATGTCTGGGAGATAATGTCCTTGATAAAGCAAAGTTATTCTCTTTAGACAGACAGCTGACTCCAAATCACACTCTACTCTGTTTTTCTCTAAATCATATTACTAAAAATGTGTTGATTTGTTATTTCTAAGCTGTTCCATCTGTCTCTTACTTTCCTCAATCCCTCTCCAATTTGTCTGATGCTTGGCAAGCCTCTATCCTTTTATAGCTATAAAATAATGATTCTGCATCATGACGCACATTAATTCCTCTTGCATTTCTCTTAGTCCCCGAAGTTCTTATATTTCATCACTAGTGGACCTATGGTACCACCACCTATATATATACTTGTCCAATCTTTACAGTAACTTCCTTTCTGCAGGTCTAAACTACATCATCATGGGCCAGCTAGAAGAAGATGGTAGAGGTAAAATCCTGCCCAACAACTTTATCATGAGTTTCAAGACTAAGAACCAAAAGATCCTGAACACCTTGAAAAATAAACGGTGTTAAAATGTGAATTCTGTATTTGCTTTCTGCCATCTCAGTGTGAGAAACAATTTTTATACAGTAAAAATCAGGAAGATAAAGCTGACCATAACCAAAAAGCGCTTGTCATTCTACTGTCTCTTACATATAACCATGTAACTTAGTACTGACTGTCAATTACATTAAAATTCGGTGTCTAGTCTCAATATTTTAAACTACAAGATTTGCAGCATAACCTTCTGACCTGAAACAAACCAAGTTCTGGCTCCTTTGAATCTGTTAATTTATACTTGTCTCAGAAGGATTTTTTTTAAGGAATGAATTATGTGCTGATGTAAAAGAATAAGTGCAATATTTATATAAATTCATTTTAATGTAGCTTTTTCTTCTAAAGTTGTTTTATTTTGTGGGCTCTTACATTATCTATTATTAAGATATTTTAAAACCTTATGCTAGACCAAAGAATTATCAAATTTTTTTATATAAAATAATTAAGGTGGAACATGCTAAAAATAGAAAATCTGCGATCAGTGACATGTTTGCGATGCTCTGGCACTTGGAACGGTAACTTTTCTTGTGGAGTAAATATTAAAGATCTGCTTCTGATATCTTTTGAAGACTATAGGAACTGGATTTGGGTTTTAAAAATTTGAAATTATACTATAGCACAATGGTTTTATCTAGTGATGTTTTATTTAGCTTGTTTTATTTTGCAGTATTTCACAAATAAAACACAAAACATTCACTCTCTAGGTAAGGGCTAGGAATCAGTCGAGGGACAGAGACCAAGATTCAGATTGACAGTCAGCACTATGGGTACAAATGGTAGGATATTTTTCCACATAGGTTGATGAGATCAGAAAAAAATGCCACAAAGTCAGAATGATTTTTCTATTAGACATTATTCCCTTTATATATACATAGAAGTAAATGACTAGCAAGGAACTGTTTGGGATAGAACTAGGGATGTAAAATCCTGTTTGTTTAATCAATTAAATGAAATGTTTAACCAGTTAATAGATTAAGGAGAGGGTGGATGGAGGGGGGCACCAGTCTGACTGAGCTGGAGCACTGTTCCCTTCCCTCCCCCCCATTGCTGACAAGCTGCTCCAGCTGGGCTGGAACATCCTATGCTTGTGGTGGGTCCTGTTGGGCTGGAGCTGATGAACTGGAATAGGTTAAGCCATTAAGGGTGAGGCTTACTAATTAACTATGCACATCTCTAGAGGCTAGAAACACTGACACCCTGTACCCCAGGTGCTGGGAGGGCCAGGGAATTGTGGGAAGTGCTTTATATTCATGCCTGTCAGTGTGAAAGAAGCTATTTGCATATACACTTGCATGTATATACAACCACAGTTAAGCTGTGGTCCTTGACATGTGCTGTAGCATTGTGGGCCCCAGGACTTGCAGAGTTAAATAGCCCTGCACTAAACCAAGCTGCTGCCATGCTTTGGTGATCAAGTGACAGTTGTTTTAAAACCACATTTGTAATTCTCCAGTTTTACACTTAAGTTTTCAAATACTGGTTCATGTGTAGACTGTGCATTCTAGTGCTTGCATACCTAGACATTAACTTAGTGAACACCTTTACACCGCCAAAGTGCTATGGAAGCGATGTGTATTTTCCCCTCCTTGGAGGGGGGGGGGGGGGGGGGCTCGCAGGTGGGGAGGAGAACTGCACTAATCTCTGTGACAGGGACTTTGTAAATATTAAATAGACTGCTAATGGAATATTAGTAATAGATTATTCAGGACAGTAATTCCAAATATAAATTTAGAAATACAAGTTGAACCTCTCTAGCCCAGCACACTTTGGTCTGGCACCATCCGTGGTCTGGCATGATTTTAGTTAGCCAGATGTCCACTTATATCATGAATGTGACCAAGTTGCCTATGGTCCCATAAAGTTTGTTTACAGCTATCAGACCTGGCTTTTAATGTTCTGTGCTATTATTGAGTTCTAATTTAACTCAAATATCTTTTAAGAGCCCAGTAAGCAGTGGAAGAGTTGATAATGCTGCTAGATGATATTGCATAAACTCTTGTCACAGATCTGGAAAAAAGTGTTTTCTCCTCAGAGAGGAACATTTTAGTCAGGTGTTTCCAGACTTAAAATATACATATTGCCTAGTGGAACAATAAATTAAACAGAGAAAATCCGAAAGCCAAGTGTCATGTCCATGCCAGCACCTTAATTGAAGATCCTTTCATTAACAAACCTGTTCAAGACTATGGCTTGAAGGGAGCCTGGAACATCAATTCCATTCTTATGTCTGTATGAGTCAAGTAAGAAACAATCAATCACTTTCTTGAGAGAGAGAGAGAGAGGAAACTGACCACATAGACTATGTATCACCCAGAAAGGTTACTTATCCATTACTTTACTTCTGACCAAGAAGAAAGACATGAGGATTAAGCCAACTCAAAGTCTCAATACAATGAACACATTAAAACATATGGGCTACGTCTAGACTGGCATGATTTTCCGAAAATGCTTTTAACAGAAAAGT
>JANRFK010004149.1:151288858-151309444 GCA_030068395.1 Apalone spinifera
TTTGCGGAAAAGCAGATGATTTTCCGCAAAAACTAGCCAGTCTAGATGCAGCCATGTTGTTACTAAAGTACCACAGAGAATAAACTGCTGCTTTACAGGACCCGGAACTGCATTTCTGGGTATATCTGATCCCACCTCAGGGCAAGAGGATGGACTAGATGACTTTGCACTTCTTTCAGCCAATGTTTCTATTGTTATAGATATGAAAATCTGAAGCACTATACTATTTCAGATTTTTTTCCACCCAACTCAAGAGAAATGCCTTGACATAACATAGCTCTATATTTTGCTGGGCAGATTGAAAAGAGAATTATTGGCTTACAAAGAGAAATAAAAGGGGATATTGTGGAAATATTAATAGATGGGTATCAATAGCTTCCAACCAACTTCCTTAAACTCCTACGATAAAATATCTTGCTGTGCTGTGTAATGAATTGAAAATTATCAGCTCTCCTAAATATTTTTCAAGTATCTCTATTTTGTTAATATCTAATACAACCATATTTTTCAAATTGTTTTTTATTTTTCCTTTTTTGAGGCGTGTATTACATAATATATACATTGCACAGTTTTTATGTTTGGCTTATATTCTAACACAATTTACCACCCAAGTCAAGAATTTGATCATCTTGTCTTGGAATACAGTCCTTATTCAAATAGAAAGCTGACAGACAGTTCAGAATTTCTAAACAAAAGAGTTTCAAAAGGCCTGATGTTTAGACCCCACATAGGATATTCATAACTCCACAGTGCAGAAGATAGATTACTTTTACGAGAAATATTTTTATAATGAGAATTTGCTCAAAAGAGGGAGCACGGACAAGCCACGTCAGCTCTCTCTGTTATAGTAATATGCCATTGTGGCTACCTGCGCCTTCTGATCTTAAGACCGACTAATGATCTAATTCCGAACCCAGAATATTAGAACATTGCATCCACAGGATTACTGCAAAACAATCTTTAAACTGTCAAATATAATCTGGGTTTCATATTAAAAAAATACAAGAGTTTCACATTTTCTGAATAACTTGTCCACTTGACTTATACACAAGCATATGAAGATTTACTATACCCTCTAACAGAAAAAACTCAAAGTTCTTACTTTCCTTTATAAGCAGAATTAAAATCAAATAATTATGATATAACCATCTTGCAGTTGGAAACGGTAAATTCAGAAAGAACGCAAAATATCAAGATACATTTAAAACAGGATATGAAAAAAGTCTCTCAAAGAACATTCACAATGCAGCTGAGAGGGTACTTCTCAACACAGACAAGCACTAGCTCTGCTCAAGCTAGCATACTAGAAGTAGCTGATGTAACATGGGCAATAACTTGGGCTGGGCTAGTTGTCTGAGTACAAAATTACCTGTTTCCTAGGTACGTACTTGAATAGTTAGCCCAAGCCACAACCTGTGCTACCCCCACTTGTGCTGCTACTTTTAGCAAGCCTGTCTATTGTGCTGGAAAACTCACTCCCACTTGGTATAATTATACCCAAAACCAAAATCTTCGGAATGCACATCTTCCAATTCACAGGAATAATGTATGTTCTTACACAGAAATAATTGTACAGTATTTCCATTTGTTTTAATAAAAAAGAAATATTTAGCCTGGCAAACAAACAACGTTTATGCTCTAGACCCATATCTAATTCCTGTTAAAAATTTTTTTTTCCTATGCCAAAGATGTGTAATATAGATACAGTGTTTCTGAACACTACTCAAAATTAAGAGGCTATTTTTAAAAAATAAATTCCAAACTCCAAGAGTTGCATATTGCACACAGCATACTACCTGAAAAATCTTTGCGTGTTTTTAGAGGCCTTGATTATTTTAAATGAATCTATTAAAGTTCTGGAGATGGATAGCTTACTTTGGCTCTATGTCCAAGATTTAAACATCCCCACTACCCTGCAATTTTCAGGGAACAAATTACAAAGTTGATTTCCCAATGTTGTACAGTTGTTAATATTCAGTACATCATGTACAAAATCTGGCACTTATACAATCATGCAGTCTTTAAATTTCCATTGCAACCTAATTTAAATTATATACTGGCTAAATTTCGATTAAGAAGGCACCAGGTTTATTTTTAAGTATTGTTAAAATCTTTTCCCACAACTTGAAAAAAGGAAAAACAAAAACAAAAACCCCCAAAAGGGGGGTGGGGGTGGGAAGAGCAAAAAATAGGGGAAATAAAACATGCCAGCTCCGAAGACCTGTAGTCCGACAGCTAAAGTGACTTGTCAAAATCCACAGTTTGGGTAACATTTAGTGTAAAATGCTATATACATATTTTACATACTGTACATTACATACTTAAAGAGCTTTACAGGAATGACATAGTAACATCTTTTGAACTTAGCTGGAACTCATGCAGATAGTGTCAAATTTTATGTTGTGCAAAAAAACCTGCTTTTCTGTTTGGTCTGGCAACAGAAATAAGCCATCACTGTCAACCGTGGGTACCTAAAGTTAAACATGATCCTTTTAAAATCTGGGCTTTAGTTTCTTGGATAAAACATAGCATATTTAGATGTCCGAAAGCCAAGTAGATCCCTCATTTCATTTCGGAATTTTGATAAATCTTGCCGTAGTTCATTGAGATTTTCCATTGTTGCTTGATCCATGCTTTGCATCTTTTGTCTCATGGAGGTTAAGTAACGATGGACTAAACAACACATCACCTTTTGGTAATTCTCGTCCCTCTTTTGCTTCAGATTTCTCCATTCCTTTAAACAAAAATAAAGATTTACTAAACGAAAGGGAATTATTTTTATTTATTTAATTAGAAGATTTACCTGGCGTTGCTTGGGTCCTTAATTAATTTTTGTTTTTTGGAAAATAAAATGTAAATGTACATGCTTTATTTGAATCATTGCTTCGGGCTAGGGCTTGGGTTCATTACGGAGGCTGCCCTGTGGAGAGAAGGCTACCCCAGCCGTCTCTCACCACAGCATCTTGGGAGAGGGGGAGGGGAGGGGGGGAGGTGTGTCAGGTGAGAAGTGCCTGTCCATGGCCACTGCAGCTCTAGCAGGCATAACTAGAGGAGGAATGATGTCCCCTAGCTGGGGCAGATCCAGGTTCATCTGCCCCCTGTGCTCTCCAGACAGAGTGAGGAATTGGGGGCGGAGGGAGAGGAAGCTTCAGCCCCTGCCCCAAAAAAAGGTTCCGGGGGGTGGTGGTGGTGGAGACTTGGTGTTGGGGTAGTCCCAGAGCAGGGGTGTGTGTGGGGCTAGAAATGTAAACGGTCATTTAAAAATTTAACTGGTTAAACACTATGTTTAACCAGTCAACCATGGAGCAGCTCCCTGCGTTGCAGCAGACCTGGCTGGGCTGGAAGACTGCCGTGGATGGGGGCTGCTCCAGCCCGATTAGGTTCATTGTGCTACTGCATCATGCTGGGGGGGACTGCTCTGGCAGAGCCAGGCTCAACAAAATACTATGTTGGGCAGAGAGCTGTCCAGCCCAACTGCCAATTAACAAGTTACTGGTAAATATCACGTCCCTTTACATCCCCAGGGATGGCATGCCCCCAGCCAGCCCGTTTCACCTGCCTTTCCTGTATGGTTTTCTCAGAAGCAATCCCATTTCCCCAGCACAACCAAACCCTTACTTTGCTTTAAGTTATGATAAGGGGAGAAATTCTTGGACAGGCAGACACACACACAGACAAACTCTCTCAACCACGTAGGGGTACATCTTCACAGCAGGGCTAACGTCAAATTAAGCTTTGCAACTTAAGCTACGCAATTGACATAGCTGAAGTCGAAATAGCTTACCTCGGCTTTGGCACTGTCTACACAGAAGGAAGTCGAAGGAACAACACGCTTCCTTTGACTTCTCTTACTCCTTGTAAAATGAGGTTTACCATGAGTTGGAGTAAGTCGTCCTCCATCTCAACATTATTTTGAAATCATGGCTGGTAGTGTAGACATACATTATGTTATTTCGGAATAACTTCAGTTACTCTGAAATAACGCTGTTGTGTCGATGTACCCGAATAGATTTGAGCCTTTGAAGCCTGTGTACAATTACGTTGGCAGCTCAACATACATGAACCCAAGATGGAATCCTTATGTACTAATTTTCAACTTGTATACATGTATATGACAGTGTGTGCAGCCTTTTGAGATAAAAATGAGACTGGCCCACAAAGCCCAATTTGTGAAGCAAAAATGAAGGTCTTGTAATCTATCTGGCTTGGAAAATGTTATACAAATGTATGATATTTCTGATTTAACCTTTGTACTTAAGAGTATGTTCTGTACAGTCTTTCAATCTGGTTTGCTTGAAATATTTTTGGCTGCAAGAAGGAGCAGCAGCAATTAGTATACATAATTATAGAGTACATTAACTATGTTTATTTAAAGAAAATGTAATCCCCCCCCCAAAATTAAGAGACTCCAGTGTTCCTTTTTTGGTTATTTATTTTGACATGTCATATGGCGTGTTTATAATTAGTCATTCCCCCCCCCCCACCTCCAGCATATTCTAACTGCACCATTATCAAAGTTATTACAAGTCTCAGCACTGAAGAAAAAGAGTATTATTAGGTTTTATATTAAGCAGCAGGGCCATTAAAGATTTCAATCATGGATTTTGTTTTGTTCAAAGAGGAAAATTATGCCAGCCTTAATTAAAAATCTCAATTAAAACTGAAATAAATGTGTTTGTTCTTGCCCTGTGGTAACAGTTATATTTTGGATTTAAAGACTAGGAAAGTTTATGGCCAGAAGGGACCATTAAATCATCTGGTCTGATTTTTCAAGCCCTGCAAATCCATGGATATCTGCAACCACAGACGTAGATGCAGATTACCACGACTCATTTTTCCAGATATAGATACAAATTTTACATCTAGAACCCTGCAAATTTGTGGATATCAACTGATCATTTTTGTATATACAGGTGGAGCTATAAATGTTGTTTCTGCGCAGGGGTCTACTGATTTTATCTACATCACGAGCCATAATATTTCACCCAGTTATGAGTATAACAACTTGTGTTTGGCTAAGGCATCTTCCAGAAAACCATCTAATCTTGATTTGAGAACATCGTATCTCTGAGTAGTTTTTGTTCCAAAGGTTATGCACTTTCAAATTATAAATGAGGAACAAACTTTAAACAATGCGTTTTCTGATTTCAGCTTCCAGCTATTACTGGTTCTTTTCATGCCTTTTCCCACTAAACTTAATAGGCTTGTTAGTAATCCATGTTTTTCCTTGTAAAGACACTTATATGCTCTAATAAAGTCAAACCTTTCTTCTGATAAGCTATAAATTGAGATTTTTAAACCTCTGAGGCTACGTCTAGACCGCAGCACAATGCCACATCCAAGGAACACATCCGCTTTTCTGAATATTTTTTTTGAAAAAGCAGATGTGCTCTTTCACCCTCTCTATAAACCTCATTCTATGAGGCATAAGGGATGTGTCAAAAGAGCAGGTTTTTCTGAAATCTGGTGCCGTGTAGATGCGCCAACTTTCAGAAAAGCCTCTTGCGAAAGAAAATTGGAAAAAGATTTCTGATTTAACTCTGCAGTCTAGATGTAGCCTCACTGTAGGGTACTTTTCTCCAACCTTAAAAAATTATTTTTGTGGTGCTTATCTGCACCCTTGTCTATAAAATGTCAACATCCTTTTTAAAATGCAGGCACCACCATTATTTACACAGCATTCTATTACTGATTTCACCAATTCCATCTACAGAGGTGAAAAAAAATCATTTCCTTACTCCTACTCACTACTTCGTTATTTATACATCTAAAGAGCCCAATTAGCTCTTGTCACAGTATTACAACTGGGAAGCTCATGTTTAGTTGCTTGTTCAACAGGACTCCTCAATCCTTTACATGGGCATTGTATTCCAGAATTTACAGTCCTCTGTTCCACGGGTATGGTCTGCATTATTTGCTCCTGAATGTATAACTTGGTATTGGCTATATTAAAACACATTTTACTTATCCCAACTGCTCTGTATGAATGGCTGAGTGGTAAATAATGAGAATAGGGCAATCTTTCTGTCAGTTACCAGGCCATCAGCAGGGACTTTATTTTACTTACAGATCATTGATCAAAATGCTCATCAGGCTTTTGTACTGATCATCATGGTAGAATCCTAGATTTCTACTTCCCCCTCTCCATTTGATGAGGATTCTGCACTGATAACTATTTCCTGAGCTACATCAGTTGGCCAGTTGTTTTAATGAGGGCTTTGCCAATATTGTATAGTGCTAATTTTTAATTAGTGTGTCATATGGTACTACATCAAAGATCTTATGTAAGTATATTACATTTACTCAGTTAACTTTATCAGCTACATTTATAATCTCTTCAATGAAATACATCAGGTTTGTTTGATAAGAACCATTTTCCATAACATCATATTGATGGGCAATTATATTTGTATGCTTTAATTCTTCATCAGCTGAATCCCTTATCACCTTAACCATTATTTTGGACATAACTGAGACTATATATAGAATACATTAAAGTAAAAACTTTTTTATCGAGCATGTCAGGAAAATGGGGGGTGCTAGTAAGTAAAAAATTCTAGTTAACTTAGAGGGAGGAAGTTTGGATGTGGGGCTAGGTATTGGAGCATAGGAGGTAGAAGGAGTTTGGGTAAGGGAAGGAGGTTTAGGACAGGAGATTGAGGCATGAGAGGGTTTTGGAGTGCTGGATCCTGGAAGCGCTCATGTTGGACGGTTACCTGCAAATGGTGACCTGTCCCTGCTGCTGCTGCTGGTAGAACTGTGGCTAGGCGGTTCTGTGCACTGCCCACACCCAGCCCTGAGTACTGTTCAGTTCTCAACCAATGGGAGCTGCACAGTTCTCAACCAATGGGAGCTGCAGGGGCACCACCTGCAGGTGGAGGCAGCATGCAGAGTCACCTAGCTATGACTCCTCCAGGACGGCAGGGACAGGTTGCCGTTTGCCGAGAGCTGCCCGAGGGGAGTACCTCCAATTCCCATATTGCACCCAAACTTCCACATAGAACCTGTGTGCCAGTCCCCCTCCTGTGCCTCACTCTCCAACTCTACATCTCCTCCTGCAGTCTGAACCCTTCATGGCTATTCCTCCATGTAGTGGGCCAGAGTAGCCGTCCACTGAGCTGGAGGAGGAGGAACCCCTCCAGCTGCCATGTTGGGCTGAGGCTAACCCTGCCCTGTCGCCTGACCAGAAGCCAAGGGGTGGGCACAGAACTATAAAAGCCCAGGCAGCAGCCTCAGTCAGGGCTGAGCCTGCCAAGAGACCACCCCTCGACTCCCAGCCTGGGGAGTGGGGACTGAGGCCTGGTCAGGGCCTCCTACTTGTTGGGCCCCAGAGGCAGACTACCGGCTCCCTACCTGGGAGGCAGAGGCCCAGCTTAGCCAGCCTACCTTCATGGGAGTGGCTGAGGACCCAAAAGGCCAGCCTGATCCTGTGCTCCAGCGCCTGCCCCGGAACTGGGAGAAGCGGCCCCAGCTACCTAGACGGGAGGCACCACCCGGGACTCCCACGGACCCTGATCCTGAGGCCTGGCCCAGCCGCCTGACACCGCCTGCACCAGGAGCCCAGCTGAGCCGTACTGACCTGCAAGCAGCAAAGGACTGGACTGGACCGCCCCAGGGGGGTGAGACCCTCCTGAACTCCCTGCCTCCGCCACCCGATATCCAAGTACCAGCTGAGGGGGAGAATGGAAGCGGCCCAGCGGTAGTGGGGGCTGTTAAAGGCCTGAAGGCTGGCGCATTTCGGGCTGAAGCCCCGCTGAGCCGTAGCAGCCTGGACTGCTGCTCCCAGGGCCCTGAGCCAGGGTGCAGTGGAGTGGGCGGGCCTGCGCCCCCCCCAGCCACCCACCTCCTGGGTGGCAGTCTCCCCCCTCTCCACAGGCAAGTAACCTGAAACCCTCCTGAACAAGGAGACCCCGCCCCCTTGCTTGTCTGTGGCCACACCCTGAACCAGGGCCTGGCTGCGCTCTAAACTGTGTGTTTGTTGCCACGCCCTAAACCAAGGGCCTGGCCCCTCTTTAACTGATGCGCTGGATTGTTTGTTGCCCTGCTCTGACTGAGGGCCAGGGCCTCTTGAACTGACTGTTTGTTGACTGTATTCTTGTGCTGCCGCCCCTGAACCAGGGCCTGGCCTCCACTTTGATAGCCTAACTGTGCTGGCTGTTGTCATGCCCTGAACCAGGGCCTGGCCTGCCTGTAAATTTGACTCGGAGTGGCTTGTTGCCCGCCCTGAACCTGGGCTCGGCATACCCCCAGGAAGGGGCTGGGTGGACTTGCAGCCCCCCCGCCCCCAAACCAGGGCGGAGTTTGGATAGATGCACAGACTTTGTTTGGTGCTGTCCGCCTGAAGGAAGGTTGGGCACGGACTGGTGACCTGGGGGGACTTGGCTTAAAAGGGACAGTATCGTGGGCCGGAGTGGCCGCTCACTGAGCCGGAGGAGAAGGAACCCCTCCGGGCAGGCAAACTGACTACACTCCAGCTAAGAGGAGCAGGGACATGTTGCTGCTTTCTGGGAGCCACAGAGCCAGGTAGGGAGACTGCCAGCCCAGCACCAACCAGACTATAAAGCAGACTTTGTACCAAGATTAGAAATGCTAGTTTATAGAGCTTTCTAGTAACCACAGAGCTAGATAACAGCTTTTACTGAATTGTGATTTATTTCAGACAGAACCCATCGCATTATAGGAACCTTCCAGAGAAGACAAGATAAATATCTTAGGTTCATTGTAGGAAGAAATATTTCAAAGATTGTTAAAATACACTCAACTTTCCAGAAAATGTTTTACCTTCAGGCTATTCTGACGTTTGACTTTGCCAGTGGTAGTATGAGAACTGATCCATTTACTAAGGCTGTTGAAGAGATAGCAGATAGTCTTGGGAGAAGGAATGACATTGAAAGGTGGAGGTAGCGTGCATTTGTCATCAAAGTAGCTAAGCCAAAGCTTGGCACGCGCAAACTTCCATTCTTTGTCTTCGTGATTCTAAAATATCAGAAATATTAAGATCTCATTTTGTCAATGTTCAAGAAAGTCTGCAAGAAAATATGTACTGTTTTGAAAGTTTATACTGGTAACTTTACATGGTTTATATTTTCCAGTACCTTAAATGCTAACATAGCATATATTGGTGAATATATTCTATGGCATAAAAAAATTAGCTACTTGTGTGTATGATTCACATGGTAAATGCACTTTAAAGAAATATTTATAATAACTAAAACAGTTCAATACACTGACAAAAATTCTAGCTATAGGTACCATAAGACTTAGTCTTAAATTCCCACATGCCTGTACCTTTAAAATTCATAACACTATAATACTTGATGTAATTAAAAAGAGAAAATAAACAAGAACCGAACATTAATATGTGATGCAATTAAAAAGGGGAAATAAAGCACCAAATATTAATTTCTGATTTCTGTCTTTCAATCCATAAGTCTGCAAGTATTATGCAAGTGAACTAAATTAAACTACTTGCATGCATAAAGCTATTCATGTGCGTTTTTCCACAATCAGGAATTACGCTAGAATCCTCAGTGTAGAGACTAGTTTTATCCTGTACAGCATTAAGAACATTGCTGACACTTTGACTAAAAAAATAAGTTTATTTACTTACTGCTATCAGCTGAAAACTTTTATGAAGCATTGCAACTAAGAGCTTGGTAAGGACAATCACAACCACTACGTTGTAGGTACCAACAATAACAGCGCCTACAAAAGACTGCAATTCTTCACCATAGCTAAATCTCGTGACAAAGATTGCTACATGTGCTAGGGAAAAGATGTACCAGAACAGAGCAAAACAGGTACCAATAAACCTACAAAAACAAAATAATCTGATTAAATATTTTATATATAAACATATTTAAACACACAAATGTAAAGAAATTAGCATGTGAATTCAATTATTCAGAATGAACTGCCAGTTGTGTTCCATTATTACTACTGTACTTAAGGTCCAGATGGAGAATAGTTCTTTATACTATAAGCAGTCCCACTTAAAATCAGCACTGCTAACTGTAGAGCAAGGTGCTACAGATTGTCAGTAAGGGTATCATCATCTGGCCCTAACTGATGATAAAACAGAGCATTTCTTTCCAATTCAAACCATTGCATTTAAAATAATAGTTTCCCCTAAAATACTCTCAACTGCCCATCCCCCAAATCAACCCAACCCACCAGCCAACTAATACCTAGGTGCAATATGGTCACTGGATTAAGCCAAACCGAGTGACTAAAAAGACTCATTAACTTCACTTAATTTTGGATCAGGGCCTATGAGTGAGCAATAATGCTCAATATTTTACGGTAACTGATCAACATAATAACACAAGACTAGGGATGTGAAAGGTTAACTGGTTAAATGGTAAGCATCACCCTTAAAGGTTAACCCATCAACTGGTTCCTGCCACGGAGGAGGGCGGGGAGGGGGGAGGTGCTTCATTTCTGGCACCCTGGAGGCAAGAAGAGCTTCTCCAGCCAACCCTGGAGCAGTCCCTGCCTGCCAGGCAGGGAAGTCTGCTCCAGCCCAGCCTCAGCAATTAGGCTGGAGCATCCCCCTACCCTCCTGCACCCCCTTTAAATCAGTTAACTGGTAACCAGTTAACCAATTAAATGGGATTTTATATCCCTACATGAGACACTATCACTGAAGAAGTTATAGTCCTCCTAGAGAAACAGTTACCAAGTAATTCAATTTTCTAATCACAACGGAATTATAAGACACTTTTATTATTTGCGGATCACTGAGTTTACAGACCATACTGTAGTATATCTTTAAGGCACCTTAATGCCCAACAGCTGTGAAGACATCTCTCAATAATTAAAATACAATGAATTTCAAATTTCTAATCAATAAACTTAAACTGATACAGTTTAGAAAAACACAAAAATATTTGTGTTTTTATAATTCACCTTGCAATTGTTAATTTAGCAAGGAAGATATGGTCAACCCTCAGCATGCAAACTTTCTGCTTATTAGACCTTCCTATGAAAAAACTGCTACTGTGAACACATTCCAAAATTGTTAATGTTTGTCATTTTACAATTAAAAAGATACCAAAGCATTCCAATCTATATTACTATTTTAACAAACTTCGAATTGTAATAAGTAGCATGACAGGTTGCCTTAGTAGTTTTTCAACACTTAATATTTAAATGCTAATGTAAGAGTAAAAATGGGACAATTAAGACACTGTCAGAAGTACAAGCGCTTCTTTGCTCAAGTTGGTACTATTAACTCTTTCATATCCAATACATTTGTTTATTAATTTAAAAAGTATACCTATCTTACTAAATAAATATATAAAAGTTTAACAAGGGTAGGTCTTGTGGGCAAGTTTTTAACAAACAGAAAATGGAATTTCATACTAGATTATTGGGAATCATAGTACTCCATAGGACCCCCCCGCACTGTTTAACAGTGTGCTAGTACTATTACAAACTATAAGTGGGAATGCTCATGTTATACATTTTTAATAAGTGTGGACAGGAAGAAATGGTTTCTTAATTGTGTTAGGGAATGGTGTTAACTTCCTAGGATGAGTCTACACTGCAGTTTTTGTGCAATTCAAACCACTCATGTTGTACCAATGAATCACCACCAGTACGAACATCTTTGGGAGTACTATCCCTAGAGACCTCTCTCTACATCTATGTAGAGTCGATATTGCAAACTGCAGTGTCGCTAAAAACTGTGGTGAATCCAAGTAATAATTGTCACCTCCCCCACTTATGTAAATCATCTGCAGTCAGCATAAATGTCCTGTAGCTGATTTTTAAAAGTATTTTATTTAGCATGCTAAAACTCACGAATGGAATGTGTCATTGCTTTGCTGTTCACAGAAGATTCCTGCACAATCCTTCTCTTCCTTTTCAGTAAATCCTTTGTCATACAGTTGGGTCAATCCAATTGTGAATGAAAACAAGACAAGAAGAAACATCCCTAGGAATTTTCCAAAGTCTTGCAACATCTGCCCCATTGAAATCTGTGGAACACATTACCAATTTCCATTAACAATGAAATATTAATCACTTACCAATATTTCTCTGCTCAGTCGTCAGAAAAAATATTGTGAACATGATATTTTTAAATGTAATGTCACTATCAGAATTCAGGACTGTAGCCAAGAAGGGACAATCAGGTATATTTAGGCTATCAAGGTGAAATTTGAACACCATTTTAACACCTGGCCAAAAGGCCTCAGCCTGTTTTGGGGCCTGATTTGAGTAGCTATTTGAGGAAGGACCCTAAGTCACAAGATGAAATAGTCACAGGAATAGAGGTGTTAAACTGCTAATATTTAGAAAAATGTATATGGCAATGTCCCAGATGAAGCTGCTCAGAGTATTACAGGAATTTTTTCAAAGTGTTAACAAGCTGTCCAGTGTCCAAACAACACATGTACACGTTAACAATTTTAAGTGGGAACTAACAAGTAAACCTATGAAAAGTGGAGCATCCCAAAAGTAGTGGGGTATGGAAGTTTAAATAAGGAAAAAGGGTTGAAAGCTTCAGAAATGTCTGAGTTCAGTGGGAGTCAGCATAAACTTCAATCTAAAATTTGTATTCTGGCCTGCATGCCTTGGAAGACACTAGGATGACATTTATTAACAATAGTGTCGATGATGATGAGAAAGATAATTACAATGATTCAGGGATCTCCAGCAAGAGACAAACAGGAGGGCTATCTGCCTCAGATATCTACAATATAATGGACAGCACTCTGACATAGGGATGTTAATGGTTAAGCCATAAGCCTCACCCTTTACATCCCTACTCAGATATCCACCCCAAATGCATAGTGTGGCAAGGGCCCCTCTTACCCAAGCCACCACTGGGCAGGCCTCTCATTTCTAACCCCAGAATTTGGGTTTTGCAGCAGGTTCAGCCACGCCTCCTCAGACTCCCTCCCTAGCTGTCTCCACCTAATACTGTTACAGATTGTTCTCAAACTTCTTCCTCTGTCTCTCCACCACCTCCCTTCTGTCCTCACACCCCTCCCCAGCTTCCAACTGCTGAGGCTTTTAAAGGCCCTCAGCCAGCCAGCAGAGAAGGCAGCTGGCCCCAATCTGCCTGAGCCAGCTCCCTCCCAGCTGCATCTAATTGCCCTGGCATTCTCTGCTTCTCCTTACAGGTTTTTTTTACCCTTTTGGGCTGTCTTTTTCCCCTCCAGCAGCTCCCTGGCTTGTCCCTGCCACAATAGCTAAACTCCTAGGCTACGTCTACACTGGCATGAGCTTTTTCGCAAGAGCATCCATGCCCGTGTCGATGCTCTCTTGCGCAAGAAAGCTCTGATGGCCATTTTAACCATAGGGCTTTCTTGTGCAAGAAATTCATGTTGCCTGTCTACACTGGCCTCTTGCGCAAGAGGGCTTATTCCTGAGCAGGAGCATCAGTTTACTTGCGCATGAACTCGCGGCCAGTGTAGACAGGCAGCAAGTTTTGGCGCAAAAGCGGTTGCTTTTGCGCAAGATCACACCAATGTAGACACAGCCATACATTTTATCTTCACCCATATCACCTTTACATAAACACTTTGTTCAAACCATGGAATATGCCAACCTCTTCATTGGCTATCTTAAGGAACAATATCTGGACAATTGCACAAGAAACCAAGGATATGTATGAAACCAAGGATATCCCTGAGATGCATCAATGATATTTTCATCCACTGGACAGATGACCAAAATGCCTCAAATATCCACCATAAATTCAACCACCACCAGCTGTCCATTAAATACTCTCTCTAAAGGACCCACATCAACTTCCTGGACACCACAATCAGCTGTAACAGTAGACCACTACAGACAACCATAAACAAGAAACCCAACACATCACCACGCTTACTTTCAAACATTGAGTAACCGCTCCAAACACACCAAGAAATCTGTTATCTACAGCCAGGCCCATAGATGCCACAAAACATACTTCCAAGAAAGGCACAGACACACTTAAAACTGCATTCATCAAACAAGGACACTCCACCCAAGAAGCAGATTGCATTATGGAATGGACTACCCAAATACCCTGAGGCTACGACTACACTGCAGGCTTCTTGTGCAAGAACCATTTTGCACAAGAGTTCTTGTGCAAAAGGTCTTCCACAAGAGTGCATCCACACTGCCATGTGCTTTTGCGCAAGAGCGTCCCTGGCAGCGTGGATGCTCTCTTGCGCAAGAAAGCTCTGATGGCCATTTTAGCCACAGGATTTTCTTGTGCAAGAAACCCCCGTTGCCTGTCTACATTGCCTTCTTGTGGAAGAGTTCTTGCACAAGAGGGCTTATTCGTTGTGAGGAGAGGAATAACTCTTGCGCAAGAAACCCTGTTTTCCGATGCTTTACTGTAAATTTACTTGCACAAGAACATGCGTGCAGTGTAGGCACTCTGCAAGTTTTTGCGTAAGAACAGCTTTTCTTGCGCAAAAAGCCTACACTGTAGACATAGCCTGAAAGAATCTGCTTCAATATGGAAATAAACCCCCCTCCCCCCAACCACATACTCCTAATTGTCACCTGCTATACCACACTGGAACCCATGTAGAACACAATTACAAGCACACACAAGAGACTACATCCTCAAAGAAATCTTCTGCCAAGCCTCACTCTTCTTGTCTTCAAATAACCGTCAATCTCACAAAGCTCATCATCAGAAGCAAGCGCCAGACCAAGACCTAGCAACTCAAAGTGGCACCATACCGTACTATAACACCACATGCAAAATCTGCAGACATATTTCCACTGCTCTGATGATCAATACACCCCACAACACACCTTTCGAGATCAGGGGCCTTACATATGGTCCATCTCATCCAGTGCTTTTATTTTCCAACAGCAACTATATGGGTGAAACCAGATAATCCTTACGTTCTCAAATGAAAGCACACAAAAATGATTAAAGACAAAAACACCATGACCAACTTTGGGTGAACATTTTTCACAAAATGATCTCTCTAAATCTGACCTCTCAGTCCTCTTCCTCAAAAGAAACCTGCCCAACACCTTTAAAAGACAAGCCTAGAAGCTTACATTTAAAACTTCGCTAAACATTAAAAATCAGGTTTTGAAAAGTCATAATTCCAATATTTTTATTATTAGAACCTGCAATCCACTAACCCCTTTTTTGTACTATGACTTCAGAGCATTAATGGGACACTTCACCTTGAATGCTCCCTTAAGAATGTGAGGTAACTATTTATACTAAACAATCTGTTCCAGTTTGTAGTTAGTTGTGACACACTGAGTGTCTTTCCCAGACACAAAGAGGAGCTCTGTGTAGCACAAAAGCTTTTTTCTATCATCAACAGAAGTTGGTCCAATTAGGGATGTTAAATTTCGATCAATCAGATAATCAAGAAGAATTTCTATCTACTACTGGATTAGTCGACATGGGGACATGGAGCGCTCGCTATCCCGGGTGCACCTCAGGCTTTTAAATGTAGTAAGTACTGCCTGCGGCTACATTTAAAAGGCAGAAGAGCAGCGGGGGCAAGTGTGTTCCAACTGCTGTTAGGATTGAAAGTTTTATTCTTTTTATATTTCTTATCTTAGGTTTAGTAATGTAAGGTAATATATATAATATTTAATATAGTAATGTAGCAATAATATAGCAATATAAGGCATATATATTAACATACATTTAATATTTTACAAATTAAGTCATTTCAGTTGAAGGTCTATTTTCTTTGTTCTAAAGTTTAGTAAATGTCCTAAAGTAGAAAAACAGTTCTGGGTATTGTGGCTGTGTTAATAAGATTAGAGGAATTCTGCTAATGTGCAAGGCCAAAGCCTTAATTGCTTGATTTACAATTGCAGATCTGTAACCTCGAAAGTCCTTGTAATATTGCTCATGTGTGTGAAAGGAGCGTGAATGTGTCAAAGATGCAAAGTTATATGGCTTAGAACCAGATGGCCAAAGAAGGGGGTGAGTGAGCGTGGGTGAAGGCCAGAAGACGAGACGACCTGGCTGCAGAGAAGCCATCTATAACAATTGATGTGTACCCCTACACTCAAGAGGATTGGCAAACTGATGAACCTTGAAGTGGAGTGGGCACCCCCAAAAGACGATTGATTACAGGATAAGCTTTGGAAGATGTTTGGGAACAACTGAAGTCAACAAGATAACATTCCAGTCACAAGCTGACAGTGGGATCCATGGATTTCAACAGAGAAAATGATTATAAAAGCAAGGTGCTTTGCTATGGAACTTTGGGTTCGTGTGCCACCGTCTTGAGTATCAGATCGATCGACTGACAAGGCCCTGCTTCTTCCCCCTCTCCCCCCGTGCTCGATCTAGCTGGCCACTAGATTGACACAGACTCTGGACTGGTAACTATATCTGGCAGAACTGTGCATGCATTGTCTTGTGTGTGTGATTGAAAAGCATATGCAACTGTTGTATTCTCAATAAATGCGGCGTACTGCTTTTCCCCTATAAAAGATCTCCTGTGCTTCATTTAAGCATAACATTTTTGGTGGAGAATGCCAAACAGCTGTGCTTCAGCCTTTGCCAGGAGGCGTGGGGGGAAGGAGGATGAGGCTCTTGCTACATTTCAAAAGCAGAAGCATAGCAGTTAGAACCTGGCACAAATGGGGACTGCTTCAGTTCCCACTTGCGCCATTTCCTCACTGTGCCTCTGCTTCCCTTGGAGACCATGCTGGGGGCAACCAGCTCCTGTTTCCCCTCTTGCTGCCCTTCTCTGATAGACCGGGGTGGAAGGGGAGGATGGAAGGGGAGGAAACACGACCAATCAAGTCACTACTAGACTGTCCGATACGCTTATGCTTATTGTGTAGTCGACTAATTGCTTACATTCCTAGGACCAATAAAAGATATTATCTCACCCACTTTTTCTCTCTAATATCCTGGGACCAAAACAGCTTCAGAATCACAGAAAGACAGACATAAGGGCTGTCATACATGCTACTCTGTGGTCCACAGTGCTCTAAAGTAAGTGATTTTAGTTTTACTTCCATGTAGCTTTCTTGTTTTGGGCAGGCCATGATATATATTAGACCCAGCGATTACTGGTATACTGCTATTTTAAATGATGTATACCAGACGTCTCCAACATTTTTAAGCACAAGATCACTTTAACTTAAGGCAACCCAGAATCAAATACCCTTATTTTGCCACCTTCCCTCTTCTCCCCGCCCCACTTCTTGTCTAAGGTCCCTCTCACTCATTCCATGGAAATGGGGTACAGGAGCAGGGGGACACCCTGACATCAGCACTCCCTCTTTTGCCTCCCCCACCCTATACTGCAAGCAGGAGGTTTCCGGGGCTCAGCTCCAAGGCAGAGGACAGAAACAGCACAGCAGTGACGGATGGGGCAACTGAAATACCTGCACTTGATAGCCTCCTGGCCAAACCAGTCAGATTCACTTTTCCAAGGTTCCAGGATCTACCAGTAGATTCCAATCTACTGGTTGGTGACTAATAGTGTATACGTATTTGGACTATATGAAAGCAAGGGATCTCTGTACCAAGCTGTTACACAGGACCGAGTAAGACCATGTAAGACATGGATCTGTGTTCACCACTGTATTTCCTTAATGTCATAATTCCTATCCTTTTACCATAACTTATAAAAATCAACAAAGCACAATTATGCCCCCAAAACAAGAAAGCTGCATAGAAGTCCAAAAACAACAAAAAAAAGGAGGGGGGGTTTGCGCTTGCTTCAGAGTAGATCTTACCAGGCAACTAGCATGCAGACCAGATAATCTGTTACACTAGCTGTAGTCAATACTATGTTTCAAGTGTTTATAATTTGTAGACAACTTGAAAACTAAAAGTGTTGTTATACAAAACCAAATTTTGTAAAAAGCTATTTTAATATACCTAGTATTAATAAACTTAAGTGGCTTTTTTCTTAAAATAGGTTTTATAAGACAACATGTAAAAAGATTCAGTATACATCTCTTACAGCCAACAGAACACAGTGGCTTCCCTTCATTTTTCACTGCTGGGTTGCTTTACCATGTTTAATTACTACTGGTTGAACTTGTGACCTACTTTCGGAAAATACTGTAAGAGTTGTTGCTCAAGTTGTGCTGGTCAACAGTAATAACATAAGATTCAGTGTACAACTGAATAGGGTGGCTATTGACTATTTTTGTTTACTCAGAATTTTGACTTTACCTACATAGCTACCTAATAAAAATACATAAAGATATAGTACATAAACAGGTATGTTAAACAGAAAACTCTTTAAAAATCTAGGAGAGACTTTATAATTCAATGAATTTGTACTATAAACATAATACTTTCACTTGAACACAAATATGCTAAGTAGCTGCCTAAAGTAATGTAAATACTTTTTCCTTGTGTGAGCATGTGTGGGGGAAGAAAAAGGAGAAACAACTGAAAAGTGGCAAAGTAACTGAGATACAGAACCACAGCTAGAGCAAGACGAAGACCAGATTAAAAAAACTGTTTGTTCAGGAAGACAATAGAAAGAAGCAGTTACATTAATACGTTAAAAAACACAAATATTCTTTCTAAATGTAACATCTATCTTGAAGTAGGGATGTTGGCATATAGTAGAATAAACAATTAATTGATAAGCCTTGGATTACTGGTTAATCCTATTGACTACACGCATTGCCCTCCCCCTGCTGCCTCTGTATCAGGCAGCAAGGGGGAGAGGGAGTTGAGCACCCAACCCTGTGGAGCCACGTGCCCCTGCACCGCCAGCGCTGCTGCCTCTTGGAGGCAACAGCACAGAGGGTGAGGGGGGGCAGGCCGGAGCTGCTACTCAGGGGGAGCCAGCTTGCTGCTTCCTACAGAAGCAGGATGGGGGTGGCTTAAAAGTTGGCTCTCCCCAAGCACTGGCTTTGCAGAGCTGGCTCTCCCTGCCTCCACTCCCCCTGCTGTGTTGGTGCCTCTGTGCCAGCGCCGGGAGCAGAGGGCAGGTGGGATGCTAGTGCAGCTCCTGTCTGCAAGGAGCTACCACAAGGACCTTTGAAATACCCTTGGGGCTGAGGTGAGTCTGAAGGGAAGGTGTGACATACTGGGGGCTGCGTTCACTCTTGTAGCCATGGTGTCCACTCTGTTGTTGCATTTGCTGTTTGCTTTGTTGGGCAGTGTGTGATTCCTACAGTCCTATACTGCTCAGTAGTGACTGTGTGTGTGTGGGTAGGGGGAGTGGAGGGAGGGATGGGATCTCTAGATGCAAGCTCCTGAGGGGAGGCATGCAGGGAATGGCCCAGGCCAGCCTGATACCTGAGCCAGATGGAGGATTCAGTCAGGTGACACTTTGACCAGGGATCTGAACAGAGGAGGAGGCGTAGAATCCTGGAGAGCTGTGAGCAATTGCTACATGTGAGAGTAAGTTTTCAGCTGGCTTAGGAAGAAAGGAGCCTAGCTGTCTTGGCGGCTGGAGCCCCCTATCCCCAAGATGGATTGTACTAAATGCCCCTGGCTCCTGTAAGAAGAAGTCTGAGCCATGCTGTATCCCTGTGAACCAATAAACCTTCTGTTCTACCTGCGGACAGAGTCACATTGGACTGCAGTTAGGGGTGCAGGACCTGGTGACTCCCACACATACCACGACAAAAGGACATGGTATTGGTAGTGATGGTCTTTTGAGGCGAACCTGAGAAACTTTCTGCGCGATGGGTGAATTGTAATATGAAAGTAGGCTTCTTGTAGGTCAAGGGAGGACATCCAGTTTCCTTTTTCCAAAGATGGGATTATCTTTGCCACTGTTACCAAGATGAAGTGTTTTTTTTTTTAGGCATTTGTTCAGTCTGTGCAACTCCAAGATGGTCTCCAACCTCCTGACTTTTTTGGAGTCAAGAAGTATCAGGAATAAAACCCCTTTTCTCTGTGGAGAGGTGGCATTGGTTCTATTGCTCTCATAGTAGGAGAGTCTCACGAGAGGGGTCCCTGAAGGGGGTTGTGTTGGAGGGAAGGAGCGGAAAGGGATGTTATAACCAGGGCTGGCCTTACCATGAGGTGAACTGAGGCGGCTGCTTCAGGTGCCAGACTGTGGAGGGGAGGTCCGGCTAGGACCCAGAGAATTGAGACCTTTCAAAGTTTTGGCACAAGCGAGGGGAATAGGGGCTTTTAATACATTTAAAAAGCAGAAGCGCAGCAGGGTTAGCTCCTAGGGACGGGAGCTAAACCTGCTGCAGCTCCACTGCTTATCTGCTAATAGACTACTTTATGGAAATTTCATTGACTAGTCAGTTAGTTGATTAAACTAAATTTAACATCCCTAATGAATACTCAGTCTTAATTTTGCTTCCACTCCACTTGTGTCCATCCTGTACCCTGAATGAAGCAGGGGAATAAGGGCAAAAATATGGTATGGATCATGCAATTAAAGACTATATCATAATACATATGAACAAGATCAAACCTAGTATCTTCTTTGGCTGAACTATTAATTACCTGAAGTGGTCCTAGGATAGAGCTGGTTGTATACATGAAGAACAGTCGAAGGTAACTAAGAACATTAGCAAAAGCAAAGAGACCTTCTGCCACCAGTGTAGGATGGAATGCGTCCCAATCTTTTCTATCCGCAAAATCATGGAACTAGAGTTTCAAAAGAAAGAGTTGAAGTTACTTACATCATATATATATAT
>JANRFK010004149.1:151309544-151333773 GCA_030068395.1 Apalone spinifera
CGTGGAGGAGAGACCTGAAAATCCTGTCTTATGACAGGCTAATTGGCTAGTTATATATAAAATCACAAGTGTAGGTATTTGACAATAAATAATTGCTTTCAGGTAGCGTATCCTATGAAGCTAAAACACCACTTTATACAGATACAAGCCAAAGTGGTGGATAAGGTACTTAACTGGAAGTGAGGTGACTTAAGTTCAACCAAGGCTCTGCCACTCAACTATACTATGTGAGCCTAAGCAAGTCACTTCTCCTCCAGGTGTCTGTTTTCCTTTCTATGCTCTCTCTTTGGTAATCTCTTTGAAATACGGACTCTTGTTATGTGCGTGAACAGCACTATCACACAGGGCCCTGATTCAGGCACTACTGTTAAATAAATAATAATTAGTATAAAAAAACCCACACACCCCTGTAAAACACAAAACAAATTGTATTAACCCTGAAATTGCATTAACCCAATTTGCATTGCATTAACTTGGGGAGAGAGGCTGGGGGAAGTGTTCCCTCTAAGATTTTCCTCCCACGAGCAGAGTGAGTTTTGTCTTGTGCACCAGTATTGAGTTCACGTGCACTTGTTTGGATGTGTGCCACTGTGGCACTCAAGTTATTAATAAATATCTTCTTAACCTCTCCCTTTTCCCTCCATTGCCATATCTCCTTCCCTATCTGTTCTCCTGGTGCCTGCTGTCTCCCACCTCTCAATCTCCTCTGCTGTCCTGGCTCCTGCCTTTCTTACTTCCCTCAGCCCTTTGGGGACCTGCCCCTCTCCCCTGCACCAGCCCTTCTCTTCCCCCTGTGGCCACTTCTCTTCTAGCCCCACTCTGATCATCTGTAGCTACCCCTCCCCATTCCCTCTTCTAACACCTCCCTCTACCCACCTGCTTCTCTTCTCTGGTACCCAGCCCTCCCCATCACTTGTCTGTCCTTTGCTTCATTCCCACAATCCCCTGGCACCTGCACCTTCCTGGTGCCTCCTCGCTGCTCTCCTTGCCCTCTTTCTCCCTGGTGCCCATCCCCTCACCAACCTGTGTTCCAGTTCTCCTCACGCTCCTCTTTGCCCTCACACATGACTTGCTCTATGCCCTGTTTTCCGCATGCCCACCCCTCCTTCCAACCCCTATTCTCCCAAAACCCACTTTTCCTTTCTCCTCTTCTCCCCCATTGTCTCTCCCCTTTCCTCTCCCAGCATCACCCTGTGCCCTCCCTTCTTCCACTCCCACTGACACCTTTCCTCCTGTCCTCCCTCCCACCCTGTCTCCTCTTGGCCTCCTGGCATTTGTGTCTCCTCCACCCTGCCCCTTGATGCCTTCCACTTTCTTCTCCTGCCCTGTCCCTCTTTTCCCCCAGACCTTCCCCTTAGTTCTTCCCCTGCCCCACCCCACCTTCTGCTTTCCATGTAGAAAGCAGTTTATGGGGTTGGAGCCAGGCTGCGGCGCTATTTTTAGTACCACGGTCTGGCCCCAGAAGCCCCAGCTGCTCCTGGGGTGGGACCGCATGCCAGGACTGGAGCGGAGGCTGCCTGTGGTGCTATGTTGAGTACTGCGGTCCTGGTCCCCGCAGGCTGCCTGGCTCCAGATGGAGTCAAGCAGCAGCCTCACAAGGTGCACTCCAATGAGGCTGCCCTGGCCAGAACATGCCTCATGCGGCTTTCGTTTGACTCCAACTGCAGCCAGGGCCGCTGGCGGGGACCTGGATCGCAGTACTAAAAATAGTACCGTGGGTGGCCTCCACTCCAATCCCACTATGTGCTGAGCCCGAGCGAGTCCCACCTCGCAACGCCCCAGCTGGGCTCTGTGTGACTCCTGCCGGGGCTCCGAGGTGACCTGGAGGAGGTGAAGGAGGAGGAGGTGGTGCCACCGGACCAGGACCCCGCGTGGCAGAGGCAGTCCCTTGGAAGAAGGTTGGGAAGGGGAGAGGAAGGAGAGACACATCACTGGAAGCTGGCCCAGCTGTCCTATGCACCCTGCTGGGGAGAAGGCTGCTGTGCCTCGCCGATGTTCCCATCAAGTACTGAAATGTTCAGTGGGGCTTTCCAGGACATTTCATTACTTGATGGGGCACAGGGACAGAGTATTTAAGTTTGGGACTCTCCTGGAAAAATCAGAATGTATGATAAGCATATTTATATTGAAAGATGAAGGAATGCAGCAGTCAAACAGCTGCATTTTAGATTTCTTTATGCTTTGTTTCTTTCCATCCAAAATGTGGAGAATGCTCTGACTGAATGAGCTTTTATGTCTTGAGGTGGAATTTTGCCAGAAGGGAAATGTGGCTAATGGCTAATTTGATCCATCAGGAAAGTTTCTCTATGACACCCAAGCAGAGGTAATAGCACATAGGTTTATTTCCAACCCCAAGATATACCTAGAATGATAACCCTTAAACTCAGCCTAAGGACCTCAAATGCAAAAAAGAGCTCTGCAAGAGGTTCAATTTTTGGTGAAAGGGATAATAATGCAAAATACTGCTATAGCCCAAAAACAGAAATACAGTATTCTGAACTATGTAATTGGTGAGAATTGAATAAATGGTTGCTCAATAAGTAGTGTTTCCTATTTCACCAGCTCCTCTGAGGAAATAAAGAGAAACAAAACTAAGCTCACCTACTCATTGAAACTATATTTTCTTGTTTATGCCAGATAAAGAGTACGATCTTCATTCGGTGAAGAGATCTGAATTCTATTTTTTAATTACTGACTATTGAGAAGGGGTATAAATTTAGGATTAACTGCTACTCTCATTCCATAGTAAAACTGCTAATAGAACTTCCTGAAATGTCCAAAGGAAGACTATGACATTAATGTGTAATTGGTTTGTTATTATTCAGTATGTAATTGTCATATTCAGAATTCCATGGAGCAACATACCAACTTTAATATATCAACTATCACTAGCAATATATCATCTATCACTATCACTGGCCTTTGTTTTCCACCTTTCTGCTTCATCCTTTTTTCATTTCCTTTCTCTTTTCTCTCTCCTGTTTTCCCTCTGGATTTCTTTCTCTGTAGCTACTCTCATGTCAGAGCCCATGGTTCACAAACTGGAAGAGCACAACAAGTAGGGTCCAAGAGAAATCTGTTTTGGTCCCAAATATAGTCAATATCTTCATAAATTATTTGGAAAATGGCATATAGTACATTTATAAAGTCTGTATATGGTACTGTGATAGAAGGGGTGGCAAGCACTATTCCCAGAGGTACTGACCATTCACCTCAGTTTCAATTATGAATGTTCAGCACTTCTACAGGTTAGGCTGCAGCGATTTCAAGTTGGACACACAGAAAACAAGGAACACAGCATAGAGGCCACCTGTCAGAAATTTGGTTTAAGTGATTAGCTGAACAACACCACATAAGGTTGTAGCAGAGAAAAGGACAGAACTCAGCTCTCTCAGATGACATTCACCATTAAGTCAAGACAAGCCTTCTCTTCATGCAGTCTGTTGTCTTACTCTCCACACCCCTAACACGGATACAAATGTCTAACTCATAGATGTAGATATCTGTGGACAGACATTAGTATCCACTGATCTGCACGTCTCTCCTCCCAAGAGACACTAAACTCAACAGAGAAGAGTATGGTCATGTAGCTCGCGAGAGCCAGCACCCCACATTGACAGCTCCTCCTCATCATGTGGCTGCACCATCCACACAGCCTGCAGGGCTGTCCAACCTCAGACAGGAAACTCCGTGGGTCTTGGCTCCAAAGAACAATGGGACCACACTCCTCTCCATTGGTGTCTCCTGAAAATAGAACCCTGTAAATCAGCTGATACCGATGTCTATCTGTGGATATCCATATCAGCGAGTAGACATTTGTATTCACACAAGGCTCTATACATAAGTTACAAATACTTTAGACAACCTCAATGATTATACAATTCTGATTCACTCTCAAAACACTATCTATCCTGTACACTAAATGAGGTTGGGATACCATGGAAAAAATAGTACATGATCATGTAACAAAAGGCTGTTTCATAACATGCTCACATGCAGGGCAGATTATGAAATTAAGGCTGAAATGTCAACCTGCATTCTGGCATTTCCTAACATTTGAATATTAGATTTTTTCAATCTTAATGAGGGACCTGTTAAATATAATTGTTTGTAGTTTCATAATTTTTTTTAAAGGAAAGAGTAAAAACAAACGCTGTCATGTGCCACGAACAAACGTATTATGTCTCATTACTTGGGGATGAACCCTGAATTAACATTATAGCACATCTTGAGCTACAAGATAACTAAAGGAGCTGTAAGCAGCTGAAGGCTGTTCTCCAGCAGAGAAATGACCATTAGAGCTATTTGCTTGACCTGGGCAAACAGTCAGGGATAGCCTGCCACACACTGCCTTTCCTGCAGGAAATACAAGTCTCCCTCCCAACTCCACAAGATTCCTCGCCATCCCACAGGGAGGGGAAATGAACCATTTGTTAGATTCAGAGATGCTTGACTACATTCTCTCCCTTCCCATCTGCTCAAGTAGAGATCTGCTCATAGGGTTCCCAGCACAGCGTCTGCTATTGCATTAGCTCAGATTTTGAAACCATTACTGTTCAGGTATTTCGACAAGCTGCCACAAATTTGCTGATGATGTAACCAACAGAAAAGAAATGGTGATAATCAAAGGTTATACACCTCAGCCAACAGAATTTCATGGAGAAAAGAAAATGTACTTTTCTGGTCTGTACATAAGTTCACATTCTATTGCTAAAGTTTAAGCAAATGCAACAAAACATCTTTAAATCTACAAAAAAATTTCAAAACAGATGCTATTGCTAGCTCCTCACATGCTCATGATCTGCATCAGTGTTATGAGATTAGAGCCTTAAGTATTTAGGACAGCAGAGTTACTTTTCCTAAGTCCTTGTCAGAGTAAAAAACAAAACAAACAAACAAACAACTCCTCTCCTGCCCGCCATGTTTCCACCAAGCAGCCTCATATGGGCTTGAGATCTGAGTCATGGATATTCACCTTGTTATGAGCAACTACTTTGAGCGCAAAGGTTGCCAAATAGAGGGAATTCATGACAAAACTAAGCTGATTACGAGATTCTTCTAAAAAGTCTTCTAGGCCATCATACCAAAGTCTTTTGACATCTGACCACACCATTCCTGGTGGAAAGAAAAAGAAAACAAGATGTCACTGCATTATACTGCACGGGCTTTCTACTAGTTGTAAGTGTTCTCCATTTGGGTGTTTTGGTTTGCTTTGCTTTTTAACTAAAATAAGGGCACCCTATTTCTTTTCAACATGAGAAAAATTAACGGGAATTTTGTACATCTCTCTGAATAGGACTGAGTATGGCCATAAAATACAACGGTGGAATAATAATAAAGTATTATAAATGTTTACCTTCCAGAAGTCTTTTATTGGACCAATACAATTAATTTAATAAGGGTGCGAAGAGGAGTGTCTGGTTTAAGAAGAGAATCCGAGGCCTCCTTGACAGTTGCCTTTTTTTAAAAAGTCAACTTTATTTCAGAAAGCTTGATACCTCATCATATTTTGGTAGAGAGATTTTTGTGAACATATTTTTGTGACCCAAGAAAAAAACAGTTTAAAACTAAATGTCTCTCGCTACAATTGTCTCAATTCCTATAAGGTTAATGACTCAACAGAAATGTTTCCTACCTATTTGATTTAATGTATCTTAACAGGAAACAAGGATTTTGGTTTTACCTTGCAAAATGTATTGGTTTAGCTTAGGACAATATACATTTATAAAGTGATCTAGAGTCTTCAACTGAACTTTTTTCTCCTGCTCAATCACACTTCAATTAAATTCTACCATTATTAACCACTTCACACTGATTTATACAAATTCATGTGACTGAATGTTCATATCACAGCCTACCATTTCATAATTTCATACGCTCTTTTGTAAAAATTCAGCTGCACATTTAAGATCCACAAACAATCAGTTATTTAATGTTATTCTGATTATTTGGAAACTTCAGATGTTTACTACCATATTAAAAATTAGGAGAAAAGTACCATTTATATTACTGGCAGGTAAAAACTGTTCAACTTGGCACAGGTTTTTGCAAGTTTTCTAAAAATTTGGTCCATCAAAAGCAGAGGCCAGTCAGTTAAATAACCTAAAATATACTTTTTGAAGAACATCTTTGTTGTTCAGAAAGCAATATTCTGCGGTAATAAAGATTATAGTGAAGCAGAATAGAAACCACAAACTGCCAGTTAGAAGTAAAAGGCAGAAGATCTATTCTTCCTGGTTATGAGTATTAGCTGGAGAATGTTTTGTCTGTACACTGCAAAAATTGTTTAATGTGTAACTAAAATTGATGTAGTTAACAAAATAAGTTAAACTGTGTTAAACAGTAGTATAGGAAGTCCTAAAATGCTGCATCATTTATCTAGAAGTATAAGATTTTGTTGCTTTTTCATGTTGATTATTTTGGGAAGGTGAGCTAATAGCACTGAAGATACTGAAAAGTTAATCTAGTATTCAAAAGCTGCTTTTAACTTCAAATTTCGGAGTCAAAACAGAATTTTTGCTATGATCCCACAGTACTGACTCAATAAAGAGTGCACTAATGCACCAAACTGCAACAAGATAAAGTTAATGATTTGTTTAAAATAACATACTTCCTCTCCTCCAAGTTCATTTTAGTACTTCCAAAATATATTTCATTGTATTCCAAGTTACATTTATTGTGTATGCATATAACTCAACAACAAATGTAAAATAACCCATTTTTATACATTTATCATTTTAAATTTAAAATACTAGATTTACTGATCTAATCTAAGATCAAAAAATATGTTACTTCGGCATTAATAATGTGTCTGAGTTAAAAATCACATTTCAATCTCATCTCAAATGCAGAGATCTGAACAACAAAACAAACTCTCTTCACTTGTTTCAGTACAGGTTAGTTGCCTAGGTACTTTTGAAAATCCTCCTAAGTACAGGGAAACCTTTGTTATCTGGCACTCTGTTAACCAGAAAACTTTGTTAACTAGCATTGCCCTCAGCCACAATACTGTCACATCTTTAACTCAAAATAGAATGTGAGACCAACTGCCTCACACTACAAAACTACCAATATTAAAAACTTGAGTTTTACTATTATCGTCCATTGGTTTTTCCTAGGTTGATGGGACCCTCAGATAACCAGAATTTTTAGATAACTGGAACGCCCTAATTCTGGAGAGTGCTGGATAACACAGGTTTTACTGTACCTGCCTGAACCTTCAGGTAACTAAATGCCTTCAAAAATCTGGCCCTAGGTGACCAAGCATCTAAGTCCAATTTTCAACACTGAATTCAAAGTCTTGATTACTTAAGAGTTTTACCCTTGTCTTTACTGTTCATTTAACTGGAGTTCTTGCTCAACTGTACTCATTAACTTACCCCACGCTTTGTCCAAAACACAAAATCTCCTCAAATGTGTGTTGCTCACAGAACTATTTATGGAGCATGCTACATATCTTTAATTATACTGCAGGCTGGTTTAAGTATGCTAGATCTATTATGTTTCCTTAAATACATCTTTCTAGCTGTAGATTATATAATCCCTCCTACTCTTACTAGAAATGTATCTTTATTTCACAATGTATCCATTTTGCACTTCATTTCAGCTAAAATGTATTATAAATTATGACATCAAATTCAGGTTATTTTAAAAACTCATTATTCTCTTTAATACATAGTCCAGCACATTACTGCTATACTTTCTAAATGGAAGCCACTGTAGTTTAGCTTTATATAATCAATTATGATTTATTATATTTTTCCACCTTTTCAGTTATAGCTGTGTGTGTTTATTAGGCTTCTAATATTGTTCTAATTCTTCAAAGGGATATTGCCTATTTACAATTTACTCAGTTTCAGAAAGTTTTAACAATAGTTTCAAGTTTTACAGTGAAGAATAAGGAATTAACCTGCAAACAAACAGTGGGTCTGCTTCTTCCCACAGCTCCCACTGACCAGGAACAGAGAACTGAAGCCACAGGGAAATGGGGTTAGGGGAGTGTGGTACCTGCTAACAGTTAACATCAGCAAATGTCTCATGGTCCACAATCAGATTATCCTCCACTGACCTATACTATCACCAGTCCACAATATAATATTGCTTGCTGGTACTTTTGAATAAATACGTTTTAAAAATGCTTATGAACACTTTTTAGATTTCTAGACATTTGACGGAATTACCCCACGAAGAATATTTTTTCTTAAAAGGAACAATCAGTTCAAGCACAAATTGTGAATTTTGCAACACCAGTATTTTACAAATTTCTGGTCAAACAAATGAGGATACAGATTACATGCATATAATTACATATTCCCAAAGTTGTAGGACCTACTCTACACAAAAGCAGTATCTGTGCTCCCTCTGCTGGTTTTGCATGAACCGAGAATATGCTTCTTCAGGATGTGCTGATATTACAAATGACACTGGTATATAAAAAGGAAATATACACAATGGAAACAAATTTAAAATACCATCAAAAACAAAAGGAAAAAAAGGGAAAAAAGTCAATGGTATTCATCTAGCTATACATTTTAGAAATGTGCATCTGTCTATCTTTCCGTCTGAATCTGTTTGTTCAAGAACTCCTAAATGGTAGAAGCTAGGACCACCAAATTTGGTATGCAGCCTCCTCTCATCCTAACTTAAAGCAAGGTCAGAATTTGGTTGTTCCAAGAAAACAGGAAGTGCGAGGAATGGGGCTGTTTTCCATAATATGGAAATCCTTTTGGTTTCAGAAACCCACATCTCATACAGTAACAAAATCATTTCAAAATATAAAAGACGACAGCATAAGAATTGATTGGGCTGAAATAATTACATATTTATTCCAAGAATCTGTAAGTATTTCAACCCAGAGAGATGTTATCAATTTGCATGAAGCACATGAAAAGTTTTAACTGCGTGTGCTTTTCTAAGAAGCTTTGTATGATCTAATTACATTTTCTCTATCTTTTGACATTTTTAGCTACCAATATAGAAATTTTAGCAAACATTACCCTTATTATAACCTTGCCCCAAGTCACTAGAGAACCAAAATCACTTTAAAAATTCCAAATGAAAGATAAATTTTTGTAAAAAGAAAAGCTGGACTTAGCAGAAATTAAACAGCTGCTATGTAGTTGGCTGACAAAAAAAGGGGAGGCTTATAATGGCTCAATAGCTGACATAATTAACAAAACTACCTAATCATGAGCGTTAGAAAATTTAAATAACCTCTGAACTCAATTTGGATCAATGAAAAATCACTAACAATATCTGTCTGTTAGAGGGAGTAACTAACCATAGCATGTGTTCCTGATTACTTATTTTTATATCATTATTGAAAAATACTCCTACAACTTAATGAGAGAACTATATATTTTAACTATCCTCTTAATTTCATTCTTGCCTGAGTCAGCACTTCATGAACCCTTCCAAAATATATTCTTTGTCCCTACCTCTGGCAGGAAGCTCTATATAGTGTTACTTTATTTGACTATTAAGTCCAGCTGCCAAGGACTGATTGGAATTCTGATTTCCTACAGAGTAACACATAACATTATTGCTGGATCAATGAAATGGCCAATGTCAGAAACTTTTGCCTAATTTTTTAATCCATCTGATACTTACCAATAAGCCATATTATCAGAAGATAGTCTATTCTCTCAAGTGCTGGCCCCATTGTATTCTTCTTATCCTCATTGTAGACCAATGAATACAAATTAAGTAACAGCAAAAATGTGAAATATGAAGCTCCATGAATAATAAACTTCATAAAAGGAGTGTGAATTATTCGACCTACTCGAGATTTAGGGGCTAATAAGTAACAGAAAGACAGAACTGGCCAAAAGATGCCAACTGTCAAAACAGTCAAAATCTTCTTACACGTGTGCTTGCGTCGGTAACCCGCCATCTGTCCAAACCATACAGTATTGAGAAACTGCTGGCAGTTAGACTGGGCAACAAACTAAGGGGGGAAAAAAACAAAAACCCAAGAAGTCAGGTGTCTCAGCCCTGATTAAGGTAACCATTATTAAAATTTATATTCAAGGCATTAATAACTCAGTTATAGATCATACTGTATTATTCATTTTCTGTATTATTCATTTTGAAATAGTTTTAAAAGTTACTTTTTAAAATATTAATATGGAGGAAAAAATAGTAGTAAGATAATCACAAATATGAATTTCTTCCACCTCCTCTCTCACAAGATTAGAACATGAATTCCGCAAACTTAGTCTTTTTACGGTTATCAAGAAGGGATCTCTTGAGAGACAAGGATAACAGCAAGATTAAGAATGATTTAACTTTTTTTTAAAATCATTTATTAAAAAACAAACACAAAAACACAACACCTGTTACACAGACCTAAATGCCATTCTCTGAAATTTGCTGCTTCTTATGGGACCGATTCTGTAAGATACTATATGCCCCTCAAATTCACTAACACTATTGTATAATGCATTATGTTGGCTTTACCCTTAAACAGAAACTAAGGACACTCAATGCCTTACAGACTGCGGGCTAAAATGATCAAGTATTCACACACCAGTCAGCTCTTATTTTAAAATTGTATGGCTCTATTTTAGCAAAGCACTTTGGCTGTCATTTAAAGTTAACCTTTAATCAGGGCCCTCAAAAAGAGGAACCTTCAGTCTGAAATATGTAGATCGACAGATTTAAACTAAGATTCTGTTAGAAAAGTTCAAGAAACACTTGCCATTCGCATTCCCACATTCGCCGTGGACAGAGAAATTTGTGAAAAATGGAGCTCTTGGCCTCCGCAGTGAGCTAGCTCCCCATAGCTCCTGGCAGCTGTGGGAAACTCTTCATTTGCCTGTGGTCTGTAATCAGGGCTCTCTACAAGGTGCGCACCTATGTGGTTGCTCACCAAAAATTTGTTGCCTGCCCACCTCCTCAGAAGACCTGCGAAGTGGCTGTTCAGCTGTTCCAGGGCAGGGCCACGTGACAGGCGGCTGTTCCACTCCAGGAGCAGCATGGAAGCCACCACGCGGCTCTAGCTTCAGCCCTTCCCCAAAGCGGGTGGCTGCTCCTCCGAGCAGCTCTGGCCGGGGCTAGAGCCCTGTTGAGGGCATGGTGGGCAGCAGTTGCTCCAGTGGCCCTGACTGGGGAGGGAGTTGATCCTTCCAGGCTGGAGCGTGTCTACCTGTGGCATGCCAGGCCCCACAGAGCTGGAGCAGCCCATCCATTTACCATAATAGTAAGCATCACCCAATAAGGGTGATGTTAATCATTCATATACCTATTTTGAACAGGAGTTTAATAGTTGGGCTTTATTGTTTTATATTGATTTTGTGTGTGTTTGTGCACCCATTACGTAGGTTTTTGTTTTTAAAACCACCCAGCTGATGGCCTTTTTTGAGCTTTTAAAAGATTTTAAGTAAGAAATTTTTTTTTGTATATTATAGGAATACCTAGAATGATTTTTAAATTTTTATTTTGATTATAATTTTTATTGTTTTAGTTGCTTTATTATTGAAAAAGGGATTTAGGGTGTTTATTTTGGGTTTCTTTTTTTATTTTCACCTATTTTATGTTTAATATTAATCACTTAAAAGAAAAAAAAAAGTTAAATTTCGTGAAAGCATCAGGGCAATTTAAGAGTTAACTAAATGTTAAGGCTGTCAGTAGATGCTCACTGCCAGTTAAATAGTAGCTGTCAGTTTTGCAATCTTGAATAAAATATTTTAATGGCTTTTAAGTGGAATTTTTAAAAAGCTGATTTTTAGATATATCTAGATCTAGATCTAGATATATAGATATAAAATGTAAGTATTTTTTTGAAAATTTGAGGTCCCTTGCTATATTTATTATGAGAGACTAAATATTTTAAACTTTCTTGGCTTATGTTTTACTAGCTGAAGTTTTAAACTTTTTTGTTTTTAAAATGATTTTAGACTTTCAAAGAGCTTGAGGAGGGCATGTGTGTAAATTGCAAGTTATGAACAAATGATTCTAAGTTGCTTACATTTCTAAACTGCTATTCTTTTTTATATTTAAGCTTTGACCAAAGTTTCCCCGCCCCCAGCTGAGATCTATTTTGGCCTGGGTTTTGATAACTGCTGTATTTTACCAATATTTAGTTCCTTCTTTTTTTCAGCTATCTTATCTTAACTATTTTTAGAGCTCAACAATTTAAATGAGATTGTTCTTGTACCTGCTGCACCCATCACAATTCATTATTCATCATAATAATTCAGACTCATTTGTTAGGAAACACCTATTTCCTTCAGAATGACTGTAAGGCCTTCCATGTTGTGTGTGGTGACAAATCAGATAGTATAGGGGAGGTCAATAAGCAGTTTGTGAGACAAAGACAATACACTGGCACTTAGGATCAGCCATAATAAATCATCACTTTCACCCATGCATCTTTATTAACAGCTCTTTTTATTTTTTGTGACTGGGAAAGAATACTAAAACAGCCCTTTCTTCCACAACATTTGTATATATATTTTTTATATATATATATATATATATATAAGTAAGTAACTGGTGGGTGCAATGATGGCACACATCTGAACACGCACACATGACAAAACTCAGTCTGCTCCTGGACAGAAAGTTTTACACTGGCTGTAATACTTTGGTCTAATTGTTTCATTTAGTCTACAAATTCTGGTGATGGCCTCTGATACATAGGAGATCGGATCAGATGATCTGGTGTCCCTTCCAGCCTTAAACTTTGACACTGTGGTTCCAAGTATGGTGAATTCACTCACTGTAGCTAATTTTTTAAACTATCAATTTTTTCTAACTTTGTCTATCTGTAAATTTTGATTACTACTGAGGGAAATAATGTTTCATCAAGTTTGTATGTATATAGTTAAATATACATTTACCAAAAAAACAACACAAAACAAAAAAAAACCACAACCCAACCCGCCCCCCATACTCTGAAGGCTATTACAATTAATAGAGAGATACATACCTCCTTTTGATTATATTTGATAGCAAGTTTTAGGCGACTCAAATTCATCCTCTCTTCTAACAATCCTCGTTTGTCCACATGCTCATCACTAGCTGTATGATTTAGGATAACTTCCAGCTCTCGTGAGTTCCGAGCCTGAGCAAGCAAATCTTTAGCAAAAGTTTTGCATTGCTGGGCTAGTTCCTCATAATCATTTCTAGAAAAACAGAGGTGGCAGATACTAGTGCATCTCTGACTCAGATTTTAATATACCCATTAAATAGCTTAATTAATGGGGGAGGATGAAAATACATACAACTAGCAGGTGAGGCCTGTCGTTGACCGGGCAAAGTCGTTTTGCGTAGATTACACTTATAGGAAAGTTTAAGAAATTAAATATACGTAATAGAATTTTATATTAATGTGCTTGCAAAGGGTAGTAAAAGAACAGTTTTAAATTTGTAGGATTTCAAGTTCAAATATTATTCATTTTATTGAATAACTACCATATATAGTAAATGTGAATCAAAGTTGTAAAGCTTCTATTAATCTTTCCGTAACTAATTTGGATTACAAATCACAAAGTAACAGTAAACATTTTCTTTGCATTAAAATGACAGTTGAATAGGTGACTCAATTTTAATTCTGTTAGCAAATATTTATGAATTCTAATAATAATCATGACTTTTTTCCAATAAAAACAAAAATAATTATTTAAACCTTTTGCTTAACATATGCTGATGTAAAAAGTAGTGCATTCAGCTAATTTAAGTGGCAAGATTATTTATGCAAAATTCGGTATCTGTAGGTCATCACAAAGTATGACTTTATTTTGCATAAACAAATTCCACAAACAAGCTCTTCAAAATATATAATAAATTCATACAACTCAGTTAAGGCCCAACAGCAGTTTCTCCTGACCCCTGCTGTGCACAGGGCTGCTGTTTAGTGCCCTCCATGCAGCCGGGCTGGTTTCTGCTCCTGCCCCATCATGCACAGGCAGCCAGGCAGGCTCCCGATGTCTGCAGATCTGGAGCAGCCCTTCATCCACGGCAGGCCATGGGCAGGGATCTGCTCCCAGGTACTGATTACTCATTCTCATCTCTATTTAACCCAAATCATGCAGATCGTCAGTTTATAATATAGATTTAGTGCTATGGTATCAAGATTTATTTATTTATTTTTACACTTTAGTGCTCATATACAGTAAGTAAACGAAAAAAACCCTCAGCCAGGCTCTATATAGAGAAGTGCCATCTAGTATGTACATTAACCCCAATCCTTACGCGCAGAATCCCTCATTATGTTAGTCCTGGCAAATTACAGAATATGTTTGAGATATGAATAAGCTAGGAGTTGTGTGGGCTAGGAACTAAGTGTTGTGATGTCCAATTAGTTTTTTGTATTAATTCAAATTTCAACTGAGATCTGGGGATGTGAACAGACGTTGACGCTAAACACACTGAAATGTCTACCTTTAAAAAGGATTTAAATGATTAAGGCTATGTCTACACTAGCACCATTGTACTGATCAACAGCATTGCTATAAGATCTCTCTTGAAACTGCTCTATGCTGACAGGAGAAGTCCACCCACTGACACAGAGCTGTGCAAACTACCACTTATGTTGGAATAATGTATATCACTCAGAGGTGAAATATATACATCTCTGAGTGACACAAATTTTGCCAACATAAATGGTAGTGTAGACATGGCCTCAGCATGACAAAGTGAAAAAGTTTGGATAGAATTCTCAACATTATAACCAGTTTTTAAAATGTATTTTATTATGCATCAATCTTAATTCCCCACAATTATTCTCAATCTGATTTATTTAATAGCAACCTACATTGACAAACAAGATAGCCACAAAAACATGAGCTGTGTGGAAAACAAGAGAGAGAAAAGTTTGTATTTCTTTTCATTCCTACCTGAATTCAACTTCAACAAGACTTAGTTCTTTTAAGTCTGAACTAAGTTCAAAAGCTCTCAGGATTGGATCCTCTTCAGTCAACATTATTAAAGCAGGACTGGCCAAACAACGATAGATATCAAGACGAAATCTGAGACAGAATTTTCAGTTAGCCATCTGATTACCATCTGCAAATCACATTATGTCTTAATCTCATAAAAACTAGATGTGCTTGATTTCATTGTTTCAGTGAGAATTGTGTGGGACGCCAAAGAATAGAGGTGAATTATCCACATCTCACCATACAGTACATTCATTGGTTTAACCTCTAAGTAACTTTAAAAAAAAGTCTCTCACAAGACAAGTAAACGCTTCAATTTGAAGTACATATATGTTGGTACGCATTTGGATCAGCTGTATCTTTTTTGTTTTTGTTTATGGTTCAGGCATGAAGAGATTTTACTGTAGCATTAAGCTAAACAGACTATCCATGTATTAGGTCATATTTAACATTGTTAATCTTAAAAATTTTGGTATAATCTCAAAATCATAGTGTGAGCAGTTATGTCTTAGTTATCTATTTTGTACTTAAAACATATTCTGCAGGCACACAAACAAAAAAGCAAGAGATAAAATGCAGTTTTGTTAAACTGAACCTAATCTTCATGTTATACTTCCAACAGAATTCCCATGAGGTAAATCTGAGCACAATAGTGTATTATGTACAAAATAAGACTGAAAGAACTGGGAAAAGCTTACAGTACTCCCTTTAGCATAAATTACAATTATTTAAAGAAATCAGATAACATATTCATGACTTTTTCCTCTTTTTATTTCTGAAATTATTTTGAAATGAAAATTTTATTTCCATGGGTCCCATGCCCAAAGACCTCCCCAACACTTTACAGAAAAACCTGCTTAAAACAAATCCAAATAAACACCTTCAGATCACATAGAGGGAAACCAAAAGAAATCCCACTGACCTCCATCAAGGCATACAAGCTTAATTTATCCCCAAATAATCATATAAAATATAAGATAAGCCCCTAAATCCCAACTTAAAGAGAGACATGTTGAACCTGACTCTAAATGATGGCAAAGTTTTACCATATACCTTGAGGATTTTTAGTTATTACCAAGATCTGATATTTCTGACCTGGAATGCCGTAGGCTATCTTTTTTGTTCTTTGCAGTGCACAGTGTGCATTCACAGCCAACAGCATGAGGTTTGGGTAGAGATATATCCTGTTTTAACAGCATAGTAAGGATCTCATAGTTGTTACGATGAGCAGCTAGAATGACAGGTGCTACATCCATAGTTGTTGAGTACTCTGGATTCTGAATACGCTCCATAAGTTTCTGAAATAACATTTAGACAAGTGTTTTGTCTAAATTATCACATGCAACGTTATGAAAATGTTTATTTGTATGTTTGATCAAGATATATCAACGTGGGCCCCAGTGAACTGATTAAAATATTCCCCACACCAATTATCTTGAGTTCATCAATTTTTAAGCTTTTTAAATATTGGAAATTCCCTGCCTTCTAAAGATACAGTTACAATAATGTCTCATTTCAGTTCTCAGAGGACAAATATACACAATGAATTATAGTCAGCAAAAAAGGGCAAGGATTAAAAAGCTATGAAGACTGAATCCTCACATCATAAGAGGGGTTAAAGAACATTAACAGCCATTCTGAGGATGAAGAAATAACTTTTAGTCCCTTGGGCAATCATTTTGGTGCCTTTCACCAATACAAAATTCATGTGAGCTATTAAGATTTAATTTTTACAACCTGCATTACTTGGAAAGACCTAAATGGAAACAGCAGCATTCTTCCCCACAAGCGTTGTAAAAGAGCTCTCTATATTCCATTATCTCACCTCTTCTATAATGTAATTCCCCCTTAAAGGACAACATTTATTTTCTCAATTTCCTAACATTCTGAGAGAAACATTAGATAATGACCATACTTCAGAACTTTGGGAAATCATTGCTGCTGAGAAATAAATAATTTATAACAAAATCAGGTCAGTATCACACATTTTTTACGTTAACAAGTTAGAGAAAATATTGTTCACAATCCATTCACTCATGACTTTGCTTCATTCTACAATCTGAGAGTCAGTCATCCCTAATACAAAATAAAATATACCCACTCATATGCAATCTCTTTTTAATTCTGTTTTTGTACAGTACCAACATAGAATACTCAGTTATATAAATTGTGAGGAAACAATGTTAAGGTAAAAGGGGTCCTCTTTTACATTCATGAGGTATCTGAACAAAACACTGTACCTATTTTGTAGCTCTGAGAGAGCCTGGTATAAGAACCCTAAAAATTTTCCTTAAAGGCCCTATTTCACTGTTTTTAAAAATGTCCTCTTAGAAGAAAACTTAGATTAAAAATGGATTTCCGTATATGTAGCTTGTGTCCTCATGGTACTGTCATAATGAAAATCTTGTTATGCAGAAAGAAAATTGTTCAGAGTTGTGCATAGAAAATTTAAAGTTTTCATTAATAAAATAGTATTATTCTCTAATTTGAGTGATTTTTTTGGCCAGTCCAGTATTTGGAGAAGCTACACACAATCATTTGGAATATGCATATGTACACACACACACTTACATCACTCAATCCTGTAGCATTACAGACATGATTACTCATTTCAAGGTTTTTCCACTCAGTAAAACTTTAAAGCACCTTGATATTTAAGAATCGAAAGGAATACTCTCATATTATCAGTTTTAAAATGAAAATAGAATCTCAGGTGAAGTTTAAATTCATGAAGTTTTGCTCAAAATATATTATCATCAGAGATGCCAATACTCTATATAACAGAAAGTATTTACAATCACTGATTTTTCTTCTTTTCATGTGTGCAATATGATAATCATCACTAACTTTTAAAAAATCCTCTAATGGAAAGGGAGGCTGCAAAATGAAGTGAAGACTAAAGTTTTAATTCCATCCTGTTACAAATGCAAATCTTCACATAAGTATGTTGATCTAAGTAGCATATTTACACTGTTACTTTAATTCCTGGTGTCCCAACCAAAATTCCTGGTGTCCCAACCAAAATTAACAAGAATGAAAAGTACTAACAACAATAGTTGGCCTTGAGGATCGTTTTGGTCGATGATTAAGTAATATATCAACCGCTCCCACCACTTCCGAGTCAATTGCCACCAAAAGTGCATCTGTTGACTAGAGAGAGAAAAAAGGAGGATACATATGAAGCAGCAGTAAAATAAATTGTATGCAAAAAAAGGTAGAATTTTGAAGTTAATATAACCAGCAAATGATATACTCAGCTATGTTACAAAGAACTACAAGTTTTTTTAAAAGACTTCCATAAAATAATGAATATGCAGGAACAGATCAATTTTAGAATAAAAGTAATCTTAAAAGCAGTAATGGAATACAAACAAGCTTCTCCAGGACCACTCCTACAATCTTGATAATCTAAGCAAAGACACTGGTTCTACTTCAAAGTCAGTACTAGATCAATAGTAGTGTGTCCTTCCAAAACAAAGCATATTCTACAGCATTAATCAGCATTATCCATCATACCACTACACACGGGATCAAAGATTCAACTCTTTGGGTCATTCTATGAGCTAGCATGGTGCTAGTGATAGCTCTGTCCCACTGCAGGAGTGACCAACAATGATCTCTGAGAAAGAAAGAGACCCCTCTCAACAAACTTTACTCTTAGAAAACAAGACATAATTTCAAGAAATAAGAAAACCACCATCACTGAGAACTATTTAAAAGTCTATGTTGGATACAGGGAAGAGACGCATAAACCATTCTCAAGGAAGGCTCAAGGCAAAGTCTCTGTCTCCTTGCCATATTAGCAACACAAACTATCTTGATTTGGCATGGTACAACTGTAGACAGACTCAGAGACCACACAATCAAGAAAGCAGCTCTACAGGGTTGTTAGGTTCTCATACTGATTCTTAACTTTTCTGCTGCTTTGTAACTCTTTGCCCAGCATCCACCACTTTTCATCTTTACTTCTGATCAGTCACAAATTTTAATAGTGATCATCTTTAGTTAATCCAACCTTCCAAAACTCCATTAGTCTTCATGGAGCAAATAATTTTATTTTCAAAGCTGGAGTAAAATATCAGTTTCTGTATTATTACCATAATGGTAAAGGTGAGAAGTAGGTTCTGTCTGGTTTGGTAACTTTTCATGAGGCTTTAGGGATGTTAAATTGTGGGTAACTGACTAATCGAATAGTTGATTCATTTTGCTTCGACTAGTCGATAAGGCGTCTCTGCCTTTGAAGTGTCGAAACAGTACTAAGGCTGTTGCTACACTTTCACCTTTAAAGTGCCACGTGGAGCCTGGGGTCAGCTGGGGACTCTCCACTGATCCCGGGCTCCATGTGGTGCTGTCGCAGGAACCTGGCATCAAGCTTGTCCTGGCATTTCAAAGTGGCAGCACCACTTGGAGCCAAGTATCAGCTGGGGAGTCCCTGGCTGATCCTGGCACCACATAGTGCTACTACTTTGAAATGCCAGGAGGAGCCTGACGCTGGGCTTCCATGGTGGTGTTTCAAGGCAGCAGCACCGTGTGGAGCCCAGGGTCTGGCCCCAGGCAGCGCTGCCACTTTGAAGTATCCCCTTCTTCCCACCTCCCTTGCTGCCTCTTTCTGATAAGCATTTGTTGCTTGTTGACTAGCCTATCAGATAGTCGACTAGTCCTTCATATCCCTATGAGGCTTCCTCAAAGTTAAATTAAACCACTTTTTAAGTTTCACTTTTCATTTTTCTTTGTCAACTTCACATTTTTGTTTAAAAACAGAGGGAAAGCTAGAATAGAAAGAAGCAACATCTTATCAAGGAAAGGTTGGGAGACAGTACATACTTCCACTGCCTGGAGAAAGCAGACTGGCAGGGAGAGCTAGATATCACCACAACCACCTGAACAACTTGAAAGCAAAGCAGAATTGAGGGATGGCAAATGATTCAAAGAGAACGCTTGTAAGTCAAGTCAAAATTAAACATTCAGAGACTGATGAAAATGCATCTCTCTGATGATTAAAATCCCTGTCAGGCAGAAATCTGTGTCAAACCTTATTCTAACTGCAGTGTGGAAAAGAAGCAATGTTCTGCAATTCTGATATGAAACAGGAAAAAATTATACCACTTCTATCATCAACAACTTTTAAGAGAATATAAAATCTAATATAATTATTTAAGAACACACAATATGTGAATTCTGAGCTACAGAAATGTATGCTTGCTTTAGGCTAGAGCTAAGATACTTGAAAAGAATATTTAATGTTCTAACTTTAATTTTCATAAATTCAAAAATTGTTATAGTCTAGTGACAAAGTAATATTTGCATCCTAAATATTTTAAGAATTTATAATTTCATCAGAGAATATTAAGAGAGAGTCAGGAATTTGTTTGGGGAACAGTGTGTACATTTGCTCTGCAGCACAAATAACCAAATTACTCCCAGAGCTCTGCTGATGTTCTTCAAGATGGTGATGCACTAACATAAAAAAAAGCCTGCCATGTTTATTTAAGCTCTACTAGAAACATGAGTTAGGCATGGATGGGGAGGAGGGCAGGAAGGAAATAGTCACTGTTTACCAACTGAAAAAGGACAAAATTGGTAAAATTTTTCTTCTGGGTTCGGAAAAGACAACAGAAAACAATATGGATAACAACAACTGTGGTTCTGTACCTGACAGCCATAATCCAAAAGAAGCTGTAGTATGTCCAAGTTTTCATTTTCTATTGTAATGGTTATAGCATTTCTTCCAAGCACATCCACACAATTTATGTTCATTTCACCTGAACTGTTCTCCTCCAAAAGTTTCTTAACCATATAATAGTCACCTAAACGAGCAATGTATGAGTATGTCTTAGTATTTTGGATTAATTTTTACTGGTATATAGTTTGAATTTTAAATTAAACATAATTCATTAATTAGAATAAAATGCAAAGTAGGTGCTTATTGCAATGTGAAATAATCTGCCAATAATCCATGACATCTAACCAAAAACATTTAACACATAAATCTGCTATAAACAGCCAAATTAGAAACAGGTTATTCACATTAGGTGTCAAATTAAACAATACAATTAAATCACTCCTTTCCATCCGTTATAAATCCCAACTCAGGAAAGTGCTTAAGGATATGATTAAATTGCTGTCTATTCAGAAAAAATATTTAAGATCATACTTATGTCCTAGCAGGATAAACTAAGTGGTTTTCAAAAATTGGGGCAATAATTGTATTGTATGAGACCAAAGAAGTGCTAAGTTAGAGTCTATGCCTTTGTCAATGCTATTATTTAAATGACGCTCTCCTAAACTGACTTGTTCTTAGTGTCACAAGATTTTAATTACAAAAAGGGGGATATTAAGATTAAAATGCAGCACTATTGGCCCTCTGATTCACACAAGAGGAAGAAGCGAGAGAGACTGCAGAACTGTTTCTGGTGTTCAATGACCCATGTCCTGGGACCGAAAGAAACACTACAGTATTTGCAGCGGCCTCCACGGGGTGCCACACAAAGTAAAGCACAGTGCCTGCCTGGGACAGATGACAAGCCAGAAGCCTCCCGCTTTCCTTCCTCTAGACTTGTATTGCCTTGTATGTCCTTTATTTTTCGGTGTCCGGGCTTCTTATGTCCTCGTATAAACAGGAACAGATGGAGGAGCCAAACGAGGTCTGAGCCGTGCAGCCCGCGCAGCAGCGACCACAGCCCCAACCTCATTAAAACTGAAACTCCCCTGGGAGAGCAGGGTCTGGGCCCGGCTCCCCCCCGGCCCGCTGCCAGCCCCGCTAGCAGAGCCCTGGGCGCAGCCATCCCGGGCCCGCCCCCCAGGCGGATGCCATGCCCCCGACCCGACCCCAGTCGCGGCACCTTTGTCGCAGGCCAGCAGGAAGAGCTTCTCGTCCAGGGTGGTCTCCTCCTTCACCTGCCTCACGTCCTTCAGCGCCAGCAGCTTGTTGGGGGAGGCCGAGGCGGACGGGTCCGCGCTCTGGTACAGGGCGGCCATGGCGCCGGCTCCGCCAGGCCCATCGAGGTGCGGGGGCCCCGGACCAGTCCGCCCCGAGGTTCCCCACGCAGCGAGGTCGCGAGCCCGTCAGCAACTGTCAACACTGAGCAGGGCGGGGAAGAGAGCGCGTGCCCCCTCACTGCGCAGGCGCGGATGGAGCCTCGGTCCCGGATGCCTCAGGCTGTGGCAGCTGTTTGGCTCTTTCCCTCCCCCCACCCACTGAGCGGCGCGGGCTTTTCGGGGAGCCTGACCCCGCCTCGTGAGGTGCGTTCACCGCCCCCGCTGTGTTAGGTCTTCATGTGTACCCCCATCCCGCTGCTGCTCTGAGCCCCTTCTCCGCCTTGCTCCCCGGGTACTCGTGCTCCGGGGCAGCGCCCTTTCCCCGCCAGGATTTATCACACAGCTGGGCGCCCGCCCTCTCCCACTGCCCCGCTGGGCGGGATGCGCTCTGATCGCACTGCTGCCCTGCTGGCACAGCTCTCACGCACGGGGAATTTGCCTCTGGCGTTCCAGGGAGCAGGTCTCGCTCCCTCACGCACTAAAACGACGATGTGGCCTGAGGTGTTGCTAGCGCATCGTTGCAGCCTGAGGCCGAAGTGGTGATTCGCTTGTCCCTGCCAGAAGCTGCGTGAGTTGATGTGACGCCCAGCTTTCCTTTAAAAAAAGGAATTTCTGGCTTTCGTGGCTGTGGAGAAAATGAGTCCTTAAAGCGCACACCCTAAAAAAATTGATGATGGGTGGGGTTTTTCTAATGTAGACCTTGTTTCAAGAGGCAAGACCCCGGCTCTTCCTTTTGATCACAGCTCTGGGCAGAGTTCCTGAGCCCCCTCCACTGGCTCCTTAGATACCTACAAGGAGCAGCACTGGGTGCAGTCCAATATTCTTTGCTCAACACTGGTGCAGACTTTGTGGGTGCTCTAGAACTAGAGCATGCATGGAAAAAAAATTAGTGAGTGATTAGCACTCAGTGACACCCATCACCCCTTCTCCACCTCAGCATCTCCCCTCGGTTGTAGAAACCACTTAACAAATCTGTCTCCCTCCAAGCACCTCCTGCCTACCACAATCAGCTGTTCTGTAGCATGCAGAAGGCTTCTGGGTGGGAAGAGATGGAGTAGGGAATGGCAAGGAGCTGAGAAAAGGGGAGGATAGGTGTAAGGGCTATGGCAGAGTGAAGGTCAAGCATCCCAAAGGCTTGGTGGGAGATGGCAAGCACAGTGCTCACAATTTCTCCTTCAAGTTCTCTAGCTCTGGTCCTGTAAATGACCTCACTCTAATGTTTTCTTAGTTGGCTTCAGAAATCATATGACTCCTAGATTCAGAGCTCCTCCTTTTAGATTGTAGCAGGGACCATTCAAATGTTCCCATATATTAAAAGGTGGTTATTACTAGAAAGTATTAGGGTTGCCAGCTGTCCGATTTTGAACCAGACATTCCAGTATTTGAGCTTTCTGTTCAGGAACCAAATTGAGAAAATATAAATGTCTGGTATTTTCTAAATAAGATGTAATGTAGATTGTTATGGAATGTCAGGTGGGTCCGGTATTTTTGTTGAAACCATCTGGCAACCCCAGAAAGCATGCTCACAACAATCAGAGTAACTCAGGACAGCTGGGAGTGAGCTATACAGGACTGTCAAGATTTTTCTAATGTGACAACAGTATAGCAATCTATTATGTATTCTGGAGAGTTTGTTTGTGCCAAATACATCATACCTATAGATACCAAATTATGCATAGACAATCCTGCCACTTAAATTAGCTGAATGTACACATTTTACACCAGAATATGCTGGATGAAAGGTTTAAAGCAGGGGTGGGGAATCTTTTTGGGTCAGGAGCCAATGACCCACAGAAAATCAGTCCGGTGCTGCACACAAGTGAGAAGTAAAAAACAAAACAAAAATGCTCACTGATGTGATTCCTGTCTGAAAAGGAGAAAGACATTCCCCCCATTCTCCTCCCACATCAGAGCCTGGGGGGGAGGGGGGCAGCCTAGTAGATTTTGTGTGATCCAGCCCTGTGGGGGGACATTGGGGAAGCTAGAGTGCCAGCACAGGCTCCTCTGTGCTGCAAGGCCCCTGAGCCTCAGGGCTGGATCCAGACAAGCTGGAGGGCTGCATGTGGCCCCTGGGCCTGAGGATCGCCCCTCCCCCCCCCAGTTTAAATAATTTTTATTTTTCATAGGAAAAAAGTGACTATTATGATTAGAGTTCATTAAAAATGTGCTAAAATTAAAATTGAGTCACCTATTCAGCTGTCATTTTAGAACAAAGAAAAATTTTGTTACAAATCACAAAATATTCCAAACTAGCCGGAGGTACCCGGAGTTGCTCGGTCCCACTCCCCGCTGGCCAATTTGCCCCCCTT
>JANRFK010004149.1:151333873-151344110 GCA_030068395.1 Apalone spinifera
CATGGAAAGTTTGGTTGCAGTAGGTCTTATAGTGTCCAAGTTATTAGAGCACAACCATACAAACATTCTCCTTTATATATTAGATTAGTTACGGAAAGAGGAATGAAAGCTTTAAGTCTTTCTGATTAGTATGTATGGTAATTATTCAATAAAATAAATAATGTTTGAAATTGAAATCCTGCAAATTTAAAACTGTTCTTTTACTTCCCTTTTACAAGCACAAGAATATAAAATTCTAGTAAATTCTTGAACTTTCCTATAAATGTAATCTATGCAAAATGACTTTGCCTGGTCAACAACAGGCCTCACCCGCTAGTGGTTTGTAAGACAGTGGAACATACAGATCATCCAGTTGTCACAAGCCTGGACAGAAAAAAATTACCATTTTGGAGCTGAATACTTCATGAAGAACAATGGTATTATAAAACAATGATTCCTAACTCTGGAGGTTGAGCAAAAAAAGCCTCTGATTAAATCTATCTTAAACAAAGACTTCTAGCTATGTGTCTGCAGAACCAGGCTAAGTGCATCAAATTTTGAGCCATTCAGTTCCCTGGTCAAGTCTTTGGATGTCTTCTAATGAGGATAAAAATAATAATAAAATAATATTGGCAAATATTAATTGCTCTAGCATAGTTCAGAGAAGCATTGTCCTATAACCCACCATGCAAAGAAAGGCTCTATATCTCATCACTAATCTTCTGAGCCATTCACTGTTGCCTTATACAATATCATCTAGTTAGAAGTATCCTCATGTCAGACATTAGTTTATTACTTTTTAGTCTAATCCAGTTTGTTCATTGTGTTTGTAATTTGTTTTTTACTTGTATTGTTTTCATATTTTAGGAAAGAGTGGTTGCTTTTTACTTTTTTATTTTTCACCCCACACTTTGGGTGCTTTTAAAATATTTGTATTAAATATTAAAGTACCATAAGTGTTTGGCTAAAATTTATAGGTATGGACAAAGGAATACAAGTGGTCATTTCCAAAATCACAATCAAATAACTATTAGTCTTTTTCCATGCAGAAAATACTGCAATGTGTTGCTTTTTGCATGTTTCCAGAAACAAGATCTTGCAGTCAAGACACCCTTTTGGGAACACTGAACTTCTATGACAAAAAACAGATATACATGTGTTCATTTGGAAAGTTTATTTTAAAGACTAGGGGGGCTGTGCCCCATGCTCGCTACACTCACTTTTGTGGCCAGAGAGCCTGATGATGTCATTCTGTCACATGGCAGGAAAAACTTTTATATTTATATATTTAGAGAGAGATTGAAAATGCATTACTTATAGGCTGAGTCTCCAAACTGGACTGGCCAGGTCTCTTTATTGCTTTCTGATACAACTAAATATGAAAGCTCAGATATTTACTCCAGCTGCAAGGGTTAATATAAACACAAATCCTCCAGTGGTGCCAATGGAACACATTTGCCTTGCTATGTAGTGCTATTTTTAACTTTTATGAAAGTTTGTTGTTTTGTAAAAGCATTTGTATTTAAGCATTTACTTCCATATGAAAGATTAAAAAACATTATGAATAACATCACTAATTTCTAGACAATATGGTGATTACAGGTCCAAACAGCTTTAATCAAGTCAGTGGCAAGACTCTCATTTACTTCAGCAGGAATTCGATCAGGCCTTCAGAGAATAAGGCAGTGATGCTGATCTTTGTTCAGTTTTGGGAAAATATAACAGTGTTTGAATGGACCTTTACACAGCTATGACTACAAGTAAATAATACCCACAAGAATCAAAACATTTTCACAGCAGATCCTAAAATAACTTACTTAAAAAAGCTGCTGATCCTTTTTACACTATGAAAAGATTATGAACCAGGCTCGATTTACAAGTTTTTAAAAAAAGCAATGCATGAATGTAACCTTAATTTGGTAATGAACATAGTCTGATAGAACTATTAACCCATATATAATTCATGTAATATTAAATTGTTTGAATGAAACCTTTGCTAGTATAAACAAGTTATTAAAATGTAATTAATGAATATATATCCATATTATTCATACAGATTTTTCTCTGGTTTTATATCCACTAAATTTCCAGATCCTGTAAATTGTGAGGCATTCATCGTGTTTTAACATGGCAGAAACTTTTTAAAGGTCTTCATTATTTTATTTTGTTCAATCCTCTTCCCATCAAGCATGCAAACACTGTCATAACCATTTTTGGTTTCACTTCTACCAGATCATCTGGCAATGCATAAATACGAGCACCAATCTTTCGAGCAACTGAAATGGCATATCTTGAAAAAAAGAGAATAATATTATTTTACTAATATCTATTCCCTATGTGTTTAGGCATACCATAACTATTAATACATTTTAATAAAAAAGGTAAAATATACACATTTAATCAATATTTCAGTGTTTGGGAAAATGAATGTAATTTATTGGATGAAAATAAGTATTAACAGTTTCACTTAAATATTTATTTTGCTTGCAGCATTAACAGTTGTGCTGGGACATTTATTTTGCTTGAATCTACTGGAGCATTTATTTTTCTTAACTACTACGAGCTGTCAGACTAGGGATGCTAAATTACGAGTAATTGACTAATCAAATAATCAATGCATTTTTGCATTGACTATTCGATTAGTCAGTAGGACACCTCCGTCTTTGAAGCGTAGCAACAGCTGTAGGGCTGTTGCTACACTCAGGGCTGGATTAAAGGGGGGGCTAGTCGGGCAGCGGCCCGGGGCACCAACCTACAGGGGGCGCCTGATTGAAGTGGTAAGGGGCGCTGCATCAGGCACCCCCCCCATAGGTTGCCGCCTGGGGGTGGAGCTGCGCATGCGCTGCACGCCCGCTGCCCGGGGCACAAGAATGGCTTGGGCCAGCCCTGGCTACACTTCAAGGATGAAAGCACAGCGTGGAGCCTGGGGTCAGCAGAGGACTTCCCCACTGACCTCAGGCTCCGTGCGGCGCTGCTGCCTTGAAAGCCCAGGGGGAGCCCAGCATCAGGCTCCACACAGCATTTCAAAGCGGCAGCGCAGCTTAGAGCCTGCGGCTCCATGCGGTGCTGCTACTCTGAAAAACTGTATGAAGCCTGGGGACACCCCAGCCACCCCTGGACTGCACGCAGCGCTGCTGCTTTGAAGTACCCCTTCCTCTCCTCCTCCCCCCCACACCACGCTACCTCTTTCTGATAGAGGCAGCAAGGGGGAGAAGTGATTAGTCAACTACCCTGTCGACTAACTGATAAGTATTTGATTATCGGATAGTTGACTAGTCCATCATATCCTATGTCAGATTATTAGCATAACTTCAGTGCAATTGCCAGTTCACAGCAGCAGTGAATTTGTCCTAGTATTTTCAGTATGGTAGAAAAAAGTCTGACATTTTTAATGGTAACATTTCTATTTACCCATATTTAAAAAACAAATGTAGGGTAAATTCAAAGAGAATTATATTCATCAATAATTTAGAGGCTTGATTTCTGTGCAAGAAAATATAAAAATATGATTTAAAGACTTACTTAGCGTTATTCAATTTGTCTTGTTCAGAAAGATCTTCTCTCTTTACCATTTCTTGACGAATTGCTTTTGGTGCAATGGCATCTATTAAATCTAGTACAGGTAAACTAGTGCTAATAGATTTGTCCTAAAAGAAAGAGTTAAAGAATTATTACTATTCAATAGGTTTCCTTTAATTCTTCTAGTAGTATTTTTACAATGCACACTAAAAAGGCATAGCAACCTCTTTTTTATTTAATATAGCATTATACTTCGTTCTTCTACTTTACTTTCTCTTTCTACTACTTAAAAGGCCCAGTTGTGCTTTCTCTTTCAGAACTGGTAGTTCTAAACAAATATAAACAATTTGCTTCATTTTGTGATGCCTGTACAGCAGTGACTGATCTTTTACAATGTAAGGTCTTCAAGACAACCTCAGTCTTAATTTTTACGTATTGAACACGGTGTTGCTGTGGAAGCCATTTCATATTTAGCTAGAAGCCATTTTGTATAACAGAAGCCATTTATGTTTCTTGCGTCTGCACGTACACTGGAGAGTGAACTCTCCTTCACCGACGTGAGAAAGGCCAGAAGAATGAGCTATTGGAATGCATTAATTGACCTGTTTTGAGTTAGAGCTCTCACTCCCTACTACCTGTTTCTTCTTGCTGATAACAGTCTTCTCTTTTGAGTTTAATTGATGATTTCTGTAATTGGATGCCCTGATGTCCGACTTGTTTGGTTAAGGTATAAAATACTAGAATTGATTTGTATTGAGCAGCCTTACTGGGCCCGGCTCTGCTGGGGTCACGTTTGGCTCACTTTGTGCCTTATTGATCAATAAAGCTGTTTGTTAGCCGCCTAAACACAGAGAAGTCTTTTGCTTCGACAGTGCTAAAACCCCTACATTTCTTTTTTCCTAGTTAACAATCCTTAGTAGTTTTATACCAGAATGGACTACAAGCAGTGTCTTTGGTATGAGATTTGAAGTACAAGTTGGGTAAGTGACTGGTCTCTTAGGACTTAAGGAAATCTGAACATTGTGATCTGTGCTCTATAGCAACCAATGAAGTCCAATTTGTTTGGGTGGCAAGACATACTGGAATACTGAAGAGGACCATCAGTGACTCCCTGGTAAGTTTGCAATAGTGCTTCCGGACATGTGCAACTGGGTTGGTAAAATGTAATTACAGAACATATAACCCATTTGGCATTTCTGCCCAGCTTTTTTTACTGTCCTCCCTGAGGCTGGCACTCATGATCATGAACCATTCCAGACAGCATGACAAAAGCAAAGGTGGCCTCAGGACTGCTCTAATTTATGCTTGGCTGCCAGCATCAACAAAGACAAATCTGGCACCTATGGGTTGATAGAGCTTAATAGCACTCACACAGTGCCCTCCAGTTTATGTCCTCTGGTGATTCCTTAGACAAGGAACACTCACAGTTGTCCAGATGAGCTAGTTTTATGGTCCTGTAATGGGCTCTTCATCCCGTATCATCTCTGAAGGGATCAAAAATTGCTCTGAAGGGGCTGCTTGACAGGGTGGGCTACCCTTGGGTGAGCGGATAGGAAATATACACAATCCTAACTGAACATGAAGCCCAGCAGGAAGGAAGAGGCTGGGTTTGTTTAGTGCCATTGAGGGGAGAGCAGAAGGATGAGGAGAGTGTCAGCAATCATTCTCAGGCCACATCTACGCTGCAGGATTTTTGCGCAAGAAGTCTTTTGCGGAAGAATTCTTCTGCAAAAACTTCTTGCATAAAAGTGCCTCCACGCTGCATGGACACTCTTGGGCAAGAAAGCTCTGATGGCCATTCTATCAAGAATCTGTGCTTTTTCAGATAGGCTCTTTTTGCACAAGAAACCCCTGTGGAGTGTCCACACATGGCTTTTTGCGCAAGAGCTGTAGCACAAAGAGGAGTTATGCCTTGTAGAAGGAGGTATACCTACACCACAAAAAGCTCTCTCCTGTCGATTGACTGTAGATTTTCCTGCACAAAAATGTGCTTGAGGTGTGAACGCTCTGCGGGTTTTTGCGCAAAAACCTTGTAGTCTAGATGTAGCCTCAGATAGTTGAAAGAAAGGAGCAGGAGGAAGCATAGGGTAAACAGCAGCAAAAGTGAGACCACATGGTTCTCAAATGCTCATTACAGAGTTCTCAGGCACCACCACTACAAACACATGCTACTGGCCATGGGAGCTCTGCTAATCAGCTGGGTGACCTTTGACTCTCTCTTGGGTGGCCATCCAATCCATCAGCTTCCAGGGAAAACTGGTAGAATGTGGACCTGGGTTCCTCTAGCAGCCTGGGGGAGAGTGGTATGGACAGGGCAGTACTGCAAAAATCTACAAGAGGCAGTTTGTTTAGAATAGAGAGATTTTAATATTCCACAAGTGGGGGGCGGGGACAATAATGACCTGACTGGAGGGCCAAGCTATGAAGAGAAAGTGCTGCAACTCATGAGGCATAAAAGAGACTGCAGACTGAGAAACTGGGACCAAGGGCAAACTGTGCAGTTATCAAGTCTTCTGCTTCTGTCTTCATGAACAATCATCTTATGTTGTGGGATCACTCCCCACCTACAACCGTACATTGTCCATTCATTAAATATTAATGCCATGTAAAGGAGTAAACTTTTGTCAAACCAACAGTAACATCAGCAGCAATTTGTTATGGACTTTTTTAATACTCCATCCCCAGATGGTATTTTGAGAATTTTGTTTCTAAGAGTTGCTTCCCCTTAACATAAAATAGTAGGTGCTTCTGCTGTAGTTGCTTTCTTCCAACTACAGCAGATAAGTAGCCTTATGCAAGATGCCCTCAAGAATCAATCAGCAGGAGGTGCCAAAGCAATGAAGGTGGTTCCTTTCCCTGAGGCTCATCATATAATCCAAGTGATGTGCCTGCTCTCTCCAGCCACATTAAACCTTAGGTTTCCAGTTCACTCCAGTTCTCTTAGTGCCATCGTAATCTGTGCATTTAATCACAGCACTTCATTAGGTTATTTGAGAAGAGTAAGCTGATGGTGTGTCTCTTTAAATTCATAGGTTAAAAAAAAAAATCTCTGTAATTCTAATTATTTGGGCTGCTACCAATCCATCATGGTTTGAATTTCAGTGACCAATGAAATGACCCTCTCTATTCTACAAACAGATGCTATTTGATTCTGTTGGAAACAGATACTAAAGAAAAAAAAAGTCTAATTATTCTTACTGATACATGTGTATACAAAACAGTCAGTATTTTTTAAGTGGCGGGGGAAAGATTTTAGATCTATCATGAGACATGAAAAATACTTTTCAGTAATGTTTAAGTTTTATGACTTGCCATTGTCAGACTAACCAATTTTTAATAGGAGTTTATTAAGACAAAGATACTGGGCCAGATTATCTTCATTTAAATCTGCTTTACATCAATGTTATTACCGATTTACACGGGCTTAAAATGCGAGGACACAAACTCTCAGAGCAGGACTGGATGTCAAAGACTGGATAAATAATCTTCCCTAAAGAAAACTGGATATTTTGTTGAGCAAAATCTTGCTGTGTTGCACAACAAAGTGAGATCTCAAATATTTAAGTAGCTTGGTTCTGCATCTGCTACCATGGCCAGTGTAGATACCTAATTGTTTGAAAGTGTGCATGGAAGTTGCATGCTTATAATGCATTTATATTGGTGAGCAAGTGTGATTATCAGTCTATCGTTTCAAAAGAGACGAAGATACTCTTGAGATGTGTGATTGGACAGATGTATATTAAATGCAGAAGGATACACTTTTTCTATCAGTTTTCTCCATTTCCATTTGACAGATATATTTCCCCTGTGCTTTTACAAAATACAAGTTGACAATCTATTTTTTAGGTCTACTGTACATTCACAGAAGTATCAGCACGAAACGGTGGCTAGGTTTGTGGTTAACTTGTACACCCCCTGCTGGCTCTGCTACAAAACAGGAGAAAAGAGTTCCAAAGGGTTGAAATATTTCAAAAGTATTGAGAAATTATTTCAAAATAGGTAACATTTTGAAAATTGTAGTCTACATTTGTAACCATAAATCAGAGTGCCCAAACTTCCATGTTTGGACAGACAAATCAAGCCTATGTCTAGTTAGCCACCCTGGCAGATGGAAAATTATTGACAAATTAAAAGCTCCTTTGAAAATAATTTGGCTTTATAATCTTATGTAAGCCATGACTGTCATTTGATTTTGCTTTTCATTTCTTATCAAGAAAGCAGAGGAACATTTTTAAAGATTGTCTTTGGGATTCTTTCTTTTATCAGATTGTGCCAATTGAAGGTAGAGCTAATCTTGAATCTAAATCAGCAATGGGCAATAACCAGGGTCAGCCCCTGCCGGCTTGCCAGCGCTTTATTTACCTGCGTCTCAGCAGGTATAGCAGCTTGAAGCTCTGGTTTGCCTCAGATCGCTGTACCTAGCCAAGGGGAACTGCAGGAAACAGTGTCCTGTCCGCACCACTTCCCACAGTGCCCACTGGCCAGGAATGGGGATCCAGAGCTTCAAGTGGCCGTACTTACAGAGGTGCAGATAAATAAAGCATCAGCAGCACTCCAATAGCTAGCCCCAGTGAACTGCATCTGGCTTATTGCCTACCCCGACCTAAACTATATAGCACAGTACTTTTAAAAATACCACATCTTATTAATATACTCGTCTTCTGTCCTAATATAGACTCTTGATTACCTTGAAGCTGGTAATGGAGGTTTTCTTATTTGCATTTGCAAGAGTTTGATTCACCCATTTAATAATAATTTCATCGTTTACTTTTTCCCCCTCTCCAAGGTCCGATAATACATTCAGAGTATATCTGTAACAAAAAGAATGAAATGTAGATCTATTTTCTGTTCCTAATACGATCCAGTAAAAGATAGTGAAATCTTTCTTCAGGACCAGAGGACTAAGTACAAAACCTTCTCCTTTTCTTCTTAATTTTTCCACTACAAGCTATTTTTGTACTATTTTTCTATTTAAAAATATTGTTAGCTGCCACAAGAATATGATCATATTCCAGATCTCATGTTAACCACCATCAGATTTTCTGCATGTTTTATTTACCATATCATGACTAACTTAATTTTGTGAAAATAAATGGTATATTAACTTGACATCTAATCACTTTAAAAAATGAAATAAAAAAGTTGTGTACACTGCGTCTTACTCGCTGCCGATTTTTGTGGTTTAGAATAACATTTTCTTTTATAAAATAATGAAATTATGATACAAGAGTAGTGTAGAATTTCTGGCTATATTTACTAAGAGAACTTTGATTTCACAAACATAAAGCATGACTGAAATATGAGATACACCAGAATGAATTACTGCTCCATCCAATAAGGAGTATTGGGAATAAAATGAAATAATCAATCTACTTTAAGGCATTAATTAAGGAGGGTGTTTTGGGGTTGGTTTTTTTTTTAAACTATGACATTTTTAAATTCTTGCCATTATTTCTCAGTACATAAACTCGTTCTTCAATGTTGGTACATTATAAAAATTCTGAATTTCAACTATGTGATGCCAGGAATTTTCCAGATTTCCATTATCATCCAATATGTAAAACTGCACAAGCAAAAGAAAAAAAAGTCTGTTTAAGAAGATATAGGATAACACTGGTGACTTTACATAATTTTGCTGTGCTGATTTAAAAAATGGCATCCATTTTGCTCTATCACATAAGGATTTTTCACAAATCAAAAAGAAAAAAAATGGACATTTTGCATGCTTTTTATTCCACCTTATGCATTAAAAACTTGGTAAGTAGTAAGTTATAGTTCTTTTAGAAGGTCCGTTGTAAGTCCTTGTTTAAAGAACAAAGGAGCAAAGTGTGAAATTTAACAAATGTTTAATTTTAAAAGATTAGATGCGACTGAATCAACGCTTTTCTGAAAACATTTTATGCATTTCATCATCAGTCTCTCTTTTCAGGGACCAGCAGTAATCAGCCATCATGTTGACATCCCAGCGTCCTTGATATCTCTTTTCCATCATCTTGATACCCTGATGAAATCTTTCCCCTTGCTCTTCACTGACACTTCCAATATTTTCAGGAAAATAATTAGTTTCAAGAACTTAAAACTATATGGAGCGACTTATTTTCAAGAACTTGCAGGCAAAAATATACCTCAAATTAATTGAATTCGTCAAAATGAATGCCATCTAGCTTAATTTTGTTAAAGAGGATCGCCAAATTATTATATTATAGGAGTAGCAAAACAGAATGGTTTCGTTGTTTTATGTTTTGAATGATATTTATGACTGTATTTTCTGTATTTTTCTGCATTTCCTTCATTTTTCAGGTAATCCGCTAACATTGCATCTCGAGGTTGCCTGAATGATCCAGACATATTTTGTTACATTTGTGGCAGTTTTGTTCCAAAGTCTTGCTCCCCATGTTTTATACCAAAGTAGGTGTGATACACGTTTCTAACAAAATCTCTTATGTTCTGTCTGCTTCTTTGGATCATTTAGGTAACCTGAAAAAATGCAGAAAAATACAGAAAATACCATTCAAAACATAAAACAATGAAACCATTCTGTTTTGTTATTCCTCATGGCATTCTTTTTGACGAATTCAATTAATTTGAAGTATTTTTGCATGCAAGTTCTTAAAAATAAGTCAGTGCAAATAGTTTTAAGTTCCTGAAATTAAGTCTCAGCATATAAATTATAACACATTATACAGTAAAACTCCTAGGCTACGTCTACACAGGCACCCTTTTCCGGAAAAGGGATGCA
>JANRFK010004149.1:151344210-151358397 GCA_030068395.1 Apalone spinifera
TATCAAGTGCTCCTGTCCATCTGATTAAAAAGCTGGCCGCTCAGCACATGTGCCAGCTGTACCCTGACGGAGCATAAGGTTGGAGGGGGAGGGGAGAGTGGTATCGTGTTACAGTATGGAGAAGAGTGTTTTGCTTCAGCTAAGGGGAAACGAGAGTGGAGGGGGAGGAAGATCAGGTTACAGCATGGAGTAGAAGCGAAGAGGAGAGGGAGGGAGATTGTGTTTCGGCCAGCTGTTAAACCATGCAACTGTACCAGGACCTCCCGATACTCCAGCATATCTGATAATCCAGCATATCTGATAATCCGGCACCACCTAGGTCCCAAAGGTGCCGAATTATTGTAAGTCTACTGTAATAGCATTTTTGTAAAAGTAGACTCCAGTTTTCAGAAAATCTGTATGTCATGGGCAAAAATGGATATAATTCTTGAACTCAGCACCCCAACATTAGTTAAGAACAGTTATTTGTTCTCAAACAATGGAATCCATGCAGAAGGGTGTAATCTAAGGAGAGATATCCAAGACAATTATCTTTTGATCTAATGGAGAATTTTTATTTTGTTCCAATAGTTAGTTCACTATCTATTGTACACTTGGTATTTTTATAGTTTTACAAAATTCCATAATACGAGACAAATTTTTGGATGGTATAAATTGACACAGCTCCATTAACTTCTATTTAAATAAGTACAATTAAAGAACTGTTGGTAGTGTTGCTGCCTTATTTCTAGGTGTTGATATTTATAGATAGCTAATTTGCACCTGTCATAATAGATGGTGGCTTTTAGTCTACAAAATGCCAAGATTAATGTGTTGAATTGAAACAATTAAAAATGTTAAGAATATAAAGAAACTCAATTACTACTTTCATTTCAAAATCAAGGTAATTACTTCAAGAATTTCAACAGAAATTATTTAGATCCCGCTTTCATCCACACATTTTTTTTTAAATTTGGTCTTAGTAAAATACGTCTTGATTATATTATATACCATACAAAAGGCTAGGTTTCAGCCATAAACAGAAGGAGGATAACTGTGTCTCACACTTCCAGAAGCATTTACTCTCACAGAGCAAAGTAATCATGAGTATTTCATTGCAGCATAGTATATATTTCTATGATTTCTAGCCCAAATATTTCAGTCTTCACTGGAGAGAGGGGAATTTAGCACTAAGACCAGAGATGGGGAACCTCAGACCCGGCTTGGATCCGACCCCCTTTCTGCTTCCCCATGGGAGCTTCTCACTTGTCCGTGGCACCTGTCTGATTTTCTGTGGGTCAGCGACTCCCAATTCAAAAAAAGTTCCCCACCCCTTCCTTAGATTAACAACAAAATTTACCATTTGGGTGCAAAAAACTGACCAACTAGTCATGGTTTAGTATGGATACCATTATGCTCTGCATGCATTTGTAAAAATTCCTCACCTTCTCATCAGCTGCCATACCAATGCCAAGGTCAAAGTTGGATTGCCATCATTTAGATCCTGTCCAGCAATGCCAACCAGGGAGAATTTGGCTTTTGTCTTCCCAAGTTCCACTGCATAATTACAATTCTCAATCTAAAAATTAAATGTTTACATTTTATAGGCATAAAAATATTAACATCACATATAGGATTAAAAATATTTTGAGCTATCTTGTCCCAGTGTTACCCATGCTGAGACTGGGGACCATGAAAGGTCAATTAACTCTTTCAAAACTACTTTTTGAAGATCAAAATACAAATATATAAGATTCTCTTAACAAATCTTATTCCCAGTTGAATAAATGAAAATATTGTATTGGTATTCTCTGCCTGACAGAGCTCAGAACATGAAATCAAAGGCTACGCCTACACTGCAGCACAAAGGCTATGTCTAGATTTCGAAAGATCCCGTACTCATTTTTTCCAAAAGGGGTTTCCCCCCCCCGCGAAAGAACCATGTCTAGATTGCGCTTTCACTTTTGAAAAACCCTTTTTCGAAAAAGTGCTCAGATGCCATTATGTGAATGAAGCGCAGGCTATTGAAATCCCTGCTTAATTTGCACTTTCGATTTGCCTAATTTACATCCCTCTTTCAGAAGAGGGATGTAGTCTAGACGAGCCCAAAATAGCTATTCTGCATCCTTTGACTGCTCCCATTATTTCAAAATATAATGGGCTTGATATTTCAACATCCCTATAAAACTCATTCCATTAGTAGTAAGGAACGTTTTGGAATAGCAATTTATTTTGAAAAAAGTGCTGTGTAGACAGAGCCAAATTTCAAATTTCAAAATAACTTGGAAATAAGCTACGCAATTTGCATAGCTTAAATTGTGCATCTTATTTCAACCTACAGTGCACTCAAAGTGTAGAGACAATATAGATGCACCCAAAGTGACACCTGGTATAACCTGCTGCATCTCCACTGAAGTCAGTGAAGTTGCACTTTCATATTCCAAAGCTGAATTTAGATGATAGAGGAAAAAAAGGAAAAGACAGTTCCAGCCTTAGGAACTTGGGGAGAGAGATTATGGAAATCATTGTAAAATGTAAGATCCTAATTAGAGATGCTAAAATTCTAAAACATAAAATAAATGTTTTTCTTATAAGTCAATCTAAATGAATTCATCCTGTTTTGTAACCTAAAATTGTCAAAATTTTAAAATTGTAAAAATGGAGTTCACATGTCACCATACTCCAATCATAATAGTCCTTTCTATTTAAAAAAAAAATCTATGAATACTAAGCAATCAGAATGAGTCTATTTTATATTTAGCATCATAGGTGTCTCATGGTAGCACCCAGGAGGTGCACTGCCCCTCTATTCTCCTGCCAAAATTTTGATTGCTAAATGGAGTGCTCCCTCATGCATCCTCCCTGTTCCTCTGCGTGGCCCTCCTTGCACCCCAAGAAGATATCAATACTCCTTCGTTGGGAAAATACCCCAGAGTACTTTTGGCAGGATTGTCTCGGTAAACCTAAAACATGTGACCCGCTTAACAGAGCCAATAGTCCAGAGTCACTAGCTAACACAATTCAAGATGATACAATACAATACAATACAGTGGTAGGTGTCCATTGTAACTGGAATGCACCACAAAGTATGTACTTTTTTCATGTTGCCACCAAGTGCAGGATATGGAGGTTTGTTGACATGGCTCCATTCTACGGGAACACGAATCATTTCATAGAGCTGGAAGATCACTAAAGCATCAGCAAGGTCACTAGATCAAAACAGCAGAAAAACAATAGACACTGATTTTTAAGTATTTAACAAGAATACGAGACCTCTGAAAATTAACAGACTGGAGGCAGCAGTGGGGGGAAGGGAGGCGGCTCCATGGAAGCCGGTATGCGCAGGGAGCTGGCTTAAAAGTTGGCTCAGTCTCTCCTCCCCCTGCGTGTTAACATGTAGCTGCTGAAATTTTCAGCAGCTACATGTTTACCTAGATAAACACATTTTAACATTCCTAGTCCATAGGTGAACACAGTTAGAAAGATTAAATAAAAACAGCGTATCAGTCTGAGTAAGAAGAGTTAAAAAAAACACAATTATTTTCTACACTGCAAGTAGCATTTTTATTTTTTTAAACAGACCTACATTGAGAAATTAGTCATTAGTGGTAGATGTTTTCCAGTTTAAAACCACTCTATAGACAACCTCATTTTATGAGAGTTATAAAATAAAATGGTCCAAAGCATCCTAGTAGCATGAAAACAGAATCAGGTTTTTACCAATATTTACTTTATTTTTAGATATAAACTGTCTGCAAAGCACAATTTTTAAAAAATATAGTGATCTACTTATCAGCAGAACCCTATTTCAGTATCATGAAATTCACAAGTTGACATGGTACTTTTCAAATGGCAGAGATAAGAACCAAATTGATCACGATGATTAATGGCAAATGGCAATGCTCACTGACAGATGTGAAAGTAAAGAGTGCAAATATTGGCAGCAACCACCATTTTGTAACAGTCTCCATCAAGCTAAAACTGAGAAGTGTGGCACCACCAAAAAAGGGAGATTGATGTTATGATATTGACAAGCAAAAGTCCCTTGAAATGAAGAAAGTCTTTGTTCTGCAGTTAAAAAGACAACTTCAGGCACCTGAATACCTTGATGAAGAGGTGGGGAATTAAGATCAGCTGATAAGCAAGAAAAGGGACAATTTATAAACAGAGGAGTGAAGTCCATGGGCAGTTGGTGATGTAGGCAGAGGAAGGCATAGCCTTCCCAAAACTGCCTACATGCCCCACTGCCTGAGGCTGGAGCTGCCGCTGAGGAAGGCTGGTGCCACAGCGTGGCAGCCCGGCTTCCTCAGGCTGCTGATGGAAACTGATTTCAGCACCAGAGTAGCAATAAGATGGACATGTAAAGGCAAGCCAAAATGAGGTCACCTGAACACAACATGATGAAGATCTATTGAAAGTGAGCTGAAAAACCTGGAAAGCCATTGAAAGACCTGTCAGAAACAGACAGGAATGGAGAAGCTGTGTCACTGCCCCAAATGCCGAAGGTGTAATGGGAACATGACAATGACGATGATTATGATGATTCCTTCTGGAGCTACTACCAGATATGAGGTGCTGGAAACAACCACTCTTTTATCATCATAGCACCGCATTCTCATACACTCCACAACAGCTATTTATGCCAGGGGACCAGAGAAAAGTGTCAGAGTTGGATGTAAATTTTCTGACATTTTTGACACACACACTTATTTAATAGTTAATACTAATTATGATAATACTGTTTACTTGCCACACAAACAGAAATATCATTGTGTAGTATGAAACCCTTTTCCCTCAGAACAATTATCACTTACCCCATTATTCTTTACTCCTGACATTCCATATCAGGTTTTAGGTTATACCTAAACAAAATGTTTAGACTAGCCAGTGCCCTACTGGCAAACTAATTTTGTTCTTGAAAAATATGAAATAATGCTTTTTTTCCTATTATTTATAGTTCTGTTGGAAATGCAGCTTCACTTTCTGGATATTATTTTTGTGGGTTTTTCCAGTGGGACATAATGTCTATTTTATTGTATCTACAAGAGCTGATCTAAGTAAATAACTAAATAAAAATCAGAACCTAAAGTTTTACCTGTATAAGTGGTTAATATATGGGTTTACACCCAAAGAATTCATCCAATTCCGGAATGTCCTCTCTTCCTTACTTTCACCTATAGCAATAGATATAATCCATATTATTGATTTGGAGATGATGTTTTGAAAGGTCAGGTTTAAATCACTTACACACATACAGCAGCAAAAGTTACGTTGAATAGTTCTTATAATACATTTTTTTCCTTGAAAATGTGGCATCTTTTCTATAGGCATAAATTCTATTGGCCAAAGGATGGAGAAAGTCCTGACATATTCAGGGGCTCTGGATTCTGGGGACAACGCAAGACACATCACAGGGAAGACTATGAGAATATATTTTTTTATAAAAATGTTTTTCCATACATTAACACATTGGAGATATTATTGGTTTGTATTTTAAACATTTAAGAATTATATCGTGGAACGTGTGCTGAGGAATTATAGTAATGTTAATGATCATGTGGAATCCACAAGAAGCCAGTTTGGTTGCGATAGATAGAATGTTTAAATCTGATTTATAGGGTGTCTGTCAAAGGCATTTCTAGAGTACCTACTGTCTGAATGAAACTTTTATTTGCTTTTTGTTTGTTTCTTAATAATTAACGTTACTGAGTTTATTCAAACTGGGTGAAACCAAGGCAAGAAGCAGCTCATTTGGTCTTGTAATTAGAAATGGACAATTTCATTTTGCAACAACTTTTGAAGTTTTGATATTTCTTTTCATTCTCCACTGGAACAAAATCAACATCTTCCAAATGTTTTTTGCAATATGGAATTGTGTCAAAATGACCATTATTATATTTTATTCAGGTGTCTCTCTCCAGTCAGCAGTGACAAGAGAACCCTAGATCTCAGAAACTTTTCCATTAAAATATTGTCCATATGTTCCATTAAAATATTGGGATTAATCTTAGGCACACTGGAAATTTATAAGACTTTCATTCTGCAACAGATTTTTTAAAAGTTTTCGGGTTTTTCAATCATGTGTAATTGAGTATTACCGATTTCAACTTTCAAACTGATGTTTACTAATAAAAGCCTACCCAGAAAAAGAAAAAAGCATTTATTGATCAAGGTTTGCTAAAACACCACAAAATGAAAGCTATTTCGACTCTAAACCCACTTCCTTCCTTCCTGTCTATTTCTTGTCAATTTTATAATTGAAGGAATCGGTGGGAGACTAAATGATGCCAAAAAGTTGCCAGATTAGGCCTAAACAACTAAAAACCAGTCCTCCTGATTGAAATGTAGGACATTGGTACATTTCTAAGACAAAAAGCCAAATACTTCCAGGAAAATGTACTAAGGAAACATAGATACTAAAGAAAATATTCAGCAACTTCACTCACACTGAGAATCTTAAAGAGCATGCTGAACACTGCCAAAAGAATCCAAACTAGACTATTAGGAGCAATAGCATGCAAGTTGAAGAGTGCAGTTCTGAACAGTAGGAATTCAGGAACTAAAAATGTGTTACCATATTTAATATGCCACTTTAAACAAGAGCCTTTGGGATGCATCACATAAGAGGAGCATGGACCGGGCTGCCCCTCCTCCACACACGCAACCAGGGCTCCCAGCACCAATCATGCCCCACCTCCCAGTCACTCCTCCTGCCCCCGCCAGGCTTCCGTCTGGCACCCAGCTGGAAAACCAGGAAATACTGGACATTGCACATGTCTGCTATTTTCTGGATTTTTTTTACCGGAGAGAGGGCCCAAAAACTGGACTGTCCGGTAGAAAACTGAACACCTGGCAACTCTATACTAGGCCCTCCTTGGCAGCCGGGGGGAGAGCTTGGGCTGCCTACTCCCAGAGATAGGGGGATTGGAGAACATAGTGAGCAGGGGGCACTGCCCCTTAGTTGTTTTTTTTAAAAAAAAAAATCAAACAACACAGGAAAGGACAGGGATGCCTAAACTGTGCTCTTCCAGGGAGACATAATCACTAGTAGGAAGAGGAGGAATTTAAAGCAGGAAAATAAAGCCTTTCCTAAAGGTGTATAATTAAAGTTTCAACAAATTTCCAGCCAACTTTTCCTAGACTTTAGATCCTGGATCTTGGAAGGGTCCCATTGTGCAGGTAATTCTACAGAATTGTATGGACAATTCCACAGAAAGAAGCTAGATGGCATTGGTACTCAGTTGAGGAAGTCTTGGAGTTCGCCCCACCATTATAAATGCACTATATCATATCCGTGTTTTTTATGATTGTGACGGCATATTAAAACAAAGATAGCCGTGTAAGAACAATGCAAAACCAATCAGGAGAAAAGGATAGAAGTGGTTATTGTAATAGAAAAATAAAAAAGATTTCAGGACAAATACATTTAAGGAGTACAGAAACTGCTAAATACAGTACCTACATTAGGTGGGGTCAAATCTGGATTTCATGAAGCAAAATAGCAAAGTATTATAAAATATGAGTCAGATTATGACAGCCATAAATGACAAAACTATAAAGAAATGATTATTTTATCTTTTATATAACAATACTAGGAGGGACTAACATTAGTGTGAATGTTGCTCATACTGCAGAACAAAACACTATGAATAATGCCTTCTGTCTGAACTATAGCTGTAATTTTGATTATATGTATGTCACGGTATAGTTATAACATAGATAGGGAAGAGACTTGTATCCTTGCCATGATATAGATAACAGAATTAGGACTCTCCTTCCCTAACATGGATATGATAGGGTTGTGAATTAAAGTTGCTTGATACTTTCCATTAAGATCCTGTATTCAGTAGTTGATAATTTTTCCAAATTTTAACGGCTAAGGATGAAATTTTCCATGCCAGATTTCTGGCTTGGTATAAATATTTTTGTAAAGTTTCAGCAAAATGAGTGAACCGTTTCCATATTTAAAACATTAATATAAACCATTTCAGTGAGAAGCTCTAGCATCTCCATGTTTTGATACAGAGACTTGAAATTTGGCAGAGCTGTTACATTAGCATGAGGGATGTATCTTTTGCCAACCATGTGAAAATCTATCTGATTTGGCCAACTTTATAGTCTCTGAAAACTACAGCTCATTAGACATTTCTTAGCATTTGGCATCATTATTTTCTGAAGATTCTGACAGAACTGAGCATATTCCATCCCCACAAAACTCCTACATGCCAACTGTATTGAGCATGCACCTTCCCCACAAAATGACCAAGCATGTTGCATCCCAACTCTTCAGAGAAACAAAAGGACATGTCCCGTAACTGTTCCTCCTGGGTGTCAAAGATAGCTGTGGTACCAGACACCAGAACCAAGAAGAGGAACCTGTATCTCTTATGCTCTCAGTGCCTCTCATTGTTGCCCACTAGACAGTCTGGAGGAGAAAGAAGCAGCAATCTGACTTGCTGGAGAGCAGAGGGTGAGAAGTGGGGACAGGTAGAGAGAGGCAGCCAGAGAAACAGAAGGACAGACTAAAAAATCCAGGTTGTGGGAGCGAAGAGAAATGAAGGACAGAGACAGGCTAGACACAATGGGAGGGACTGCTTGTGGGAAAACAGAACAGAGAGACAAGGATAGGAGGGGCAGGCTGGAAGAGACAGGACAGAAGGGTCTGACTGTATTCACTAGAGTGCACCCCCATTCAGAATCAGGAATATAAAACACAGTATTCTTGAGCCTCAGTGCTCTTCTCTGGTCAGCAATAGTTTTGCTACTTGTGTATATAAATTATATACAATGTTAATATTAGAGATGGACCTGAATTTGCACATCTCCAAACTTTGGGGAAGTATAGATACAAATCCGGCCCAAAAATTTCCCAGTTGACACCTATCAATAGATGAAATCAAAACCCCAGATCTTGACAGCCTCACATTAAGGGCCATTTAAAATACACATATTAACCTCTACAATTAGGAAGTTGCCTCCTGCCTATAACAATATAGGACTGAGGTATAGCAGAATGTAGTTTAATATCCGTCGACTTCATATCGTGTTACAGATAGTGGCAAGGAAAGGGAGGAGGGTGGCGTTATATGACCAACTCACAGGCAAAAATCATTACTGAGTTCTATTTGCTGATTTTTATTATGATTTTTTCATATTAAATACATTCCTTAATCATTTGGCACTTTGGGCCTTATTTTTCTCTTGGGGACAAGCAACCATCTCCAAAGGACTTTAATAGCAGCTCTTGGTCCTTCATGGTTAAAAGTGCTGGTCAACTAAATGGAATTCTGTTTGTGATGTGAAAGGGACACTAGGACAAAAATTCAAGAACACGACTCCCTTTTCTCTGCCCTTTTAAAAGAAGAGTTGCAGTTCTGCTACATCTATTACCCTGTTCTAAAAAAAAATGTACTGGTATATGCAATGAAATATTTGTATTAAAAAGTGTGCAATACAATACCCACTGGATAAACCCATCTTGGCATGTCATCCAGGTAATGGCTATGGAGGAAGACATATGCCCTTCTTCCCAACCAAAGTATAAACAGCATGTTCATGGTAATCTGATAGAAAAGGGGGAGGGGGGAGGTCTAAGGAACAAATGGGGAGGGGAGAATTCTGTGCTCAACAACTGAAGTAGCTGAAGGTTATTCAGGAATCGGCGTTTATCTACAATATAGAGCCTTTGCTCCAATAGCTATGCCGGTACAGCAACATCAGCAACACCACCTAACGAAGCATACAGTTACAAAAGGAGTTTGCTGGCAATTACACCACCCCCCCTGAATTATATTAACTATGTTGATATCAGCATTTTTCTGTCAGAATTGTTGTATTTACATCTGAGGAACTGCTGGCATAGCTAAATTGGCTGAGGTGGGACTGTTTTATACTCCCACCCAACACAGATATACTAGCAACACTTGATAGTGCTCACTAAGGGTGCGTCTACACAGTACTCTACACTCAAAATAAGATACATAATTTGTGCTACACAAATTGCGTATCTTAGCTCGAATCTATTTGGATGTAGTTTATTTTGAAATTTGGCATGTCTACATAGCACCAAATTTTGAAATAATGCACTATTTTGAGCCATCCCTTATCCCTTGTGCAATGAGGTTTATCAGGATGGCAAAATAGTGCACCCGTTATTTCAAAAAATATTTTGAAATAACAGGCCGCTTGTGTACACTTGGGGGAGCTATTATAGCTCTGGACATTGTAGACGTACTCTAAGTGTCAGTCTTTTTTGAGGGTCAGCACAAGTAAGGGAAACCCCACACATTCTGATATCTAGAATGATAGAGGTTCTTTCAACAAGCTAATACTTGAAAAAACTAACTGTAGTTTTATATATTAGTATTTACATAGGCACAATCACATGGGGATACTATCATACAATCCAGTCAGAAGACATAAGTTGTAAATATTATATCCACTCTCTAATGCTCTTATTTCTCTATGCTCACCACTAGTACAGGTTGAAAGAGCTTACCTTCTAGTAAATTGAGATCATACATAGAACTGTCAGGCTTGTGCAGGGCTGGGTATGTATTAAAGAGATTTGCAACAAAAGCCAAGTTAAGTTTAGGGTTGCCTGCAACTACATCAGCTGGAGTAACAAACTGTCTGCAGCCCAGTTTGTCTGCCTGCTGAAGCATATATTCAGCCCTCTTCAAGTCATTCTTTTCCTAGAAAAGAAGTAAAAAAAAAATCTTTAATGAACATTGGCTCGTAACTTTTTTTGTTTCACTCGACTCGTATCTTAATTATACGATAATAAAACATTAGGCCCAGCATATAATGTGTGGATGTAGACCTTGTTCAGAACCAGAGTATTAGTTTGGACCTTTTTCCATCTGGCATCCTTTTTTCTTCTAGAACATAACCAAATACTTGCTGAATCATCTTAATTGCCATCAAGTTATTTAACAACTTTACAATCAAAAACATCATGTCATTAGTTAGTGAGCAGTTTATGTAACTTCTAGAAAGGGTTTGTGTTGATTTGTATTATTCATTTACCTAGAATAATTAGGGCTACTCAGTCCACATCATTTGCACCATGTACATATAGTTTCAACAGTTGCTGCTCATCTTTTGCTCATCTTTTATCACAGCCAATAAATATCCATATAGCCATGTAGGCTGGGCAAGACTCTGGAAAGCCATAGCTGTTACCCAGAAGTCAAAAGAAAGAACAGGTTGCTCCATCAGAGAGCTTTGGCATAGTCTTAAAAACCTCTGGTCAGAAAGGAATGGGACAAGAATTCCTGCTCTGACACAGGTGTTAGCTGGAGAACTGAGACATAACTTGGTGCCAGCTGGACCATGGGCACAGGGGGAAAATACAGGTACAGTTCCCCAAGAAACTGTGACAGGCACGTAGGCATATTTCAACAGTATCCTGAAACAGTACTCTTCTTGCAGAGTTCAAAATTTTTTTTATGGTGCAGGTATCTGATTATGCTCATGTCTGCACTACAAAATGAAACTGTGTTCTGGGACAACAGTAGTGTAATCGAGTCCCTGGATATGTGTGTCTGTTAAATAAACATAGGTATCCTTTTGACATGAGAACCTGAAAGAGAGAACATGACCTATGAGAGAAGGCTAAAAGAATTGGGCTTGTTTAGTTTGGAAAGGAGAAGACTGAGAGGAGACTTGATAGCAGTTTTCAGGTATCTAAAAGGGTGTCACAAGGAGAAGGGAGAAAAAATGTTCTCCTTGGCCTCTGAAGGTAGGACAAGAAGCAATGGGTTTAAACTGCAACAGGGGAGATTTAGGTTGGACATTAGGAAAAACTTCCTAACTGTCAGGGTGGTTAAACACTGGAATAAGTTGCCTAGGAGGTTGTGGAATCTCCATTACTGGGGATATTTAAGAGCAGGTTAGATAGACATCTATCAGGGACGGTCTAGTACTGGGTCCTGCCATGAGGGCAGGGGACTGGACACGACCTCTCAAGATCCCTTCCCTCGCTAGTGTTCTATGATTCTATGACACTCAGAATACTTACATTAAACCCTGAAAGGTCAATGTTAATGGGAACCTCATCATCTTTGCCTCCTTTAGGTGCAATCTGATTTAGCAGATGGTAATAGGCTCTTGAATCCTAAAACAAGTAATACAAAAGTAAGAAATAAACAAATATTTACTCCTTTGCGGTATAAAATACTGCACTTAGGCTGTGATGCAAAGATCATTGAACTCACACTGATTTCAATGGATTGTGGATCAGGCCCTTGCTCAAGATCTGCTTATTCAAGAAGGCCACTTCATATGGAAACAGTTTAGCCAAATGACAGTGAATAAGAATGACTGCTGTTTAATCATGATAGAATAAAATTCTTCTCATTGGGAATGCACTAGCCAGTTCTACAAAGAGTGTTGAATAGGAATAAAATTCTAGCACTTGTCTTTTTATTATTTTTATGAAAACAAAAATTACTAAATACATTAAGTAAAAATGAAGTGATGTGGGTCTCATTTTTTTGTTCAGGACAATATTTCAGTAACTTAAACATCTTACAGGTACTGTCCTATCACAACCTACCACCCTTGAAGGGGAGCTCAGGGCAGGAGATGGGGGGAGGGGTTTGCAATACAACAGTACCTGTCAGAAATTTAAGTGTGAGTTGGAGTGAATGGGGCTCAAGGCAGAAGGCTGAAGTGTGTGTGTGTGTGTGGGGGGTAATGGGGGAAGAGTGCAGGAAAGAGGCCAGGAGGCTGGGGCGGTGTGTGTGTGGAGGGGGGGGGGGACAGGGCTAGAGTGTATGAGGGGCTCAAGGCAGAGGGTTGAGGTGTGGGGGTGAAGGACTCCGGAGCTGCTCTGCCAGCCCTGTGCACCTGGGGTCCTGGCTGCCCGTCCCACACTCCTGGGACTCTCCCGGTGGCCCTGTGCCAGGGTCGCGGCTGCTGGCCCCACACCACACACCAGTGCTATCCTGCTGTAAGCCTTGTGCTGCATCGCACCAAGGGCTGTCCTTCCGCTGACCCCACGCCACACCTGGGGGTCCTGGCTGCTTGTGCTGTGCGCTGGGGTCCCAGCTGCTGTCTCATGCCAGGCATCAGGGTTGTCCTGTCACTGGCCCCACATCACACCTGTCCTGCTGTCAGCCCTACACACTGGGTTACCAGCTGCCAAACAACTTCGAGGGAGGGAGGAGGTCAGGATTAGGATCAGCTGGCCACTGTCTTACTGGTGCACCACACCAGGTGTACTAGCTTACTTTCATCATTGATTATAAAAGTCTTTCCAAACAGCTTGATTTTTTCAGATGGCCTCTTCCAATAAGTCAATGAAAGTGGACAATAGACTGTGGACCAAAATGTCCCAGTTAAAAGAAATAATAGACTCAATTTATCATGAATTCTATGTATTAGATGCAATGTTCAATACCTGTTTTTGACTTCCCTGTTCTTAAAATTAAAAAAGGCAGAGAGATAAACCTGTCCTCATTAAAACAGCTAATATTAAAAATGTTTAATATTAATCTAATATATTAAAGACATTTTGATTAGATTTATACTTGTTTATTAAAAGAAAGCTAGTTATTTTCTTTGTTGATAGTCTCTTCCCTGGTATTTCATGCAGAATATAGAGATAACTACAAAGTTATCTTTAATGGTTATTCTGAAATTAGTGGAGGGAAGATATCCATGGAGTCACATAATTTATTTCCCACAAAACACAGCCCCTTCACTTTTAAAATAAAAAGTGCTGCAGTCTCTTATTGGACTTAATGCAGTACTGAGCACACTTTATACTGCATGGCTGATAGCAGAGAAAGGAGAAGGATATATCCATTAGCTACCACAGCAGAGCCAGGCTGTGTTTCAGCCCCATGAAGTTAGTGAACTGAATCAGCAGCAAGGCACTAATATGTCTCCTATGTTTTAGGATTAGTTGGGACTGTAACTGAGAGGGAATGGCCAACAGGCACACCATATGTGGTCTTTTGCCCTTTGGGAGTGGTCTCTTGACACTCTGAGCTGTGGCAGAAAAGGGGCAATCACCTATTGTTAGAGATAAACTAGGCCAGTGGTCTCCAACCTTTTTACACCCAAGATCACTTTTTAAATGACAGAACAAGCCAAGATCTACTGCCCCACCCCTTCCTCGAAGCCCTGCCCCTTCCTCTCCATCATTTGCTATCCCCAACCCTTATACTGCTGCTTTTTTCCCCAATTCTTCTGTAGGAA
>JANRFK010004149.1:151381129-151391475 GCA_030068395.1 Apalone spinifera
AAGGAGCCAGGCAATACCAGGTAAGTCTTCTAATATAAATAATAATAAATATAAGCCTTGTACTGTAAAGGAATCAGAATTTGGTTTATATAAAATACAAATTTGCCTGACATTGCTAGGCTCCTTAATTTTTGTTTCTCTTCATTTAAATTATTGCTCTAGGGGGGCTGGGGATGAGGGGTTCAGTATGCAGGCTGAACTGAGTAGCAAGGACTACCCCAGCCTTCTCTCACTGCAACAGTTTGGGGCCAGGTGAGAAGCACCTCTCCATGCGGCCACAGCTCCAGCAGGCATAGCCTGGAGTGGGGTGCATATCTCTCATCCGGGGCAGGTCCGGGTTTGTCTGCCCCCTTTACTCCCAAGCGAAAGTAAGAAATGCAGCAAACTGTGCACTTTCCCCTTGGTCCCTGATGAAGGGGAACAACCAGCATTGTCCCAGTATGAATGGGGGGGGGGGAGGGGGGTGTGCAAAGAGGGGAGGGATCAGCTCCCCCCACCCTGCCTAAAAGGTGCCTAGGGCCTGGAGCAGTCCTGGATGGGGGGCACGCTCCCAGCCAGCCCCTTTCATCTGCCTGCTGATTCTATCTCTTCTGTTTGGTCTTATGAGAAGTAATCCCATTCTAGACACAAACTATTTTCCTGGCACAACCGAGCCCTACCTTGCCTTAAGTTATGGTAAGAGGAAGATGTATACCAAATTCAGTAGTCCTACCTCTTACCATTTAGGAGGAATTTTTGACCAAATAAATGCTCTTTATATATGAATAAGAATGATTCCTATCCATCTAAAATCCTACTCACAAAAATAAGTTCTTTGCCTGTTTTAACCAATTAAATTTCTATCCATTCCTATTTTCTGTTTTCTCATTAAAGAAGCAATAATGAATGAGTTTGTATGTCCAGATTATGACCATTTAGCTATTCTCACCTTTATGTTATAGAGTTGCTGCTGCTAACCACAATGGGCAATCTGCCTATTGCAAACAGTCAGATTCCTCTCGCTAAGATGGAGGGATGCCTGAAGGAGAGGCCTCTGTGACTTTGTCTTCTCAGCCAAAAAGGATATATATATTTTTTTACTTTGGAAATACCAGATGTGTTAGCTATGCTGCAGTGGAGACAAGGCACTTCAGTTTTATCACAAGTAAACAAGACAAGGTCAACCATGGGCAGGGTGCGTATCACCTAGCTAACTCACAATAAACACTGCAAATGCCTTTTCTCCACTAAGGAATTTACAGTGCGATAATTATCCAGGGTTAAAGTATCTCACTGTAAGAACACCACCTTCGTGACATCGAAGCCTGATACACCCTATAACAGAGTGCAGCATGTTCACCCCACCCACCAATCACTGAGAAAGGAACTAGTGCCACAGACTCACTCTTGCTGTGAGTCATAACCCATGGGTCTATATAGGATCACCAGGCTCCACCTAATGCCTTACTTGTATTTAGAACCAGGATTCCTTAAAGCCCAGCTCAAATAGAAGGCTCCACCCTTGCCCCTAATTGGTGGAACATCAGAACTCCTGATATTCACATTTTACATTATAATGGAATTGGAAGGAGGTTTAAAATATATTTTGGAATCTGTTCAGACTTCTTCAGGCCAAGTTATGTTCTGTCTCATTTATTCATTATACTTGTGTTCAGATTCATCACATTTTCCTAATGCTGGTCTGATGTTGTCAATATGCTAATGTTCCTCACATTTATAGCACCTATCAGGAGAAAGAGGAGCAAGAACACACAGTTGAAAAAACCCAGATATTTTTCACATTTTGACATTATGTATTGGAATCTATCATATTCAGGGGGCATTTATGTAGGTGGTACAATGGCATTTAGCCCATCCATGGGGACAACTAACACCTCAATGGTAAAAAAATTGTTAAAATCTTGAGTGATTATGACATGGTTCCATCTTAGACTTATGGTCTATTTTAACTTAAGTATATGTCTGTATATGCATATATGTGTTATATATTTTATATGTATTCTTACCATCACTTTATTTAACAAAAATAAATAAGGATAAAAATTGACCAATTTTAGGCGAAGACATCTGTAGTATCTATCCTGAAGCTAGTTGCTGTATCTATTTAAATTGCTAGAATTTTTTTGGTTGGTTGGTTGGTTGCTTCAATATTGTTTCTTCCAATGCAAAGGCATTTTAATTTTTCTAATGCAGGACACTCAAGGCCATTTTCTATTGTTGTCTATATACAATTTCGTTATTCATGTAAATGGAATTATGCAGTCACTGACGGTACCAAAGAAAGAACCTTTGATGAATGAATGAGGAAGGAACATTCAGAGGAAGTGCTGGGAGGCCAAAAAAGAAAGACTCACAGGTCTTTGCTGCAGATATAGTCATATGAGCAATCTTACAGCTCAGACCACTTGTGTAAGTAAAGGATGCAATACTGCTTGAATAATATGACAATGAGTGAAAAAAGGCATCTGAATACAATACAAAAACAAAAAAAAATTGTATGCAGGCACTACCTCCAGACTTATGTTAGCAGTTGACTGTTGGTGAGTGTAAATAAGAGTATTTCTCTTAAACATTTGTCTGGACTCACTATTGTATATAAAGGATGTGTCCGGTATGTTCTGCATAAATGCCTGGCTCTTTTAGAGTGAAGGTGTTGTCATTTTTGTATAACATTAGATAAAGTGAAAGCATTCTTAAAGCCTTGTTTTGGCAATATACAACCAGATCCTGCTCACTTTACTCGGATGTGGTCCTGTGTGAGGATTTTTTATATATATAGATTATGGATATAGATATATACACACACACACACACACACGCCTGGTTAGATATCTGAAGAGAAACCAGAGTTTCTGGTAACACTCACATTAAACTAAACCTTGAAAAAATACAAAATATAGATGAATGTAAAGATTAATTTTTAAAATACAAGTGCCCAAGGAAACTTAATGGCCAATGAAAGAGCAATAGTGATTGGGACAGTTCTTTCAAGAGCAGGTTAGGAACTTGCACTGTGCAGATCTCTTTATACAGCACAAGGCAATATTATTTTGCATATATACCCAAAGGACACGTGTACATGAGTACTGGGTAAATCCCCAAGCTGAATCCACCACATTGAGCTGATTTCAGTCTGCATCTGTAACTTGATGTGGCTAGAAAGGGCTTGAGGGCCTGGCATAGCCAGGACAGGGTGAGGAAATCCAGGCTGGTTCAATGTGACCTCAGTACATCAGGTGGCACCCCCAAAAGAGGGGTCCAAGCAATCACAGCAGCACAGTGAGCAGGGTCACATGCACAGCTTATTACTCTGAGACACTGATGGTGATTTTAATTGAGTTTGAAGTGTGCTGGCTAAAGAACGGACAAAGTGTTCACTGGTTATTTTCTAAAGCTTCAGAGGGGTAGCCGAGTTAGTCTGTAACAGGAAAAAAAACCCCAACAAATAGTCTAGTAGCACCTTAAAGACTAACAAAACATGTAGATGGTATCATGAGCTTTTGTGGGCACAACCCACTTCTTCAACTGACAGGAGCCATTTTCTGTTATTTTCTGTTTGCTTATTTTTGACAAGGGAAGTAATAACAGAGTGAGGAATCCCAGGCTGATAGAACAAGCAGGTTCAATGGGATCCCAGCAATTCAGGTGGCATTCCAGAGAAGGATGGGGCAGGGGGTCCAACTTGTCATAGTCTGCTCACAGCTGTTTGTGTGGAAAGAGAAGATGGATTTGTGAGCCCAGTCATAGCAAGTTCTAATATAAAAACTGCTCATCTAACAGGGATTTCAAAATTAAGCCTGGAAACGTGCAAGTGTATTCTGTCTTGAGACGGGTGAACTTTGCATTGACAGATAGCAGTCTGTTTGATGGTGGTGTTGCTTTAGTGCTCTAGCTGCTAACTATTCAATCCTCTTCAATTGGGATAATGTATCTCCACAATCAAGCCCTTCCTAAAGGCTCACTTTTCCTGCTAACCTCACAGTAATTAATAGTCATTCTGGGCTTGTCATTTCTGCCTATACTGGGCCTCATTCATAGCTGGCCTATGACCACTTTGTACCAGTTAAACGGATACAAAGGGGCTGAAGGGCAGGTGTAAAGGCCCCGACAAATACTTCAGGTACGAAGTGCCTCCACCATGACAAAGAAGAAAAAGAGGTGAGAAGAAGCATGGCCAGGGTGATTCCACACCCCTGATAGGGACGCTATAAGTTGCAACTGGAGTAAAAGTTAGGGATGCTCTGCCTGTGTTCCTGTATCTTGTGCCAGGGACTGAATATGCCTCTGAAGCCTTGGAATAGTTGTGAAAGCACATATTGCTTCCCATCTGTCCTTGCACCAGCCCTAGTGCCAGTACCATGAAGCAGGTACCTTTCTGCCAAATCCAGGCCCTCTATTCATTACGCACCAGGCCTGGCCGAAGCTCTACTGCCTGTATCATGCACCCAAAGTATGGCTTGAGTGCACAGGGGGAGACCCCATCAGTGGAGGGTTTCTGGAGCTATCCCCATATGGTTGAGAGAACTGTTGGTGCCTCCCTGATAACCCTGGAATGTAGTTGGCCGAGTGACAGCTCTGAAAACAGTAAGACAACCAAACAGCATTTCATGTTCATTTTTCCACCCACCACTGGATCTGCCAAAATAAATAATAAATAATAATAATAAAAGAAGAGCTGTGAGTTGGCAAGAGAGCCCATAGTTTCCCCTCTCCCTGCAGGCAATTGGCGATTTGCTTTTTCCAGCTCTGCCCTAGCCTGTGTTTCAAATTCATCTGCCTGCTTGTCAAGCAGCAGCTGCCTTTCTAACTATAATGGACATGACAAATGCTGCCTGCAGAGCCCATTTTCTTTTGTGAGTGTTCTTTTTGTCTGTTGCTAAAGACACACCTCTCCTAAGCCAAGTGCAAATATCCAGTCATCCTCATTATAGCTTTGTATCCTTCCTGTTACAAATCGGGGGCGGGCTAACAATGCTCCAAATGAATGTTGTTCAGAAAAACTACAGCTTCTACATTAAGTATTGAACATTTTATGCTACTGGTATTTACAAAAAATGCAGAGAGGGGCTTCTGTCTCTATATTTTGAGGCTTAGAGACTGCAACTGCTGTATTGTTTACTACAGTATTGTACTTTAACCTTTGACATCCAATGTTTCAGTTTACTTATTCTTTATTAAGCTGAGATTTGATTCAACTAAAGATTTTATGCTTTCCTAAAAAAAGGTAGTTTCTAGCCAGGAATGAGATCATTACAAGGCCGGTTTTCAGAGAGATTTTACACTAATCTTGAGTATAGCTTGTGCAATGGGGAGCCATGCAGATTGTTAGTACTGTATTCAACACATGTATTAAAGCTCTAGGGTGAAATTCTGGCACCATTTAAAATCAGAGTTTTGCCATTTTCTTCAGTGGAGCCAGGTTTTCATCCTGATGAGGATCGGTACTAGGCACTGTCCAATAAGAACACTAGGTCTATTCAAATAAATTGCAAATAAATTTTGTTGCAATGGGACCCGAAAAGAAATAAAAAGGGGAGGGGGGAAAGTTGCTTTTACATAGTATACAAATGAGGATTTTTGTTTCAAGGAATGTTGTATGGCAAAGCTTAGCTCCTATGTAGCCTGGAAGACTCTATGGATACATTTATGTGGAAAAAACCCCTCCTAAAAAAGTCTGTAGCAGTAAGTCTCAGAGTCCAGGTTAACTGACTCAAGCTCATGGTAAGGGGCTAAAAGTAATAGTGTAGATATTTGGGCTCAGTTTGGACTCTGTCTGGAGTCTGGGCTCCAAGACTTTTCCCACTCAATGGATTTCAGAACCTGATTCCAAACGCCCACACTGGTATTTCTAGCTCTGTAGCATGAACCCAAGTCAGCTGACCCAGGCTCTGAGACTTGATGTAGTGGGTTTTTTTTCAGCGTAGACAACCTCTGATAACTGGAGAGTTAGTGAAATGACCCCATGTGCCAAGGAAGTAAAAGTTGAGCAAGCAAGAGAAGAAGAGATTTTGTTTAATGTTTAGAACTCTGTTTTGCTTTTGTTAATGTCTACTTAACTTAAGTCTTTGTGAAAGTTTCAGCACTGCATTCCTTAACGTAAAGGGTCAAAGCTAACATACAGGAGCAGTGGAACTGGGGTAGCCGCAAGGGTTACTGCTCCCACAGTGGAAATACAGTGGGAGCTGCTCTCTGTTTTCACCCTCATCCATCATTCTTTACTCAGCTGCTTCATACACTCAGGTGCAGTGGGGCTCCATATCTGCTGGGGAGAAAGACAAGAGCAGGATCCACAGAGGCTGGAATGTCTGATGCAGTGCTGGGAAGCAGGTAGGAACCATAATGACTGGGCTGAGTCTCAGTAGTTCAATGTGCTTCTCACACAGAGCACCAATCCCCCTCCCATTTCTATCCTTGACACCCTGACTGTCCCATAATCTCCAGAGTCTTCACTCCAACTTCCTGCCTGCCAGGATTATTATGGTTTTTGGGATGTTCAGGTTTCTCTATGCAACTCTGCTTCCCCATTCAAAACAAACTTTTGCTGCCTCTCTAACAATACAGATCCCCGAGAGCTCACAGGAGCCGCTAGAGAACAACCATAGAAGCCTGGAATTATTTGTGTTCTTACCATAAATTAAAAAAAAATAAAAAAAAAATAAAAAAAATCAGATAATCAGAAAAACTCAGCTAGAAAGAAAAAAAAAAAGTAATCTGTTATGACGGGGTGCCCCAGCCCCGCACCCACGGTGCAAGATGGCCGGCCAGTGAGGTGGCGGTACTTCCCCATGCCACGGATGCCTGCGTAGGGTGGTGCAAGTTAGCTCCTCCCCCCCGGTGCTGTTGCACATGCTCCATCCAGGCACCAGGAGCTTTAAATGCCGGTGCTTTGGGAGGAGAAGGGGGCAGCTGCGGGGAGAGAAGCAGTGCTCCGCTGAGGAGAGGGGTGCCTCCGGGCAAGAGGCGGTTTAGCTTCTGCCCCGCCAGAGGAACACGAGCCCAAAGACCCGGAGGAGCTTCTGTCAAGGGGAATACTCGGGATCAATGCACCCCTTTCCCAGAGTCTGCCAAGGGGCTGGCAGGCTGATGAGGTGAGGAGGGGGTTGCCAGCGGAAGGGACTGAATGGGAAATGTAGCGCGGGTAGGAAGTGGCCCAGGGCAAGGTGGCAAAAACCCAAGAGGTTGACGGGTTTCGTTATCGTGACCCCTGTCAACCAGATGGAGGCGATTGCCCTCCTTTTAGGGCCCTGGGCCAGGACCCGAGAGCTTGGGTGGGCCTGGGTTCCCCTACCCCCACCTGGGGGTGGATAGTGAAAACCCCGATTTCCCCCCCCCCCAGTGATAGGGCTGGGACAATGGAGACTTGAACCTATGGGGTTACTTAGACTGTACTAACATAGTGAGGCTGAACTGTGGACTCTGGGTATTGACCCGGAGGGGTCAAGGGTGAAGGGATGTTGTGATGCCCACATGGGAGTTGACCCAAGGCAGGGCCATTGGTTGCCCAGGGCAAGGTGGGAATCCCATGGGTGGGGCTAGAATAATAGAGGAGTCAACCCCAAAGGGCAGGCCTTGTCTCCTGGTGCTGTGGCCCGAGGGGCAACTTCCTGACATCTGCATTACTCCTGTGGGAATTCTGCACCACTGTGCAATGAAGAATTTTGCAGAAATTAGTGTCGTGCATGTAGAATTTCCTTTCCCCTACAGATATGGGGTGCAGAGCTTCTGGCCGCCACCTGGGGGCTGCTGGAATAGGTAGAGCCCAGGTCACACAAAGAAGACACCGTTGGAGGAGAGGGAGGGAGCTAGAGTGCTCCTGGCAGCTACAGTTCCCAGCATGCCCTGAGGGAAGGAGATGGCAGTGTGCAGGAAACCCTGGTACTAGTGTTGCCACGCATCCAGTTTTCAACTGGAAAATGTCAGGTTGAAAAGGACCCCAGGAGGCTCTGGTCAGCACCACGGACAGGGCCACAAAGTCTGGATGGCAGCACAGAGGGGCTTAAGTAGGTTCCCCTGCCCACCCTGGCTCCATATATTTCCCAGAAGCAGCAGGTATGTCTAGCCCCTAGGCACATGGGTAGCCACAAGGCTTCACATGCTACCCCTGTACCATGCGCCAGCTCTGCAGCTCCCATTGGCCAAGAATCAGTTTTTAATCTCTCCACTCCTAGGAGAATTTGTGTGAGTGTGTGTGTTACAGACATACTTGCTGACAGGTACTTTGAAATAAATTACCAAAATTATTGAAACTAGCATGATGATGTTGTTTTATTTTGACTAATAAAATTAGCAGAATTTTTAATTTTTTGGGCACAGAATTCCCTCAGGAGTACTATGCACATCATAAAGAAGCTAAAATCCCCAAACCTCCAACCACTTTGCAGATGAATCCTGAGGTTACATTTGAAAGAGAAAGTAGTAGTTATCCATTCCACCATAATTTATGACATGAGTGTAAACATAACACTACTAAACAGCTAAAAGGAATTTTGCAAGGAGGACTGACACCAATTATTCTCTTTAGACATGAGACTAGAAAAGGACATAATATTAGATTGCAGCAGCAACCAGGGAAATGCTAATTAAAATAGTAAAAATCCATGGGAACTACAAGACAAGTTAAGCAGAAGAACAAGTCACTAAGAAACTTACTGAATTCTTACAATGTTATTACTCAGAGACAACAGTGTGCTAGCAGCAGAACCATCATTGAAAGATTAGACAAGGCTCCTGCTCCAAAGAGATTACAGCCACAGGTACCTTGACTGGAACTATTCATGTCTTGCCATGATACTCAAGAGGAAAGGAGGATTTAGGTTAGCCAAGTCAATCCTTTCACCATGCAGAATGATGAATGACTACAGAAGAGTCACTGGAGGTCCATACCCAACAATAGGAATCTATAAATGGTGAAGTTCAGTTTTTTAATGTTGAAATTTTCAGCTTGACACAAATGGAGGACAAAAGTAACCAGTTAGTTTATGAACACTGCTGATAACACACAATAGTCTCAGTTAATATAAATTGTTGAAGACTGGAGAAATTTCACATGGATTTTAACACTCTGGGGGAACTGGGCATTATATTGGCAGATGTCATTTACGTTGGAAATAATTCACATAATAAAAGATTCCTTGAGCTCTCATAACATGTAGCCTAATGGGATGTTAGCACTGAACATAGGAGTCCTCGGACAATGTGCCTGCCCATAATGCAGCTGCACTTAAAAGAACAAGTAGGATGCCTGGATACATTTAAAAAAGAGAGTAAACTACACACAAAATAAATATGTAACAAAATATTATCCAATGGGATCCTTGTCCTTGGAAGAGTGCATCCAAATTTGATTAGCTAATATTAAGACAACTGAAAAAGTTAGTAAAGTATACTAGATATGTGTTAAGATTAGGGATATAAGAATTTTACTGGTTAACCAATAAGCTCATGCTTATCAGTTACAATTAACAGTTAAACTCTGCATGGGGCTGATGGCAGCCAGAAGCCCCAGCAGCCCCGCAGGGCCAACAACCCTAGCAGACGTGTGGGGCTGGAAGTCTATAGCTAGCAGCCCCATGGAGCCATCAGCCCTGGCAATACCTTTGCAGGGCCAGTAACCAGCAGCCCCGGCAACCCCAAGGGGCTGGGAGCTGACAGCCCTAACCATGTAACCCATGTTACACGGTTAATTTTTTTATTCATTTTTTATATCCCTAGTTGAGATACAAACATAGGGGGCATTTTGATAGAAAAGGAGATGAAGAGGCACAATTAATACACAAGTACAAACTGACAAGCTAAGTATTTATAGTCTTTCATATAGTATAAGAAGATATTCAGTGTAATTAAAACACAATGCCATAACAGCTGATCAAATGTGAGGCTTTAAGATACAAATTAATCAAACATGGAATTTTCCTATCTGTTGCATGTACAGCATTATGAAAGCAGACAGGTACATTGAGAGTGGGAGGGTTCGTGTGTTTCTCCTTCTTCCTAAGCATTATATATTGGTTTCTATTGGTGGCAGATTAGCCAAATTAATTAAGATGATAGAAACAACATTTGTCATGAATCAACAAAATGTATTTCTTAAGCGGCATGAGTGACTATGAAATCCACATACAACAGTTATTCATTCTTCAGCACAGCAATTTTGAGATGTATAATATGATCAACATTTTCCATTTTACTCAAGTCACCTTTAAAAGTAAACATGGGTGGATCAAGTATTAGTATAGTCAAACAATGACCTTTCTAAACTAGAGATCAGAGTTTAGGGACCTGATCTCACATGTAGGCTGTGTCTAGACTGGCAAGTTTTTGCGCAAAAGCAGCTGCTTTTGTGCAAA
>JANRFK010004149.1:151400838-151412344 GCA_030068395.1 Apalone spinifera
AAGTTCGAATGCCTACATTAGCCACCCTAGTTCGAACTAGGGTGACAGTGTAGATATACCCTTATAGAGTACTTTCCATCTGAGGATATCAAAATAGATTACATAAACCAACATTACTATTACCAAAAATGTTCAGATAGAGAAACTGAGACACAGAAGTTTAGTGAATTATCCAAAATCACATAGCTAATTAGTGCCAGAGCAGTGAAAAAAAATAAATCCCCTGATTCCCAAATCTTTACTCTGGAAATTCGAAAATTATTATATTTTTAAATTAGTTGATAAACATACAACTTTAAGATGGACTATTTTTAAACCTCTCTGCAATGTTTGTGAACTACTTACAATCTTACTGCTTCCTATTATCAAATTAAAACTTATGCTTACCTTTTATATTTGCTCTTGTTGGCCAGATTTTGCCACCCTTACTATATATCCTACTTTGATGAGTAGTACCATTGAAACCAATCTGTCTGTAAAGTTCTGATGCAATATATGTTTACAGAATAGTCAAAGTATAATACCTTGATCTTAATTAATTTGCTTACTAAAAACACAGTTGCTGCTTATACAGGTAATAAGCTATGAGACACATTAGTTTGATTAACAGATGCATCACCATAATAAATATTTATTGAAGGGAATTTAATGATGCGACACAAATCTGTGCATTTATTTCAAAGCCATATTCATTAATATCATCTCAAAGCACAGAAATAGTGAGGCTGTCAAATACAATCTTATTAAAAAGGGAATTGACAAGGCTGACACAGTCATCAAGTGGCAGCATGTTTGATTGCCACTTGGGAGACAGACAGCCTGGATTTTGGTCTCAGTTACTCTCTTAAGCTGGCCTTGGAGACAGTGGTAGCTCTGCACTGACACCCTGTTGAGTCACAGAGATAGTCACTGTTACCTCTTGTATTGCCCTCAAGTTACTCCCCCTAGCCTCTATTCAGAGCAACTTTGATGGTTTTAGGGAAGAGCTGCTCAAATTGAGGGTTGCTGTGATATGGGAACTTTGAAAGTGTGAGGGGGAAGAAATTAAGTGATCTTAGTGAAATTTAAATAAATGACCTCAGGAATCCTAAACATAATTTGGGATCTCTTTTTTAAAAAACCCAGGTACAAAGAAGCTGTTGCATTTCCCTTTGTATATATGTTTTCAGGAGAGAACCTCTTAGTCTATTTATAGCACATGCAGATAAAAGCTCAAGTTGGTTTTGTTTTTGTATTTTTTTTTAGTGCTGGTTTTTTTTGTTTTGTTTTATGTTTTTACTATAATAATATTGACATTATGGGAGGTCTGCACACAGAGGAAAAGAATAGTATGCAAAAGAATTAGCCATTGGCTGACTGCACCGATTCACAACAGGACATATTAGAGACAATATTTTAATCTTCAGTCTGAGTTGCCTATATTGTGCTTTGATAGTAAGTCTCAGCCTGCAGAAATAAGTTCCAAGTAAATTTTAAACTTCTGACAACATGGGAAATGCAATGGAAGTCTGATACATCTACTTATGTACACCACTAAATTAGACAGAGAAAAGAGTTCAATTTTAAATTAGGGATTATAACTGAATTTAGAAATTGTACTTAAGCACAGTTGAAATGTGGCTGTAGCCAAATGGGTTTTTCAAAGCTTTTAATTTTTCCATTAGGAAAAAAAAAAAGGTACTTTTTTTTTTACACCATGAGGATAATTAACCATTGGAATAACTTACCTAGGGATGTGGCAGATTTCTCTATCTTTAAATCAAAACTGGATCTCTTTCTGAAAGATCGGAGCTAGCTCAACAAGATATTCGTTATTTGGAAAGATTTTCTAACTGTAAGGATAGTTAAGCACTGGAATAGGCTTTTGAGGGAGGTTATGGAATAACTATCCTTTTAGGTTTTACAGAGCAGGTTAGACAAACAGCTGTCAGATACTTTACCCTTTTTCTAGCACAAAGGGCTGCACTAGGTGTCTTCTCAAAGTCCCTCCAGGATCCTGTGACTATACATTTGATGGAGGAAAGATCCTTTCTGATCTTAAAATCCATTAATTCTCTTCAGTAACCTGTACTGAAGGGTAAACACATTTAATTCATGGGCCTTGTATACAATAAGCTAGCTCCCTGGATATGTCCTGCTATTCCTTCTACCAGTCGAGAGGCAATGCAGGTGGCAATGCTGGAAAGTTTTAGAGGAAAATGTCCAGCATGGCCACTGGTCTAGAGTCTTTCCTCAACTCAAAGCAGACCAAACATCTCTTAGAGTCATTCTGTCGCTCTCCTTTGTTTTTGCATCAATATCTGGATATACTTATTAGCTAAGTCACCACCACTTTTTTTTTTGCTAACAGTCTGTGCTAGATGTGAAAGAGGATACTGTGAACATTTTTCCACTAATATTTAATATATAAACTTCAAGATCAAGAAGTTTCAAGTCACTGAAATCCTTTCCATGAAGATTGTGTTGATTAAACATATTAGTGTACCTCAGAGGGCTAAATCTGTCACATACACAAATGTAGACTAATTAACTTCAGTGGAGTTGTGTGACTGTAATTTAGGGCAGAATTTAATTCTATGTTATCTGTTCTTAATTTGCTATCAATAATCTCCCTCTTGTTTTATAACTATATTTGTTAACCAGAAGGTATGTCATTTTGTGAAGATTTGTACACATTTAACAACAGAATATTTATAGCATCACTGGAATAAAACAGGTGAATGAAATATTTTCCAGACTTTTCATTTCAGTGGAATCCTTTCATAAAGATGAGTTCTGAGTTCATAGGCACAGCAGCAAAGTCTATATTGTGCAAGGGCACAACAAGATCTACATACCACTTTAGGTTAATGTCAATAAGTTGTATTTGGTTTTATCCAAGATATTTAGAGCCACAGTATCTGCACGGTAGGTACTCTCTTAAGTTGTATTTACCTACACCCACATGACAGTAAGAAAAATGTGAAATTCTTCTGAAAATTCTGAGAAAAAGAAATCTCTTCTGCTTTGACCCTTACGACTGAACACACATTTCTCAAAACAAGAGAGGAGCAAATATATCAGCTTCAAGAACTTGGTTGTAGACCCCAGTCTAGTAAGTCTCTTACTCATGGGTAACATTCCCACTGACATTAATGGAACTATTTACAGGCTTCAAGTTATCTATGTGCTTTGCTGGACTGGGGCCAGACCCATAAAGAATCAATTTGGATCAGTACAACTAAATTACTAATTATTACAGATGGTGATAGAAGAAATAAAGGATACTTCAGTTTTAGCTATCTCCATATTAATTCGGTTAGAAAATAGCAATGCTAACTAAAGAACTGCAGACAAAATATAACATCAAAGTCTAAATCCTAGTCTTACTTAGCTCAATGGCAAAACTCCCATTCACTTCAGTGTGACCATTTTTTCCCCCAAGATTCCATTTTGGAATTTTAACTCCAGGTTCTGAAACCAGTCCTACGCTAGCCAGGACTATGAGTACTGCTGAAATTGCACAGCGAGCCCCTTGAGGGAAGGAGGACCTCATATTACTCGTTCCTGACTACTCTGCCTGATATCAGGAGTGTCACTGTATGAAAGTGTATGTATCCTACCTAAGTCCTGAATGGGTTAATGTGGGCCTGCTTGTCGAATTTGTTATCTGGTTGTACCTGCAGAGTGAGCTAGACTAAAATGAACATTAGTCTCATCTGGGGAAGGAGCTTGTGGACTACTATAAACCCACCCAAAACAAAATAATAGGCAAATTATCCAGAAAAATGGATGCTTATTGATCTGTTGTGTTCTGTCTGAATGAAATTATGGAGAGACTGTTGAATGAAGGAATGTTGCCTTTTTAAGAAAACAATGAGATTTTAGATAAGATGAGGAATGGTGTTAGGAGAGAAAGATAACCACTGATCACATTGTGAAATTAGAAACTGAAATTAAAAAATGTATGAGGCACAAAGATTTCATGTTACCTGTCTTTCTAAGTATTGGAAAGGCATCTGACATGCTACGGAAGGAAGGCTTGTGGTACAAAGTATGTGCACTAGGAAAGAAAGTACAGGTGGATTATATACTTTTTGAGTAAAAAGACCACACAGGTCAGTGATTGGAAAATTATGTGGAGTATATATAACAATACTTGCCTTCACTGTTCCATATTTTTCAGCCCACCCTTATTTAATATAAATTATCTCCCAAAATAAATAATTGCTGGGATAGGTGTCACTCTATTCACAGATGACTGTGCTCTGTGTTGATACATTCAGGTGATAGAGAAGTGAATCAATAAAGTGTTACAAGAGACTTCTAACTAGCAAAATGCATGGGGTTTCTCCATTGCATAACCAAAGAACTGATATTTATGAGGGAAAGTTACAAAAGAAGGCAATCTGTATCTATTTCTGAGAACTAGATATAAAATTCCTAGAGATACTCAATTTGATGCTTAATTACTTTGAAAAGATCATATAGACTACAGTACACATAAATGTACAGGAATGATTAACCTGCTTATCAGTCCTGCTGGTATTAATTGTGGGGGGAGGGGTGGATAACACTTCTGAAATTATAATGACCGTAATCAGACCAGTTATTGACTATGGCTGCCAAGCTGTAGGGGTTAATTGCGGAAGAATTTTGTACATGCAAGTTTTGGGGGGGGGGGTGAGGGCTGCATCCCCCACTTGCCCTTTTTCTGATGAGCCAGAAGCAAGTCTTTGGGAACATACTCCATTTAAGATAAGCATTGTTGCCAGTATAGCAAGAACAAGTATAAGATAAGGGTACAGGGCAAGAACGCATAAACAATCCTGTTTACCCTAATGTACTGATCACGTAAACAAGGCCAAAGAACAAGTAGAACCAGATCAGAACCAGATGGATAACTAACAGCTAAGCCCTACATCAGCACGTAATGAGTAACCCCTGGAAATTTCCAAACTGCAAAACAAGGCAAGAGAACTGTATTTAAGGCTGCACCAGAGCACAGCAATTTGGACCTCACCGATAGGCTTTGGGTACTGGCACCTCGGAAGCTGAGACAGTTTCCCACTTCGTCCACAGCCGACATGTGATCCCCAGCTAGCCGAAGGGATGCAAGATATACCGCTTCTCCGATTATGTTGTCCTTTTAGTTAAGGGGCACAGCTGTTAGCTGTCAGGAAATAAACTGCTTGTGTTTGACAGATACCTGTGTAGAGTTTTTTGTACTTTGAGAGCCTAGCGTCGGACCTTAGACTTACTTTTGCCAGCAACACAAACTATTGAGTCAGCATCAAAAACAAAACTCAACCCCCACCCCAGATTTAATACCAGACCAGGCACTATGGATTGCTTGCAGTGCATTTATTAAAACATCTATGCAGGCATAGGGCTGAGGAGGCCAAGTGCCTTCCCAAAATGCCAGGCATGGCCCCACCCATGCTCTTCTCCCAAAAGCTCTTTTTCTAAGTTCCCCAGTCTCTGTGCAGTGGCCCCAGCTAGGGCTTGGGCTGGGGCTGGGGCTGGGGTTGGGGCTGTGCCACCTGCCCTACCAGTGCTCTGAGATTATGGGGCTAGGACCACGTTGCCTGCCCTCCTGGTGCTCCAGGGTTGGGTCTGTGCCACCTGCCCTTTCTCTGTTCCGGTGCCAGGGTCATGCCACTCACCTTCCTGGCCCTCCAGGAGTACCTGAGGTTGTGCCGCCTGTTCTTCCGGCACTCCAGGGTTAGGGCTACACCACCTGCCCTCCTGGCATTCAGAGGGTGGGACTACCCCTCCTGCTTTCCTAATGCTCCAGAATTGGGGGGCCAAGACTGCACCACCCACCCTCTGGGCATGCCCAAGCTGGAGGGAAGCTGGGACTCTGCAGCCTGCCCTCCCAGCACTCTGGGCTGGAGAACTGGTGCTGTGCCATTCACTCTCCTGTCACTCCAAGGGTACGGCCATGCCGCTCTCCCTTCCTCACTGCTAGTTTATAGTGGGAGCCATTAGCCATGTGAGGGGGCCTCTGGGCTCCAGGGGGGTGGGACACAGAAGGGAAAGGGCCTCAGGCAGAAGGAGCAGGGCTGGAGCCTTCCTCGGTGATGTTTCATGCACTGCCTATGCTGATATGTGGTATAGAGCTTCTAGTGAAATGCCAATTATACTACCAATAAAATTGCTAGACCTAGCTTTCTGGGCCAAAGTTAATGAGAATTGTAATGACGAAAGTACCAAACAATTATGAGGATGAAAAGTCGCATGTCCAAACATTAATTTAGATTTTATAAATTTGAGACATTAGTATAAAAGTGAAGTATACCAGTATACACAGATGAAAAGTGGAGTCAGTTTTGACTATTATATACAAATGGACACAAAAAAGAAAAAGCAGAATTTGTATAGCATCTTGCATTCCAACAATTTGAACGAGTACATCTAAAGAATATTCAATTTGTTGCTACCATGACAGCCAAACTAGTAGCAATTATGCTAACACCAGTGGAAGCTGAGCACTTGGGCTACCACCCAGGAGAGCTCCAAATGCTGCCCAGCTGATTAGCAGAGCACCCACAGTTGGCAGTATGTGTTTCTACTGGTGATGCACATCTGTACATGCCCCAATGTAGAGAACAAAATTTATTCTGCATATGGGTGGAAAAAGTTAGAGGGAACATTGGTTAGCACTAAACTGATCTGGGGATGTGTATGACAGTCACTTTTTTTTAAATTTAGTGTCAGGCCTTATGGTGATTAAAAGGGTGTCTCAGTATGAAGTAGTGATGTAATCAATGAAATTATGTTTCTAATAACACAGCTAAATTAGCTGAGATCCCAGTGCATTCCAGGATAACAGGGAATGAAATAGCACACAAGGCAGGTAAAAATACTGTAAGAACTAGAAAGAATGACACAGAAATGCCTTTGAGTGAATAGAAATTCAGAAGCCTAATACAGAAAAATGTAATGTAAAAGACAAATGCAAAAAAAAAAAAAAACCAGAACAAAAATATTATTTTAAAAATTGTACCCTACAGTTGAAAACAACATCCATCAGAGCCTAGGATAGGAAAAATGAACTGATTTTCTTTAGAGTAAATTGGCTTTTGTAGCATAAATCAAAAATATCTTTTGAATACATAAGACACGATTGGCTATTACTCATGGTACAAAGCTCATGGTTAAAAGAGAAGCTTGAACGTCTCAAAAGAAAGCAAGTCTAAAAATATGAACTTTAAGAAAATTAAAACATGCAGGATTACATCTGCAAGACATTCAAGTTGGATGGAAAAGATAGCACATTTTGGAGTGTAATTAGGCTTTTACCAGCTGTACACTGGGGAGAAGGCAAGAGGGCAAAATCAGTCAGTCAACTGACAATTATGGGAAAGGAAACTGCCAAGAAAATCCAGAAATCATTTGTTCACAAAGAAAAATCATACATTTTATGTATAATTTAGAGTTGTAGTTTAATTACACTGGCCCAGATCTTGGATTGCAAAGAAGAACTTAAAGCAGAATAAGCATGGTTTTATTTAGAGCATTTATTAACTTTGAACATATTAAAGATTTTTTTTCTGTTACATCTGTTTAGAAAAGTAAGACTTGTGCTTTTGACTAACATTGGAGAAAGCCACAATTACCTTTACTGCTACAAACAGTAACACAAAATGTGACTTTTATGGAAATAGTTTACTATGCAGCTGCCTAGCTGAGGAGAGCTGTAACACACAATACAGATCAAAGTTCCTACAAACTCTTTGAAATCTACTTATTAAAAACAACTCAGTCCTACAGCTCATACTGAGACAAATCCTTCAAAATTAGCATTCAAGCAAATACAATCTTCCTGATAACGTAAGGCCTCGTAAATCAGCTTTTATCTTATGTCAAAGGTGTTACCAGAGGGTGGCTCAGAAATGCAGACTGAAATTCACCAATGACTATAACAGGAGAAAAAGTTTAGCTAATTTTAAAGGAATTAGTAGGCTAACTTTGATACCTGAGCAGATTACTTTGGCTGCTACCTGTCACTGATAAGGAAAGGTGTACAAGAGAACTCCAGAAGAAAGCTGATAATCACCTCCCCGCCAAAGGCATACACATCTCTTTTGCTTTATAAATAATTTATCCCTGAGGCTTAGTGATGCTGTAAATGAATCTAGAATAATCTTACTGATGAGCAGTTACAATGCATCATCTTTATTCCTTTTAGAAACATCTTACTAGAATAATTCAGAGCTCTAAAAACCTCAGGAACTCATCCAATATTTTATATTTAGTAATAAAGAAAAGTACAATAAGGTGCTGGTGGATAGGTATTTCTATACCCATTCTGATTAAATAGAAAACATTCAAAAGATCAATATAATCTACTGGTTTTATGAACCAAAGCTTAAATCATGTAACTAGTAATTATATTACACACGGCTGTGTCTAGACTGGCACCATCTATGCAAGAAAAACCCTCTTGCGCAAAGCCGTTATGCTGATTATTTTCAGGCATAACGGCTTTACACAAGAAGGTTTTTCTTGCGCAAGAAGGGGCAGTGTAGACAGCTCCGTCTTACGCAAGAGCCTCTTCCGCAAAAATGGTAGTTCATTAGCTATGCAAATGAGGCTTGGCCATATTCCACGCTGAGCCTCATTTGCATACCTCTGGCGCAAGATCGCGCCAGTCTAGACACAGCCATACAGAAGGGCAGAAGAGGATTTGATTCTACATGTTTGATTCTGCTGTCCTCCTCCTCCCTATTTTTACATAAATACCACCATTAAATTCCAAATTGTCTCCCAATAAAATTGGGCATGAGCAACTACAAAGATTTGTGTCACCCTGTAGACTTCAGAGGTGTTGTTCTCTTCTACATTAATAAATCAGAACAGCTCCATATTTATATATAACGTTAGTCAGGTGGAGTTAATTTTTATTTCCTTTCTATACCATAATAAGTGGTGACTATTAGTCAGGTGTGTGAGCTTAGAGGCTGAAAAAGACTGGTCTAATAACATTCTATAGGACATAGTTTACAAACCTCTATTCAGAATACCTGGGCTCCTTAGCTACTGCGATTATTTGTTTGCTGAAATCAGAGCCTCCTATTTACAGGTATCACCCCCAGTGTCATTTTATTGATCAGTTTGGGATCCAATGACTTTGGTTTCTCACAGCAAGAATTACCTCCAAGAATATGAAGAATTTCTGCCATAAGTATTTCACTTAGCTTTCTGAGTGCTGTGAAAATATTCTCTTTAATTAGTCACTGGTATAAAAAGGCAGACCCTGGATCCTAATGGCATGTAATATGGGTACTTAATGTAAGGATTTGGGTGCAAACTTTTCCATGAAATAAAATCTGTTCCACCCACACAAAGTCCATGTATTTTTGACTGTTGGAAAGCAGAAGTTCTGGGAATGTGAAATCCACTCTTACAATTCAATATTTAAACCAATAAATCACACCTGTTTCCAAGACATTTATTTTGTATATTTTGATACACAATGCTGACAGTTTACGAAGCTCTAACTTAAAATCTCAGTATCTACTGGTAATTAATAATTCTCCAGACTTACTTCCGTAATTTCTAGAAAAAGTGAAGCATTGATTTTATCCATAAAATTACATATATGAAAAAATAGAAATAGAAATAGAATTGGCAGAATTCAATTTTATAGCACTCACAAAAGTGCTAGATGCTTTACCAATTACGGATGTAAGCAACTAGTCAACTACCCAATAAGCCTAGGCTTGTCGGGTAGTCGAATCATTACTCAACTAGTCACCTTCCCCACCTTGCTGCCTCTGTATCAGAGGCACCAAGATTGGGGTAGCAGAAGCAGGTGCTAGGGGAAGCCAGCTTAAGAGCCGGTTCCCCCAGCACCATTTCCATGGTGGGAGTGGTGGGGGAGGCAGAGGCACAGCTGGGGAAAGATGCAGCAGTCAACTGCTTCAGTCCCTGCTCGCACAGGTTCTCTGCTGCGCCTCTTGCTTTGAAATGTACAAGAGCCGCAGATCGCGGGGATGTACAAATTCCATCGACTACTTGATTAGCTGATTAATCAAAATTTAACATCCCTGTTACCAATACATAAGACCAGTCCAAAACCCAAATCTATGTATGTATTTTAAAGGCAGCTGTGAGTCCATCTGTGTGTCTGCTAGTCCATTTGTTCAAGCACTCCTCCTAAATGGTAACAGCTAGGACCACCAAATTTGGTATGCCGTTTCCTCTTATCCTAACTTACAGCAAGGTCAGGGTTTGGTTGTGGCAGGAAAACAGGATGTGCCTAGAATTCGATTGTTTTTCATAACATGATACTACACAGTCATCTCTGGGGGCAGCGAGCATGGGGAACAGCAGTATTGCTGAGTGCCCACTGTGGGCAGCCACACCAGAAAGGGAATGGCAAGCTGTCCTCCATTCCCCCTTCCCTGAGCAGCCCAGAAAGCACTGCCAGGGCTTGCCTGTGTGGTTCTCCCCTCCCCCGAGGCCCAAGAAGCACTGGCAGGAGGCCTCCATGGTACTTCCTAGCCCCTGGGATCACCAGCAGGCTTCCCCGTACTCACCCTCCAAGCCGGGCCCAGGGAGCACTGTCAGGTGACATCCAATGTCCCCTCTCCAGCACCCGCCCCCTCCCCTGCTATTGGGCTGGGCCTGGGGAGTGCTGGTGGGAGGCCTGTGCTGTACACACACCCCCGCCACTCCCTGGACCAGACCCATTTAAATCAGTGGGACTTCTGAGGCAAGTTAAATTAAGCAAAACTTTTTCAAAGATAAGGGCTTACATACATAACATATAGATCTAAAACAAATGAGAAACAAGAAATATTTGTGTTATATTTTCTTTCCTTGCTATATCTATTGAAACTATTTGCTTTTTGTCATATAGCTGAATTTCTACCCACTTGCTTTTCAATGGCCAGTTTGCAGTCTTTTACCCAATGTTTTATTTTTTAATGTTTTTCTCATCAATTTTTATGTACCTTTTATTCCATTTTCAGTAATCAAAGTAATATTATAATAAATAGATTCATTTGAAGTATTGGGTTTTACTTTCATTTTAACTTATGCCATTTCATTCTAGTTTTACAATATACAGGAAACAATACAATACACAAGGCAGTCAGCCATTCTGTCAGGTGGACTGTTTGGTGCCTACCTTCATGACCATATATGGAAATAAACCTTCATGTAATCTCAGAGGCTGACAGGTGTATTTGCAGCACGCATACAACTGATAAATTATAATCAGAATCTTGCTGTCACATAAAATTAATATCTATAGGGCCCCAACGTAAGTGCCCTGAGCAGATCTGACCATAATGCCATCATCCCTAATGCAGCAAATGCCTAGCACAGCATCTGCACTGTGAGTTGGTTTTTGATGGTGCGTGTCAGGCACTCTGTGCCCCCTGCCAAAGACCTGCTACCTCAGTGCAGCCTACCCTCTGAAGTGGTCCTGTAAGAAGGGAAGGGCAGGGAGTCTGGCTTTTCAGAGTTTGCTTTGGGTCAGCTACTGGAGGAACCAGAACTACCTTATCCCCCA
>JANRFK010004149.1:151421707-151432648 GCA_030068395.1 Apalone spinifera
CTGCATGCAGCCCAGAGTCAGCGGGACTTCCTCATGCAGCCCAGAGTCAGCAGGAGTTCCCATAGGGGTCTCTTGTACATTTCAGAGGAGGAATGCGGAAGTGCCTATCGACTGGTAAACTGCAATTCAGTTAACTGCAATTTAACATCCTTACTGAGCACAGTCAGCTGCTCAGTTGAACAGCTTCAGTAATTCCTGTTATGAAACGGTAGCTTTAACTTTTTTCTGCTATTTAACTTCTCTGTAGATGCTGTCAACATTTAGTGTAAATCAGCCCATCTCCAAATGACTATAAATATTCTCATGAACTAGAGGCAGGTTGAAAATAAATCAAAATACTTTTTCAGCAAAAATTTAGTACTTTGTAAAATCTAGTACTTTAAAAACCATGATTCAGTTGTTTGGATTGGTTATATAGCAGTCAGCAAAAAATAAAATAAAAACTTTTTCAAATTTTAAAGACTTATAGAGGGACCCAATTCAAAATTCATTGTATAATATTTATTGCTCAGACATTTTAAATAACTGCTCTTCTTACTTTAAGACGGGGTGGGCAATATTTTTTGACAGGAGAGAGGCAGGCTGTGGCCAGGAGACTTACCAGCCAGCAGCCTTGCCAGCCTGCCTGCAGGGCTAAGGCTTGTAGAGCTTAAAATGTTTCTCAGCCAGCCTGCCTGTTTGCCTGGCCATGTGCTTCAGTGAATAATTGAGTTGAGGGCGGGGGGCATGGTTCTTCTTGGCTGCCTGACCAGAAATCAGCCAATGGGATTGTGCTGGGGACGGGGGGCACTTTGTGAAGCTTCCTCCTTCCCCATCGGTTTTGAAACAGAGCACAGCAGCTGCGTTTCTGTATGATGCGTAGGGCTATGGGGCAAGCAGGGGAGCCTGCTTGGGGTTCCTTGGTGCCTCCGTGGGTTGGAACTGGTGGCTTGGTGGGCCAGATCTGACCTACAGGCCATATTTTGCCCAGACCTGCTTTAAGATGAAAAGATAATCAAGTGGTAACATACATTTTATAACTATAGCTATTTATCGCTCTTTATTTTTAATTTCAGTGCTAGTCCAGAGGAATATAATACTGTTGTGCAAAAACCGAGACAAATTCTTTGCCAGTTCATTGACAGAATACTTACAGATGTAGATGTTGGTAAGTAAAGCTGATTTTTAGTGGCATATCCTTTTCTTTCAAATATAGTAGAACCCTTTTAATCTGCATTTTGTACATTCTCATAAAAAACTTGGCACAGACTTCCTCTAATTTCAACACAGATTTAGTAATGCAATAAGGTTTTGTGTTGCTTATTTATTTTTATAAAATATATAACAAAGTACTTATTAACATAATATAAAAATATATTTAAACCTAAACTATAATTGTCAGAATAAATAATGCATTACAAATAAAAGTTTCTGCATTGTAAAATGTACTTTTGAAGTCCAAATCCTAACTTGTGGATCCTACCAAATTCATGGTCCATTTTAGTCAATTTCACAGCCAGAGGGTTTTAAAATTGGTCAATTTCACAATTTCACATGTTTACATTTGAAATGTCATGGTGGTGTAACTCTGGGAGTCCTGATCCAAAATGAGATTGTGGAGGGTTGCAAAGTTGTTGTGGAGTTGGTCCCAAGATTGCCACCTCACTTCTATTCTGTTGAGGCTGCAGCCTTTATATTTCCTGTACTTATAGGAGGTTTCCAGAGAAGGATGTGGATAGGAGCTCCCCCCAGCTGCTAGGAGCACCCACCCAGGGGCTCCTGTCTGCTGGTCTAGGCCATTGACAGATTAAGTCAAGGTCCCCAGTCAGTTTGGGGGCTCCCGGAAAAATCGGTGACCCAGTACCAGAAGACACCCCAGGGTGGATGCCCTAATTGGGTAATCCCAAATCCCAGCAAGAGGGGAAGACACTCTGATTACAGCTTCCCAGAGCCTCAGGTGCAACCCCATGGCTGAAGCCTTGAGCCTGGATTGCCTCAGCCTTGGGTAAGGGGTAGCAGGAACACAAATTCTTAGCCCTGGCCAGAGCCACTGGGGAAAGAAGCCCAGAATGTGTCATGGGCCCTGGCTGGAGTGGCTGCAGTGGGACAGAAGCCCTAGTTCTTGGCTGGACTGTTGTGGTGTCCCTTAAACTCCAGCTGTAGCAACAAATAACAGAAGCCCAAAGCCTGGGCCACCTTGGCTGGGGGTGGGGGAGGGTAGAAGCCCAGCCCCAAACCCTAGTTGGAGCCAGGATGCCTCATCTGCAGCCGACAGGAGCAAAAGCCCCTGGCTCCAGGAGCTGCCAGGAGAGGAAGCCCCAAGCTTGGTGCCCCGAGCTGTGGCACGAGATGCCAGGTGGGAGGTAGAAGACAAGAGCCTGGGCTGCTCTACCTGCAAACAATGGGAGCAGAAGCCCCCAGCCCAGCAGGAGCCTCTGGGGGGAAAGCCCCGAGCTGGAGACAACAATCGCTTCCCAGCACGTCCAGACTAGCGTCTCAGAGCCCCGGATTAGCATCTAGGAGCTCCCAACGAAAAGGGAGAGCAGATTTCACAGGGAAAGGCTGATTTCATGGTCTATGACATGTTCTTTACAGCTGTTACGTTGGTAGGGCCCTACAGATCATGAATACTCACATAAAAAGGATTTGCAGGATTGAGTTCTTATGTGGATATTTGTATTTTAGTTTTTAATTTTAGAATGCTGTTATCTGTATTATTTTAATATTAATTCATAGTAGGGCTCCTACTTATTAGTGTGAATTAACAGAATATCAGGAAAATAGTTTAGAAATGGCTCTTTGCTTAATAAACTGGTCGTGTAAGTAACACACTCTCTCTCTCTGTCTCTCTCTCTCTCTCTCTCTCTCTGTCTGATATGTTTGGTATTTCTTGAGGCACATGAGGTGATTGAAGTCTTTTAATCTATCTCCCTATTTTTTATTAGTACTTAAAAAAAATCTGCTATGAATGTTGCTTCTGAATACATGGAAATTATCACATAAATCCTTTGCAAAAGGGACCAGGAGTCCTGTGGCATCTTATAGACTAACATGTATTGGACCATAAGCTTTCGTGGACAAAGACCCTCTTCATCAGATGCATGTGACGAAGTGGGTCTTCGCCCATGAAAGCTTATGCTCCAATACACCTGTTAGTCTATAAAGTGCCGCAGGACTTCTTGTCACTTCTGCAGATCCAGACTAACACGGCTACCCATCTGATATATAAATCCTTTGGTAACTTAATTGCTGTCTGATCCAAGAATATAGTGTAAATAACTTCTCTCCTGGTTTTTTTTTTCTATAAATCATGAGGCTTTATAAAAATCTGAACTGGTGTAATGATAGTGTTAGAGCAGGGGTTTCAGACTTGTGGCCTGCAGGCAATCCCCATCCAGGCAATCTCCTGTGCAATTTGGCCAGGAGTCCTGGTGGGTGGGCTCTCTGTTCCCATCTCCCCAAACCCCGCCACTTCCTGTCATTGTCCCGTCCTGCCCTCCCATGGCACCCTGGCATGGGATGTAGCCTCAGGGATCACTAGAAGGTAGAGGGCTTGGCACGGAGGGGCAACACTGGTCGGGTGTCCCTGCACTTCCTCGTTCTGCAAGGCTCCGCTGCTGCCATGCCAGGTCTCCCCCTCCGCCCTGTTAATCCCTCAAGGGATGGGAGTGTTATGGGAGTGGGAGGGCAGGATGATGGGGGACTTGAGGGAAGGGAATGGACAACCCCTGTCCACTGGGATTCCCAGGCTGGATTACACAATTGCTCTGGCTGGAGATAGCTTGTGGACCTTGAATATGAGATTTGTGGGCTAGAGTTTTTTGGTTGATTGTGCAAGAAAACTATGGGATAATCTAGGATTTCATTACAGATATTAGATTCAACAGGCTGTGAGGGTGGCGAGAGGTGTCTGACATTTTTCATCTTTAGAATAATTTTTACCATGTTTTCTACTTGGATTTCTCTAACTTTCCTCCTGGTGGGGTTGGGGAAAATAGCAGATCTTCCTTTAAGATAAACACATTTTTTATATATTTGAATTTTTCATATATGTTAATGTGACATTCTGTAGATTACAGTATTTACAGTTGAGAAAATGTATATTGTGAGCATATAATAATGATATATTCTCTTGATTTATAACTACACAAAATCCATATTGTGTTGCACGACAGTAGTTTCCATATGGCAGGGATTCTCAAACTTAATTGCACTATAACCCACTTCTGACAATGAAAATTACTATGCAACCTTACGAGGGGGTAGGCTACAGAGCCTGTGCATGCCTGAGCACTGCTGCCCCAGTTGGGGGGACCAAAGCCCAAGCCCCACTGCTCCTGGTGGCAGGTGGGGCAAATCAAAGGACTGCAACCCCATCCAGGGCCCAGCCACCCTGAGCGCTGCCTATATCCTGAGCCCTGCCATCCAGGGCTGAAACTCAAATGTTTCCACTTCAGCCCTGGACAATGGGGCTCAGTCTTTAGGTTTGGCCCTAGTCCCCAGCAAGTTTGTCAGCCTTGGTGACCCCATTAAAACAGGGTTGCAACCCACTTTGAGTCCTGACCCACAGTTTGAGAATCCCCGCCATAATGGAAATGTTTCTTTTCTTTAAGTTTGAAGTTACTAAGGTGCAGTTGTAATGTGAATATTTATCTTCTTTTCAGTTGCTTTGGAACTTGTCAAGAAAACTGATTCTCAGCCAAGTTCTGTGATGCTCCTTGATTTTATTCAACACATCATGAAATCTTCCCCCCTTATGTTTGTAAATGTGAGTGAAAATCATCAGGAAACTGAGTGTAGTTGCATTGGTGAGTTTCCTGATACACATTGGGTGAATTTAAGCATTTAAAATAACCTATTAAATTTCAATACAGTATTCTACCCAGAAGATAACACAAAAATCTGCTTTCCAATATTTGCTCTCTTTCACATTTGTTTTGTATGTTGTAAATTAAACAAATATTTGATAGCTTGTTATAACTTGTCAGGGCTCGACAAATCTGCTTATCTACTCGCTCGTGGCAAGTAGATTTCAGCCGGTCGCCCCATTCACTGGCGGTTCACGCATGCACAGTGCGGGGCTGGTGAGTGGTTTTTGCCATGGTTTGTTGAGCCCTGATAACTGTGTGATGCATTAGAATTTTGCACATATGGCTTGAATAATACATATCCAAAGCCAGAATTTGACCCTCTTATTCATCCCTGTTGTTTGTCCATAAAAACACTGGTCAGCTCCTATCTGGGAATGGTAATTTACTGTGTTTTGATAAGCACACTAAGAGGTGGCATGCCAAAGAGACAGAAGAAGGATCTTTAGCTGTTGGGAGCATATATTGAGTAGGGACATGAACGTGTATCCAAGTACACGATTAACCGATGAGCCTGGGCTCTTTGGTTAACCCTCTTGGTTACACACAACTTTTAGCTCCCTTCCCCCACTGCCTCTGTATCAGAGGCAGTGGTGGGGGAGAGGCAGGAGCCAGTACATATGGGGAGTCAGTTTTTAAGCTGGTTCCCTGCATGTGCCAGCACCTCCAAAGCTGCCTGCGCTCCCTCCCACACAGAGACAGCAGCACAGGGTGTGTGGGGGGGAAATGAGAGCTGGTGGTTGCAGGAAGCCAGTGCTCCCACCTTCCTCCCATGTAACATTTCAGCGGGTACATGTTTACACAAATAAATACATTTTAACATCCCTAGTATTGAGGCAGATATCTTGGCACAAAATCAGTTCTTCCAGCTGCGATTTTGTTTCTCTTCCTGAATTCTTCTCAGAGAAAGCCCCATTCCTGGAAGAAAAAGAGACAGTATGTGGTTACAACAGAGCTTAAGGGATGGAAATTTTCTTACATGAAATCAAGAACAGCTCTGTGCTGCAGGGCAGCCTAGTTGCTGAAAACTGGTGGGCTGTCAGGGTAATGAACTACATGCCTAAGAAGAAGCAGGGACCACTTAGAGTAGCCATAGTGAAGGAAAGAACCTGTTGGAATAGGCTATTGGCCATGGGCTTTGGCGTGAGATGGATGTTTTGGACAAGTGTCCTTGTTATTCTGGCCTTTCCTGTCCATAATTTACTGTTGCCAATTATACTCATATCATCGTTGGTAGGGTGTGAGGATTAGGTATAGTAGTTAGTGAAACACTGTTTTAATAGGTGTGTCTAAATGGTAAATGTTTTAGCATGTGCTTTGTAGGGTTGTCAACTCTCCCAGACAATGTTGCTGCAAATGGCACCCAATCAGTAAAACTGGCAACACTCCGAATGAATCACAACATTTCTTTTCTTTGTATTTCTTTTTCCACTTAGAATTTAGTAATTGGATTATAACAAGGCTTCTACGAATTGCTGCAGCTCCAAACTGTCACGTGTTACACAAGAATATTTGTGATGTTATCTGCTCTCTCCTGTTTCTTTTTAAAGCGAAAAGCTACACTGTTTTTGAAGTGCTGACAAAAGATATACTGCAACTTTTCCAAGATCTGATTTTTTTGCATGAAAGAAATATACAGCGACAACCTCAGAAGAACTTGGTAGTCTGGCCAGTGGTGGTAAACAGGTTTTTAAGTAAGACAAATGAAAATCTAGGTTATTTAAGCTCAGCCCCATTACAGTTGATGGACATGCATGATGTGGAATGCTTGGAAATTACATTGATGACTATTCTGATTGACATTGTTTCTGATGTGTTTTTTGCGAGAGAGGACCTTATTCTGTGGGGGATAGGCTGTTCCCTGTTGGAGTATGGTAGACCAAAAAATAAAGTTTTAGCCTTGAACCTTTTAATAAAATTGATCCAGTTAGGAGGGCCTCCAGAACAGCCTGCCAGCATTTTCTTCACAGTCTTTTTTGGAATCTTACAGTCAATACTTGACATGGATGTTGAAAAATTAAAACTCTTTGGAGAACCACTGTTACTCTTGGTGAGGACGTTATTTCCTTTTGAAGCAGATTCTTATGTAAATATTGAATCTGTCTACTTAAATATGCTGTTAGAGAAACTTCGAGTTCTCTTTGAAGATGATGTGCTTAGACTTCTTCAGTCGGAAAAGTTGAAAGCTGCTTTGTGTCACATACTTCAATACTTTCTGAAGTTTGTTCCAGCTGGATATGAATCTGCTTTACAAGTAAGAAAGGCCCATATCTGTGCCATATGTGGAATTTTTGTTGATACGTTTGGAAGTCAAGAAGAACAAGAGGTAGGTTAATCTGAAAAAAAAAAAAAAAGATTGTTTTTGTCATCCATCTATGTAAAAAAGAATACCTAGAAATGCCTTATGGTAGATTATTGGGTTACAGTTAAAGCATGTCCTTCTTTCTGTGTCTGAAATTACATTCTACACATTATGTCTAGTTTCACGCTCTGATTCTGCAATATGATGTGTGTAGGTCAGGGCTGGGCAATAATTTGTTAAGAGGGACCACTTCACAAAATTGTGAATTACTTGTGTGTATTACTTGAAGTATAAATTTGTGAAGTAGTCCTGGGTTGCCTGGAAGGGGCAGAGCCATGAGACTTTCCATGCTCTCCTGCCCACAGACCCTGATTGGCCTGGAGTTGGGGGAGTGGATGAAATCTTTTGTCCCCCACCTACCCTTCAAGGGGCTCATAGTGCCTAGAAGAACCGCCAGTTATTTAAAACAGCTGACAGTTTCCTCTGGTGCCATGCGCCCCTGGCTGGAGGGAGGAGACTTCATGTGCTCCCACTTTCCCAGGTCTCGATTGGCCTGGGCGCGGGGGAGCAGTGGACGGCTGCAGGCCAGATCAATTGGCTTGGCAGGCTGGATTCAGCCTGCGGAGGCAGTCTTGCCCACCCCAGGTGTAGGTGAATCTTTATGCTTGCCTGGAGCTGCATGAAGCCAGTAGAACTCCATGCAGGTAGCATCTTGCCCACGCACATCATAATGTAGAACTGAGGTTCAAGACTGTCCCTGCCCTGAAGAATGTACAATGTAACTCTATTTATATTTTAAAGTGCATATCCCATTTTTGGAGTTCTCTTAAAAATAAATAGGTTGTTTTTAATGAATGCAGATTGGCCATCTTTACTTACATGTAAAAGATTAAGAATTAGATAATGTTTCTCCAGCCAAAATGCTATTGATGTGTTTGTATGGTGGCTGTGGAAATCTTATGGAACTTATTAAAAAATTCTTTTAACAATTTGGGAGAGGCTACAGATGTGCATGTGGTTGAAAAGCCTATGATAGGGCAGGAGAAGAGTGTATTGGAGCAAATTACAATTTCATAAAATACTGGTAAAATTAGCTCTTTAGGAGCTAGATAAAGACCTCCTCACTAGTTACTATGAGCACTATAGCCAGCAAGCAGGAAACCCATGCTGAATTTTCTAGACCTTTCTGCAGTTTGGTTTCTAAACCTAAGTAAAGTACAAAAAAAAGTGATAGGGAAGTAACATGTTTCCCTGATGTTTATTGTATAGGTAAAATAAGGAAATAAAATGGACTGAATGGATAATCCTAACTGACTAAATAATGTGAATGAAAGAGAACTAGCAATATCAATTCTCTCTCAGAACATAGTACAGAAAGCTGCATTGATATATGAAAGCTTTTGACACATAACTGAGAGACCTGTAAACACTTATTCACATAAGTAATTCTGTATAGTTTTAGAGTTCAGTGGGATTACTTCCCAAAAGTAGATATTCCATGTGCATAAATGTTTGTGGAATCATATTATATAAAATATTTTTTCCATTTTCTGGAGCTGACATAAAGTTGTGAAACATTTTTCCTTTGCTATGCATGAAATATTGCCACCATCCTATCTGACTTGACAAAACAAAAATCAGCCTACATAATACTGCTTTTGTGTGTTTCACATTTGTTTTTTTGTAGTATCTGGTGAGTCCACTTTATGCAGCATTAAAAACAGAAGGGCTGGAAATCATTCAGGAACTTCAGTGTCGGAACCAGCGGGACACTTCTGATACAGATGGATGGAGCAGCAGTAGTGATGAAATTCCAGAAAAAAGGCAACGACTCAGTCTGTCAATGAAACATCCAAAGAAATCACCTGTGCCAACAGTGTATGATATTTATTCAGTAATTATTTTTATAGCAGTTTGGCTAGATCTTGCCAGTTAACTGGATGGTGATTAGATACATTCAAGATATTTCTTTTCAGCATTCCACAGCATTCCTGCATTGCATCTATTTTTTAAATTTTATTTTTCAAAGTATAAATGTGCAGAGATCATTTTATGGATTAAATAATTATTTGCCAAATTTAATTTAAAATAAAAAAGGGATATCTTTTGTTGCTCGGTACATAAAACCAAACTATTTTTTGTATAGCTATAAATTAAAATAGCAAAACAGAGTATATAATACTTTTAAATTGTCTGTTTTGTAGTTTTTATGTGAGTTTGTATGTGCCATACACAACATACAGTCATATTTGTCTGGAGTCTCAAATACTCCATGATAATATACTAGAGGATTTACCTGTTGTTATCCAGGTCCTTGTGGGGACTCAGGGTAGAGGGTAGGAGGTGCAGGACTCAGGCAGAGGGTAGGAGATACAGTGCAGGGGACTTAGGGCAGGGTGTGAGAGGTGTGGCAGGGCTAAGGGCTGGGGGTAGGGTTGCAGGAGTCAAGGCAGGAGTTGAGAGGGCTCAGGGAAGGAGGTAGAGATTTAAGGGGGCTCAGGGCAGAGGGCTGGGAGGTGGAAGGACGTACTGGGGCAAGCTGTGGTGGCGCTTCTCCAGCCTCAACTTCTCCTGAGGGGTCAGGACTATTGGTGACCCCTCCCAATTGGCTCCTGAGAGTGCAGGGCTGGACTGTCTGACACTGAACCCCGGGAGCAGGGGCTAGTGGCTCCTCCTGGGGACCTGTGCTGCACTTCCCAAACCCTCCCTAGATAGTGGCTCCTGGAAGAGGGGCCATCTAGGTCCCATGACTGACTAGCGTGCCGGCCCCCCTCCCCTGGTGGCTCCTTGTGGGGAGTGGGGCTGGGCTGCCTGGCCCATCTGCCCTCTACTCGTTGGGAGGTTGAAGCTGGGCTGCCTGGCCCCATTCCCTTGGCCTCTACTTGTAGGGGTGAGGAGGCCTGGGGTGGGCTGTCCACTCCCTGCTAGCCTCTACTCTGTGGGGGACAGGGTGGGGCTGGGCTGCAGTTCCCACCCCCTTTTCCCATTTGCGGCAGGCTGAGGGACCTGAGGCAGGGCCTTGCTTCCTGGCCTCCCCGCCTCTTAGCTTGTACTGGCAAGGGCTGGGGCTGGGCTGCAGTTCTTGGTCTGCCACACCACCGGTCTCTACTCACAGTGGTGGCAAGCCTAGGAACACCCCGTCCCCCAAGCATCTGGTCTGGCCATGTTTTCTGCCCCTCCCACATCATCTCCAGGCAGGGGGACCAGGGCTGCACTGCCTGGCTTCCAGGGTGGTCCTGCGGGGGGAGAGAGGGGCGCTGCAACGCAGGGCTGGTAGCCGGGAGGGCTCCGCCTCCATTCAACATTGCGGCCAAGTGCTGTGGGGAGGGGCTTGGGGCAAAGGGACCACTTACCTGGTTCGATGTCAGGCAGGATGAGGAGCTCAGGCCATAGCTGGCCACTGTCTTGCTGGAGTGGGCATCTCCCTGTGGTCACTGTAGTATATCTCTTCCCTGCTCTTACTACTTCCAAGGGGCACTCAGCAGTATTGTTATCCTCCAATCTGTCCCCTCCCTTACCATATTATGGAAAACAATCCCATTTTCCTGGCACAACAAAGCTTGACCTTGCTTTAAGTTAGGAAAAGAGAAACCTGCATACTGAATGTGGTGGTCCTAGCTCTTATTGTTTAGGAGAAGTTCTTGAACAAACCGACTCTCAGATGGACAGACAGACTGATATACCTTTCTAAAATTATATATATGGATAATTCACATGTATTTCATTTTTATTTTAGTACTAGCCAGTTAGCTCGTCATAAGACGGGATTTTCAGGTCTCTCCTCCACGTTGG
>JANRFK010004149.1:151432748-151443329 GCA_030068395.1 Apalone spinifera
CACGGCGGGAGGCAACAGCCAGCGTTTCAGCGTTACAGAGTCACAGACATTGAGCTACTATATATACGATACTTAAGTAGATATTCATAATTTAAAAACTACAGTTTTGTTCCTATCTAAATGTATGCATTATTTGTATAATTGAATGGCTGTTTTAGATCCTGATCTTGTTGTTAATTATCTAAAGAGACTACAAAAATGTATCCCATCTAAAGAAGGAACATTAAAGCACTCCATTATTCTGTTCTCTCAGTTACTTACATCTTTGATCTATGATAACCCTTTAAAAAGGTGATTGTATCTTCTACAGCTGACATTGACTTTTTCAAAATAATTAACTAAAGCTTTATTTCTCATGAATGCATATTAATGAATACTTTTGAAGTTGATATTTTGTTCTCTCAAAATATAAGAATTAAATATATCATTTTTTTACAACTACATTTTTGCATCCAAAACTGACTAGTTTGAGCATTGTTTACATGGAATTATATGTGGCTGAACACAGACTTTTAAAAACTAAAAATAATGTGGTTAATTACAGGCTTAGTCCCGTGAACATGAAAACAAAGAGTACGTTGTGGAATGCAATAAACAAAAAAGCTGCCTCCTTATTATTTCTCCTGGAGCAAGATTCTCTGAAAGCAGATATTCTTCAGACTGTAGAAGGGGTCGCAGCAATACTACGACTAGCTGCCTTGTGTACAGTTCATTGGTCTGAAAATTATAAGAGGTAACAATTTCAAGTTGACTGTTTATCTGTTGGTGTCTTGTAAATATGGAATTACTCCTTTGTGAACTTGTGTAAAAGCAATTAAGATTACCTGTGTATTTGTCATGCAACTGCAGGAAAACTGCATTTTGAATAGCTGCATTTTCATAGATAAGACTTTTGATTATATTTTAGGAAAAAGTGGTAACATTATGACGATTGCATGATTTCTAAATCTTTTCCTTCGCAGCCTGGATCATAAAGTTGCTCATATGTGTAGTGTAAGCAGTCATAAACGTAATGCTGCTTGGTCTTCCAATTCTGAGGTGAATGTACAGCTGACCTGGATTTCTTCTGACTTTGTCATGAGGGTAATCACAGCCTGCAGGAACCTTTTGGAGTCTGCTGCTCAGATTGCTAACATGGAGTCAGTGATTGACAGAATAGTGAAAATCTTTGATGCTTTGTTTTATATGCAAGGTGAGAAGCTTATAACTGCAGAGAGAAGTTGATTTATTGTGATGAATTAATTTATTAAGGTCTGGATCCACAACTTAATGATCCACTTTTCAATGTACACAATAGGAATACAGGTTACAATAAAGGCAGTCTCATCAACTGGAAGTTTGCAGGGAGATTTTTCTTTGTGCAACCATCTTGAAAACTAGTAAACTGTATTTTCTTTTTCATTCATGTGTGCTTCTGTTTTTTCTGTTCTTCAAACAAAACCAGTGTGTGGACAGTGAATATGCCTAGAAATGAACTTTGTAGATTTTACTTTTTGCATAACTTTACAATGTTTTGCTCTAATACATCATTGCTTTACTATTTCAATTCTAAAATGCAGAATTCTGATATATGGGTGGATTATTACTGTATTTCTCTATAGGAAAATAAAATGTATTCTATGTAGCTAAATAAGAAAGTATATTCACATTCATTTTATAAACTACATAGATTAACAAATATGGTTTTATGTGGATTTTCTCTAGTAAAAAGCCATCTTAATGATCAGACTCTTGAAAATGTATGTGGAATGTTATCTCTACCATGGATTTACAGCCATTCTGATGACTCTTCTTTCAAGCTGTCTCCTTTTAGCTCTGATCTTCTAGGTCTGAGTCAACAGGTTGCAAATAGTTTCTGTAAGTATTGATACTATATTAAAGTTTTTCTATGATTGCACGTTTGTGTATTTATTATATGGCATATACATTGAGGTTCATTTAATATGTGCTTTATAAATCCATTTGTTAGTGACAAACAGAAAGATTACTTTGTGCTAGGTCTTACCTATCAATTTATGTTCAAAATACTAAATTTTAATAAATATTCTAGTATGTAATCGTCTGAATTTGAACTGATGTATTGTTGTTTCCCTGAATATCCAGTTAGCCTGATTCAATTGAGAACAATGAATTGGCCAACCAAATCCTCAAATCTGTATCTCCTTCCAAGAGGAGGTATTTACAGTGCCAGAAAGCTAGCTGGTTCCTTATGATTTATAACAGGGGTGTGGAACGTACGGCCTTCAGCTTGTCTTGATCTGGCCTGCAAGGCCTGGGGCTCCTCGCCTGCAGGGCTACAGGAGGTGATGTGCCTGGTGCCCCAAGCAAAGCAAGCCAGGGCTGGATTTGGTCCATGGCCTGTGCCTAGCGGGAGATCGGAAGTGCTCTGTGTAGGCATGGTCCCATTTGCCAGGAATTGAAGTATTTTGTGTGTTTTCAGGACTCTGACCCAAAAAAGGTTTCCCACCCCGATTTATAAGGACTCCCAAGTCTAACTCTCTTTTTAGTACTAAGTGAATACCAATCCACTTTTTAGATACCAATCCATTACTAAATGGCTTCTGCGAAGACTGTGTCACCTACAAATATGGAATTACCAAAGGAACACCCCTAAACATGTATAAGCATTTTAAATGTTAAAAGTAGAGTTGATGCATACTTTGGGGGGAAAAGTATGTTAACTTGGCCACACCATATACCTTTGTTTTATGGTCTATGCTAATTGTGTACTAAAATTGAGCCTTAACAAGGAAAACAGAAATAGAAAACGTTATATGAAAACAATATGGCTAGGTTAATATTGCATGAGGAAAAATAGCTTATTTAAATGAGAAAGCAAAGACGATAATACAAAAAATGGTATATATAAACCAAAGTATAGTAAGTCTGTACGTAAAATGTATGAGATGTATCCATTGTATTAATTGCCTTAAAAAATTCTCTCATTTCTACAGTATATTTTCTTTCCACTAGTTTGTCTTGTTGTTTCTACCCTATTAGCAACAGAAAAGAACTAAATAGTATTCAAAGCCTTTTGTTTTGTTTATTTTTTCTCCCTCTCAGCACCTGAAACTCAGTCACATTGTGTATTCCTTCTGTCTCTGTTCCCAAAAAACGTATGTCTGGAGTGGAGAAAATATGTTTACCATTGCGCACTACAGAGTTCTCATGAAGTCATCCGAGCTAGTGGTGTTAAAGGATTCCCTATCCTCCTGCATCAATTAAGTGTGAAATCCTTCAGCGTAATTCCCAAAAGTCTTTTGTATGTATTAGTGCTGCTTTCATTTTTCTGATTACACGGTTGAAAAAGAAAATTACTACAGAATGTTAGTGTTGGTGGATTGTTATTTTATTATTTATTTACACAGAATCGAAAATCTACTAGGGGTCTTTCAGAACATATGAAAGAAATAGTTTTTGCCTATAGATCTTAGTCTAGATCAGGCCTGGGTAAAATACCCTTCATGGGTTGGATCCAGCCCGCGAAGCTGTTAGATTCAGCTCGCGGATGCAGTGGGGCAAGCCTCAGACAGACTTTCTGCCTGCCCCCCACATGCTGCTGAGAAAAGCAGCTGTTGTGAACTTGTAGGATTCTGTTTGAACAGCAGGGAGGAGCGGCTGTGGGCACTTCCCCCGCCCTCAGCATAATCCCATTGGCCAGTTGCCAGCCAATGGGAGTTGCCTGTTATCAAGCGGTAGCTTGTGAAGCAGCCTCCCCCTCTCCCTCAGGCTCCTAGCTGTTCAAAAACCACATGGCTCCTGCACCCAACTTGGGGACAGGGCAGTTAGGAAGTCTGCTTGGGAAGGCTGCTGGATGGGAGTTAAGCAGATAAGTCTCCCAGTCAGAGCCTGCCTCTGGCACCCCAACCCTTTGCCCCCCTACTGCACATAACCCAAACACTCTGCCCCCATATCTCCTCCCAGATCCTGCACGCCAATCCTCTGCCCCATGTCACAATACAAATCCTCTGCCCCCCTCCTGCATCCCAATCCCTACCCCAGGTCACAACCCAAACCCCTGCAACCCAGTCTACTGCCCCACGTCACAACTCCTTCCTACCCTAGGTCACAGCCCAAACCCCTCCACCCTCTTCTGCACCATAGTCCCCTTTCCCAGGTCACAACCCAAACCCCTGAACTGTAGTCCCCTAACCCAGTCACAACTGCTTTCTTCACTCAAACTCCCTCCCAGATCCCACACTCTCTCCTGCACCTCAGTCCCTTAATGCAAGCTCCCTTCTGCACTCAACCTCCATCCCAGAGCCTGTAGCTCCTCCTCTAATATGGGAGAGTGCGCCCCTTAGCTACTTTCCAGATTCTTGAAGTAGCCCTCCATGAAAAATTATTGCCCACTCTTGATGCAGATACATAAAAACAAAGATGGGGAAGGGGATCATTGTGCAACAAAATGTGAAAGAAGTTATGCTTGTGCCTCAACTTTTTATACATATAAGCGGGGGAATGGCCCCGCTATTGTAGGGAACTTTCCTGGCTTCTATACTACCCCAGTGAAATGGACCAACGAAAGGATCCGAGTCCCCGCTGTCACTTCTTTTACCCAAAGGCCTCCCTGACCCTGAGGTCTCCCCTTCCGCTCTCCTGAATAGCAGAGTCCACGAAATTTCAACAAGGCTGGGCCCAGGTTTTCTGGGGCTTAATTCCCGACCTTGTAGTCACTTAGGGCAGGGGCTAGGGTGTCCCCACTCCAGGGTGCTCTCTTCACAGTGGATACTTTCCTGACCCACTGATTATTACATACAGTTCAAAGCGAATACAATTTATTAAACAGAAACTGATTAAAAAGAAAAGAATAAGGAAAAAATGAGTGGTTAAAAAAGAACACACAGCCCTGCTCTGTGGCACGGTGACATCACAAACAGCAGTCTGCGGAGTGTAAGGACAGTTCACAGTCTGTTCCTCTCAAGTCCCAGAGCTCTTTCTCAGGCCCTAGCTGTGCTGCAAGGGGCGGGGGCTGCAGGTTGGACATGCTTACTCTGGCAGTGACCACACGACTTCAGGCTCTAGGTGGCAGGACCCTTCTCTCAGTTGGAGTTACAATTCCTCTAAGGCCTCTTGGCTGGTGGCGTTCTCCCTGCCCAGAGCCTCTCCCCTCCCACACTCCACTTTTTGCTGTTTCCAGGTGCTCACCACACCCAGCTGCAGATTATGCTACTTTGCCAGCCTCCAGCTCTTTGCATTGCTTCTCTGACCCCTTTGGCTCTGGTCACTTGAGGTCTGCTTCTTAGCACAGGATCTGCGCTCTTTGGGCTGTAGGGGCCTCTGGCTCTGTCACTGTAGGTCTGCTTCTTAGCACAGCTTGAACCCCTTGCTGCTCTTCTTAGCTCTCTCCCCTTTTTCTCAGAGACCCAAAAAATCCCAACTCACATGGAGGACGGGACCTGGCCTCCTAATTCCCTCATTGGCCTGTCAGACCTGTCAATTAGGCTCACCTGGAGTGTTGGCCTCTTCCCATTGTCTCTGGGGGACTGTCAGTCTCATGGACCCTTCCCCTTTTGATACTGGGAGCTAGCCCACCAAAAACCCCCACTGAGTTTTAGTAAGGGGCTAACAGTCTCCTTACATTCTGTCCCATTCTATTTTCTTACACTCTGTCGTCCTCCCAGGGACCTGCCTTTTTGACCAGTTTTGCATGCGCGACCTGCCTATTCCTGTGCTAGTTTGCCAGATTAAAGTTATCTTTCTCCACCTCCATTCTACATTTTCCACCTGCCTGGTAGATTTAGTAAGTTTGAGGCAGTGACAAAAAAGAAAAACACAGCCATTTTAGTGAGCATCTATTTATGTAAATACTTAAATTTGTTAAATATATAAAAATTTTTATTGAATGTATTACATGTAAAATGCAAATGACTATATAAATGATGTACTGAAGTTTTTTTTCTTCTTTCATTACAGAGACCAAATCAATGATGTATCTGAGTTAGTCATGAAGGCTTGTGCCAGTATTCCTGGGCAATTAGCTTGCTATCTTGCTGGGACCTTTAATTTAAGTCCTTATTTAACAGAACCTGATATTGAACATGTAACTTACGATATATTGTGTAGCAGCCTCACAGTGATCTCTTCTCATGAAAATACATGTTCAGTGAAAGTCTCCATTTTCAAGCCATTTTTTAATCTTCTTGAAAGCAAAATACCTAGTTCAGTGAAGCTAGGTAAAGTGATTTTTTTTTTAGCCTTCATGCTCTTTTGTAACATTCTAAAATTACTTCTACAGTCTTTTTTCGCCACCTAACTTCTATGTTATATTCCTTCTATCAGCCTGGAACTTGTACAGTAGGTAAGAAGAATAGTGTTTGCTCATGGCTTGACAACACATCTCAAGTGTCAGACCTGTGATACTTTACTGCTGAGTGCCTACACTTCCTGTTGAAGCCAGTGGGGATTGTGGTTGCTTAGCATGTAGCACTAAAGGGCCTCTCCTTAACTGTTAACTTGTATCTTCTATTTTATTCCTTCTATTAATTCTACTCTTTTTTTGTCTTTTTCATCTTTCATCCTATTTTCCCAGTCCTTATTTGCTTTCTTTTAAATATGTTATAAATTAACACTAGACCTTCTCATATAGGTCAAGCTCTTGACTTTTGAAATGGTTGATGAATATGCAACTTTCTAGAAGCAAAATTCTCTCATGATCTTTTCCATTGTTTCTAGCTGACAGAAGCAGAAAAAAATGGATGCTTGTCATGTAAAGCTTCTGTTCCTCAACATGCAAAATTGACATCTTAGTATTTTTATTAACTAACATACAGTCAGCATTTACAAAATTGTAATGGTCATGAAGTGTAAGCAAATTACAGTCACTTATGTACTTCTGTACATCAAATTGGCTCAACAGGTGCCACTATAAGTATATAAATATGAACTTCAAGCATAGTTAACTTAGTATCAAATGTTAGTTTTAGATGTTAAGTCCAATTAAATTTAATATCTACTGTTGTTACTCATTGTGCACCATTTCAGTGGAAGACTAATAATTGGTATAAATCTGAATTATAAATAGCGATTTTGTTTGACACCTTTTTAATAGCTTTATGAAATATAGAACAGTCTGTTTGATGTTTTTATATATTATTTCATCATTATTTTTTCTGGTACATTTTAAAAAACTTTAAACGCTTAACTTCCTTTTCCTTTTCCCTTAGCATTTATAGAGAATATACCACATCTTTGCAAACATTTGGACTTTAGAGATGATGAATCCGATATAAAGATTTTTATTGGAGCTTTATTAAATCTAATGGAAGATCCAGACAAAGATGTAAGAGTAGCATTCAGTGACAATATTAGGAACATATTGGCATCCTTGGATTCTGAGGAAGGATTCATAAAAGAGGTGAACTCATGTTTTCTTTACTGAGGCCAAAAATGCAAATCTCGTTAAAAATTAAAACCAGTCTCGTTTTACTAATGAGTTGAATCATTTCTCCATTTCAAATTTGTTTTTTCAGCTTTTTGTTTCAAGAATGAAAGAGGCCTACACAAAAGCTAAATTATCAAGAAATAATGAGTTGAAGGATACATTAATTCTAACAACAGGGGATATTGGAAGGTATCTTTTGGTTGTATGTTATATTTTGAACTTTCATAAATATTTTCAGTTTATAGTTCCGAGCATATTGTTCACAACAGTGAATACAAAAATAAGTAAGAGTCCCCATCTTTTGAAGATAGATCCATCAGGCAGACTCTTGCAGCTGTACTGAACTTTGGGGTATGTACAGGGGCTCCATACGGTAGAGTCTTATGTCATAGGTCCAGTTCTGTAGCCTAGGGCTCAAGTGACAGTATTTTTTTTCTTTAGAAAAAGATAGCATTATACTTAGATTTGGAAGGATTAGATTTTTATTAATAAACATTGATTTCACTGTACATATACAAACTGACAAATATTTCCATCTGTGATTATTGAAATTTTCAGATGGGCAAAATTTGAATGAGTAAAAAGCTGCTTGCAAACTGGAGTTTGGTTTAAGGATATGTACTATGTATATTTTGAGGTGATATTGACAGTTTGTGTTTTAACTATTAAATATTTAACTTTTTAAATCTCATCATCTACTATCACTAAATAATTATTGTCTGACACTTCCATGCTTTCCTAAAACTGAAAATTTAAATTGATAAAATAAAAAATGCTTAATAATAAAGATATTATCCTTCAAAATTAATTGTAAAAGTTGAATTCTGCCACGCTTAATTATAAATAGACATATTGATTCAAAGAGTAAGTCTTTATACTAAATGAGTAAATTCTATATATTCATATTTGTTGAGATCTTTATCAAAGCATTCATTTTGTGCATAGTGAGAGGTTATATAAAATACAGTGACAAACTGTGTTTTTCATGGTAACCTGAATGTGTTAAAGTAGTCTCGCAAGTGTTGTAACTAGTATCTCATGCTAACTATAATTTTTTTTCTGCTCACTTTTTGAAAGGGCAGCGAAAGGGGATTTGGTGCCATTTGCACTCTTGCATTTGTTGCACTGTTTGTTGTCAAAGTCAGCATCCGTGGCTGGAGCAGCATATACAGAAATTAGAGCACTGGCTGCAGCTAAATCTATAAAACTGCAAGCCCTTTTCAGTCAGTACAAGAAGCCTATCTGTCAGGTGAGGAAAAGGGGTATTACTTTCGGGAACATGTATTATATTGCTAGGTTGAAAGGAAAAATGTTGCCTCACATGTGAGTTTGTGTGGTATTGTTTTCCCCATTCATTTTTAAAAGTGGTTCTGAAAGTAAAATTTACAAAAATATTCTGTTTAACGTAGAGTACAAACAGGAAGAGTCCTATTTGACACAATAAATTTCTGCAATAAATGAAACCTTTAAAGGAAGACTAGGACTTTTTGACTTTTGATTGGGTTTGTGATACTAGAAGTGCCTCTGTCTTATCCTCTTATGTCCCAGCTCTCTACTGAAATAGTAGAATCACACAATTTTTTGTGTTATATGGCTCACTCTCTCATAGGATCTACTCTTAAAATTGTTACTACATTTGACTTATGCGTATAATGTGATAGTGATTTTTCCCCAAAGGAATTTAAAAAGTTATGATTCTCTTCAGTTTTTAAATATGCAATAGTATAACATCAATTTCTAGCTAGCCAACATACCATCTTTAAGGTTTTCAGAGTAAAAATTTTAAAGTACAATTTGAGTATCATCAAATGATCCATGATTTTCAGTTTGAGACATTCTTAATTTAGTATATGTAAAAGAAAAATGTAGCTAGGATGAAAAAGAAGCTATAACTTTTACCTTTAAATGCTTGGCAGTATATCGTTGTGCAGTGTGGATTTTATGCCCTAGAGGGGGAAACTAATATTGAAAGTTACCTTTTAATGTTTAGTTTCTAGTGGAATCCCTTCACTCCAGCCAGATGGCAGTACTTTCTAATACTCCATGCCAGAGTAATGAGCTGCAAAAACAAGAAGTTGCTCATCAGAGAGAGATGGCTCTGGACACCTTGTCTGAAATTGCCAATGTATTTGATTTCCCAGATCTCAATCGCTTTCTGTCTGTAAGTTGATAGTTCTTTTTTATTTCTGAACTTTGTGAACTTGGATATTTTTAAAATTTTAATCCATCATCTTCCTGTGAATCTTGAAACTTTGGATTTGTTTCTTAACCCCTTCCTTCTCTAATTGTTAGTAGATAATTGGGATAATTTAGAGTTGCTGCTGCTGGCTGCTCAAGCAGCAGAGGATCTGTTCAATCCAGAAGCTGGGACATACTGATCTGTGTAGGGATGTTAAAATGAGTTTAAGTAACTTTGTAACCGCAGAAAATTACAGTGGTTACACGGTTACATGCAGGGTGGCAGTTGGCTCCCCGGGAGTGGATACATGTGGAGAGTTGGCTTTTAAGCTGGTTCCTTGCACTTACTGGGAGCCTGTGTGTAACTGTGAAGGTTAACTAATGAGCTTGGGCTCATTGGTTAACCATGTACACAGTTACACTTTTATATCCCTAATCTGTACTAGTGGTTCAGCATGCCAGAGGACGAGTATTACCTAAGTATTAAACAAAAGTACTCATTTGCTCAAAATATTTATTGGCTTTTGCAGCTTCTGAGTAGATAAGATGTTTTTTGAGCCTTCATTCAAGATACTTTTTTTTCTCCACTCTGAGTAATCTTTTGATCTCTGTTTCTAACAGAAAATACTAATATTCTGTAGTTAGATGACATCTTCATTTGTTACCCCCCCCACCCCCAGCAATATAAACACTGTTGGTTTTCTTGAAAGTCAAAAGGCTTATGTCTATTTCCCTGAAGTAGGGATGTGAACGGTTAACCAGCGGGGACTAGAACAGATCCCTGCCTGCCACAGGCAGGTAGCTGCTCCAGCATAGTCCCTGCCTGCAGCAGGCCTGGGCACAATGCAGGCAGGGGCTGCTCTGTTGTCCCTGCCAGAACAGCCTCTCTTTGCGGTGGACCCAGGCGTCCAACAGGCAGGGGTTGCTCTGCTGTCCCCCCCTCCCGGCCCACTTGCACTCCTTTAATCGCTTAACCCAGTGTTTGTCAAAGTGTGGGTCGCGACCCCCAGGGGGGTCAT
>JANRFK010004149.1:151446385-151456539 GCA_030068395.1 Apalone spinifera
TTTTTGTGTTGGACATAATATTTTACTTTATTTAAAATGAAGCCTGGCCAACAAAGCCTCAGTTGGGGCCCAGCCCCCATCTGGCTGCAGAAAGAGCTGGAGGCGGTTCCCACTCCCCCTGCTGTGGCACTGGTAGGAGGAGAGGCCATGATCTGGGCTGCAGCGGACAGAGGAGGTTGGTGAGCATAGCAAGCAGGGGGCACAACCCACTAGTGATATATAAAAACCTGAATAAATGTTTATATTTCAGTAGTCTACATTAAATAGAAATTGTGTAATGTGGAGATAAAACACACAAATAGATATAAAAAAAGCACAGCTGTTGAAGAAACTTCCATATAATTGAAGTAATAAAATTGCATATGTGCAGCCAGTAATAATTCTGTGTAAGTGCCTTTTTCAAAATAAATTATATATATATATTGGAGGATCTTTGTTTGCTCTTTGGTATGCCTTATCTCAATAGAGTCCTTTTTTATTTTACCGTAAAGATGTGCTTACAGTTAAATGTCTTTCCATTCACTTTATGCAGTCAGGCAAAATGTAAAAGCTGACATTATTAAAAATTATCAATATGCAGTGAAACTTACTCAAACAAGGAAATAAAATGGATAAATTGTCAGTTGAATGTTTAATTTCTAAATATTTCAGAATGTCTGATTGGTAAATGTTTATTTTAAATGTTTTTAGGCTGATTATCTACAGCCTAAATTGCTGGGTATCTTGGCCTTCTTTAACATGCAGTTACTGAGCTCCAGTGTTGGCATTGAAGATAAGAAAATGGTGAGTGAACATGAGTTTCAACAATAAAACAAGGACAAGTATTTGGTGTTTTCAAGCAACATGATGGCCTACACAGCAGGCTACCTTGCAGGGATTAAATTGATTCTTTGAAAGTGGTATTAAGCTCATGGCAAAATTTGAAAATCTGCAATTCTAAGGCAATACCTTCTAGCCATAAGAAATGTGCCAGGTTCTCTTTTAAGCAGTCCCCTCTAGCAAATGAGTGGTGCTGACAGTTTCTGCAGAGAGTTGCTTCCAGTTGAAAAAAAATTGCTGTCTTGCCAAATCTAAAGGCCACCTTTGCATTTCTTTCCTGTCTTTAATTCTGTAGCATTCTTGTTGAGATACAGCTCATCTAAGACATATCTTATCTTATATGTCTCTGTCCTTGCTTGATTTGCATTTTAGCTTTAGTGAACACTCCTTCCATTTTATCTATATTGACTCCTCTTCTTCCCTCTCTGTGGTGTTTCTAGAAGTCTGTTCTCCTGATTTCTCATCTTGCTTCCAGGCTGATAATTCTCAAATCTTCCTCTGGATATTTCTTCCTTAGTTTGGGATCACATTTCTTCCTGTGTTCCTGATATCTCCTGGGTGTTCTGCCACTCTCAAATGTAACAACGCCTCTGCTTCCTTTGCTATAACCATTGACAGATCTACTATTTTTCTAGTCATTCAAGCTCACTAATCCAGTTCCACAAGGTTTTTTTTCTATGATCTCTTGTCAAATGTTATTACTCTATAAAATTTCTAAAATCTGCCCTCTCTTCTATCCTACTGTTGATTCATGATAGGGTTCTCTCTCTCTTTTTTTTTTTTTTAATTAACTGCTGTAGCTACCACTTCCTCTGGCGTTATTGACTCTTTCTTCAGTCTGTCAAACATGTTACCTCTAAAGTAATGTTTTTGTTGCCACCCTTGCACTCCTTTGTTGGTTCCCTGTCTATTTGAACATCAGATTTAAACTAGTTCTCACTTTCTAAATGCTGCATAAATCTGTCCCTGCTTACATCTCAGACTTTGCTTCTCCTTCTCCTGTCCTAAGTTCTGCCTCTGTTCCACTGAAACATTCCATTCACATCTTTTATGGCTCTTTTTTTCTGGAATGATCTCTCTTTGTAGCAAACATCTTCATTCTCTGTCTTTTAAAATCCATATTTTGAAATCTGCCTATTTCACCTAATTTTCATGGTTTACTTCTGAAATTATTTGTATATCCTTCCTTGCCCTAACTTATTCCCAAATGTCTCCTCCTATGCTTCATACATATTTAATCTTCTTTGTTTATTGTAGTCCCTTACCTTTCCTTGTCATTTTGTTTCCCTCTCTCTTGCCTTGATGAACTTACATTCTAAAGTAATCATATTTTTTATTTGTGTAATATGCCATGCATACTAAGGGCACTAGATAAGTATTAAACAATCCTGCAGCATGAGGACGACTTGTGAGGAGGAAGTAAAATTTGGGGAGCCTGGAAGATTTTTTCCCTTTTTATTACACATGCTTACAGAAGGTAATGTTTAATGGAGAGATTACATGGATCTTGTGAAATGCAAAAAGAAAACTGTCTTACCCACAGACCCTGATTGGCCTGAGGGTGGGGGGAGCATGTGAAGTCTTTGTCCCCACCCTCCAGTGCCTAGAGAGAACCACCATCTCCGCGGTCCCCAGGTCTTGCTTGGCCTGGGGGCAAGGAAGTGGCAGGGTGGCTGCAGGCTGGATCAACTGGCTTGGTGGGTGCATCTGGCCCACGGAGGCTGTTTTGCCCACCCCTGTGGTAAGGGATTTGGGTGCAGGAAGCCCTGTGAGGTCTGGGAGGTAGTTTGGGTGAAGGAAGCAGTTGTGGACCTGGGTCGTGGAATTAGGATACAGGGATTTGGGCTGTGATCTAGGGCAGGAGGAGATTATGATCTGGGGCAAGAGCTTCGGGTGCAGGGTTTGGGAGGGGGCAAGGGATCAGGAGGGGGACAGAGGGTTTGGCTTATGTGGGGTAGGAGTGGGGGGCAGAGTCTGGAGAGGGAGGGAGGCGCTACAGTGCCAGAGGCAGGCTTTGGCCAGGAGACTTACCTGTGAGACTCCTGGCCATCAGCCCAGCACATTTTTCAGGCAGGAGCCTCCCCTGTCCCCTGCCCGGGCTGTCGGACCAAGTGCTCTGTGAATAAGAGTCTGAGGAGAGGGGGCAGTGGTGCTTTGCATGCTGCCTGTTTTTTCAAATAGACAGATTCCATTGGCCAGAAACCAGCCAATGGGATTGTGCTGCAGGCAGAAGCAGCGATGAAGCAGATCTCCCCAATCCCTCTGGGTGCCCAGTTAGTGGAACGCAAACAACCCAGCAGCTGTTTTTCTGAGAGGGGGCAGGGCAATCAGGGACATCTGCCCGAGACTCCCTGCTGCATCTGTGGACCAGATCCAGTGGCTTGGCAGGCCGGATCCAGCCCACGGAATGTTTTGCCCAGGCCTGCCCTATAGCTTGCAGTCTCTGAGATACAACAGTCTTCTTAATAATTAGCTGGGTAACTAAAATAAGACTGGATTTCAAATTCAGATACAAGTTCTCCACATGATGGCTGCCTTTCCTTTACAGTCAACTCACTGAAATACTGCAGTAGACCTGTGTCACTGAAATCTCTTCAGACCAAAGAGCCCTTTACTCAGTAGCCTTGGTATTGCAGGTGATCAAGGCACTATTGTGTACCAATACAATAGGAATTTGGAATTGCTTTAATGGTTTCAAAGGAAATGGTGTGAGTTTTTAATTTGGGCAATAAAGTTTTAATAATATTAATGAGTTAACAAATAAACTAATGCATAAAACTTTCAGTTGCAAATTATGGATAAAAATTAACCTCTAACCATTATTTTCTTTTTTCACTGTAGAGTTAATTTATCAAATATCTACTTTGTTCAAGAAAACTTTCCTTAATTTTCAGGCCTTAAACAGTTTGATGTCTTTAATGAAGCTTATGGGTTCCAAACATATCAGTTCAGTGAGAGTGAAAATGATGACTACACTGAGAACAGGCTTAAGATACAAGGATGATTTCCCAGAGCTATGCTGCAGGTGAATTGATAATGTACTTACACAGAATTTTAAATAAGTTGTTGTCTATGGGTGTTTTGATATATATTTAAGCTCATGGAACTGAAATTATTTTAAATACTTAGTATTTACATTTCATGATGATTCACTTAGAATGCCCATATGCAGCAAATAATATTTTGTGTTGTTTTTCCTCTTCATTTAGATCATGGGACTGTTTTGTTCGATGCCTGGATCATGCTTACCTTGGCTCCCTTCTCAGTCATGTGATAGTAGCTTTGTTGCCCCTCATACATGTCCAGCCAAAGGAAACTGTGGCAATATTTTATTTTCTCATAGTTGAGAACAGGTATTGTGACTGGAAATATATTGAATATGCATTAGTGGCTTAAGGATGATTGTGGGATGGGTAGTTGTCTAATAATGGTATGGGTTTTTTTGTAATATAAAGTTGTTTTTCAAAAGTTCGCTGCCTCAAAACTTGCAGCAGACTTTGAGTGTGGCAGGGATTGCTTCTGTGAAGTGTCTATGTTGGCTAAGCCTTAATAAATGTTCATGAAATCACATTCCAAACTATACAAAGATTGCCATTTTCTTCCCTGTGTATTTTTTAATACATCTTGTTCCTGACTTGCTGCCAAAATCCATTGATACTTCCATTAGCACTGCATGAGCACTGCCCCTTGGTCTTTCCTCTATCATTTTGTCTCTTTATTCTGTGACAACAGTGGTCATCCCCGATAGCGCTGGTTTTCCCCATCAAACTGTCTTTGGACAGGGGAAGATGAACGAGGCTGGAAACCAAAGGACTATGAGGTCTAGACTTTTTTGTTTTAGTCACAGGTGTTGTTAATGCTGTGCTCTTCACAGCCATGTTATTGAGTATGTCCTTATATCCCACTGAACAATCATACAAACTGGGAATAGAATCCAGGTCTCTAACATGATAGTCTCAAGTCGTAGTAATCAGATGTACTGCATTTAAAAAAAATATTCTGAATCTTAGTCAAGAACTATGTTGTTTGTAAAATATGGCAGTTCTTGCCTATGCAGCTTACTCATTCATTGTATTATACATTCTTTAGTAGCTGGTCCACATTGGACGTCAGCTGCCTCCTCCTTTTGCCAGACAAGGTAGTTGTTAATCTTTTTGCCCAAGTTGCACAGTTGTAGTGTACTTGTAATTTACTGTAGTGGTCTTTGGAAGTGGCAGCAAAGAATATTCTGCTGCCAGTAACCTGACCCTTGTTGATGTGTTTTTAAAGGGCTCCAAAAGACTTAGCGTCTCTAGTAAATACAATTGCTATGGTGGGGTGTAGAGCAAGTGGGGATAATTAAGATATGTAGGTCTATTAGGACTTTATAGTCCAAAATAAGGATATTGATAATGATGCAGTATAGGTTAACATTAGTTCGATATATTGGTTAAGATTGAGTAAATATGTTTTAGGTGTGTTTTCCCAGCCGGGGAAGCAGTAAGTGGCTCCAAAACAAACCTAGATTATTCTCACCCTTTCACAGTTCCTAGGAGGAGGAGAGCTGCACTGTTCTGAAGATGTAGCTACACTGCAGCTGGGAGTGTGCTTTCCCACTTTGGTGAAGTGAATGTTAGCTTTGTTTGAGCTGTTGTTCTAAAAGTAGCAGTTGGTCTGGGATAGCACAGGTGGCATCTGAGGCTAGCTGCCTGAGTACACACCTGTCTAGTTGTTTTGGGTGCACATTACACAGCTATTTTTAGCTTAAGCATTAGTTTAAGCAGAGCTAGTGTATTTGTCTGCTGGAGCTAGAAGCACAGTCCCAGCTTTAGTGTGGATGTACCTCAAGAGGGGCTGAGTTATGGATGGAGGAGCTAGAATGCTCTCAAGTTTGGAACGAATTTTCTTTTAAGAGACAACGTTGATTATGGGAGGGGGAAATAACACTATTTTTTCAGATAAAGTCCAGTAGCCAGAGAAGTAAATTTATTTTATTTGTTAATTAGGTTAACTAATTAAATGAAATCTTATTTCTAACATATTGAATGCATTTTATCCTACTTTTCACCAGATTTCTGTTCTTCTGTTGCTACAACATTTTATTACTTTATTTTGATGGCCTTGTAAAATTTTTGGACGCAAATTTAATTTGTACTAATTTCTTTATCTTTGTAATATTTTAAAAAAAACATTATTAGAGATGCAGTACAAGACTTTCTTCATGAAATATATTTTCTGCCTGACCATCCTGAACTGCAAGAAATTCAAATAGTCCTTCAGGAATATAGAAAGGTATAGCTTTGATATTTTTATATACGGAAAGAATTCATGACATAAACCCAGTTGGCAATACAGTATTGTATGATATACTGATAACATAATATGGGTGAGATTTTCAAAGCAACCTAGGGGATTCAACCAACACAGCTTGCCTTAATTTTAGTTTAATGGAGGATATGTTTCTAAATCCCTTAGATTATTTTGAAATTCTCAACTATTGTGCTTCTCTTTGAAAAGAATGTATGTTCACAAAATGGCAGGCTAATAATATAAAAATCTAGATATATGCATACATAATTTCTTAATTGAAATGAAGTATTATCCAGGTGTCTCAGAAGGAGACTGAAAACAGAGCTAGAGTACTGGATTCAGTTCTTAGTTCTGTCTCAAGTCTCTGTTTGATATCAGGGAAACTAAAGCTAAGTTATTTGTCCAGTTGTGTGTACAATGGAGATTATATTTATCTACCTCCACAGATAAAGAAAAACTTGGTAATATATATCACGCAGTGGAGCCAGAATCTCTTGACATGCACCTAGAGTAGCACAAGAGTTAAATTGTATATTAAATATAAATATAAATATTTATATAATTAACTGTATCCCTGTATCTTATGGGCATTGTTTAATAATCTTAAACGTGTATCACTCCTTACCAGCTTAACTTTTAACAGCATCAGAAAAACTGTCACTTCAGAATATGAACTCCTAAACTGGTCCTTATATCATCTTGTAAAGATAAATACAGTGAAGAACACAATTGCTTTTTGGAATGCCATTTTGCCTTTGATCCAAAATAGCCCAAATCTGTTATTTGCGGGATTTGGAGAAGCATTACAATATTGGGGAGAGTAGTACCTTTATGAAGAATTTATTGTTTGATAGAGGAGTGAGCTAATTGAAATAGATAGTATTTCATCCAGTAATGTTAAATTTTTGGCAGCATGCTAAGATCCTATGTATTGGAGCTCTTTTGTGTTCTAAATTAAAAGAAAATAAAGATAAAAACCTTCAGTTGATATGACACTTTTATGAGAACAAAATTTATTTGAATATGTTTTCCTCCCACAGTGAGCAAATGCAAAATTATGGCATATGGCTATGGGTTAGGAAACGTCTACTTTAATAGATGGCTAGTTTGTGTTTTCTCATATTTTTGAGGTGCATTTTCACCATGTTCCTGATGGGGTTAATCAGCGTGCTGTGCACTGTTTATTTTTGTTCAGGAGTCCTCCAAAAGCACTGACCTGCAGACAATACTTCAGCTATCCATGAAAGCTATTCAACATGAGAATGTAGATGTTCGTATGCATGCACTGACCAGTCTGAAGGAAACTTTGTATAGAAATCAGGTACAAAAAGCTGCTATGGTGAATGCAGTTAAAGATGAACTACAATACTGTCTGGGCCAACAGTATCATTTTCCTTGGGATGCTCTTTTCTCTTACAGTGAGGGACAAGATAGCTGAGGTGGCTTTGTGTTCTCCTCAGTTTACCAGTATAGATATCCCTTGTTTTCCGAATAGATGAGATAGTAGGTTCCCATATAACTTTCTCTTCCCACAGGGTTTTCAAATGCTACTTTTTGCATGGGATCCTTGCTGAATCAGCACTGAATGAATAGTTCAGAAGTAAAAACATTTTCTTCTTCTAGTGCTAGCCCAGCATTGCAAGAAATAAGTCAATCCACAATTGAACTCCAATATTGATTTTGTAATAGGACTGTTACTTACAAAAGTAATGTGCTACTTTTTGTTCTCTGTTAAAGCACTTGCTGGTTTAGCAGGCAGCATTAACAGTTCCATCATCAACCAGTATCAGCTGGAATCTCTCAATTGTGTGTGTGTGGTGTGTTGTTTTTTTTGTGTGTGTGGGAAGCACTGCAGGCCTAAACAGCCCCTCCGCTACTCTGCCCCAGCTGTCCATCGGTTTCTGCTAAGAGAGAGAAGCAGGGGTTTAAGGTGAAGGCTGCCACACACCCATCTACTTCTCCATCAATGCCTGCCCCACCCAGACATCCAGGAGATTCTAAGTAGGAGATTTGATGGAACATTTGATGCCAGACCCCGTTTCTCCTTTATTTGCAAAGTGCCTTTTCCTCAGTTTGTGGTTACATCACTACAGACTGTTGGAAGTTGAGCACGATGGAAGTGGGATACACTCTACATTTTATTTCTACCCCTTCTTCTCAGCCTCCATCCCTGTGCCACTTCAGGAATCCCTGTGCCACTTCAGAGATCCCTTTCACTAAGAACTTCTGGTTCTGAAAAGCTCAATCACTCCTTTGTGTGGAAGCCACAGAAGAGGTTCCAAAGAATGTAAGAGAGAAGGGGATTGATCTTCTCCTGTTATTTCCTGATCCCCAAAGTCAAGGGAGGTCTCAGACTGATTTTAGACATTTATCAGCTCAACAGCTATATCAAGGAAATAGAGATCTGCATGGTCTCATTGGCATCCATTATACACTGAGTGGATCCTGGAGACAGGTATGCCACCTTCGATTTAAGAAATCCTTATTTTCATATCAAGGACACAGAAGATTCCTCAGATTGTAGTGAACCACTCACACTACCAATTCACGGTCCTCCCATTCGTGTCTACAGAAGTGGAGGCTTTCCTGAGGAGGATAAGGGTGCAGGACTAACCTTATCTAGATATCTGGATAGTCAACAGCCAGTCCAGGGCTCAAGTAGCATCCAATGTTTGACTCACCTAGTTAATTTTGAATTCTAATCATGTCCTCCAAAGTGCTGACATGCACTAAGACGGGGGGTGGGGAACCTTTTTTGAGTCAGGAGCCTCAAAAAAATGCACACCCCTCATTGTCTTGGTCCCCAACTGAGGAGGAGAAAGACACTCCCCACATTCCCCTTGCACATCAGACTCTAGTAGATTTTCTGTGTTTCAGCCCCATGTGGGGATGGCAGGAGCCCTGGAGCACCAGTGTGGGCTCCCCAGTGCTGGGGGGAGGGGGGCCTGAGCCTCAAGGGGCAGATCAAAACAAGCCAGGGGCTACATCTGGCCCCCGGGGCTTAGGTTCCTCACCCCTGCACTAAGAGATTGGCATTGGCCATAAACTTTAAGTGTACTCTCCATGCCATTATCCAAAGCATTTATGAAGATACTGAATAGAATTTGACCCAGGCTGCGGAACCCCATTGAGTATGCCTTTCCAGCTTGATGATAAACCATTTGGTAAATACTATGATTGTGTTTTTCCAACCAGTTGTGCTACCTATCTTATAGTAGATTTGTATAGGCTTTATTTCTCTAGTTGCTTATGAAAAGTTCATATGAGAATTAGCAGCCTTACTAATGTCAAGATATATTACATCTTCTGCTTTCCCCACCCACAAGGCTTATTGCCTATCAAAAATTATATTGCTTAATATTAACAAATGATATTGCTTAATGTTAACAAACGTAATGTTAACAAATCTCCGGGACCAGATGGCATTCAGCCAAGGGTTCTAAAAGAACTCAAAGGGGAAATTGCTGAACTATTATCTGTGGTTTGTAACCTATCCTTTAAATCGGCTTCCGTACCTAATGACTGGAAGGTAGCCAACATGACACCAATATTTAAAAAGAGCTCTAGAGGCAATCCGTGCAATTACAGACCAGTAAGTCTAACTTCAGTACCGGGCAAATTAGTCAAAACCATGGTAAAGAATAAAATTGTGAAGCATGTAGAAGAACATACTTTGTTGGACAAAAGTCAACATGGTTTCTGTAAAGGGAAATCCTGTCTTACTAATCTATTAGAGTTCTTTGAAGGGGTTAACAAACATACGAACAAGGGGGATCCAGTAGATATAGTATACTTAGATTTTTCAGAAAGCCTTTGACAAGGTCCCTCACCAAAGGCTCTTGTGTAAATTACATGGCCATGGGATAAGAGGGAGAATGTCGTTTATTGGATTGAGAACTGGTTAAAAGACAGGAAACAAAGGGTAGGAATAAATGGCAAATTTTCAGAATGGAAAGGGGTAACTAATGGTGTCCCCCAAGGGTCAGTCGTGAGACCAATCCTGCTCAACTTATTCATAAATGATCTGGAGAAAGGGGTAAGCAGTG
>JANRFK010004149.1:151471773-151489854 GCA_030068395.1 Apalone spinifera
AGGGAAACAAGATGGGGTTCATGTCTGGCTACAATTAGGCTGTTGCTGTCTGAAGCTACAGTAGACAGTTATCTGTATTCAAGCAACTAGGGCTGTTTTCCCTGTTCATGTCTTCTTTTGTAATAAGCTGAAGGATGTTTCTGTTTAATAGAAGAAAACAAGAAAGTTAAATAAAAATCTCAGTTATCTCTAAAACGGCTCATTTTTTTAAAAAAAGAGCAATTTTGTCCTTCAGTAAACTTGACACTCTTTTTAAACTAAATAAAAGCTAGTCATGATTTACAATAAATGAAATATGAGTATTATGAAGTATTTTTGTAAAGTGGAGTAATTTATGCTAAAATAGAGAGTGTACACTGTATGTATTACAAAGAGGAAGAATTATTTTCAAGCAGCATAGTTAACTTATATGTTAACTGACTTCTTACTAGATTTCACTTGTTATGATTGAAATTGCCCAATAATTTCCTAGTTTGAAAAATAATCTAAGACACTCCTTCTATGTGTGTAAGAGTTATATGCATTTGCAAAACTATACTATACAACTTTGCTGCATAATACAGTATTATTTTGTCCTTTGTACAAATTACTTCAAATAAATTTGCTATTGTATCCATTTAATAACATGAGAGTGTGCATTGGACCATATGAAAATTAAAGAATGACTGAAGTTCATTGGAAGTTTGGCCAGCAAAATCTGCTAAGATGTCTAAAGATTTTATTGTTCGGTTATATGATGTCTTAGAGTCAAAGCTTGTGACTAAGAACTCTCGTTCAGAGCAGTTTCATGAGACAGTTAAGCGACATGCTTGATTCTTATTACATTATACAAATGTCTTCTTGTTGGCCTTTACAACTAAAACAACCATGTTAGATTTACATTTTCAATTGTAATATTTTCCATGTTTGAAAAAAGAAATTGTATGCTGCTATGCATGAACCAGATGGAGTAGCTGGGGTCAGTGCAATTCGGAAAGCAGAGCCGTCTCTCAGAGAACAAATCCTTGAACATGAAAGCATTGGCTTGCTAAGAGATGCCACAGCTTGTTATGACAGGGCTATACAGCTGGAACCTGATGAGGTAAAATGAAAGACACATTTTTATCGTCCAACAAAAGGGTGAAAAAATATGATAGAGGCTTTAGAATATATATATGTAAAATATGAAGATGTATACTGCAGCAATGATAGTATATGTGTGACTATAAACAGTACTTGGCAAACTGGAGCAAGTCATTCTCTAGCTTCCAAACACCTTTAATTTAAAAGTGAAAATGAGATATTTTTGGTGTGTCTGCAACAGAAACCCCTTTGGTCAAATGGAGTGTTAAAATCAGAGTTTGCATGATTTGGCAAGGCAGTCTTCTTGCCTGAGTCCCAGGGAGGTGTGGGGATTTACCCTTTATTCATGACAGCATTGTGTGTTCCTGGTCTCCGGAGGAATCTGGAAACTTCACTTCTCAAGTTTCTCAGGCTATGTCTACACTATCGGACTTTATTGGAAAAAGGTACACAAATTACACTTCACAATTTGTGTACCTTTTTCTGATATATTTTTTGAAAGAGGCTTTTCCATACTTCGGCCCATCTACACTGGGCCAAATTTCGTTAAAAAACCCTCTTTTGGAAGAGCCCTTCTTCCTCATGGGAGGATGAAAATGGCTTCCGAAAGAGCGCATATGCTCTTCCTCAGAAAATAGCGGAAGAGCAGACACATTCCCTGGATGCAGCATAGTTTTTCCGGGATACCTCTGAGGTGTCCCGGAAAAACCCCATAGAGTCTAGACATAGCCTCAGAAATTGGTAGGGGAACCAAGGCCCATCCACTTGATGGGTTCCAGCTGAGGGTCCTTAAGATAAACAGGATTTATTAATGCTTGGTGTGTCCTGAGTTCCTTCCTACTTTCTTTGGTCTCTGTAGGCTTTTCCTCCTGTTGGTCCGATCATCCCTTCTAAAGATTCTGTCTCTTCACAGTGTCTCAGCAGCTTGCTGTCAGTTTTCTCTTCTGTAGCCTGCTTGCTCGACTGGCAGCTGATCTGCCCCTCTGCTTCCCAGCTTTCTTAGGCAGCCTCACAGGAGCTGGGGGAATATCAGCTTTGGCTGGCAATACTCACATTAACCCTTTGGTTGCTGGGTCACAGGGGACTATTACCCCGTGACAGTGTGTGTGTCACATCATTGTTCACAACTTTCCCTAGCAGTTCTCAAACACATTTGTACTAAAAACCCTAATCTCAACCCTGATTTACTTTATTCTAAAACACACCTTAGAAATTACTGATATCAACTGAGATTCTTTTCCAGGGAGTTCTGTTCAAATTTGATGTTTTTGTGTGAATTTGGGTATTCTTTTTAGATGTGATCATTTAATAATTTGAACTTTTTTTATGTCATATTCATAACTAGAAAAATGTAAAAGAATAATGAAGAAAACAAAATTGATGTACTTGCACCCAGAATCTACCAACATAGCATCTCTTGATTATATGCTACGAGCAGATGTACCTGCTGTTATTCGGGTCCTTAATTGTAGTAATTTTTTCCTTTTTGGAAATTAAAAGGAAGATGTACATACTTTATTAAATGATGGGGGTCAGGACAGAAGGTGACAGATACAGAAGAACAGGAGGTTGAGTGTGGGGGGCGCTCAGCGCAAAGAGTGGAGGGTGCAGGTCTCAGGGCAAGGGGGACCGAGTGCAGGACTCAGGACAGATGGTGGGGGACTCTGGACGGGATGAGGGTGGAGTAAGCAGGCCCGGGGGTCTAGGAGATGTGTGGAGGGCTTAGGGCAGAAGGTGAATTGACTCAGAGTTCGCGGCCCACAGTGGTCACTCTGTAATAATGCTATTCCCTGATTAGGCCTCACGCTTTCCATGTATGGAAAACAATAAGATTCTAGACACTTCCAGTTATCCTGGCACAACCAAACTTTGATCTTGCGTTAAGTTACAATAAGAGGAAGCTGCATACCAAATTTGGTGGTCCCAGCTCTTACCTTGAACAGACTCACAGACCAACATTCTCTCTCTCTACACACACACACATATATATATGTATGTGTGTATATATATATATATATATATATATATGTGTGTGTGTGTGTATGTATGTATACACATATGCATACACACAGATGTGTATATTGATCCATTCTCTCTGTATTTCTAGATCATTCATTATCATGGTGTAGTGAAGTCCATGTTAGGTCTTGGTCAGTTATCTACAGTAATCACTCAAGTGAATGGAGTGCTTGCTAACAGGTAATAATTTAATACAAACCCTATTTGAGCAATAAAAGCTTCTAATACTGCAGGTGTGTCTAACAGTGTGGAAACAGGATTTTATGGACAAAATGAAAACATTTAAAATTTCTCTAACTTCAGGATTTCAACACAGCCAGAAATACTGCTAGTTCCTTTGTATATAATACTCAGCGGAGATAGAAATATGCTTTAATTTATTCAGGAAAAATAAGCTTTCATTGTTAGTCATTTTTATGGTTGATTGCCACATACTTGTTCTTTCTTTTGTGTTTTTTCCCAATATACAGTTTTCCTTGCACAGTAGTGAATTTTTTTTAAAGTTATCTTTTTTTTTTTAGAAAATATGTTTCTAGTAAAGTGTGTATATATACTACTTCCAGATTCAGTTTAGGGTATTTTAATTTCAAATTAATGTATGTTGATCACATTTTTTCTTTTACTTAATGTTATTCACAGCAAGTTGATATGCCTTTGATTTTCAAGTAATGTAGGGATAAAAGTTAGTTTATATACTAATGCCTTTTGCGTCTAGAGAGTATAATGACTATCACACTGGCTGTTTTGGTTCTGGATTCTGATTATATGTATTTTTTGTAGGCCGGAGTGGACATCTGAATTGAACACATATAGAGTGGAAGCAGCCTGGAAACTAACACAGTGGGATTTATTGGAAAATTATTTGGCTGCAGGTAGTAAACTAGATGTCAAAATGACAATATTTTTGTGCAGTTATATATGTTCAAATTTGGCCAGCTTTAACTAGGAGGCATTTGTTGCAAATTTCTTGATCTGTGATGTATCAGCTGGTGTTACATTTACAAAATCTGTAAAGCTATCTAGTCCTTTATAATTTTATAATTAGAATTTTCAAGGGACTATTAGGCGAAATGCTCTTAGGCGTCTCTGAAAATTCCACCTTCAAGATATCTAAAAGCATATATTGACACAAATTACTTAAAATCTCTTGGAAATAATAAAATATTAATGTTACACTCCTTTTTAAGTTGTCATAACATTTTTGAAATCTATTTGGATCAATTCTGATGAAAGCTTGATCAAGAGTTTCCACTAAACATTTCTCCAAAGGTTAAATTCTTTGTCCCCTAGATGTGAAATCCAGTACTTGGAGTATCAGACTGGGACAATTGTTGTTATCTGCCAAAAAGAAAAACACAGCAGCTTTTTATGAGACCTTGAAAGTTGTTCGAGCAGAGCAGATTGTACCCCTCTCAGCAGCCAGCTTTGAAAGAGGGTCCTATCAGCGAGGATATGAACACATTATCAGGTAGTTACTTTTGGCTTTTCTATACACTTTTTTTGTGTTCAAGGACTAAAGACCTCATTTTAAAATGCATGTATCTTTCATGTAATTAATAATAACTCTTCATTTTCATTGATAAATAGTGCTGTCCTAGTGGGGTCTTGTTTTTTCTGGCCCTTTCTGCATAACAATCATATATACAATGCCAACTGCAAACCTGAACTTTACTTCAGTTTAGTAACTCCACTAATTTCAGTGAGTTTTTATATTTACACATTTATAACTGAGAGAAGAATTTGGTTCTGTACTTCTAGACTCAATACAAGTAGAGATTTTTTTTCCTTTAAAGGCAGTGTAGTGTAGTTGAATTGAAGTTTCACTTAAAATGCTGTGGAAGTGGCAATGCATAAAGAAAAAGGTTTGATATTATCGTTTAGTATCGTATACCTCTACATGGCAATGAAGACGTGACATTATGCAAAATATATATTTTAACTTGCTTACCAACTAAATTTAAAAAAAAAAATTGTTGTATGGAGTAAATAGGTTTTATGTTTATATTGGAAGGTGCAGTTCAAAAGAATTCTACATTTCCAAATGCTCTTGACAGTTCCAGCCTTTCATCTAGCCATTGTTCTGATGTCAGCCAAACTTAATCTACTAGTTAATGAGAAATGTGAACTATTTAAGTTCTTAAGTTTGGATTTTCAACAGTGTGACAAAGATCTTTTACCATTTCTTTAAGTGTTATGCTTGTGGTGGTATATATTCATAAGAATTATTCTTTTTTTAAAAAAAAGCTGTAATTGTTTTTAAAATATTTCACTCATTACCCACGTGAATTTTCCATGGAAGTCAGTGAGAGTTTTGTTTGAAGTAGGAATGCAGGATTGAGCCCTTACTTATCAAACTGCATTACTTCTGAGCTCCTTTTATTTATTATTCAGAGAGGAGGTGATGAAAAAGCAACAACTAGCTCATTAATGTGGGTATTCTTGATGTATTTTCTTTTAAGGAAACCTAGTATTTTGGATTATTCATGTAGTCAGCTTTGGGAATAAAATGACAAATGCTAAACATAAGATACATGTAACTGAAAATGGTAAAAAAAAAAAAATATTCATTTCCATATCCTTTCACCATAGGTTACATATGCTATGTGAACTGGAACATAGTATTATGCCATTGTTTCAGCAAATGGATGGTGACCATGGTAAAGATTCTTTGAACTGGCATGCTCGTATAGAAATGACACAGAACTCCTACAGAGCAAAAGAACCCATCTTAGCACTCAGAAGGGCTTTGCTTAGCCTCAATAAAAGGTGAACCTATGATCATTTTCTTGTCCTTCCATGTTGCATAGCAATCAAATACTAGCTTTTCTCTTATAATAGTATTTTTGCACTTCCACATATTAGTGAGTTATGGGTAAGAATCTACTGAAATTTACATTGCAAACAAAAACAGCACCGTTAAATTTCAAATACAAGACAAATTTCAAATTTCCAAGTGAGAGAGAATGAAATCAGCAGGGAAAAATCAGTATGTCTCGACTTAAGGGGATAGATAATAGAGAACAAAAGTATTACAATGTTCACTTAAATTTAGTTTATTTTTAGATACATGTGGTTTAGTCTATTTTTGTTTGTATTTCATTACATTGCGATGTATTTGAGATTATAACGGTAGCACTCATATAAGGAGCATTCTGTTTTGGAAATATATCACCACAGACAGGAGTATAGTGAACTGGTTGGAGAATGTTGGCTCCAGAGTGCCAGAATTGCAAGAAAAGCTGGTCATCACCAAACTGCATACAATGCTCTTCTGAATGCTGGGGAATCCACGTTATCTGAACTATATATAGAAAGAGCAAAGTGGTTGTGGTCTAAGGTAAGCAAAAAAGAAAAGAAATTATTCAAATTAAGATGCATTCTTACGTATAAAAGTGTAAAATTAAGTGTCTAATTTAAACAAAAATACAATAAAATGTGTAATGTTAATGAATTAGTAAGAGTTATAAATTGACTCTGTATGCTAGAAGTTTTGAGAAATGTAATTACAATAAATGGAAATTGAACACGTGAAATTGAGGAAGAGGTTAAGCATGTAATAAAGTTTGTAAACTTAGTTCCTGAACAAAATGGAGAAAATTGTTAGACGCTCTCTCTCTTTTTACTGAAACCAGTATTTATAAGTGGCTTAGTAGATAGTAATAGGAGGATGTTTCAGTAGAGTAAATTAAAGGAATTTTTGATGTCTCATTTGTGCAATCAGAAATTGAGGCTTTTCCTTTTCTGTCTTGAAGGTGTTACATCTGTGTTCCTAAACTATGGCTTTTGAACATAACATTGTTTGTTCTTGGTTAGTAAGAAGTAATGTTTTGTTTCTTTAAAAGAAATAAAAGGCATATGTTGAAGATGTTTTCCCTCTTTCTCTAAGGGTGAAGTGCATCAGGCTCTCATTGTTCTTCAGAAGGGAGCTGATTTATGTTTTCCTGAGAATAAAGCACCATCTGACACCAAAAGTCAGCTAATCCATGGTCGGGCGATGTTACTGGTTGGCAGATTTATGGAAGAAACTGCCAACTTTGAGAGCAATGCAGTTATGAAAAAATACAAGGTGAATACAACACAGTTTTTATATATTCATATATAATTTATTATATTACAGTAGAACTTAGCGACCTCAGAGATGTAGTCCCCACTATGTTAGGTGCTCTATGAATGTGTAGTAAAAAAGACAGTCCTTGTCCTATGGAGCTTACAGTCAGGTTAATTTATTAAATCTCTTGATACATGTGGTTTATAACTCTTAATAGGAGCTATGTCTACTCCTGTGTAACTCCATGTAAGTCAGTGGAGTTATATGAAAAATAATTTTGTGGGTTTTGCTCATGAATGTCGGGGTTGGAATTTTTCACGGGTATGTCATTGGGTTACTATGAAGGAACAATTTGGCAGATAGTGCTCCCGCACTGTCCATTATAGAAAATAATGTCTATTGATGTTTCTCAGTCTTATGTGGGAGTGTCATGGAGGTGATGATACAATCCTTTGGAGAGCTAGAAAAAAGCACAGGTTCTGATAACATCATGTGAAGGGGGATTTGATAGCAGCCTTCAGTTTCCTGAAGGGAGGTTCCAAAGAGGATGGAGAAAGGCTGTTCTCAGTAGTGACAGATGGCAGAACAAGGAGCAATGGTGTCAAGTTACGGTGGGAGAGGTCTAGGCTGGATATTAGGAAAAAAATTTTCACTAAGAGGGTGGTGAAGCACTGGAATGGGTTACCTAAGGAGGTGGTGGAATCTCCATCCCTGAGGTTTTTAAGTCTCGGCTTGACAAAGCCCTGGCTGGATTGATTTAGTTGGGATTGGTCCTGCCTTGGGCAGGGGGCTGGACTTGATGACCTCCTGAGGTCTCTTCCAGGTCTATGATTCTATGAATGCGTAGGGCTCAGGGCACAACTTCCTGCGGGTTTTGCAGGATCTTTAGCCACTGAAAGAGACTTACACAGTAATATCTTTATCCTCTATTTATTGACAATTCCCAAATAAGCAGAATACACATGCTAAGCACACAGTGTTATGCTCACCAATCCTGGTACAGGCAGACTTCCTCTGTTGGCCAGGCAATATCAGTCTCTCTGGATCTTAACTGCTGCACATCACGGTCGTGCAGGAGATCCCTGGCAGCTCTTATCTTAGGCTGTGTCTCGGAGGTGAGTTCTTCTTCTAGGTCTTCCCCCTTCTTCTTGTTGTTCCTTGTCTCCCTTTGGTCTTCTTCCAGCCTTTTGCTTCTTTCCTTCTGCTTCTGTTACTTCCGATCTTCTTCCTGGACCCGAGTTTATCTAATGAAACCTGAGTCCTGCTTAGCTGTATCTTAACCAATTATTTTAGTATAATTTTACTAACCAGTCATAACAAAATTACCTAACCAATCATACCCCACCACCTTAATTGATTTACACCTAGGAAAATTAATTATACAGCAGACAGAAACAGTTACAAGCCAGCCAGAGATCATACAGTCAAACAATAGGAAAGTGTAATGACAATGATCATAGAATGAGGATTCTACAACCTCAAGTATTGATACGCAGTTTTTTTGCCAGACAGAATGTTGTTACTTAAGTTTTCTTTACCCATCTTGATATCTGTTTCTTTATCTGTTGACCTTACAGCAAATAGCTGCTGCTCTTCAGTCTGGCTGCAGAGGAAGGCTTTGGTTCAGGCCTACCACAGGCCTTCCAACATGGCTACAGAAAAACCATATTGTTACAGCAGTGCTGCGTCTAATACAGAGGCAGCAGCGTGGGGGGTGGGAGTGTGAGGGTGGAAGGGGCAGGGTAAAAGCCAGGCTAAATTTGAGTGAGCAGCATTCCAAGTTGCAGTTCCTGAAATGGGGAGTCAAGCCCCAGCCAGCCTTGCAGGACAGAAGCCACTTCAACAGGGACATACTCTGGCTTTCTTGAATTTTCTTTTCCCCTCCTTTTTTCAGTATCTCATTACAATTTGGGACATGATGGGCTAAAAGATTTCACTTTTATCCAAAGCCTTCATTTTCCTTTCTTAATTCCATACATTTAACACATAGGGCTGGATTCTCCAGTCCAGTAACATCGTAATCTGTTTAGTACCACATACAACTTGTGACAAACCTATTGACAGTGAAGTTTGTGATACATTTTTTTTAAAGTAGTACTACTGGGAATTGGGTGGCATTAAAGGTAAGATTCACCTGAATTCACCCTGCCACCTGGAGTGTAACAAAGCTGAAGTGTTCCAACTAATTCAGCAATTCCAAAAACAGCCCAATGGGATTCCACTGCTTTCCAAGTGGGGAGCAGTGTGAATCTCATTTTGAGGTTTTCTCTATTCTTACTTTTATAAATGACTTAGCCACAATATTATTATTGTTTTGTAGTAAAATAGAAATATTAATTTTGAAAATCATAAAATCCGGGATAACCAAGGGATAACTTGTATTTAGACATGCATTAGAAAAACATCTCCAGGGGTAGCAGTATTAGTCTGTATTTGTAAAAATGAAAAGGAGTCCCGTGACACCTTAAAGACTAAGGGTACATCTACACAGCCGGGCTAAAGTTGAATTAAGCTATGCAACTTCAGCTACATCAGTTGCATAGCTTAAGTCGATACAACTTAACTCGGCTTTAGGCACTGTCTACACAGCAGGAAGTCTAAGGAAGAACATTCTTCGACTTCCCTTACTCCTCGTAAAATGAGGGTTACAGGAGTTGGAGTAAGAAGTCTTCAAGCTTGACATTATTTCAAAATAAAGGCTTGTAGTGCAGATGTGCTCTTTGTTACTTCGTAATAACATTAGTTATTCCGAAATAATGCCACTGTGTAGTCGTACCCATGGTTAGTTTTAAAGAAACTATAATTTCCCCTTTTGGGAATATCCTTTTTTAGATAGAGAAGGTGTGTGAAGTATTATTTTTTTATTAATGCCATTTCTGTTAGCCAAAGAAAAAACTTTTGAGTTCTATAGAGATTTCTGAAGAAGCAGGTTGTCTCTTTTATCAATAGATATTGGTTCAATAAAAGATGTTACTTCACCTACCTTATCTCTCAAATATCCTGGGACCAATACAGCTACAAGAACATACAAGGATTCTTTTGTTCTGTCTTTTTGTTACTAAATAGAGGTGGACCAAAATGAGACACAAATGAGCTGATACCTTGCTCCCTTATACTTTGTGTAGTCATTTACACCTGTGCAGAAAGGATATGAAGGACTGAGTGAATGTATTATTCTTTTATACTCACTTGGCACATAGGTAATTAATAACAATTTTCTGTTGTAAAAACAAAACTTATCTTATTTTAAATCCTCTTCTAAAGAAACATAACTTTTTCATTTTGTTGCAGGATGTTACTTTTTTCTTGCCAGAATGGGAGGATGGACACTTTTATCTTGCTAAATACTATGATAAACTAATGCCTATGGTAACTGACAACAAGATGGAAAAGCAGGGAGATCTGATTAGATATATAGTTCATCATTTTGGAAGGTCAGATGATACAATAACTTGGCTTGGATCTTTTAGAAATTGATGACATAATCAAACCAATTTATTTTGCAAAATTGTTGTTGTTTTTGAATGCTAGAATGTATGTACAGGTTGAACCTCTTTAGTCTGGCGCCCTCAGGACCTGACTGGTGCCAAACCAGAGAATTTGCCAAACCACGGAAGATATATTGTCTAGCAGCATTACCAACACTTCCACTGCTTACAGAGCTCTAGGAAGACATTTAGAGATAAATTAGAGATAAATAACAGCACAGAAGATTGAGAGCCAGGACTGGTAGCTATAAATAAACTTTATGGGCCCGTGGGAAACTTGGTCACACTGATGATAAGTGGACATTTGACTAATTAAAATCATGCCGGACCACAAATGTTGCCGGACCAGCGAGTGTCGGATTAGAGAGGCTCAACCTGTACTTCTATATGACTTCAAATTCTTAAGACGCGTCAAATGTATATGTTGCATTAATTTAGATTTTTAGTTTTCACCTATTTAAAATGAGCTAGTATTTGCTGTCTCAAAATTGAAATGAAACAAGGCTAGCTGTTACTAAGTTGATAATAGTTTTTGTTATTTTGATTCGAGCAAGTTTCTAAGTAGTAAATACAAATAATTCCTGTGAATGTCCATTAGTGAGCATTAGATATTACAGTAACCAGTGTTTAAAAAGCCTAAACATCAAAATAGATATGAATAGATATGTACATCAATTTAATCTCTAAGTTTGTTTGTATATACTATAGTATAAAAAACTGAATCTTAAACTAGAGATGCGGATATATAATTGCAGGTCTTTGCAGTATGGAAACCAGTTCATCTATCAATCAATGCCAAGAATGTTATCTCTGTGGCTTGACTTTGGAGCAAAAGCTTATGAATGTGAAAAAGGTAGAACTTGTTTACTACTGTTTTTTGACATTTTTCATAAAAGGATATAGAAAGAGGTGTCAAAAAAGTATAAAATACTTTTGTTTTGATTTATATGCCATGTATTTTGAAATATAGCAAAACCAACCCAATCCAATATATGGACTAAAATAAGAAAGTGCGGTTACATGCACAAAATATATAACTGTTCTTTTCCCAAAATTTGCATAATTTAGAACAAAAAAAATGTCTTCTACTAGCATTTTTATATGTGATTATAACCAGTGTTCTCTCTAACAATTTCTATCCTTGAGTGGATTGAAATTTCGTATGTGCAACACCAATATTGAAGTAGTGTATAGGTGTGCACCACCAATAAAACAAAACACACACACACAGAAGAAAATATATTAAAACAAGGGATACTTAACAAGGAGTAATGCTTATGATATTTAATATGACATCAAATACAAAAGAAAATTAACACTACCCTTGGAGTACATGCATCATCATCCTTTTTAGTTACTCAAGCCTGTAAACACACCAAAATGCATATTATCCATATATAGCTCAGCTTAAAGATGCTAAACAAATCTGTGAGGCAACTAAAAATAGAATCTGCAAGGAGAGCATGACTAACACAACATTTACTGACACTGGAAAGGAGAGTAAAAGGCATTTACTCAGGCTTATATAGTTTCTCTGGGGAATATTTAGGATTCATGCTGTAAAAACAGATATAAATTCTCCTGGTTTGAATCTTTCATCTTGTGTATGTCACCAATTCAAAGAGTAGAAGCCACAGAACAAATTAACACGTGACTTCAGGATGTGTAGACAGATGTAAGTTTCAAAGAGCTTGAAAATAAGGTTTCATCCTACAAAACTAGCATTACACCTAGTACTTGCTACTTCTGACTCATAAGAACTATGCTACCACATAGCAAAGATCTTGCCTTAATGCAATACTATTTATCATATGTCAATTAGTAACACGGGAGTTTAAAAAAATCATTAAGATCAGAGTTTTAAATATCTGCAGCACTCCAAAAAAATCTGTTAATGGCTTATGGTAAAAAAGAAAAAAGATTCTTTTAAAATGGAATCATGCAAATGTCCTCGTGGCGCGCACACACCCCGTGCAGCCTGCTTCCTCCCCTCCAGTCCAGCCAGAGAGAGAGGACTGCAGCAAGTGAGTCAGAACACCCCAAACAAACTGGCCCCTGCCAGCACCCACCCACTTCCTTTCCCCCACCTACCCCTGTGCAGTCTGCTCCCCCCAGCTCAACTGGGGGCTAGGATGAAATCCTGATTCTCAAACTAGCAGGCACCAGCAGCCTAGCTGGGAGTCAGGACACACAGTACTAACAAACTCTCCACCTTTCCTCCACTTCGCCCCAAGGCACAGCACAAACTTCCCCTTGCCTCTACCTCACCCCAATGCCAGCACCCACCCACCCCTTCTTTCCCCCATGTACTCCATGCAGTCAGCCCCTTACCGCCCCCTTCCCAGCCCAGGAACCTTGAAGAGAATCTGGGTTTCAGTTTGTGCCTCTCTCTCTCTCCTTACACAGACAGGACTCTTCAAATTCCCCTCCCCTCTGACTGCCCCTCAGCCAATTGCTCCCTCCCGCTTCTCCCACCAGCCACTTATTTCCTCCTTATCTCTCTTCTCTAACTGCTCTGGGAGTTCCTCAGTTCAGTCTGCAGCTAGCTTCCTTTAGCTGCTGCTTAAGAGTCACGCCTCCCCCTGCCAGTCAGCTGAGCTCCCTGCTTGGAGCCAAAATGAAGTTGAAACAAAGAAAAATAAATATTGAAGTTGCCAAAATGAAGGAAACAAAGAAAAATAGCATGTACACTATTACCCTCACCAAGCTAGTTCACTGAGACAAACATATGCAGTAAAGTATTCAGTTTTTTTCACCTTTGCAAGACTCAATAGCTGAAGTTTTGTTCAGACTTTTTTAAACCAAACCAAAATCTTTTCCTTTAGGCTGTGTCCAAGCATGCAAGATTTTGACCAAAAATCTTTCTTTGGAAATTTCATAGCAGGCATGAGGTGAGGCGGAAAGGGGGGCTTGTCTGGCATATGCTGGCTGATTATAGTGCCCGATTGGCTGCATGTCATCATGCAGTAACATTCCAGCTGCAGCTCCTCCTATTTCTGATGTTTGCTAGGTGCTGTAGTAGGCGTGATGGTATAGGAGCTGGTATGATTGCTCCACGCCTTCTATGGACTCTTTCCTCGTCCTCTCTTTGCCTAGTCTCACACTAGCATTCCTACCTCAAGAAATCTGATGGCTTTCAGCCCCTTGTGCACTATTCTGAGGAAATAATCTGGCTTTGTGCTTTAGTAGTAATAGTGGCCTTAATTATGGCCTTAATTGTAGTATTATTTACTACCAAGTAAGGAAACACTATAATAAAATCCATATTGGCAGCCCAAGCTATTTAGCAAATCTACTACGTATTTGAGAGAATTTGTCTGTTTGTGTGTCTGTGCATGAATCTGTCTGTGTGTGGATCTGTCTGTTTGTTCAAGTACTCTTCCTAAATTTAAAGAGTTCAAACCACCAAATTCAGTAGGCAGCTTCCTCTTCTCGTAACTTAAACCACGGTGAGGGTTTGGTTGTGCCAGGAGAACAGGATGATCCCAGAATGGGATTGCTTCTCATAAAACCATACAGAAAAGAGACATAATTGCCAATGAGGTGAGGGGTGAGGATCCTTTCTTGGGTTGAGGGGCCACTGACCCATAGAAAAATCAGTTAGAGGCCACACACAAGTGAGAAGCAAAAAAATAAAAATATCCCTCACTGACGTGGCCCTCGACTGAGGAGGAGAAAGACACTCCCCACATTCTCCTCCCACACCAGAACCTACAGGGACCTACGCTAGTAGATTTTGTGTGCTCCAGCCCCACAGTGGAGTTGTGGGTGGTTGGAGCGCCAGCGCGGGCTCCCCAGTGTGGGGGGAGGACCCTGAGCCTTGGGGGCCGGATCCAGGCAAGCTGGAGGTTCCATCTGGCCCCCAGCCTGAGGTTCCCCACCTCTAAAGTAGGTGAAAGAGAATAGTTTGAGGAGCCCCCCCATCTAGGACTGCGCCCCCCCCAAGTGCCCTTTAGGAAGGGTGTGGGGGGGGGGGAATGCATCTCCTCTTCCATTCATACAGGGATGCATAAAACCATACAGAAAAGAGACGATAGAATCACCGGGCAGGTGAAAGGGGCTGGCTGGGAGCACACTCCCTCCTCTGGGCTGCCCTGAGCCTCCCACCCACCCAGGCGCCCTTTTGGGATAGCAAGGGGGGGGCTGAAGCTCCTCCCTTTCCCCTAATTTTTCTGGGAATATTGCTGGCTGTTCCCTTGGGGAAAGTATACAGTTTGCAGCATTCTTCACTCTGCCTGGGAAGTGCAACGGGCAGACGAACCTGGACTTTCCCCAGCTGGGGGACATGTACTCTTCCACCAGCTGTGCCTGCTGCCACTACAGTGGCCATGGAGAGGTGCTTCTCACCTGGCCCCAAGCTGCTGTGCTGAGACAGGACTGGGGTAGGCCTTTCTTCCAGGGGCAGCCTGCATACTGAACCCCTCATCCCCAGTCCCATCATTTATTTTCCAGAAAACAAAAATTACTTGGGTTAAGGAACTGAGCAATGCTGGATAAATTTCCTCATCACTTATTCTTCCACATTCCTCATTTTAACATGTGCCATATAGAAAATATAGTTGCATACAGCCAATTAATTTAGTCTGCTTTTGGGGACAATAAATTGGGCTGAGAAGCAGCAAATAACTTTTCAGTTTAAAGCAGTGTTTCTCAAAATGTTCCAAGGATTCACATTGAGAAACCTGTTAACTGGCAGCTGTAGTTTATTTATTTACCAGCTCTGCAACCTCATGACTCCCATTAGCTCCAGTTCACAGCCAAGGAAAAGTTCAGAAACAAAAGACAGGACTATGCAGCACTTTAAAAACTAACAAGATGGTTTATTAGGTGATGAGCTTTTGTGGGACAGACCCACTTCCTCAGATCAAATTGTGGAAGAAAATTGGCATGACCATATATACCAAAGGGATACAATCAAAAAAATCTAGACACTAACCTCCCCCTCTCAACACCCTCTGTTCTAAAATCTGATTTGTCAGTTTTATATGTGTTCACTTTTTTTTGCTGCATAGTCCTGTCTTTTGTTTAAGGAATACCAGACTAACACAGCTACATCTCTATTACTAAGGAAAATTGCAGGCACTGGAGCCAGTGGGAGCTGTGAGGCTTATGACTGCAGAGCCAGTAAATAAATAAACGGCAGCGGCTAGTTAGCAGGTTTCTCAGAGTGGATCTGCAGACCACTTTGAGAAACACTGATTTGAAAGCCTACATATTTGTGATAATAAGAGTTCCCCAAACAAAGCAAATGTAGAATTATGTCTTGCATTTGTGTATAAATCTCAGAGAAACTTTAGAGTGAAGAGTTTTGGTTTAAAAAAGAAAACAAAAAACCTTAATGAGTGAGTGTAGTTCCCTAGGTTTGTAGCTTTTTTTATATTAACTTGCATTTAAGAGAGATATAACTATAAACTTACTGTATTGTGTTTTTCCAGTTGGTCGTCCTGATCGTGTACAGATGAGAAATGATTTAGCTAAGATAAATAAAGTGATTACAGATCATACAAATCAGTTGGCTCCTTATCAGTTTTTGACAGCATTCTCCCAATTAATCTCCCGAATCTGCCACTCTCACGAGGAAGTCTTTGTTGTTCTGATGGAGATTGTTGCCAAAGTGTTTCTAGCTTATCCTCAACAAGCAATGTGGATGGTGACAGCTGTATCCAAGGTAATTAGATATGGATAGCTTTATTTTATAAAATCTTTTCACAAGAGAGAAATTTGAATAATCTGTTTACTGTATGTTTTAAACAAGGTATTTAAATGTGAAATGTAGTAATGTGATATTCTGTTCCATTTTGCACACAACTAATATGGTTTCATTGTGCTCTAAAGGTCAGCGACTGTTGCTTGAAAAATGTAGAGTTCAAGAATTTCCTGACTTTTTCTGTCACTTTAAGCAGTTTTGTTTCCTTGACAGTTTTACTACCTAGTGTGAAAATATGATGCCTTGAAAAGCTGTGGATTTTTAATGAAAATGAGTACTAAATATCTTTGATTTGTGCTCCATTGTGTTAAACTATCTAGCTTCAAATAGCATGCAGAAATACAATTTATCAATCATTTCACGTTTCTGTAATGGAGATTAGGTATATATGTTTAGTAAATTTTAACTTTGTCTTTTTTTGCAGTCCTCTTACCCAATGCGTGTGAATAGATGCAAGGAAATCCTAAACAAAGCTATTCATATGAAGGCATCTTTAGGAAAATTTATTGGAGATGCAACACGCCTAACAGACAAACTACTAGAGTTATGCAACAAACCGGTATTTGTCTAAAAAACAAGACACACAACAAAACCAACAAAGCATGTAAAAACAAAACCTACAGATCAGACATAGTAACTAATGTTACATAACATGTTTTTAAATGTGTTATGCAAAATGCATCAACTAATTAAATTTAATAGTCTGAGTAATTTTGTTAAATTGGAGTAACTTGTAAAAAGTTCTGTTGATATCTGAAATCTATTAGACAAAAGGAAATAAACTACATTTTGGAGATAAAATATAAATAGAGAACTAACTTTTTTTGCACATTTAAATTTTCTAGGAAGATTGCATGTCAGATGTTTATAGAGAATTATTTTCTAAATAATTTCTTAGTTATGTTAACAATATTTTTGAATATTGAGCAATTTTATATTGTTTCCATGTTCAGTTACTTATGATCAGTGATTTTTCCCTCCTCCAATAACTTTGAGATTTTAACTTAAAAGAGTAGGCTGTCTGAAGTGTTACAGGTAAATCCTTGAACTTTTGTTAACTAGGATAAATTTCAGCAACTGTATTTAATAAAACTAAATGGGAGAACTAAAATATAGAGACATAATAAAAGTTAAGATATTCTGTTCTAAAGGATCACATTTTAGTACAAATAGCAATCGTGAAACATATATTTTCCATAATTGGAAGAGAGACAGTGATATTATTATAAGGACTTTATATTATATTTTAAGCAAAATATTTATTGATTTTTTTTTTATTCATTTTAGGTTGATGGAAACAACTCGACATTAAGCATGAGTGTTCATTTCAAAACACTTAAAAAGCTAGTAGAAGAGCAGACATTTAGTGAGATCCTCATTCCTTTACAATCTGTAATGATACCTACTCTTCCATCAATTCCTGGTACACATTCTAACCACGACCCTTTTCCTGGACGCTGGGCCTACTTAGCAGGCTTTGATGATACGGTAAACATCTTCTCTGCTCATAGTCAACATGTCATTTTAATAAATTGTAAATAAGTTTACTTTTCTACTTAATTAGCTAGAACTGAGGTGGAGAGAACATTTACTGCTCAAATACGAATGCATATTAATTTAAAGTATCAGAGGGGTAGCCATGTTAATCTGAATCTGCAAAAGCGACAAGGAGTCCTATGGCACCTTTTAGACTAACAGGTTTATTGGAGCATACGCTTTCATGGGCAAAGACCCACTTCGTCAGATGCATGTAGTGG
>JANRFK010004149.1:151489954-151501451 GCA_030068395.1 Apalone spinifera
CTCCCATGAGCATTGATTCCAGCAGAGGCTACATACCTATTCTCCCCGTTCCCCATGCTGCTACCTCTGATAGAGAGGCAGCAGCTCAGGGTCGGGGCAGGCAGGTAGGAACAAGTACACATTAAGAGCCAGCTTTTAAACCAGCTCTTCACGTGTGTAGGCTCCCATGGCGCCGCCTCCCTCTCCCCTCACGTCCCCCCTGGTGCAAATGTGTAACCATTAAAAATTTCAGCAGTTACAAGTATACACAAATAAACGATTTTTAACATCCCTAATTGGTACAAAGATAAAATTTTAGCAGGTTTAATTATGAGTTCTGTTTTTCGTTTAGGTGGAAATACTTGCATCTCTTCAAAAACCAAAAAAGATTACTTTAAAGGGTTCAGATGGAAAAGCCTACATTATGATGTGTAAGCCAAAAGATGACCTAAGAAAAGACTGCCGACTCATGGAGTTTAACTCCTTGATTAATAAGGTTAGGATGATTTTGAAAATGATTTAGGGAAGAATGTTACTTAAGTTAGTGTCCAGTCCTGCAAAATGTTCAGTATGTTCAGTTCCCACTAATTTCTGTGGGAATTGAGGATGCTCACAGAATTGGGATTTCATTCAAGAAAACAATAGCACATGTACAATTTGGAGGAGCTACTTGCTCTTCTTCTAAGTGTCTCTCTGTGGATACTCCACTGTAGGTGTTTCGATGCTCCTGTACTTATAATTGGAACTTTTTAACAGCAGTACTTTGGGTGCTGACACATATGCGTGGTGCTGCTTGAGCTGTAGCATGCATACTGTTAACGCACGTGTCATTTACCGTCCCCTAGTTCCTTCTTAACTGCCTAAGGCGTGGTTGGAACCCAGAAGCACTCAGGTTCATTATACAGATTATAAGATTGTTAACATAGTTTTATATAGTTAGTGTTTTCTTTAGAATATTTGGGTGCCTTCCGTTCCTGTTTTTTTTCTTCTTCACAAAAAATAAAACCCACCTTTACTTTCTATATTATAGTTATGCTAGGCTCTCCTGGCTTTAAAAGATGCCTTACTTGCAGGCTGTCCATCCCTATATCAGATGGAGGCGCTGAATGCATTCGGCACCTGGGGAAGAAATGTTACTATTGTAAGAAACTCTTCTCCAGATCCCTAAAGGCCAGAGATCTGTAGCTGAAACTTCTCATAACAGAGAAGACCAGTGAGATCAGCTTCGGAAAGTGAAACCAGCTTTGGAACAGTATCTCAAGCCACTCCAATGCCAACGTTTCCTACATCTCCTATGGCAGTCTCTGACCAAAGGACAATGGTACCGTAGGAGGCTCCAGTCAGAAGACTTCAAAGAAGCAAGCATACTTCCTCTCCTAGCACCAAAAAAGCTGACTAAAAAGGTGTCCCCTCAACAGAAGCCATCCTCAGTACCAATGGGGATCAGAAGGTTCCAGACACGTCTGGCATGGACAAATCCCGAGGGACAGTGCCAGTTAAGGAAGCTGCTTCAAAACCTAAAAAGACCGCCTCTGTTAACGTTGGCACCGAAACCAGTACAGCATACCAATAGTGAGGTCTGCTCGGGTCCATCGGTGCAGACCTCGTGAAAGATGGCATTAGGGTCGTTGGTACTGATAACAATTACACGTGCGGACAATACCTCTGCACTGACTCCGGCGCTACCGAGACTGTGACAGCACCGTTGGTACGCGTATTCCAAGCACTGTGCCCCTTGACCACGCAGGAGGAGCTGGTGGTTACAGGAGAGTACTGGGGACTCCTCTCTTCGGCTTGCCACCCCCTGTAGCTCTGCTCCACCCTTTTCCAATGAGAATGAAGATGATGATGAACAGATTTTCTTCACACCACTCTTCACCCAAACCATCCTCACAGTTACAGCAACAGCAAAGCCATGGGCAAATGTGGCAACCCTTTCCCTAGTTCTCTCCCATCCCTTTCCCCCTCTTTTAGCAGGGATAGAATCCTTGGGCCCCCTTTAGAGCCCAGATGGCAGCATCTCACTCCATCACAGCAGAAACCGTAACCAATGACTCCAAAACCTCCAGTGTCCAGTGACACCATCCAGGAGGACATAGAAAACCTGGAAGAGACCAAAGAGGATGACACTCTCCCCCCAACTCACCTGTCTTCATCCTCTCCCAACGACTCAATCATGCCTCCACCACTGAAAGCTAGGGATGATTTCAAATCCTTCCTCCAGGACTTACTCAGATGGGTTGCGGATTCACTGGACATCTCGCTAATGGAAGTTCCCGAAGTCCAGCATAAACTCACCAATATCCTCCACACCTCCACCTCATCCAAGATAGGCCTCCTATAATCAAGGCCATCTTGGACCCAGCCAGGATCATCTGGCAGACTCTAGCCTCTCTATCCCCAACATCCAAAAGGCAGGCTAAAAAATACTATGTTCGAGCCAAAAGTTCCTGTTTACACTCCCTGCCCCAAAGTCCTTTATTGAGGAAGCTGTACACACTAGAGGCAATCAGACCCACTTTAGGTCGATGCCCTCTGACGAGGACTGGAAGAGGCTGGGTAAATTGGGGCTGCATGGCCTACTCATCAGCTTCCTTACAATTTAGGATTGCTAAATATTCAGCCCTCCTACCAAAATACACATACAACCTTTTCAATAGAATTAAGACCTTTATTATACACCTCTCAGAGGAGCTCAAGGCTCCTTTCAAGTCTAGTCTCAAAGAGGGGTCACTCATAGTCTAGGCAACATCGATGCATTTGATCAAAATGTGGGTTTTGCCCATGAAAGTTTATGCCCAAATAAATCTATTAGTTTTAGGGTGCCACATGACTCCTCAAAGTTATCAGTGTATTTTGATCCTATGTTTGTGATATTTGGTAATGTTATTTATTTTGTTTTATAAACAGTGCTTAAGAAAGGATGCAGAGTCACGTAGGCGAGAACTCCATATTCGAACTTACGCAGTTATTCCACTGAATGATGAATGTGGGATAATTGAATGGGTTAACAACACAGCTGGTTTAAGAAATATCTTGATCAAATTGTACAAAGAGAAAGGTAAAAAAATGTACATAAAATTCCTGTGAAGGAGATAAATGGAAGGAAAGAGAAAGAGGGGAGATAAAGTAGGGTTATATGTGTCTATCTTTTAGAAAATAGTTTAGATTTATAAATTTTAGGCAACAATGTGTTCAGTGATGCATTATCTTATTAGCTCGTACAGTACATTTCAAACCTTGAGTTAAGTAGCTGATTGCTGCTGCCTTTGGATAGGATTGTATCTCTTAGTAAATGAGTCAGAAAGCAAGTGATCAGACTCCATACTTCTAGACCAGGGATGGTAAAACTGTGGCTTATGAGGCACATGTGGCTCCTTTACAGTTAAAGTGCAGTTCACAGAGCTCCTGAATCTCCCTATTCCAAACTCTGCCTACCAGATTGGGAAGGTCAGGGGAAGAGAGAGCTTAGGGCTTCAATCCTGCAGTTGGGTGGTGGGGGTTAGCTGCTTTTGCCCAGCAGGAGGGATGTTCTTGGGGCTTTAGCCCCATGGTGCACACCTGCCAGTGCTCAGGGCTTCAGGAGAAGTGGGGCTGAAGCCCTGAGCCGCAGAATGTGGTTCTCATGCAGCTGAAGCCCTGGCAGGTGTGCCCCAGCTCTCCCAACTTCTGAAGATTGTCAGATGTGGCTCAGAAGGTCAGTAAATTTGTCCACCCCTGTTTTAGACAAAACTGAGCTGTAGAATATGTGATAACTTAATTCTGCTACTTCTTGTCATTCATAACAAATGGATAATGGTTCTCATCTCTGCAATTTGGAGATGTTCTAGTGTTGTTGCTAGAAACTCCAGGACAAAGCCCTGTCTTTCAACTGAAGCCTCAGAAAGAATTTCCCATTTGTTTTGAATGAGGAGAAAAGCTTCTAACAAAAAGAAAATTACCTTGTAAGACATTTCTTTATCCTATTCTGAAGATTCAGTATATTGTTATTTGTCCATTAACAGCACACCATTGGCTGATTGGTTTTTTTTACTCGTTAATTCAAGAATATCTAAACTTTCTGTTGTTTTTAGGGCATCACACAGATGAAACAAATGTGATTTTCTTTCTAATTTTTTGCCTATCACATTTACGTGACTTATTTTTAATCTTAATCATTTTTATCATTTATCTAATTAACTGCCATAATGACTTTCCAGTGAAAAGTGAAATGAATCTTTTTCTTTTCCAACAAAATTAACTATACATTGAGACACATAATAAAATCATTAGTATTGGAGAAACATTTTTAATGCTTCATTTAGATCAACCACACAGCACTCAAAATTTTCTGAGCTGCAGATGACAATAGTGGCTTTGGCTTTCACATCTGTCAAATGGTATGATTCATGGCAATTTGTTTATTTCATGTAACTTGCCTCAGCCAAGATTTGAATTTATAATGTGTTTGCACAGCTGCCTTTTTTCCTGCCTTACAAATATTAATTTAATTATAACTGTAAAACCTGTTCTTATTTTGGTATTTTAGTCTACATTTGATGAATGCTCAATAGTAATTGGGGATGGGAGGATAGGTCTTGGTTTATTATGTCTGATTGAAATCTTTTATAGGGGTCTATATGACTGGAAAGGAGTTACGTCAACATATGCTTCCCAAGTCAGCACCTTTGTCTGAAAAGCTGAAAATGTTCAAAGAAACTCTTCTGCCCCGACACCCTCCTATTTTTCATGAATGGTTTCTGAGAACATTCCCTGATCCTACTTTATGGTCAGTTGCTGCAGTGATGGTAGCTCAATTACACTAGTTTCTTTTCACGTACTTCAGCAAAATGTAAATAAAGCAAATAGAAAACGAAATATGTACTAAGCAAAGTAATACTGGAACTTTGCATGTAGAGCACAAAAGCTGTTTAAAAGTCTAAATTGTCTGAAAAGTGGTACAAGGATAAGTGATCTTAGTTTTTTACACTGGATGTTTATTTTGTGTAGGTACAGTAGCAGATCAGCCTATTGCCGTTCCACTGCAGTGATGTCCATGGTTGGTTACATACTGGGTCTGGGAGATCGCCATGGTGAAAATATTCTTTTTGATTCTTTGACTGGTGAATGTGTGCATGTGGACTTCAACTGTTTGTTCAATAAGGTGGGAAATATTTTGCTGATCTCGCTTGTTACGTTTTAAATACTTGTAAGTTCAAAATCCACAAATCTTTCCTACTTTTTCAGTATTTCTTTTGTCTGAGACTCAGAATATCTGTTACAAATAGCCATAAATTATTGTGTCCTATTCCGATGCCTTAGGTTATATAAATCTATATATCCAGTAGAAACTTATTTTATATAAAGTCATTATTGTCCTAAATGATAATTAAAGCAATCTTTTTTTTCATCCTGCATTATATGAGCTTTCTTTAGATACACTAAAATGTTACCACATGTGAAAGTACTTGCTTGATTTTAGAAAACATTCTGATTAGTTTTTTTCTGCTGTTCTGGATAATGCAGTTTTGTACATCACTCAATCAACAGAAAACGTGCCATGGAAGAAAGTGGCATTTACTTTTTAATTTTGGCCAGAGTGGACTTTAGGATTTATATTGCAAAATTTAGTTGGTGTTTGGTTTAATTCAAAAATATGTAATATGGGAGCTGTTCATTTAGTTTCCCTGTTACATCTTTGATACCAATCATTTGGCCTTGTTAGTCCTATTCAACCTTGTTTTTAAAACAAACAAAATGTTTTTATTATAAATTATGAAAATAATGAGGATTTTAAAACTATCATCGTAACTCATGTTGGAAGTTGAACAAAGATAAATATTTAGAAAAATGTAAATCTTGAAAGCTATGTATGATTTTAAACAAAAAACATTAAAGAATATTTGGTAGTTATGTGAAAAGGCTTACATAGGCTAGAAAACTGGCACAAATAGATATTTTGCCAATTTTCTCATCAATCTTTCACCAGACTCCTAGTCTTTGTTGCCTCTATTATTTTGTCACATATCCGTCTTCAATCCTTTGCTCATGCCAAAATTTTCTAAATGGAGAGATGGACTTGTGAAATGGCCAGATGCCTGCTAGCTGTGATGATACCTCCTGAAGCAATGCTGAGATAATATAATTCAAATCTATGCCAGGGTCACCTGAATTTGGTTTTCTCTGACGATAGTAAAAACAAAAGGAAAAACTGTGTTAAAGACTAACAAGATGGTTTAATAGGTGATGAGCTTTCGTGGGCCAGATCCACTTCCTCAGATCATATTCTGGACGAGAATTGGCATGACCATATATGCCAAAGGAATACAATGAAAAAAGTGAACACATTATTAAACTGACAAAACAGATTTAGTACAGAGGGTGCGGTGAGGGAGAGAGAGGGAGGGAATAGTTATTTATGAGTCAATGAATGGCTAATCAGGGGGTGATAAGTGGAGAAGCTATCTTTGTAATGGTTAAGTAATTAGCATCTTGAAGGCCCATTCGTAAAGTGTCAAATTTAAGCATGAAAGAAAGTTCTGAAGCTTCCTTCTGTAATCTGGTGTTAAAGTCTCTTTGAAGTAAGATGCATGTAGTAAGGTAGGATGAAATGAAAAGCAACTGGATTTTCCTTGTGAACATGTCTGATTTGTGGGCATTAATTCTTTGGTGAAGAGTCTGAGAAGTCTGTCCAATATACATAGCAGAAGGACACTGTTGGCACATGATGGCATAAATTATATTTCTTGATGAACAGGAATATGTGTTGATCATATAACTGACATGGTTAGGTCCAGTGATGGTGTCACCAGAGTAAATATGTGGACAAAGTTGGCAATGGGGTTTGTTGCAAGGGCAAGTTCCAGAGTTGGTATTTGTGTGGTATGTCCTGTGGGTGTTAGTAAGAATCCTCCTGAGGTTAGGTGGTTGTCTATAGGAGACTATGGGTCTGTCCCCCAGAGCCTCTCGGAGTGTAGTACAATAAAACTCCAATAGTCCAGCATCCAATTGTACAGCACTCCCGATAGTCTGGCATCAAAATGGCAAGAGCCTAGTGAGTGAGCTTCAGCAAAAAAGAGTCACAAGGCAGCAGCTGAACCGAGTGAAAAGGGTAAAAAAGGGTTAAAAAAACTAAAACATTACAGTATACAGTATGTACAATAAAAAGGGTTAAAACACTTTATATACAGTATATATATAACCACCTTATAGTACCTCCTGATAGTCCGGCATATCTGATAATCTGGCACCACCTAGGTCCCAAAGGTTCCGAATTATCGGAAGTCTACTGTATCCTGTTCCAGTATAGGTTGTAGGTTTTTGATAATGTGTTGGAGGGGTTTAAGTTGGGGGCTATAGGTGATGACAAGTGGTGTTCTATTGTTGGTTTTCTTGGGCCTATCTTGAAGTAGATGGTTTCTGGGTATTCGTCTGGCTCTTTCAATTTGTTTTTTTTATTTTCCCCGATGGGTAATTGAGATGATAGTAGTTAGGTAAGATAAGTCAGTTGTTTCACCTACGGTGGACGACATACAGTTTAGAAAAGAAGCTGTATAGCAGGGGTGGAGAACCTAAGGCCTGGGGGCTGGTTGCAGTCACTAGCTTGCCTGGATCCAGCCCCGGGGCTCAGGGCTCCTCCCAGCATTGGGGATCCCATGCTGGTATGGGGTGGGGTTTTTTTCCTCACTTGTGTGCAGCCGCCAACTCTTTTTTCTGTGGGTCAGTGGCTCAGACCCAAAAAAGGTTCCCCACCTCTGCTTTATAGAAATAATAAATCAGAAAAACTGTTCTGAATTTAACTTCAGATTTAATTACCTTTTTATTAATTTGCAGGGGGAAACTTTTGAAGTTCCAGAAATTGTACCTTTTCGCCTCACTCATAATATGGTCAATGGAATGGGACCTATGGGGACAGAAGGTCTCTTCAGAAGAGCTTGTGAAGTCACAATGAGGTTAATGCGTGATCAGAGAGAACCTCTAATGAGGTACAGTAATAATCAATATTTAATACAAATATCTAGTTTATTATATAAACTTGAAATGTTAACTGCTGGTTCCTTTTGGAAAGAGGAAAAAAATCCTCTTAAAACAGCACAGATTGAGTTTGACATGCACTTTTGTATATAAAACAGCATGGTTACTTAACACATTTTTTAACAACTATAGAGTTACTTTGTAGCTAGTAATAAGAAAAACTACCAAGGTTTACTGTGGATAGAAGTTTTACTGTCTTGTACTAAACTTCTAGTTGTTCTCAAAATATAACTCTATTTAGCTTTTATTTACCTCAAATTGCCTCTTCTGCTTAGTTCTTTTGAGCTAGCTACTCAGCTGCATTGCTTTTCTCAGGGGGAATCCTTAGCTGTTTGAGAAAGTTGTAAATCACTGAGTTCAGGGCAGAGAAGCTTTGGGTGGAACAAAAGATCTGATCCATTAACTCCTGCTAGTCTAGAGTGTAAAGCTAAAATGTTCTTAAATAGGGAATTAAAATCCCATTTAATTAGTTAACTGATTAAACTGGGCTGTATGGGGAGGAGCCATTCCAGCCCGCTGGGCTTGTGTGCCCCCCCGCCGCCACAACTGCTCTGGGCTGCAATAGTGTATGTGCAGCCTTGTGCTGGGCCAGAAGAGGCAACTAGGAGAGGGAAGATCTGCCAATTTTTAGCTCTGCCTTTGGCAGGATGGTGGCTGCTCCTGGGTAATGGTTAACCAGTTACTCATTCACATCTCTAGGTCTTAGTAGCCTCCCCACCCTGAGACTGAATCCAATTTTTTAATAATTGCTTTGTTGACAGGTTTTCTTGAATTCAGTTTAACAAATGTTAATTTTGTTTCTGGTGATATTGTTCCATGTTAAAAGAATCATTTATTTTTTCTCTAGAAAAAGAGATGTCAAAGAGTTCCATGTGTTTTTTAAAGCTAGCAAAATATAACAATATAATCTTATTAAATGAATTTTGGGGTGCTGTCAAGGATAGCATTTCTCATTAAACTGGCATTTTTTTTATTTAATACTCACATGGAGTCAAACTGTGGAATCCTTCATTATACAAAATACCCATTAAATAAATGTTAGCTTTGTTTGGTTAAGGGCACCGGAATTTGATACATTCTGAGCTGAATCAGTGAGGCTCAGTAGTGATGACAGGCACAGAGTGTCTTTATTCCTTTGTGCTTACATCCCATTGCTGAGCCTTTGGCCTGCCAGTATTTAGTTCATGATGGGTTAATTATAGACTAGGAGTTTGGGGGTGAGGAGGCGTTGATGCTTACTTTGGATGTTCTGTAATCTGCTTTTACTTTGTAGGGTTGTCACACACTTGCTATGTACTTCACTATACTGTTTGCAGCAAAATTGCTTACACTGATTAGTTTTGTATTAATTTGAGAACAAACTTAAGATCTTTACTGAGAGAAATATGGAAGATAGCTCATGTTCTGAGGATTTTCAGTTACATTAATGATGATCAACTATCCCTATCCTGATAATAAAAGCATTATGTTACTGCCTTCTGAAAGATTTGGTGCTCTGGTATTATAACTGCAAAGACTGCTGATGGAGGATACAAGATCAAATTTGAAAGAATAGGTGTGTTCTTTATGACTGAAGTCATGGGCAAAGCTAACCTGTAAGAAATTACCAGCAGTGATACTGTACAGAGACCTGTAAAGGAAATAGCCTCTTTAAAATGAATGTAGGTTCTTCATAATTGTTTTCCCTTCCTTTTTGGAAATGAAGACATTACAGGTTATTAATTATTAATATTAGGCATTAATGTTTTATTTTAGCAAACAAAAATGTGTCTTGGATTAAAAAAAAATAAAGTTAGTAGTCAAAAGACACATTTTAATTTTTTAGGGGACAAAAGAAGTTTATAAGTAATCCTTTTCCCACACAATCAACATTTTTTTTTGTTTGTATGTTTTTAGTGTCTTGAAGACTTTTATCCATGATCCTCTTGTAGAGTGGAGTAAATCAGTGAAAGGTAATACAAAACCACAGGTGAATGAAACTGGGGAAGTTGTCAATGAAAAGGTTAGTTGCAAACATTTGATCTACTCTTAAACTAACATTTCATTATTTTATATTTCACAATATCAGTTGTTTTGCTCTAATTTATGCAGGACTTTACTTTCCTTGTATTTTTCTTCTAAAGGTATTCTAGTTGGTTTTTTATTAATTATCTCTTTGTTGTTGTTTAATCCTTCAAATATGAGACTGGTATTTCAATAAAAACCTTCATAAGATCTACTGTATCTTTTTAGTATCACTCTCTAAGTCTAGACTATACTGGTAAAATTAGGACACATAATTGCAGTTCCACCTATAATAGAAGCTGTAGTGAAGAAAAGACTCATTGATTTTTACCATTATGATTTTGGGGATAGTGGGGAGGACCATAACTTGGAAGCTCCTATTTAAATTATCCAAATTTAGATCATGAATTCTAGCCAGCATCCCCATGAGACACAGCAATTTTCAAGACAATCTATATAAACACATGAATTTTACAGTACTTAGAAGAGTGGACTTTTAAGCAGAAAATACTGTTTAACCCCATAACTATTATAGAGCTTTCGCAATAGATGATAGAGTGATGATACCACTTGAGTTGTGCCTGTACTATAGATTCCACCGTTTCTATCATCAGTATATCTTAACCTGCTAGAACGCAGTCCCCTCAAAAGTCTGGAATGGAACCTAAGATACAGGTTGAACCTCTCTAGTCTGGCAACATCTGTGGTTTGACATAGTTTTAGTTACCCAGTTGTCCACATTTCCTGCAGTCTCATAAAGTTTGTTTACAGCCACAGCACAGACAGGGATAGTAGAATTTTGTCTTACCAGGCAGTACTCAACTGCCTTAACTATGAGACCAGCCTTTCTCTTGTAATCACCTTATTCATTCACTACATATCTTCTGACTTCTGCAACAAAGGAGGCAGGGGCCATACAGAGAAGCCTCTTCTCAGCCCTGATTGAGCCTCAGAAAAGGTCTGTCATGTACAGTAAATGAGATCCTATGGAAAAGGATCCATTGATCCTTGATGTGCAGCATCAAGCATATAAATCAAGTCTGTATCATAGTGGGGTTGAGTTAGTATAAGGGAGCTAAATTAAGCTTATACATTCAATCTTAATTCTGGCATTTCCTAACTCTTAAGAGTTTGACTTTGGAATCTTAATGTTCTTTTAGTACAGTTTTTTGTGTGTAATACAATATATAAGATTGATAAATGAGTGATCTTATTATAGAATCATAGAATACTAGGACTGGAAGGGACCTCGAGAGGTCACCGAGTCCAGTCCCCTGCCCTCATGGCAGGACCAAATACTGTCTAGACCATCCCTGTTAGACAGTTATCAACCTACTCTTAAATATCTCCAGAGATGGAGATTCCAGTGTTTAACCACCCTGACAGTTAGGAAGCTTTTCCTAATGTCCAACCTAAACCTCCCTTGCTGCAGCTTAAGCCATTGCTGCTTGTTCTATCCTCAGAGTCCAGGAAGAACAAGTTTTCTCCCTCCTCCTTGTGA
>JANRFK010004149.1:151509213-151527575 GCA_030068395.1 Apalone spinifera
CCCCCCCCCCCCCCCCCCCCCGCAGAGAAGGGAAAGCCTTTGAGGACTTACCCAGTAAGTTCCCGGAATGCGAGGGAGCTAGGGCAAGGAAACAGCTAGCTTATTTCCAGAACCCTCGGAAGTGATGCGCAGCTGTAGGACTTCCGTCCACCCCGCTGGAAGCTGCCACTATCTCCATTGTTGCTCGAGGTAGGTAGTGGGGCTTCTTGGGGGTGGGAGGAAATAGGGGGCCCAGAATGCCTCGCGACCTGACTGGTTGGTGACCACGGGGTTAGAGGTGAGAATGCAGCCAAATAGCTGCACATCAAAACACTTCTGGCTGGTTGATTATTGTGCTCACATGCAGCATCTCTAGTCAGGCAATTTTCATTTAGGTGTCTAAATGTAAATTTAGAGACTTTAAGGCCATTTTCTAAATTGGGCACCTATCAGTATTGGTGATACAAATAAACATATAATAGTTGGGCTGCTATCAAACAGTTTTTTAGTTATGCTTTTTTGAAGTGTCGAAGGATGTGAACTAGTCACTGCTCTCCCCCTGCTGCCTGTATCAGAAATAGGCAGCAAGGGGGAGGAGAGGAAAGAGATAGGGGTACTTCAAAGCGGCACACTACTAGAATGATGTAAACTATTGGGCCAGCTAATCAAATACTGAAGCAACAAGTAACAGGGTTTGTTTTGTTTGTAGTAGGGGGAGGGAGTGCTACTGGACAGGGTTATGTTGTTTGTTCTTCTGTTTGCTCTTGCAGAAAAAGTGATAGAAGATAAAGGGCAGTTTCTGTGTAAAACAAAGATTATTATTTATATGCTTCTTCATATGTAGAAAATGCCCTCTTCTATCCTTCTATATGTTCTGCTTCATGTGAAAAGGTCATGTGGCTTACCTAAGTTTCGGAGCTTTTATAGAGTGCTGGCAGTGCAACACACATCCTCTTGTGACTGAAGAACTGGTGTCTATGTGGATATGGTGGACTTTGGATATGCAGTTTTACTCGTACCGCAAAATTAGGTCCTTTATTGGAAGGACTAAATACCATTCCAGGAAGCGCATAAAAATAATTACTGAGCACTGTACATCAGCTATAGTGTAATAAATTGCAGAGCCAGCTCTGCCAACAAGACACTAGATATTAGAGATGTATTAGTTCTTTTTTAATCTTGCCTCTGCCTTTTCCTTAACTTCATGTTTGCCAATACTGAAACAGAGCTCTGCTCCTCCTGAATCTAGACCACAAACCCAAAAACATTCCCCAGGTCAGAGGATCGTTCAGCAACAACACAAAGGTCTTCACAGAAAGTGAGCAAACAATCCTACAGAAACTACCAAGGGACTCTCATGATTAGGATTACTGTACTTACAACATCAAGCAAGTAGATGTGTACAGAATGGATATGTTTGCTTACAAACTGGCCTTGTCTGTGTTGAATTTTTGGACAAAAATATGGTGGTACTATTACCTGTTGGCCCAAGCAGCTAGCTCATATTTGGAGCCGTGCTGCATTATTATGAGCATGGTATTTCTGTGGTGCAAGTCTGTTTATTTACAAAGAATGTATGCAAAAATGCCATTTTCCTGAAAACAGTAGGGACAAATAGTGAACAGCTTCCTTGATCACGTTTTGCAAGCCTGCTTTTAGCAGAGTCCAGTGCCCTAAGGAATTGTGTCTCTGCTTGCACTCAAGGCCATGGTTTCTGCATATCTTTCGTTATCTTCAGGTTTTCTGGCAGCTTTTTCCTTACTTTACACTCAACTGGACCTAACCAATGCCCCAGCCTTTATGTTTACAATTAGTCCCTAGAAAAATCCCTTTTTTCTCTCACAGCTCAGGAACTGCTGAGGTTTTCCTACTTTAGAAGGCAGCTTCTGTTGTTTCTGCTGTCACTGAACAAAGGCAAATTTTTCTACGTCTGTGATTGGTAAGCATTATTACCAGTGAAACATTAAATGTGTCTTTTTTCCTAGATTCCAGAATTTGACAACTTGTACCTGGATATGAATGGTATCATCCATCAGTGTTCACACCCTAATGATGACGATGTTCACTTCAGAATCTCAGATGATAAGATCTTTGCTGATATTTTTCACTACTTGGAAGTACTGTTTCGTATTATTAAACCAAGAAAGGTTTTCTTCATGGCCGTTGATGGAGTGGCTCCAAGAGCAAAAATGAACCAGCAGCGTGGGAGACGTTTTAGGTGAAAATATTTTAATACTGTGTTGCTGTGTTTGTGAATACATTGGATAGCACCTTTGAGATTTTTTTAATTTCAAATTGAAATAAGTATAAAATACAAAGTTTTAAATGATGATGGTTTTGACTATATATATATTGTTACGTAATAACTGAGCAGTCATTCATCAGAATTGAGGATTTTTTGCCAGTGCATTTGAGGGGAAAAAAAAAACAAAACCCTGTACACATTGGGGAGTACTTTTCATCCTTTGCTTTTGAAGTGAACTCACAGTTTGCATAGTGCTGCAGAAACTAGTATAAATCATTTCCTCTTGCAGCCAATGGCTTAGAATTGTGAGCTTATAAAGTATGGGGTAGTTCATTCAAAGGAGTCTGGACCCAACAATTATGACCTAGCATAGCATGTATCTTTAGGGAAACAGCAATTGTAGGTTCTGCTTCTTTTTCTCCTATCTTTTAAGACTGTTTTTCTATAAATATTTATATTCCAGTTTATCACTTTGCAAGGAAGTAGTAATAGGGCTTAGCGATGTTAGCCAGTAGTCAACTATGCGATAAGCATAAGTTCATCGGGTAGCTGAGTGGAGTATTGACTACTCACTTCCCCTTCCTGCCTCTTATAGAGGCAGGAAGCAGGAAGGGGTGGCAACAGGAGTCGGTACTGGGGGGTAGCCAGCTTAAGTCAGATCCCCCCAGCACCATCTCTGCAGTGCTGCCTGCTCCCCCTGTCCTGTCTCCTCCCCCCCTCCCCCCGCCCCCGCTGCCTCTATCAGAGGTAGTGGGAGGGGATAGGGGAAGCTGCTGCAAAGCAGCCTCTGCCTGCAGTGGGCCAAGGCTCACCATGGGTAGAGGCTGCTCTGGGAGAAGCCCCTGTCCACAGGAGCCCCAGCGGCCAGGAGCTGCTGCCACCAAGCAGCTCCTGTCTGCGGCGGCCTGGCCTGGCCGTGTGCTGGGCTCTTACTACGTTTAAAATGCAGAGGCACAGCATCCAGGACCAACATGAGCCAGGATTGTCTGGTCCCAGCTTGCGTTGAGTCCAACAGCCCTGGCTGCGGCCAGTCATGTCAGTTGCTGGTGCCATAGCAGCCTCTGTTTGTGGTAGCCAGCCCCAGTTGTAGTGAATAGAGGCTGCTCCAGCACCCGCTCCTGTTCACGGCAGACAGAGTTGGCCATCATGAAAAGGGACTACTGGACTCAATGTGAGCTGGGACCGAGCAGTCCTGGCTCATGCTGGTCTGGGATGCTGTGCCTCTGCATTTAAAATGTACTAAGAGCCCAGCAGTTGTTACAACATTTAAAATGCAGACCTGCAGTGGGGGTGGCTCCCAGAGGCAACATGAGCTAGGACTACTTAGTCCCGGCTCAAGCTGGCTCCAGGAGCTATCTCTATTGCCGCTTTGCAGAGCAGCCCATATCGCCTAATCATATATTCAATACAAATGGTATCGACAACACAATTAGCCAGATAACCACAATTTAACATCCTTAATAGGGATGCTTCCTTTGGAATCTGTGTATGCCATCTCTGAGGAGGCCTTTGTGGTCACTGTATATGAGATTCCTTGACAGCCATTGTGGAGAAGAAAGAGTGAGACTTGGGAATTATTAAAACTAGTCATGTTAACCATCAGGCTAGCTAAATGTTTTCTATCTGGATCATATATAAGAAAGAACAATCAATTTCATATATACAGAATGGGAAGCAACAGTCTAGGAAGGAGTACTGCAGAAAGGGACCTAGGGGTCAATAGTGAACCACAAGCTAAATATGAGTCAGTGTGACTTGCAAAAAAAGCAAACATGATTCTGAGATGCGTTAACAGGAGCGTTGATGGCAAGAAGAGAAGTGATTCTTCCGCTCTACTTTGTTCTGATTTGGCCTCAATTGAAGTATCGTGTCCAGTTCTGGGCACCACATTTCAAGGATGTGGAGAAATTGGAGAAGATCAACAAGAACGATTAAAGATCTAGAAAACAGCTATGAGGGAAGACTGAAAAAATTGGGATTGTTTAGTTTAGAAGAGAAGATTAAGGGGGGGACATGATAGCAGTTTTCAATTATTTAAAAGGGTTTTACGAGGAAGAGGGAGAAAAATTGTTCTTGTTGGCCACTGATGATAAGACAAGAAGCAATGGGCTTAAATTGCTGCAAGGGAGGCTTAGGTTGGACATTAGAAAAACTTCCTAACTATCAGGGTGGTTAAACACTGAAATAAATTGCCTATGGAGATTGTGTAATCTCCATCATTGGACATATTTAAGACTAGGTTGGATAGACATCTGTCAGGAATGATCTAGACCAGTGTTTCTCAAACTGTGCTCCGCGGAGCCCCAGGACTCCGCAAGACATCTCCAGGGGCTCCATGAGGTTGACAAACTGGAAACATTGATAGGTACAACACGTGCAATCAGTGGACCGCTGGGGCTCCTAAAATTTTTACGCATGTAAAGGGTTCCGGAGCCCAAAAAGTTTGAGAACTGCTGATCTAGACAGTGGTTGGTTCTGCCATGAGGGCAAGGGACTGGAATTGATGACCTCTCAGTGTCCCTTCCAGTTCTAGTATTCTATGATCCTTTAGTTGAAGTTATCAAAATCTTGATGTTTACTGCTCACAGAAGCTGTTCTTCTGAACTTTGGGGACAGCAGTCATGTTGACAGGTATATCAGAAGTTGGAGATAGGGCTGGCTATTTCCTCAGGCAGTTTGTTCTGAACACTTACGCTACAGTGCTTCCTTCCTGTTAGTGCTATGGGGATTTCTATTAATTGTAAGCTGATTCTTTTCAGGTTTCACCTGCCTCCTACAACTCATTGTTGTCACTAGCTGGGGAAAAAAGCAAGCTAAGGGCTTAGCTATGTGAGACAGCATTTGGGGAGTATTGGGAGGACAAGAAAAACAAATGGTGGGGCAGAGAGCAAGGTTGGCATGGGGTTGAGGAGAAGATTAGAGATAATGGGGGATTAAAAAAAATGTGGAAACAACAAATAAAGCCAGAGAGTTTTAAAGAAAACTTTAAAAACATGAAAAAAGAATAGAACCATAGCAGGAAAAAATGTGAAGGGACATGGGCCAGGGTGAGGAGGAAGACATCAACATCAAAAAAGAAGAGATACAAGAGGAATTAATTTGAGGACAATGCAGTTTAATTCTGTGGGGAAAAGATTAGCCTAGCCAGTAATTTGACTTTTGCTATTTGTCTGCTGGCAGTTGAAAAACATTTTAAAAATGCTTGACTGAGAAGGGACTTGTCATGGGAGCCATATTCTTTGGATGCTGTCACTTTCATTTTCTATTGGAAATGTTGATAGATACGATGGACTGCTAGTATCACTAGACAGTTTTTTTTCTTCATTCAGCGCTTCATTCAGTCTTTCACCCAGCACTGATTCTGATGACCCTTGTCAAATCTTTAAGTCTCTCTCTCTCTCTCTCTGATGTTGTCCCCAAGCTGGTTCTCTTTCCTCCCATTGGCTCTCAAATGGTCCTCTCATCCCTGTATATTGGGGTGGGCAATAATTTTTGATGGGGGGGGGGCACTACCAAGATTTTGGTAAGTGGTCAAGAGCCGCACTTTTCTGTGGAGAGCGTGCAGGGTCTGGGATGGAAGTTGGGTTCTGAGGGGAGCTGATGGTAAAGGATGGGGTGCAGGAGAGGATGTGAGAGCTGAGTGGGAGTTTGGCTGAAGGAAGGGGTTGCAGCCTGGGGCAGGGGATTAGGCTGCAGAGTTTGGGAAGGAGTATGGATGCAGGAGAGGATTCTGACCTGGAAGAAGGGAGTAGGAGGGAGTACAGGTCTAAGAGGAAGTTGTGACTTGGGGAGGAAGGTGCAGAGTCTTTGGGTGGTGATCTGGGGCAGGAAGTAGGGGAGTTGGAGGGAGTAGGGAGTGCCAGAGACATGCTGTGGCCAGGAGGTGCTTACCTAGGTGGCTCCCAACCAGTAGCCCAGCGGGACTCCAAGGCAGGCTTTCTGCCTGCCTTGGGATCCTGGCAGGGCAGGCTGCAGCCCAGATCAAAAGACTCTGTGGGTCAGATCTGGCCCATAGGCCAGATCTTGCCCACCCCTGTTCTATATGCTACTAGTATATGCATACTAAGATGCATGATACATCTTACCCTTGCTGTAAAACAATTTAACAGCTTCTCTATTTTTAGGAGTACTAAAAATAAAATTAAAAGACTGTTTAAGAGTTAAATTTGCTTTTCTATTAAGAAGTAACTCTAAATTTTACTTTTGGAGGAAAAACAGTATACATACAGAGCTGTAAAATGCAATGGTTTTTTTTAGGTCAGCAAAAGAGGCAGAGGACAAAATTAAAAAGGCTCTAGAAAAAGGAGAAGTTCTCCCTACAGAAGCCAGGTTTGATTCCAACTGTATTACACCAGGTAGGAAAAATTGCTGGTTACTTACAGGAGAATTACTGTGATTAATCATTTTGTCTTTCTGTCATCTGAAATTTTTCCTCTTCTCCATCTGTTATGTATCTGCTTTCGATGTGTTTGAATTGAAATTACAGGATTTCTGAAAGTGCCTGAGTGAAAAATGAATACAAATCAAACTGATTTTTCAATAGAATTTGTTCTGCTAAGCCACTTGGGCACTTTTGAAGAGTCTTCAGATTTTAAAATTTAATGTGTGAGATTTTCTAAAGTACTCCACCTTCCATCCTTTCCAAAAATTATTTTTTTCTATCACTAATATCCTCAAACAGGGCTCGACAAACAGTAGCAAAATCCACTCGCCAGCCCCGCACCGCACGTGTGCCAGACCTGCACTATGCATGCGTGCGCCGCTGCTGAACGGGGTGACTAGCTGAAATCTACTCACCACGGGCGAGTAGATACACGGATTTGTCGAGCCCTGCTCATAAATGTATAAATGGAATTTGGTTTTACCATGAAAGCTCATGATATATATCAGGGGTCAGCAACCTTTCGGAAGTAGCGTGCCAAGATTTAACTTATTTGCTTGTACTTATGGATCTGTGTGCCGGGGGGAGCAAGGGGCTGGGGCAGGTAGAGTACAGTGACCATATTTTCTGAACCAACTGCACCTAGGGAGAACTGTTTAATTTAAAATATTAAACAGATTAAGTGTTTTAACTTTCTCATGTTAGTTTATCAAATTCCATTTTAAATAAAGTAAAATATTAATGTATGTCTGTAAAGGGTCCCCAGTCAGCGGGCAGGACTCCCTAGAGTACCCACGCATCTGTGAGGCACGCCTCGGCCTCGCCATTGGCCAAGCGCCAGTTTGACGCCCAGCCCTGGGTCAGGGCGGGTGGACAGACAAGCGGTTAACACAAATAGTTCACAGTTTAAGGTGCAGCCCTGGGTCAGGGTGACAAGTGTCTGTTACCAGTTGTTTAGTAGTTAACACTCTGACTGGGTCCCAGCCGGGCAGGGATTGGGTCTCCTCACTCCAGGAGAGCCGACAAGCACAGAGGGTTTTGCCCCACAGGGGGAACCTGCCTCCCAAAGGGAGGTGTGGCCGGGGGCGGGGGGCGGGGAGAGACGCAGGCCCTCCCCCTCCACTCTGTTCTGGCCCAGGGCCCTGATAGTGGTGGCCTTGCAGCCACTAAGTTGGCGGGGATCCGGTCCGTTACACGTAGACGAGCAGGGATCAGTGGGGGTCCAGGCCACAATGCGCTGCCCACCCAACCTCCATGTCCTTAGCTGCCCCAAGGTCGGCTATCCCTGGACCACTTTCCAACACCCCCTGCAGGCCTACCAGATTCTGGCAATGCTTCGGGGGAGAGGGGGTCGTCCTCGGGCGACAGAGGGGCTGGAAGGGTGTCCGTGTGCTCTGACTCAGGCAGGGGTCCTGGTCAGCCAGCCCAGTCATCGGTGCCTGGCGAGGGTCACAGAGGGGTCACATGGGTTCAGGCAGTGGCTGGTGTCTCAGCAGTCCAGACCAGGGCTCTGGGGTTGGCAGGGGTCCAGGCAGCCCAACCCAATCTTCTGGCCAGGGACAGCGTGGCTGAGGCCTTCGCTGTGGGAGCTGGAGCCAGGCATCTGCTCAGCTCGGTTGCCCAGCTCTGACTGAGCCCATGGCTCTTATAGTCCTAGACCTGCCCTTTGGCTTCCTGTGGGCAGGGCTAGGTGCAGCTGGACCCGCCAACAAGGGTTTGTAGAGGGTGCCTTCTCTTCCGGTCAGTGGGCGGCCATGTTCCTGTCCCAGGCTCATTACAATGTCCAACACAAAAAGTATCAATGTTTTCTTTATTTATGGCAGGGGTAGGGAACCTCTTTTGGGTCAGGGGCCGCTGGCTTACAGAAAAATCATTGGGGACCACACAAGTGAGAAAACAAACAAACAGACACACACAAAAACTCCTCCAAAAGCCCTCAACCCTCGCTGATGTGGCCCCCAACTGAGACACCTTATTCTTCTGGCACTCTAGTCCCCACAGGGTGAGGGGGAAGGGACAGGGAGCACTGAGGTTCAGGGCTTCCCATAGGCCAGATTTACTTTTCTGGGGTTCTGATGTTAGTAGATTTTGTAGACCTCCTTAGGCTCTGGTTGGGGACAGAAATGAGGGGTTCAGTGTGCGGGACAGTGCTGCCAGCAAGTGGGATAGGGATGCAGGATCTGGGCAGGAGGCGGGGTGTGGAGAGCAGGGTCTGGAAGGGAGTTTAACGGCATGATATGGTGTGGGGTGGGGGTATGAGAGGGAATTTGAGGGTGGGAGGGGTTGGGGAAGTAATGAAGAAAAGATGAGAGGGTGAGAATGCAGCCAAATAACTAGTTGGGAAGGGACACAAAGAAGTGGAGTGTAAAGAAAAGTGCAGCTTCTGCAAAGTAAAATTGTATCCCTCTCACATATTTCCTCTGGTCCAGCCTTGCTCCACTCAGCCCCATGATCCACCCCTGCAGCCTGATCCCCTGCATTGCCCCATCCCCATCAGTGCAACCCCTACCCCCTCCCATCCTGCCCCCGCATCCTCCTTCAGCTCCCTCACCCCCACATCCCTGTGCCCGCACCATGCAGGGTAGCAGTGCTGGGACTCGCAGCCCCCCCCGGGAGCAGCGGGGGGTGGAGGGGGAACAGACAGTCACTTTGCCAGGGCTTGCCCCTCACCGGTAGGCTGCTGCTCGGGTTGGAGTGGGCAGAGCCTAGGGTTCCAGCCCAACCAGGCACAGCAGGGTGCCGAGGAAGGAGCTTCCTGCCCCCACACACACACCGTGGGGAGCAGCACACCGCAGCCTGGGCCCCAGTGCCACAAGGAGGCGGCAGCAGTTCATGACGGGCCACCCTGCCCTGGATCTGCAGAGCAGCTCCAGTCCTGTCCCCTCTCAGAGCAAGGAGCAGACCTTGTAGTGAGTGGGGGAGGGGAGTTGTTAACCCCTTAGCTCCTGGGAGCTGCACACCCAGACTGAGCAGGGACCACGCCAAGGATGCGGAGCCATGCTTCTCGCTCTGCTTGCCGGCTTGTCCTGGCCCCCACGCACTTCCCGCTTGCCCTTTCAGCAGGAAGCCAGATCTGGTTCTCCAGCCTGCAGCTGCACGGCAACTGCAAGGTTCCAGCCACTGCGCAGAGGAAGAAGGGTACTAAGCTCCCACTGCGCATACCACTCAAAATCGGCTCATATGCCACTTTTATGGCATGCGTGCTGTAGGTTGCTGTCCCCTGATATAGATATTTGTTAGTCTCTAAAGTGCCACAGGACTGCTCATTGTTAAATGACAATGTATTTGAAGTCTCACAGTGTGCCTACACTGCACCCTTAGTTCGAAATAAGATACGCAATTTGCACTACGCAAATTACGTATGTTTTGAATCTATTTCAAAATAGGCTATTTCGAAATTTGACGCGTCTACACAGCACCAGATTTCGAAATAATCCATTATTTTGAGACATCCCTTATCCCTAGTGGAAGAAGGTTTACAGGGATGCCGAAATAGTGGGTTCGCCATATTTCACAATAGCGGACCCTTTCAAAAGACATGGGATAGCTATTTCGGGATAGCCTTGCAGTGTAGACGTACCCTTAGTCTGTAACTTGAAAAACAATGAACAGTCCTGTGGTACATTAGAAACTAACAAATATATTATATCATGAGCTTTTGTGGATAAAACCCACTTCAGCTCATCTGATTAAATGGATTTTACCCACGAAAGCTTATGATGTAATATATTTGTTAGCCTTTAAGGTGCCACAGGACTGCTCATTGTTTTAAAGTGTGTCAGAAGGTTAACTTAAAGATTTCTGTTACTAGGGACCGATTTCATGGCCAGGTTGCACGAACATCTGAAGTATTTTGTAAATATGAAGATTTCAATGGACAAATCCTGGCAAGGCGTAACTGTCTACTTATCAGGCCACGAGGTTATTATGTTTATATTACTGATTTTTTTTTTAAATAGTATTTTGCGGAATAGTGTTTACTGAATTATTTTGTCTTTACATTTAGACACCAGGTGAAGGAGAGCATAAAATTATGGAATTTATCCGATCAGAGAAAACAAAGGCTGATTACGATCCAGACACAAGACACTGTCTGTATGGTTTAGATGCTGATTTGGTATGTGCAAATAAATATTCCCACAAAATATTGATTAGATGCCCAAGTCACAGACATAATAGCCTTTTGTCATTATGACAAAAATATGTTTATGGCAAACTAAAAATTTACAATGAGGAACCACTGAGCAAGGAAATATCCTGGCACCGATCGTTTCTTGAATAATAATAAAACCCCTTTGTAATTATTTCCACAGATTATGCTTGGATTAACAAGTCATGAGTCACATTTCTCACTTTTAAGAGAAGAAGTCAGATTTGGTGGCAAAAAGTCCCAGAGGTAAACTGCTTCTGAAAAACCTTATTTATAGAAAGAAAGGACATCCAAAAGATGTTGGGTTGCTTAGAATATTTTCTTTAAATGACTGCATATTTAATCAGTCAGGTAATTGTTGTATTTTAATTTGATTATGAATGAATATTATAAATGCAGATACATTTATTTTATGAATATTAATATGCATGTTTTTCAATTTGCCTGAATCAGCAAATAGGAAAAAATACTATAGTTTTGTAATAGTGGAACCTAATATCAACTGAACTGCTAGGAAATCCTGAGAGCTATAGTGCACCACACTGTGCCTCTGGCTTTGTGCTGTAGGGTAGGCAGCTCACACTACTCTGCTGGTGGGCAACCTCTGGCCCAGAGATTCCCTGGCTCCCCTCCTCTCCTCTCCTACGTGCCTCTTGCGCATTGGGGCACCAAAGCATCTCACTTACCTCCTATGACCATGCAAATTACTTGATTTACAATCCATCCCTGCTACTGCCCCTCCGTCCCAGAGCTGGAATACTGCGAAATCAGCTTTTTGCAGCTATTCAAGCTCTGGGAGAAAGGAGGCAGAGTGATGACAGAGTGTGAATCAGGTTATTTGCATGCTTCAAAAGTGCTGAGAGGGGGAGGAGCAGGTAAGTGTGGAGCTCCGGTGCTCAGTGCGCGAGAGGCACGTGGGGTAGGGGGAGAGACAGGGGAACTGCAGCCCTTTGAGTTGAAGGAAGGCCATTCATGCAGCCCACTCACTATTTGAGGTTGCCCATCGCTGTGCAATACTGATGCTGTTTCCCACAATAATATCCTTGTTCTTATAGATTCATTCATTCATTAAAAACAACACTAAGGACTTGTCTACATGGGGAAATTGACCCAAATGGCAGTTGAGGAATAAACTATTCTAGAATAGCTCCCTCCTGGTCATTATTATTCCAGAGTCTAAGAGCCCTGTTCCCAGTTTCTTTTAATCAACAGATAAAGGTAAATCATAAGGTGGCATATTCTGGGATTAAAGTATCCACACAGGAGCTATTCTTATCACTATCCCTATGTTAACAGGTCCTAAACTTCTTGGTGACAGGGAAGTAGGGAAGGGAGGGAGGAAAAGAGGACAGCTTTTTTATTTGCAAGAAAGCTATAAGCTACTATGGTAATGAGAGCCATGTATGTACCTAAAGAAATAGCTCTTCTTGGCTAAAGCACATCAACAACACAAAATAAATTCCAGTGCAAAAGGACTTGACCAGGTCTTATAGAGTTTAAAGTCAGAAGGGACCCCAGATCATCCAGTGTGACCTTCTTTATATCAGGCTCCAATGCCCACCCACTAAACCAAGCAACCAAAATTAGACATAGGTCCACAGGAGACTAAACTGTTACGTATTAAAGGCAGAGAATAGGAGGAGCTGAGATGAACTAAGGCCTCCACAATGACACAGAATTGATTAAGTGGAGTGTAATCAGATCATCCCAGTAAGTGACCTGCACCCTATACTGCAGAGGAAGGATAAACCCCCCCCAAAGTTCACTGCCAAACTGGTCTGGGCTACTACAGCTGCTGATTATTTAGACGCTGACTGTGAAATCAAGCATCAGCCAGATAAGCATCTGAGAGTAAATGCTTCGTGCATTCTTAGAGTACTAGCCCACTCTATCCTGCATCCCCTTTCCTTCTGTAGTCATTTCTAATATTATAGAGGAAATAGATAAAAAAACAAACCCAAAACCCAGCCAAAAGACATTGGGGAGAAGGAGAAAAAATACCTTCCTGATTGTCTGAAGCCCTGGTGTGTTTATTCCCTTAACATGGAAATGTGGCATAGGGCCTTGTTCACCAAACTTGCATAGGGTTGACTTTCATTCAGATAAACTTCAGAGAGATGATATTTTATATTCATAACATACTCCCAGGCTGAAATTAGCAGTGTGTGTATGAATCTGGGCACAGGCTTGTCCGCAATGATGGATCCCCAGCAATATTATTACTTTGGAGTTATTTAACCTTTCTTCTATTCAGAACACTTCACAGATAGTATCTAGTTAGTCTTACCGTACCTTCAAAGTAGGCAAATAAGGATTTTTAACTCCGTAATAGTGGGAAGATTGTGACACAAGTTATATTGATTTGTCCAAAATCATAACCTGGATCAATATCTGAGCCAGGAGCAGAGTGCAGGAATTCCTATTTACCATACCTGTGCTGAATCCATTAAACCACACTCACTTTTTCAAACTCAGCATCTCTGTTTTCTTAAAAGCAGACTTCTGCAAATATTTTAAAATCCATGTCAGTACTCACATGCTTAAAATTTAGCAAGTGTGTAATTGTTTAGAGGCTTGGAATCTGAGTCTCTGCTGCTTTTTAGAATATTTGCTGGGTAACCCATACAGCAAAATTGTATTATTGAAACAGTATCTTTGTAAAATACAGTTAATTTTTTTTTCCTGACCATAAGTATTCAGACGACATAATCTTTAGCAATGCAGCCAAATACATACTAGGTAAATACTTTTTGGGGGATAACTGTAGTGGACTAATATACATACTTCAGAAATATTTATAAATAGTTGATTTCTGTGTTTCAAATAATTTACAGAGCATGTGCTCCAGAAGAAACCACATTTCATTTACTGCACTTGTCATTAATGAGAGAATATATTGACTATGAATTTTCACCAGTAAAAGTAAGTATTAATGGAAGCATAGGCAAAAGATGTTAAAACTTTGTATACAAACTTGATCATAAAGATTTTCTTATTTTTAGGACAAGATTTCCTTTCAATATGACATTGAAATGATAATAGATGATTGGATCTTAATGGGGTTTCTTGTAGGCAATGACTTTATTCCTCATCTACCTCATTTACATATTAATCATGATGCACTGCCACTACTTTATAAAACATATATGGCTGTTCTTCCAGAACTTGGAGGTAAGTAGTTTAAAAATATTTTAACAGAAACATTTTTATAGTTCTGGAACAGAAATCAAAGGAAAGATTAAACTGAAGTGTTGCCTATACAGACCTCATTAGTTACAGTATTGTTTCATAGTACTTGCTGAAGTGTGTTCTTACTCAGTTTATTTTTGTATCTAGTTCCATGGGTATTAATGCTTTTTTCATAGCATTATTGTTTGTTGCTTTTGGCTTGGCAAGAATAATAAAACAACTACAAAAAAGATGATCCAGGAAAGGAATGGGAAGGGGTGAAGACTGCAATGATAAGAATGATGTATCGTATCACTTGCTCACTAATAAAGCTGCAAGCTGCCAAAATTTTTATAATACATCAGTTTTATTGTTGATATATTATTATTTTCAAGATGAGTTATAATAGTTATATTTACATTTTCCAGTGTGGCTGTTAGACGGTATAAAGTCTATTCATAGATTGTAATTTTTTAGGTTATTTGTTTAATTGGTAGCATGGAGAAACTATAGGTCCACAGGTAAATATCTAGATTTTTTTATGAGATATCCAATCTGTATTAGGAGAAGAAAGTATAGTATAGTATCTTTAAAATACTAAGAAATTTCAGAGAGTTTAATGGAGTTTTGGGCCTGTAGTGGGACAGTGGATGGAGAAAAACGGATGGGGTAACAACAGATGGAGAGAAGAAGTTTTCTGTGGCATGCATGTGGAAACTGACATGAAAAATTGTAGTCTCTAGGTTTTAGTGAGAGAACATTCAGATAGGAATTTTCAGTTTTAGTTCTATATGCACTAAGTATTCTTTATTTTACAATCATTATGAAGAGTTTAGCATGTACATTATTTGAAAGTAAGGACTCTAATTTTGTTGCTGTTAGGTTTATATGATGTGTTAGGAAACTTGGAAATGATGTGTTATATATGATGTGTTATATATGATGTGTTAGGAAACTTGGAAATGTTTCTGGAGAAGATATTATTTGGTGCCTAAAAAGGGGCTGCTATTATACATAGAACTTTTAATGGATTTTAGGAAAATTTTAGTGTCAGATTTTAAATACATACAAGCTTTTTTCCCAATAGGCTACATTAATGAAAGTGGGCATCTGAACTTACAACGTTTTGAGAAATATCTTACAAAACTGTCAGATGTAAGTAACCTTCTTTTGATTCTATAATGTGGTCCTTCTTGCCATTTGTAGTTTTGGCGCACAGTCTAACTCAGTGGTTCCCAACGCAGTGCCTGCGGGTGCCGTGACGCCCTCCGGGGCATTTATGTGGTCCTGCTTAGTCACCAGGGCCGGCCTGAGTCATTCTTGCGCCCCGGGTGCCCGGCGCATGCGCGGCCCCCGCCCCAGGCGCGCAGCACATGTGCAGCCCCCGCCCCGGGCGCCCTGGCAGCCCCAAAAGGTTGGGGACCACTGGTCTAACCATTTGCCATCTGATCTGATTGTCATAAGAGATTGTGGGGAGAAAGGCAGGAAATTAAGTAATTTGTTTTAGATTATAGCAATTATCACACCTTGCCCCTGAAATCAAATAGGGAATCAGTTTATAGTAGGAATGTGTTAGATGCTCAGAAAAATGGGCAGCAGCAGCAGCATACGCAAACTGAAGCAATCCGGATGGCTTTCAAGAGCCAGCCCCATTATGGTACATTGCAGGACTCTGGTAACAAAAGGCACGAACCATGTCAAACCGTGGATAGGGTGTTATCTGCATATGAACACTTAACCCCAAAACTAATGATATTTTATAATGTATTGAGACATGGTGGTACATTATTTCACATGGGTGAAATTCCATAGGACTGAAAAAGCTAAATTTAGTGTCACTGTATAAATGGGAAATAAGGACAAGCTGGGGAATTACAGACCTGTCATTTTAACTTAAGTAATTGGAAAGATATTTGAGCAAATAATTAAGCAGTCAGATGCCTATAAGATAATAAGGTGATAAGAACAGCAGAATTTGTCAAGAACAAATCATGTCAGACAAACCGAATAGCTTTCTTTGACAGGATAACAAACCTTGCAGCTAGGAGGGAAGTGGTACATGTAGCATATCTTAACCTGAGTAAGGCTTTTGATGTTGTCATGCATGACTGTCTCTTAAACAAATAAGTGAAATGCAACTTAGTTGGAACTACTGGATGACTGGTACGTAACTAGTTGGAAGACCATTCCCAGAATTGTTAATAGTTGATAGTCAAGCTAAAAGGGCATATCAAGTGCGGTCCTGTTCAGATCAGTCCTGGCTGTGCTTCTGTTCAGAATCTTCATAAATTATTTAATTTGATAGAGCGTACACTTTAAGTTTGTCCATGATATCTAGCTGGTAGAGGTTGCAGGTGCTTTGGAAAATAGGATTATAGTTCAAAATGGGTAAATGGTCTGAAGTAAGAAGGAGAAAATTCAATAGGGACAAATGAGAAGAGTATTCCACTAAGGAAAGAACAATCAGTTGTGCACATACAGTGAAAATGACTACCTAAGGAGTACTGTGGAAAGGGATCTGTGGGCATACTGGATCAAGCTAAAAATTAATCAATAGTGGAACATGGTTGTTAAAAAAACCCAAATATTCTGAACTGTCTTAGCAGGAATTTAGTAAGATGGACACAAGAAGTAATTCTTATGCTCTACTTCACACTAATTAGGTCTCAACTGGAGTAGTGCACCTGGTATTAGGCTCCACATTTAGGAAAGATGTGGATAGATTGGAAGAAGTTCAGAGAAGAGCATCACAAATGATTAAAGGTCTAGAAAACATGACTTAAGAGAGAAGAGTGGAAAAAAATAGGGTTTGTTCAGTCTGGAGAAGAAAAAACTTTAGGGGAAAAAGTAGGTTTTCATATACTTAAAAAGTTGTTACAAGGAGGAAGGAGAAAAATTATTTGCTTTAACCTCTGAGAATAGGACAAGAAGCAATCTGATTAAATTTTGGCAAAGGCAATTTAGGTTAGAAATTAGAGAGAAAAATTCCTGTCAGGATAGGTAAGTACTGAAATACATTGTCTAGGAACAGGTTGTGGAAACACCATCACTGAAGATTTTTAAAAGGAGATTAGACATGGTGGTTTAGATTCCACTTAGTCCTGCCTTAATTTCAGTGGACTGGTCTAGAAGACTTCTTGAGGTCCCTTCCAGTTCTGCCTCAGCTCTTGGGTTAAACATTCATGTACAGATAACAATTTATGGAATCTAATGCAGCTTTTACAGATGACAAAAGTGACCTGCATTTTCTATTTCATATACTACAATGTTCACTTAGCAATAATTTACATTGCCTTTAAATTAATTGTTCAAAATTGAATCTCTACACAGTTTGATCGTGAGCATTTCAGTGAAGTCTTTGTAGACCTAAAATGGTTTGAAAGCAAAGTAGGCAATAAATACCTCAATGAGGCAGCTGGTATCGCAGCAGAAGAAGCAAGAAACCATAAGCAAAAGAAACAGAAGGTTGGTATTTTAAAGGTGCAGCTCTGAAAATGTAGACATACCAAGCAGTTTGTCAAAACATATGAGTCAATATCCATTAAATTACTTCTTAAATCTCAAACTGTTAAATGTGTTGTTTTATATTTTTATTTCTAGCTTTTTAGAAATCAGAAATTATGGAAACATTAATATTTGTGGAGCGATATAGGTCTTACACATGCTTACACATTCATACACACTTTTCATTGCCATTTTCTCTCAAATTAAGTCGATATTTAAAAAAATTAAATAGTCAGAATGCCTTTCCATTGGCTACTGTGAAACATAATTGAGGCAGAAGTCATACTGTGAAAGTTAACCTTGGCAGCTCAGAAGATGGGTCTATCAGTGAGCTGTTTGAGGCTGATTAGGAAATTGCTTACTCCATCAGAGCTGATAGATTTTACATCAAAATGGCAACACTGCAAAAGTCATAAGGACTGGTGCTGGAACAGCCTCTCTTTGCGATGGACAAGGCTGGCTGCGGACAGGGGCTACTGGACTCAGCGAGATTTGGGACCGAGATGCGGTGTCTCTGCGTTTCAAATGTAGTAAGAGAAAAGCAACTCTTACTACATTTAAAATGCAGAGCTGCAGTGCAGGTGGCTTCTGGAGTCGGCACAAACCAGGACTGCTCGGTCCTGGCTCTTGGAGCTTCTCCTGCTGTTGATCTGCAGAGCGGCCCTTATCAACTAATCGTATAGTCGATACAATTGTATTGACTACACGATTAGCCAGATAACCACAATTTAACATCCTTAATCTGCGTACTTAATTCTGTCATTCACTAGTGCTATTTCATTTTTATAAAAGTAAAACATGCTTTAATAAGCATGTGTTTTAATACAAATATCTGTACTCTTGGATATTTTCTCATCTATCACGGAACATAAGAATGGCCGTACTGGGTCAGACCAAAGGTCCATTTAGCCCAGTATTCTGTCTGCCGACAGTGG
>JANRFK010004149.1:151532704-151560268 GCA_030068395.1 Apalone spinifera
CTTTCCTGGCACAGAAGTTAAACTAACTGGTCTGTAGTTTCGTGGGTTGTTCTTATCTCCCTTTTTATAAATAGGCACTATATTTGCCCTTTTCCAGTCTTCTGGAATCTCTCCTGTCTCCTATGATTTTCCAAGATAAATAAAATGATCAGGGTCTTGGTTTTTTGGGGGGGGGGTTTCATGCAAGGTAACAGTTGACTGCATATCAGTTTGCATGAAAAAAAAATTGAGTCAATTAAAGAATGAAAGAAATTCTTGTCATAACAGGGATACCCAGAAAGAAAAATAATAAGTAGAGAAAGAGGCAGAGTGGAGTCATGAAGATTCAGATGCTGCACTGAGAATTGGAGAGGCTTTGTGTGGTTCTCAGAGCACGACTGGGATTCTTGATGAGTTTCTTAGATAAGGGGAACAAATGACTGTTCACATGGGGACTATTATTTGGAAGTCCTAAGGGAATATAATGATTATACACATTAGTACTTGCTTCTGCAGTGGTCAGTACATGATTTCAGTGACGTCTGCAGCCTGTTACCTGCTATTATCCAGCAGAATCTTTTCAGGTTTTGTTATATATGTAAAATTTAAACTGGAAAAGAATGAAGTGCATTTCACATTGTGGCAAACTTGTGTCCAGTTTTCACACTGCAGATTGATTCTAACTTAATCATTTTATTTTCTTCTGGATGGGAGCAGAATTAAAAGCAGGAGGCACTTATCCACTGCTTATGTTGGCCAGTAAAGTGCTGGTATCCACCTGTGGAAATAAATTCTTGATGTGAGAAGGCTAGGATGATTGACTGGAATAGCAGATGCAGTTTTTAAGTAGAGTGGGGAAACTTGAGTCAGGAAAATTTATATTTTTTTTTCTTTGAAATATTTTTGATTGCTTATCTCACTTTGGCTAAAAGTTAACATATTTAATGTGAAATTTAACAACCAGTGGAATTTTAAATTTAGAAACGATTGCTACAAGCCATGGAATCCTGCAACAAGTGCCTATTGGAGGAAGAGAAGAGAAGAAATACTCACAGTGAGTGCCTGATGTACTGGTATGAGACAGACACAGAGTTCAAATACCTGTCACCATGGCCAGAGAAGTTCCCTGATATACAAAGATGCCACACCAGGTAATTCTGTAGTAATTATTCTATAGCAGATCATCCGAAAAAATTGGATAACCGGTGTTTAGATTTTTTTTTCTTAGTATTTGGTACAGAAACAGTAAAAGCAAACACTTATTGTGCTTCCCATGATGAATGATAATAGTCATAGTTGCTAAAAGCCAAAGTAGCCACATTTGAACAAATGAACCAGGTGCTAAACCACATGCCTTACATAATGGTCTGTAGGTTTGGTGACTCTTAGGGCATGAATGAAAGCAGATTCCCAAGGTGGGATGCTCAGAGATCCTTGATACCAGTCTTATGAAAGTGGGACCCATGATATGACCTCACCACATCCCAGTCAATCTCAACTGTGACAGTGAGGACTATGAGGAGAACAGTGTAAATACTTTAGAGGTTCCTCAGTCAACCAGTTCTAAAGCATTAGTGTGCTAAAGATTATCACTAGCATTTTGAATTGTGCTCAGATAGTTCAGAGGGTTGAGTTCAGGTGTTAAGTGATTTATTTGCCTCACTTAGGAAGTAGACTGCTATACTTATCAACTGGAGCTTCCAGGTGATCTCTAAAGATAGCCCTAAGAAAAATATTTTGCAATAGTCTTGGAAGTAGGGAAGGCAAGTGTTTATTATTGCAAGGTTCTAATTAGAGAGGAATGAAGATCTGTAGATAATGAAAAGTACAGTGTGCCACCTCAGCTTGTGACTAGTGTACAATTTTGCAGTAACAATGAAGTTAATAAGACTTTGAGTCTGTAAAATATTTGATTAAAAAGCAAATATTACCCTAAAAGATGTATGTAGCATTTCCATCTGTTGCTCCTGTTTCTTCCTCTGGCCAACAGACAACAGTCAGTTTTATCTAAACTGAGTCTGGCAAGCTGCCTTTCATTCATATCCTTATGTTGGTCGTGCACAGAGAAAGAAAAGAGCCAGTAATCTCCCTCGTTAATGACCAGTCGACATAGCTGAGTATTTCAGTGACACAGAACTGAGTCTTGTCTCTCCTAGCACTTTACATACTCATTGAAATGGTGTGATAATAAAATGGAATTCCACAAATGAGGGTCTCTGGGGAGGTTTTTAAGTTGCCCAGCAATACTTTATGGGACTTCAGTGTGTACGCACCCCCCCATTGACTGCGTTGTTCACTATTCCAAGATCCTGCAGGCTTGTTGTCCATGCACCAAGGTTAATGAAATTAAAAGTTATTAATAGATCAAATAAAATCAACATGAATTCCATACTCTTGTCTACTGTTAGGAGATAATACATGAATAACAGTCTTTGTTCCAGTCATGGTCAAAAACAATCCCAAATTAAAAGGATTCAAAGACATTGCTTACATTCACTAATCATCACGTCTTCATAAACTTCTAGAAAAGTCAGAGATGATGGTAGTTACTGAGGTTAATGTCCAAAAATGTCATCTTGAGCATGACTAATTATTGCTTGTATAAGCATGACTGGCAGTTTGCTCAACAAAGAAGCCCATTTTTTTTATTATAACTTTTAACATCTTTTTACTGGCTTTAGTTAAACGTGAAGAACATGTTTAATGAGAGAGATTTTTAGGAAGAGCTTAAAAGCAGTTTTCCCCAGTCCAGATGTTGAGAACTAACTTTTCCTTTAAATCGTATGATATGTTTGGTGGAGCTGTCATAGTAAATACATTGTTTTTATTAATATTTTTATTTTCTAGGTATAAAATAATATCTTTGGATGCCTGGCATGTAGAAATAACGCGCAATAAGATAACTAAAGTTAACAAAAATGCGTTGTATTTTTGTGGATTTCCTACTCTAAAACACATTGCTCATAAGGTAAATAGTTACTATACTTTGGCATTTTTCCCTAATTATTTTACAAATTATGAGGGAAAGATTTGACATAGGTTTTGTATGCTGTGTTTCTTTCATTTAGTTCTATCTTAAAAAGAACGGGGTACAAGTATTTCAGCAGAGCAGCCACGGTGAGAATATGCTGTTAGAAATCACATGCAACAAAGATTCAAAAGAGAAAGTAAGTATTTCTCTTTTTAATGGCCATCTTTATCATTCACTGTATTAATTAATTGACCCAATATAAAGTTAAGGTTAGGTTATTTTTATCACCTTCTGTATTGTGTTGTTGTAGGAGAAAATCAAAAAGGAAAAATACATGCCGTGAAACCTGCCCTAGGAACCACCTCTCATAGGCAATCCCAGGTCTTAAATAATCAATTCATTACCAAACTTTTTGGTATAATTTTGTTCAATCCCTGTTAGGCAACCAATAGTACTTGGCTTTTACATGGAGCTTTACATAAATTTGTTACTCTCTTAATTTCTGCAAAACTATCTATGAGGTAAATAAATTGTCCTTGCATTTGGACAGAGGGAGAAACTGTGAGGCACACAGGCCCAAGGTCAGAGAAAAAACACAAGAATCTATCTAGAGTTCTTGTCTGTCTGAGTCCCATTTCTACTAGCTCTTCAGATAGTCTTGTGACTGATTTCACTGCACATTTGGAAATTGTTACCTATATTAGCTAACAGAAAAAAAGCTTAATAAAAAGCACTGTAGTCAGTAGTGAAAGTAGTGTAGTCAGTAGGTCACTTAAAATTAAATGACAAAGGCTGGGAGGGGATAGAAATTAGGATTTTTAAATGGGGTAATGGGAATGTGGTAGAGGATTTTGATTTTTTTTTTCAGTTTCAAAATATTGGAGGTTTCTCTAATGCTAACTGCAAGGATATCTACACCACTCATGAAAGTGAACTTCCTAACCTGAGTCACAGACATGGACTCATGGAGCTTGCACTACTGCACTAAAAGTAGCTATGGTAGATGTAGTGGCTTTGTCTCTGAAGCGTAGGGAGGATGGTGGACTTCTGTAAGTACACAAAATAAGTAGTGGAATACAACGTGAATGTGTGAAAAGCTTAAGGCTTTTCATTGAATATCACAAGAGAGACTGCTACCATTTTCAAATAAGAATTGTTTATAGTGAATAATGCTTTCATGTCAATTTCATGTTTTATAGACATATATTGCAGTAATATTATTTGTTTGATAGAATAACTGAAATAGATAAACTTTTGGATTTCAGACTGTAGAAAATGTAGCCAGTTTGGTGCTTGGAAAGTCCATCTTTGTTAACTGGCCACACCTTGAAGAAGCCAGAGTCGTTTCTGTGTCAGATGGAGAAACTAAGTAAGAACAAATGCATGGAAAGTTGTCTGCCTATCCTATTTGTTTACTTTCCCAAATGTTCCAAAGGTTACATAGTAGTCAAGTTGTTTTTAAAAGCAGTGACTCAGAGTGCATTTGAAGTAAGTTACTTAAGCTAGAAGAGGAAGCTCTGTTTAACATGGTTCTGGAGCCTTGGATACCAGTATGGAGTCCTAGATCTTCACTGTGACAAACTCCACACTTGTTCTATTGGGAAAGGCATTCTTATTCAGAAACTTGGACAGAATAATTTGAGGGAAACTGCCCGGGGGAATCTCTTTGCAGAGTTTTACTCTTCTCATACTCTGTGCAAGTTTTTCATAAGTGTATGGGAATGTGGACTGGTGAGTGGTTTGATGTTGAATAGAAACCATCCCATAAATCTTCCAATACTTGATAAAGAGCAAATGTATTTTCTAACTAATATAAGTTAATAAATAATTAGTTAAATGCAGAGATATGTTACTGTTAATTAAACACTTATATCTTCAAGGTTTTATTTGGAAGAGCCTGATGGAACACAGAAGCTTTACCTGGGAAACACTGTGCCACCTACGAAAGTGGCATATGTTGGAGAGAAAGAACAGAACATCTGGTTGAAAGAAGTTCAAGGAATTTCAGAACAGTAAGTAGTTAGAAAATTAAATTTGTAATTTTCTTTTTTTAGAGCTCAGCAAATTCATTTTGATTCTTTATGGATTTATTTAGAAGATCAGGGCTTTGGATGAAACACTAAACATAGTTCTTAATAATTAAATCTTCCATAATTGCGTCTAGCTTTGTACACTGAATTGTTTTTTATTTGCAGTGTTGCCTAATAATTCTCCTGACCAATCCCCTCCATGGTTTTGTTTGAAGAAAGAGTTGAAACACCCACTTCTCTTCCTGTATTTGCAGCAACACTCATGGATCTTTCTAGAGGTTCCACCATTCTGGCTTCATTCCATCTTCACCATGCTCTGAGACTTCCCAAGGCTTTCTAAAATACATATGTTCTTCTTCAGGTGACATACCCGTGGGTGCTACACTGTTGGTGATGGGTCATCCCTGGAGCTGCAGTTTAGAGCTTTTCCCTAGCAGTTTACTTTTGGGCCATGCAAGCACAAGAGACATCTCACACCATTGGTGTTTGACAGCCGCCTCGCGTGCGGGTCAACCCCTCTCCTTCAGTTCCTCTCTTACTGCCCTCAGTTGCAAACTGAGCTCCTCAGCTGTCTCTCTCCTCAGAGACAGTCTCTTAGACTAGTGCTTGCTTCTTTCAATTTTTGCCTCAGAATTTACCCTCTTTTTATTCCTTTGTATAAAACAGAACAAAAAAAAATTTAGATTTTTTTTTCCCTTTTGGTCCCTTTGGACTGTTTCATATGTAACAGCTCCACTTCTCCTCAGGCAGCCGCCCTTTTCCTCTTCTCCCCCCCCCCCTTTCTTCCCCTACTATCTATTATTTGTCAGAGAGAGGGTACTGAGAGAGAGGGAAAAAAAGATAAAAGAAAGAAGGATAAGGATAAGCTGTTGGCGAACAACAGATGCTCTCGTTTATCAGCTGTTAACAGCGGGGGGCTAATTATAGCCTTCAACCTCAATCACCAGCATAGCTCCTATATACGCTGCGTGGGTTAGTCACGCACACCTCAGAAATGTGACCATTGCTGCAGCCTGTGAGCCAGAACCAGAAAGGACCGGGAGCTGGAGCTCCAGATGATACTCTTTGAAAAAGCGGTGCAGCCTTCAGAGAAATCTCAGGCAACTCTGTCTTATGATCTCCTGTAGAGCTAGTAGACTGTTAGCTCCAGCAAAAGTCGGGGTGGGAAGCCATCCCTCTCGAGGTCGCTGCCTCCTACGCTGTCCCCCAGTGGGATCAGGGGAGATGTGCTGGGCATCTCTATGACTGCGGTGCTAGCACCCTCCACAGGCACAGTGACCGTGACCCTGAGAACAGATGTGGGGCTGGCACGCTCGCTCTCGGCACTGGAAGAACTTACAAGCACAGCGCTGGGAAGGAGTGAGGAGTCACCTGCCAAGTGGTCCCATAAGATTCCGGCACCACCCAGTGACAAGCCGTCATCCTCACGTGGCTCTTGGAATTATTTTATATCATCGGAGAGCAGCCCTTCTAATCCCTCCTTTGCCCTGGGCAAGTTTTTTGCTGGATGTTGGAATCCCCCAGAGCCTCAGTTGTAGTGCCTCCCTTCTGGCTCATGTGAACCATCCAGGTATAGAAGTGCAATCTAAAAATCACTGAATGAAATCCAAATGGTGCTCCACCTGTGAGACAGCCCTCCCAGGCTTGGGAGATGGTATGTTGTGCCCAGTCTTCAGTCAGACTTCCATTACTAGCTCTGTGAGGTTCCGAGGCTATGTGTGGCACAGTTATGTAGGATCCTCTGCCCACCAGATGAGTTCTAGGAGCAGCTGAGACTCTAATATGGGGAAAATGGACCTGGAGTCTATGGGAAGAGCTGGTACAGTGTTTAAGGATTTCTCAAGGGTTAAGTTTCAACGCACACTTGAACACCAGAGAAGGCAGACTTGTGGCATCCAGATCCTTACCCCAAGTCCCAAAGTGGGTCTTGAGCACTGTGTGAAAAGAAGGCAGGGATTTTAATCACCTAACCTTCCCAGTTTTCATACCAGGAGGGCCCTGAAAAGGGGGGAATGGGATCCAGGAGTACTTGGAAAGAAATGTTGCAGGAGAATTTCGGACCCTCAGCAAGTTTAGCTGCAAAAGGTCTCATCAGATGTATGATGGCGCTCCTATGCTCTGGAAACATATGGAAATTCCATCGACTAGTCAATTAACATCATTTTAACATCCTTAGTTATATGAATAAAATACCAAGAGTAAGCCTCTAAGGAAATCTGTCCCCTTGAAATCCTCCCCAGGAGCCATGATTCCTCTACACTCTTTCAAGTAAGTAATTAGGGATGAATGGGATAAACCACATACAGGCACGTAAATTAACAGAAAAAAAATGGTTGGTTCTATTGGATCCAGGAATCATAAGTCTCAATTACTGAGATACCAAAGGTTGACACTGCTGTAGCATGCCTGACTAATAATATGTTTATCCCCTTAGAAAAGGAGTTCTGTCCTAAGGACCCCACAGACAGAAAAATTGAAGCCCCTCTCAAAGAAAGACTGAGGCCTCCTCAGCCTCCCTGAAGGTGTCCCTAGCAACTACTTGTGTTGCAAAACCATCTCCTGTCTGGAATATCTGAGCCCTCAAGCATAGATCAGCTTGACTTTGACTTATTTTAAAGAATGTTTCCCTGGCAAAAGCATTCATTGCTGATGCCTCAAAGGGCATGAGGAGATACTCAAGCAAAGCCATGGTCTCCAACCCTGTGACCAGGCATCATCTATGTCTTTGTCCCTGGCAGGTGGATAGCTAGTCGAAGTTGGTGCTGTGCTCTGCTGAATTCATGGGTGGTCTGCTTTTTAGAGAGAAGCTAGATAAGGTAGTAATGGACAGGGTCTCAAATTCTAAACAGTTTCTTCTGATGCCACACGTTGCCTTTGAGAGGCTACAGAGTGAACTTCTACCAAAGGCATTTGTTTCAGCCTTCATCCTGGCAGAAATATCAGTTACAGGACAGCAGGTTCTCCAGAGGAACTATGGTTTGGGAGGAAAGCAGTCTTCACAAAGAAGTTGGTGGTAATCTTAGCCAGACACAGGTCACAGGGTATCCACCTGTATCCCTTCATAGATGACATCTTAATCAAAGCTCCATCCTTCAACAACAATACACAGAGCCACATCCCTGACCTTGACTCCCTTGCAGGCACATGGCTTTATCATCAACGTGATGAAAAGCTACTTGAACTGCATTTGAGCCTTCAACAGTAGGCCTCCTAGTATTGTGCATAGGGATCTTTCCGTGGGTACAGTCACATATCAGGCACCTTTTAAGCCTGCATACTAAAAGTAAGTAATGTCTCCCATGCTAGCAATCAATGCTTTAAAATGGTGGTCAGTCTAGAGAAGTTTCTGCAAGAGCATGCCCATATGCCTTCCAGATCCTCTAGTCTTCACAACCAGTGTCAGCCTGCTGGAGGATTGGTGGGAGTGAGGGGGATGCCTGAGTTCCCAAATAGCAGAAGGTGTCTAGAACCTGGAGAAAGAACCCACAGCATAAACTTCCTAGCTAAGAGCAGTCAAGTTGGTAGTATGAAGCTTCCAGTCCAGCCCTAAAGGAGAACCACATTTTGATTGTCAGATATTTATGTTTGCACTTATGAACAACCAAGGGAGAACAAGTGCTAGAAGCTTAAGCAATGCAAATCATGTGGTGGGTGAGACAGTGTCTCTTCTTTCTCAGGGCAGTTGTCATTAAGGGAGACCCGAACCAGATGGTGGACTGGGTCAGCAGGCACAATGTGAACAACTCTGAGTGATGCCTGAATCCAGCATGGCCAGAATTCCTGGATTTGTTTCATGTTCCTGGCACCAGCTGCAAAACTTGGTCCAGATAGAGGAGCATACTTTCAATATTCTTCTACAAGAAAGAAGTGTGCTGATAACTTTGGAGGACAGACCCAATGATATCAGTAGTTCCCTTTCAATAGCAGCCGGTTAGATGCAGCCAGTTCCAGTCTGGGTGAAGGACCTTGTGAGATGTCTTATCTCTTTGGAACCTGTAATGGTGTTACCTGTTTCAGATCAGAGGCCATATTTGTAGTTTCTGTGTGTCTGTTCACAGCTCTCTACTTCTTAGTCACCAAGAATTGTGGGAGATGCTATGTTGCAAAGCAGAATGTTTCTTACCAACAATTTCCTTTCCACTAGCAGTCTCTCCCACAGTTCTACCCAAAGGTCAGCTATTAAAGTGGGATCATTAAGAGATGGCAGTCTTCATTGGTTTCCTGCAGTGGTTCTCAAACTGCAAATCCATTTGAATGGAGCTGTCAGGGCTGGCTTAGACTTTCTGAGGCCTGGGTCCAGAGCTGAAGCCTGAGTCCCAGGGCCCAAGCTGAAGTTCAAGCCCCACCGCCTGGGGTTGAAGCGAAGCCCAAGGGCTTCAGCCCTGGGAATCAAAACTCAGTACAGGCGCCTTTACTGGGGCTGAAGTCCTTGGGCTTTGGCTGTCATCCCCCGCCCAGCGCAGTGTGTCTTGTGCAGACTCAAACTTTGATCCCTTCTGTGGTAATATAGTAGTTTTTGTTGTCAGAAGGGGTCCCAGTAGAGTGACATTTTTGAGAACCCCTGGTCTAATATGTGTACTTACTTTGTCATTTCTGGAATATTTGTTAATGCTGTTAGCAAGTTTTGCAATTTGGGAATAACTCGTGGAAGCAAGCAGGAGCTAGGGATGGGGGAGTATGTGGCAAGACCATGGAGCACCAAAACTCAGATTCATCTCCTTAAGCTGCAAAGAGAGGAGAGAAACCCAAATGTCAAGAATTGGGGGAGATGCTGCTAGTGGAAAGGAAATGATTGGTAAGAAATTTTCTAAACTCATGCACATAGTTTGGGCTTAATAGCTCTGGGTGTTCAGACAGTACAGTGAATAACTAATATAGGATCTAGAATACCTTCTACCTTTAGCCTCAGAATTATTAAATTTATATATTGTTCTTACTTACAAAACAGGATATAATTATATAAATATTCCTAATCTTAAAAATAATTTCTCTTTGGATTTAAATACGTTGATTAAGGCCAACATAAATTTAACTATTTTTTGTGTTAGGAAATTCCAAGTATTTTAATCAAAATAAGTATTTTCCTTTTTTTCCCCAGTTACCAGAGAAGAAAAGGAATAATTATACATGAAACCTTAGTAGTTGTGTATGCTCAGTTACTCACTGGTCGTAGATATCAGATAAATCAAAATGGTGAAGTTTATTTGGAGAAGCAGTGGTCAAAACAAGTTCTTCCTTTTGTTTACCAAACTGTTGTGAAGGTAAATATTCCAAATACCCCTAATCTTCAGCAAATGTTTTCTTTCCATTAGGAAAGGATTAGAATGCATACTCTTAAAACAAACAATAAAAAAGTTAATCACATTTTAATTTTATAGTAATACAGGTTGGCTCTCCTTAGTCCAGCATCCTCGGGACCTTACTGGTCCTGGATAGGAGAGTTTTCTAGACCAGTGGAGGCTTGGGAGGGGGGTGCTGGTCTCTCCACTGGACTCTTCTCCCCAAGCACCAGGGATACTCTCCCCAGCCTCTTGGCCCCCAAACCTGCGGCAGCCCCACCAGAGCTCCTGGCGGCCCTGCTGGGTCCCGTCAACCTTACAGCGGCCCTGCTGGCCTTACAGCAGCTCCACCACCCCGCCGGAGTTCCTGGTGACCCCGCTGGCTGTGGGCTCCATTGCCCTGTGAGCTCCAGCCTCCGCCAGTTTCCCTGCCCTACCGACGGTAGGGTTTGGTGCCCCATGGGCTCTGCTGCCCCAGTGGCCACACTGGCCAACTCCACTGCAAGCTGCCAGCACCCTCCTGGTGGGGCTCTCTAGTCTTGCAATATGGACCAGAGATGTTGCCCAGAGCGGAGAGTTCCAGACCACAGAGGTACCAAAAGTGAATGCTTTGTCAAAAGCATTATTAGGTAGTACATATTTTTCTATCTAAATTCCCATTTCAAAAGCATTAAGAGCTAGACTAAAGGCTCTTGTCACAAAAGTTGTGACCCTACTGTGTAGTTTAGTTTGATTGCCATGAACTTTTGTGATGACATTTCGAATAAGGTATAGTGTAGTCATCTTGTCTTAGATGTAGCCAAATAGCTTTATATAACTTCACTGTTATTTTTAAAAGATGAGTTGATAGAGGTTTTAGGTGGGAGATTAGCATGCAGGGAATGGTTTGTCGTTTATAGTGATTGTTAGATATTTTGTAATAAATATTTATTTAGCAGACCTGTTTAAAGAACATATTGGGATTGATAGGTATTTAATTTTAAGACGACAGATTTTATCTTCTTATTTCATGCAGGATATCTGTGCGTTTGACTCTCGTTTCTCCAACCTCAAAACCTTGGATGATCTGTTTCCTCCTGGAAGTACAGTCTTTATGCTGGGAACTCCTTATTATGGCTGCACAGGAGAAGTTAGTTTCAAACATTTACTCTTGAAAGATTTCTTTGCTTCCAAGTCTGTAAATGTCAAGGGCCAGTTTCTCTGGTGCTGTGTGGCAGAATCTAGCTCTGACATCAGTCTAACCTCCACACCTGGTTGGATTACTTGGTGGTTTCATTGACGTAGGTGTGCTCTTATGTCTCCCCTATCGTGTTGCTAATGTAACAGGTAAAAGGGAGCATAACCAGAATATTCCATCAACAAAATGATCCTCAGATATGGTTTTGTTCCTGTGGGGCTATTTGCAGTCAGCCTGATAGCTTTTCTAACTCAATGCAATGACTAATTGAACTGCATCATGATGTGTATGGGACAAAGTTGAGTTTTTAGAAATTTTTGCCCACCCCCACATATGACTTATGATCTATATAGAGTGTATAGAGTGTAGACTCTGAAGTCTGATTCCAAATGACACCTTTTTCTAGATGATAGAGGTAGTGTTTGTCATCTCTCCTAAATGTATATCTACTACAGATGGACCTTCCTGGTCTGGCACCCTCAGGACCTCATCTGTCCCAGATAAGGGATTTTGCTGGACCATGGGAGGTCATATCTGGCCTCTATGCCCCCCCCGACTGGCCACACTGCCCTGGCTGCATCTGCCTGCATCTGCCCACAGCCTGCTACACTAGGCAGCCCAGCTCCCGGTCCCACCAGAGTGGCCCCATTGCAGCGCGCTGGGCTCCCAGTTCCACTGGGCAGCCGCATTGTAGCATGTCAGGCTCCTGATCCCACCGGGCAGCTCCACTGCAGCACACCAGGCTCCCAGTCCTGTTAAGCAGCCCTGCCAGCCTGCAGGGTTCCTAGCCACCAGACCAGAAAGTCCTGGTTTACAGAGGTTCAACCTGTCCAGTCCCCTGCCTTCACAGCAGGACCAAGCACCATCCCTGACAGATTTTGCCCCAGATCCCTAAGTGGCCCCCTCAAGGATTGAACGCACAACCTTTGGTTTAGCAGGCCACTGCTCAAACCACTGAGCTATTCCTTCTCTTCCATATTATCTTTTTGCAGTGAATTTATTACAGATACAGCTTAAGCCTCTCAAACAAAGGATAGATTCCGATTTTTACCTCTATTATTCCAGCAGAGATTTGAGTGAAAAGAAGGAAAAGAAGTGAATGAAATTTATTAACTTACTTTGTTTTCTACCAGGTACAGGATTCATGTGATGTCATCACAGAAGGTAGAATTCGTGTAGTTTTCAATATTCCCTGTGAACCCCAACTTGATTCCTTAATACAAAACCAGCATGTAAGTACTCTTGTTTTCCAGCAAATATTTAAATATTGTATCAGATATTTTTGTCTGACAAATTTTCTTCACAGATCTCAGTTGTCTTCTGTGCAGCAATCCATATCCTTCTGTAAAAGATTTAAGTAATTTAAGTACTGATACATTCTCATTCATGGAGACTGTCTCAGTACTAAAACATCATTGTGTAAGACTGAATACAAGGTTCTGTTCAGAGCACTGACCTGTTTTGACTGTGCAATTCCATACCCAGTTCCCATGGTTTGCATCATTTGTGGGATGATTTGGGCCTTACAGAATTCACAGTTCACTATGGTCATTTTCACAGCTACATGGTCTTCAAACTGCTCGTTTTCACAATTTCAGATATTTAAATCTGAAGTTTCATAATGGTGTAGCGGTGGGGATCCTGATCCTAGATGGGATTGTGGGGGGTCCCAAAGCTGGTGTAATAGGGCTGCCATACTCATTTCCAGGGCTTGACAAACCCCAGCGAGAGCCACTCGCCAGCCCCACACTGCGCATGCGCCAGACTGGCACTGCACATGCGCGAAGCACCGGTGAATGGGGTGCTCAGAGCGACCGGCTGAAATCTACTTGCCATGAGCGAGTAGATTCAGCTGTTTGTCAAGCCCTGCTCATTTCTGTGCTGCCTTCAAAGGAGGCTCAGAAAGATGGAGATAGGTCCAGTCTTCTCAATGCTGCTGAGTGCACCCCACCTTGTGGGTTCCTAGCTGCTAGGCAGGGCCAGTGGTGAATTAATGCCTAGGTCCACGGCCCTCCATATATGAAAAATATGTTCCTGAGGCCTGGCAGCAGCCACTGAGTGGAAGGCAGGCACTGCAGGGACTGAAACCCCAAGCCTAGACAGGAGCTGGTGTGGGGAGGAGGGCAGAAGCCTTGAGCTTGGGCATCCCACGCTCCTGCTGGAGCTGTGGTGGAGCTGGATGAGGAGCAGCTGCGTGCCTGGGCAGGAACCAAAAGGGACAGGAGGAGCCTGGAGCTCAGACAGGAGCTGTGTTGGGAGGTAGCGTGAAAATCCCAAGTCCTGTCTGGAGTTGTGGGTAGGGCTGCCCTCAATCTGTCAGGAGACACAAGGAGTGGAAGTCATGAGTTCTGGCAGGCCGCAGGTGGTGGCAGTCCCCAGCCTAGGTCCTAGAGCACAGGGCGGGCAGCCCTAGCTATGGCAGGAGCTGCAGTTGGTGAAAGCCCAAGCTCCAACTGGAACCAGGTACTCCCATCCCTGGCAAGAGCCATGGGGTGAAGGGAGGGGCAGGAGACTGGGCAGGAGACACAGGTAGTGGAGGGAAAGATGAAGCGGAAACCTTGGCATATAGGTGTCCAGAGCTCAGGCAGGAGTCATGGGACGGGGCAGCCCTGGGCAGGAGATGCAGGATGTGGAAGCCCCCCTTCTACAGCTCTTTCCAGATGGCCGCCAGACCTGGCAAGAGCTGTGAGGGAGGCAGGGAGCAGCAGCCCAGAACTGTGGCAGGAGTTGCAGGGGGCGGCAGTTGTCCCCAGCCTGGACTCCCCAGGCCTATGCAGGAGCTGCTGGGGGGTAAGGGGGATGGCAGGGAGCAGAAGCCTGGAACCCAGCTGTGGGATTGCTGCAGTGCGGAAGTGATGGTGGTTCACCCTTACTTCTCCACTGCTTATGGAGGGGGAGCTGAACTCCTCCCTGCAATAACAGCCATGAAGGAGAACAAGTCGTGTCCCTCCCCAGCTCAGCTAATTTCACAGAGATCAGATTCCATGGCACATTTTTCATGGCTGGTAAATTAGTAGGGCCCTGGGATGTTTTAGTTCTGCTAGAATCTGCCAACAGTTGGGCTGATTGTCCATGGCCATGTGTGAACATGTAACCCCCTGTGTGTTAACATGTAACTGCTGAAATGAAAGGTTACACATTTACCTAAACAAACACATTTTAACGTCCCTAGTTTCAGGAGCTTGTTTCCTTCTTCTCCTTTCAACCCCTCCCATCCTTCAGTGTAAGAATAGCAGAGAAAGATATAGGGTTGGACAAGACGGGTTACCTTTCATGCATGCCAGCAGCTGGTGACCAGAAACAGCATTTCCTGGCAGTGAGAAATAGGGATTATCACGTGCTTGCAACTTTTTACTCGACTCATTAAATTGGCTTCACTTTCATTTCTGGTTGCCATTAACATCTTAAACAGAAATATTTAAAACATTGGTCTGGAAAACAACTGTTTTGAGATCTACTTATCATGACCGTTATGGTCAGCTCGGAGCCTCTGGCAGTTGGTCCCTGAATTGAGGCAGGTCATGACAAGACGGCAGGGTTTTCTCAGTTGACGGCCTTTCCTTAGGAACTAGTTCCCCTTAGTGATCAGTGAGAGCCTAAGCTGACAAGTTTTTCTGAGCAAGGTGTGAGATGTTCTTGTTTGGTTTAGCTCAATGGTTTTCAAATTCACTGAGCTCAGGATTGTATTGTATTTTATTATTCAGTGTTTATAATAGCACCCAAAGGTTCCAGTTTGGATCATTGCCTTGTTCTGCTAGATTTGCAGGGGTTCTCAAACTTAATTGCACTGCAACCCCCTTCTCACAACAAAAATTACTATGTAGCCCCAGGAGAGGGGACTGAAGTCTGAGCCTGCCCAAGGCCCACTATCCCAAAGCCCAAGCCCCATTGGTTTGGACAAGGAGGCCAAAGCTCTGGTGGTGGGTCTCAGACTTTGGCCCCGGGCCAGTTCTGACTACCCATTAAAAAGGGATTGCAAACCCACTTTGGGGTCCTGACCCACAGTTGGAGAACTGTAGTGCTCTACCAACACAGTCCCTGCCCCCAGAGAGTTCTTTATAAGTTCCTCTGGGCCTTACATGGAATAGGAAAGAGAAAATGTTAATTGTGTGTATTCTTCTCTCTGGATTTTCAGACCAATGAAAGAGTCTCCTGCAGTGTTTCTGGTAGGAATGTGAATAGTTATGCAAACCGCCCCCCCTCCATCCCTTCCCTCATTGCTCCCTCTGTATCAAAGGCAGCAGTGCAGTGTGGGGAGAAGAGGAGGCAGGAGCTGGTATGTGTGGGGACTGTATCAGCTCCTGCAGAGCTACTGCCATCCCCCATCCTGTATCAGAGGCAGTAGTGGAGGGAGAAGGCAGGAGCTGAAATCCATGGCCATGTGTGAACATGTAACCCCCTGTGTGTTAACATGTAACTGCTGAAATGAAAGGTTACACGTTTACCTAAACAAACACATTTTAACGTCCCTAGTTTCGGGAGCTGGTTTCTTTCTTCTCCTTTCAACCCCTCCCATCCTTCAGTGTAAGAATAGCAGAGAAAGATATAGGGTTGGACAAGACGGGTTACCTTTCATAACTGGTGTTCTTAGAGATGTGTTGCTCATGTCCATTCTAAATTAGGTGTATGCACCCTATTGTCCATAGGGGGCAGCAACATTACTGCCCCATCTTACTGCCTCATCAGGTGACAAGGAGGAAGAAGGGTCCTGCAGCTCCCCTTCTTCCTGTTCCACCACCGGGCTTGCGGGCCTATCCCCGTGGACCTGGTGTCATTGGTCCTTCTGGGACTGGGGAGCTAATGCATGTCCCGACTGGGAGCTCAGTATCAAATGGGATACCACAGGTGCTTAGCAGGTATCCGTGATCCCGACATAGTCTGAGACGACTATGCCTCTGTGGCCACTGAAGGAGTGCCCCGACTGACTGAAGCAACAGAGACCAATCTGGAGCCCCCAGCTTGTGTCTGGTGGTAGGTCCAAGGAGTCCAGAACAGCCACTGAGATGGGGCCTGCCATTGAGGAGGCCACTGTAGGGTTAACTCCTATAATATCTCACTATATTAGTGCCACTCTAGGGGTCTCCCCTACTGATCTACAGTATCCTGCTAGGGAAAATCTTCTTGGCAACTGCATGCAATGCACACACACCAAATTTGGAACGCACATGAGCAGTCACTCAAAGAAGGTAATTTTTAAAAGGAAAAAATTGGACTTTTAAAAAATAACTATAGTAATTTATTACCTCTATCTTGTCCTAATATATATTACTATATTTTTCTTTTTAAAGAAATATTCTGTGAAGTACAATCCTGGATACGTTTTAGCCAGTCGTCTTGGAGTGAGTGGATATCTTGTCTCCAGGTTTACAGGAAGCATATTCATTGGAAGAGGATCGAGGAGAAAGTATGTTTAACCGTAATAAATTTCTTTGTAATCAAAACTGTTGGTTATGATTGTAAAATGTGGATGATATGGTTTGGCAGATTCTGCCTAGTAGCAATCCTGATATTAGCAACTACCAGTTGATGGAAATGTTTTGCCAGGAACCGGTCCCAGCCCGTTAACAACTTCAGGCAGGGTTACGAGACCAGAGCCAGGAAGGGAAAGACTGAGGTAGGTTTATGAGGCTATATCCAGGAATGGAAGGACTAGGGTGTGCTTTCTTTGCATCAGTTCCACCACAAACCTACCTGTGACCTGTACTAATCTTGTCCTTGGGCTTCCCGCTGGGCTGCAACCCAGCAAACCTGTCTGCACGTGGGATCACCAAGGAGATAAGGGGCTTATGGAAGGCCATAGGGAATAGCGAAAGGAGGGCTGCAGCCTGAATGTTGGAACTGCATAGTATCTCTCTCTGCACTCTCCAGGCTGTGCTCTGCCAAGAGACTGCACACAGGGTATGGAACATGCTGGAACATGCTAAGCCTTCCACTTACTAGCAACTGTTGGATAAAAGCAACTTCTGTCTGGCAACCAAGCACTTGCTAATTAGTGGAAGCTACTGTGTACAGAACTTACTATATTTGTTTTTCTTATGGTTTTATCCTATTGGACATCTCAGTATATTTAATAAATTCTGATGGGTTCTGTGATATAAAATTGCACTGATAGCACATTTGATATAAGAAGTGTTTTCAAAAAGATGCAATCTGAAAGTTCACAGGAGCTCAGTTTGTTAATGTTTTAAATTAGAGCTTTGTTTTGGTTGTTTAAATTTTTAAAAAGAAAATAAGAATTCCTTAGGTTTCCTAGGTGTCAAAAATTGTTTTATTTAAAGTGATATTCTGATTGACCATTAGTAGAATATTGCATCAGATTAAAAATTAAATTAAAAATTCCAGCTGAATCATATAGTACTCCCATGCTTCATAATTGTTTTTATTTTCCTCTTGGAGTCAGAAGCTAGCACCCTCAATGTGTTAAATCTGAAGAAGCATCCAGAAGGCTAGGAAATTGAAACTGTAATTCTAGAGGATATTATTCTGATTTTATACCCTCAATGCTATCATGCTGCTCTTCCTGTCTCAATCAGAAAATGAGGCATAGGCTGGAATTGTAGTTCTAAATTTTTAAGAAAAATTAGTTAAAAAAATAACCCTGAACGGGGCTTTAGTGTACAAGATTTTTCTGACAAGTGAGTTTTGGTTGAGAATTTCTCTCTAAAATCAATCATCTGTAAATATATTTCTGTACAACAACTAGCCTTCCTAGTTGTTCCTTCCTTCCTAGCAAGGAAACCTAGTTGTTCCTTTCTTCCTAGCAAGGAAACCCTAAGACAGAGCTATTCAACACATGGACCGTGGACCACATGCGTCCCATAGCCTGTTTGTTTGCAGCCCATGGTGTGGTTTGGGTTTACACGAGGCTCGACACAGGGTCTGCAGGTGGGATCCTTTGAACATGGCCTCCACTGGGAACATGCTCCACAATGGCAAGGCATCTCCCAGGTGGAGTGAGCATTGAAAGAAGTAGGCGGACGGGCTGGCTGGAACAGACAGATACAGGGTGTCAGCGTTTCTGGTCCCCAGGGAAGAGGTGCTGGGAGCGCCAGGTCATTGTGGGAAGTGCTGGCTGCTTAGCCTTGTGGGCAAAGCCTGAGAGGTGCTGACTGGCTCTCACTGGCCACATTTGGGTCTGGCGCTGTGGCTTAAGGCTTAATCTTTGTATTCGTGCCTGTCAGTATGAAAGAAGCTATTTGCATATATTTGCGTATATATTTGCAAGTATATGCAACCACACTTAAGTTGCAGCCCTCAGCATGTTCTGTGAGTATCACTGTGGACCCCAGGGCTTCCAAAGTTGAGTAGCCCTGCCCTAAGACTATATTCAAAGCTCTTTAACAGTTCTTAATTGGCTAGAAGGATTACTGTTGACCAGCCCAACTCAGGGCAGGCAAAATTCCTCTAAACTGTGTCCAGGTCTTTGTAGCATTGAGGAGGAAACACAAGAGTGGAACTAAGAAAGACTCTGTTGGTGTCCCCTCCTGTAGTACAAAGCACTAACAGTCTTTGTAATCTGTATATTTTATTGAATAATGGTTAAAAGTATGCATTGCATAAAACTTGTGAAACAGATAGTAATTTAAAAGTCACACTGTGTGCTTTCTTAAAACTCAAAACATCTGTTCCCTATTACAGCCCACAGGATGATTATACCTAGTATGTATATTACACTTTCATCAGTAATTCTCAGTATTTACAAAATAGGCTACTATTAAGTAGCTGATAAAGATCATAGAATATTAGAGCTGGAAGGGACCTCAAGAAATCAAGTCCACTCCCTTGCCCTCATGGCAGGACCAAGCATGGTCTATATCATCCCTAATAAATGTCTGTCTCACCTGCTTTTAAATATTTCCAGTGATGAAGATTCCACAACCTCCATAGGCAATTTATTCCAGTGTTTAACCACCCTGACAGTTGGGAAGTTTTTCCTAATGTCCAACCTAAACCTCCCTTGCTGCAGTTTAAGCCCATTGCTTCTTGTCCTATCACGTCAGAGGCCAAGGAGAACAATTTCTCCCCCCTCCTCTCTGACACCCTTTTAGATACGTAAAAACCGCTTAGTCTTCTCTTTTTCAAACTAAACATGTTCTCAGAATCCACATTTCTGAGACTCAAGTCAGATATCAGTAGTTTTTCCTTTTTCCACCTTTGTTTTACAGTCCACATGGAGACCACAAGGCAAATGTGGGCTTGAATCTGAAGTTTAATAAGAAAAATGAAGAGGTTCCTGGCTATACTAAGAAGATAAGAAATGAATGGATGTATTCTTCTGCAGTAGAACAACTTCTTGCTGAGTATATAGAAAGGTAAGAATTGAATAACTTCATATGTCTGAAATTATTGTACTGAAATTGTCAATGGATTTTATTCATTGTGCAAATGTTTATTATTGATGACTCGGGAGGTAGAGGGAAGGTAACCCAAATCCTGATTTTAATGAGAAATAAGTGCATCAAATGAAATATGTTGAGTTGTTTCTGGCTTTTAGACTTAAAATGAATTATAATTTAGCATGAAATAAAGGCATATTGTCTGTCTATGCCAACAGAAGAAGAGGAGACATTTGATATGTGTTTATTATTAGATGTCTGTGGGGAGAAGGTGGAACGATGGTGGGAAAGGGTGGAGCTTGGGACGGACACAGCACAGACACAGACCCCACTCGGCTCACCAGGAGTCCCAGGCTAAATTGTTCTGGCAGGACTCGCTCGTGTAAATGATCTTGTGGAGGAAACAAGTGAATTAAGTTTTAATTTCTGGACCAAAGTTGTTGTTGTCATTGAGCCTGTAGGACACGATATCTCACTGGTTTATATTCTCAGTGAAAGATCACTACTTACTCTTTGTGTAGCCCTTTACTAACTGCCAGAGGCTGACTAGTTATGTAAAAGCAATGGCATAAATGGAAAAAAAATCAGCAGCTTAGAAAACAAATATGTTAAGTTGTCATGGGGGTTTTTGGTGACACCCCAATCCATCCAGGTTCCCCTCCAGTAACATGTCGTCATTAGAATCGCTCTGCAACAGTCCATCTCGGTACCTTAAGTTTACTTTACAGAGTGAGAGATGGTGCATGTGGGATCTTCCAGGGGGTTTTTTATTCCTCTCTCAAAATGTTCCCATGTCAAAGAGATCAAGCCTTTAACCAGAGAGATCTGAGGTGGCATGATGATGTTGGGTACACTGAGAGAAAGAGGGTGTCTCACATTATTTCTAATGTGTTTATAATCCTAGCAATAAATTATCTTGGACAGAACTCTGATTTTTTTGTCTTTTATCAGCACATTACACTACCTACCTATTTGGCCACTAAAACTCTGTACCTTTACGAAAGGCTCTGCATCCTGCATTGCAAATTATTTTATTTCTATTAAGCACTTGCTTTACACTGTGATGTATGCGAAACCTTACTACTCCTTTTTATTAGGGTCCCTGAACTGTTTAGTTATATAGCCAAAAATAGTCAAGAAGATATATTCTATGAAGATGATATTTGGCCTGGGGAGGATGAGAACGGGTGAGTAATGTTTTTTCTATTTTGATTAAATAATATTTTATATGATGAGTTCCAAATATTGACCTCTGTATATTCAAAAACTATTGAAATTGTAAAGCAAAGAAGGATACAATTATTTCAGTATTTTGGATCATCCAGTCCAAATGCCAAGCTAGAAAATTTGCTGTAATAAAAATGTGCAGAAATTCTTCAAGTACTGAAATATCTGCAGTCAGGGAAATTGCCTAACTTGAAGATCAGTAGACAGGAAAATGGTGGCAAGAAAGATTTGACAGTCCTGAAAATGGCTGCCACCACATAATGACCGCCTTTTAAAATAACTGTAACCTGGCTTTTTCTACAGTAGCAAAGTCATTAAACGATAATTTTGACAATTATCTGAATATTATATATATGATTTCTAGAGCCAGCTGTTTACCACACCTATATCTCATAGTTGTATAATTTAGTTCTCCATTTTTAATTCTTGCTTTTAAAATAATCTTCATTGGGTGTTTTTAATGATTTTTGTTTTAAAATCCACATGTTGAGACCTTCCATTTTAGTCTGTATTTTTGAAGCGTCATTCTTTCATGGTTAAATTTTTTCATCCCTCTTAGAAGCACATGTAGTGTTTGTTATTACTGTGACCCCAGTTATAAGATACAATAGTAATAAATACATCTGGTGACATTATAAATCCAGAAACTGTGGGTATAGCCCACAATAATATGTAAACCCTCCACAATTATGTTCATATACGTATTTTTTTATACATATAGTGCTGAAAGAGTTCAAGAAATTGTTGCCTGGCTAAAAGGACATCCTGTCAGTGCTTTATCTCGTTCATCTTGTGACTTACAAATTCTGGATGCAGCTATTGTAGAGAAAATTGAAGAAGACGTAGAGAAGTGCAAGGTACAGAATTTTTATAGATTTGACTAGTAATGGACCAAAAGCAGTTGTTTATATTGTTCAAGTACTTTATTCAGATTACAGAAAATGTTTTTTCAGTGGCATAGTAAGTAATACAGAAACTATTAGAAGAAACTTACACTATTAAATTGCATCATAAGTTGTCATAGCAACTCAGAAAACATCAACAGTCTCTGCTCTTTTGGCTCTTTCCCTTTAGATAGGTGAGGGTATGTCTATACTACATCCCTCTTTCAAAATAGGGATGTAAATTAGACATATCGAAATTGCAAATGAAGCCAGGATTTGAATTTACTGCGCTTCATTTGCATAATCGCGTCACAGCTTTCTTTTGAAAAACGCTATTTCGAAAGTGAAAGTATAGCTGGAGTTCTTTCAAAAAGAAAGCCTTTTTCGAAAGATCCTGTACTCCTCAAAAAATGAAAATGAAAAAATAAAAAAAGCTTTTCTTTGCAAAAACAGCATCTAGACCACGGTTTCACTTTCGAAATAGCGATTTTCGAAAGAACGCCGTGACGCGATTATGCAAATGAAGCACGGGAAATTCAAATCCTGGCTTCATTTGCAATTTTGATATGTCTAATTTACATCCCTATTTCGAAAGAGGGATATAGTTTAGACATACCCTAAGCCAGATCTGCTCTGACCCTCTCCTGACTGAATACTTTTGGGAAAATAATCATTGTTCAAAAAGATACTGGACTCCTCACAATCCCTTTGAAATACAATCTCAGTTTTCCCTTGTTTCCCAAATAATTTCATTTTAATCTGGAGATAAATCAGAGAGTCTCTTCCAGCTTCACAAACCAGATCCACTCAAATCAAAGAGAAAATAAAACAAATAGGCAAGGAAGTATTAAAGTTTTAAATGTGTATTAAGTCCCTCGATGTATAGCAAATCCCCACAAGACAGCGGTTGATATTCTTCCAGATTATGTAGACAGTTCCAAAGCAAAACTGATATTACTTTGGATTTGTGTTGGGATTGGTTAAATAATTTAAGCTGTGGTTTAGAAAGAACAACCTGACTTCTTAGATCCAGTTCCTTTAAAATATTTTTTTTAAATAAACTATTTTGGCATGACTCGAAGTTTTGAGAGCTGTGTCTCCTCTTTAAAAATACCAGAAGAATACCTGCAGTGCATTTTCATGAAGAATATATATGTTTTCTTCAGAAGTCCTACCATATTCTAATATTGTTCTGCTAACTTGCTCAACAAGTTAAAAAAAATCTGTCTGCATTTCTTATCTAAAACATTGCAAAAATAATGGCATAATTTTTGAGATTTCTTGTTTTAAACAACCTTTTTGTCCCTTTCCTTTAGCAAAGAAAGAGTAACAAGAAGGTGCGAGTGACAGTCAAACCCCATTTGTTGTATAGAGTAAGTAATTTGAGGATTGCTAGTTTTTAATCATAAAATTAAACTTATGTAAAATAAATATAACTTGTACAACTTTGTGAATCTCCAAAAATTATTAGAGGGCACTTTTTTTAGTTGGGAAAAGGATTAATTGAGACCTCTCCTAAGAAATCAGTTTGAGTTGTATTACTTAATAACAATGACAGCTGCATAAATGGGACAAAAATTCAGTTATTGACTCTCGTGGCTTAGTAGCATATAACTTTTGCCTCCTTCTATCTGTAGCATGAGTAGCACTGCAGCTACCCAGTTAGCAATATATTACTAAAAGGGTGTTTTCTGTGAATTGCAACACCTCTACATGGTTGTTGCAAGAACAATTTAAATCGAGAAAACAATGTCTTGAAAACAATCTATTCTATTTTGTAATCATTTCAACTTCTTTAAGTTTTAAATCCATGATTTATTTGTTAATAAAATCAGAAGAACTTATATTTTTGTATTTTACTAGAATTAATATAGTCTTTTTGTTAATGTCAGCCTTTGGAACAACAGAATGGGGTTGTTCCAGACAGAGATGCAGAGTATCGCCTGTTTGATCGTGTTGTCAATGTGAGGGAGAATTTCTCTGTTCCAGTTGGTCTTCGAGGTACCATTATAGGACTTAAAGGAGGTAATATTTTGCTCATAATGAGGCTAATATGTTAGCCATAAGGTTGGCATGCAAACAAACTGCTGTAAACTTGTATTACTTTACGTTTAATTATGAACAGTTTTAATAAAGAGTCAGATTGGAGATGAGATGAGGCACAATTAAAAATATAAATTTGGATTGTAATGTACTGTGTGGTCATCCCACTTACAGTGCCATCTGTGGGTTCTCAGGCTCAGTAGAACAGCAAGTGCAGAAGTCTTTTCCGCTCTATTGCTGCAAAATATGGAGAGTGGAGGGTGAGGATTGGAAGGTGGCCAGTGGATTCAGGGTTTAAAGTCTCTGCCCCAACCCCCAAGAAGAGAGTTCATATTTGTGGGGAACCCAAAGCTTGTTGCAGTGGGAGGTAAGGAAGAAGCTACTCTAGGATTATATTCAGATAAGAGACTATTTGGATTCAGGATCTGAATATTGTCTTCTTCCCCGAGAAGAGCAGGATTAGTTGTTTGGTAACTTTCATGTGACCACCTAGTCAATAGCATTGTTTCGCTTAAATATTAAATGCTGTCATGTGAGCATGATGTTTGAATGCTCTCAAGAAAATGAAAGAGGTATGCTTTTGTGAGGGTTTTTGGTTTTTCTTGAATTTCTCTCCTTTTCAGAAGCATGAGAAAGTTGGCTGCAGTTACATTTTGTCCTCTATCCAATGAAGCTGAAGGGATCATTTAATAACTGAGATTAATATTTGTCTTCTGGAGGAATAAAGATAAAATGACAAAACAGATAAAATCCATACAGAAACAATTTTTTTTAGTGGAGAATTTTTTAGTGGAGAATTTAGAGAATGATTCACAAATCACATATAACTCTATTATAGTGCATTGTGCTTAATAAATTCTTAATGTCATGGACTGTTCTTCATGTGTATTTAGTAATCTAAAGTAAGTACACAACTCTTCTGGTTTCTCAGGAATCCAGTCTTGCGGTTGAATAGGTGGGAGGAATTTGAGAAGGTGTAACAGGTTTGTCCAGCCTTTCCCAGTTATATATTGGCCCTGCTTGTAATGAGCAAAGAAGGTGACTGGCAGAATTTGCCTCAACTCCCAAATTTCTGACAGAGTGATAGAAGTAAGAATTTGAATTTTTAGATGGGAGACTTTCTAGTAGTGTGAGCCAGTTCAGATGTATTTAAAAATTCTCCAATTAAGCAGCATGTGCAACTTAAAACTCCTAGTAACATATTTAGGAGCTTATCTACACAAGTTATTCCAGAATTAGGTAAAATATGAATTTGAAACAGAACAGTTATTCTGGAATAGCTCCATGTTTGGGGACACTAATTCTGGAATAAGCGTGTCTTCATAGAGGTAATTCTGTCATAACTTCATGTGTAGACAAGCCCAAAGCGGAATGCTTAAAATGTAGCTTCATTTATCCGTCACTTCTTGTGTTAAGTAGCTCTACCCATGAATGTGGAACTACTTACTTTGGCCTTCCTTAACAAATGATGGGCAGTAAAGCCAATGAAGAGGAACACAGACCAGAAGAGAGAAGAAGGCATATAGGAGAGTCAAAATTGGAGAGACAGCCAATAAAACAAACAGAAACACAATAGTGGTAGTCCAAATGGTTTTTATCACACATAAGATTACATTACGTAAAAGTCCATTAAATATTATTCATCTTAAAGTAGGACATATATTCTCAACCTGTAATTACTGTCGAGGCTTCTCTTCATTCTCTCGTCTGTTGTCACTTGTAGCCATTCCTCCTCTGATAACGGGGTCCTTATTAACCAGTAGTTTTCAATCTTTTTTCATTTACAAACCCCTAAAAATGTTACATGGAGTTGTGGATCCCTTAGGAAATATAAGACAATCTGTGCATCCCCAGTTTGAATATCATTGGGACTTCTTATGAAGGATCTGGGTAAAAAAGACCTACTTACTCCGGCAATCACTGTATAAAAAGATTTGAGAAACAGTGAGGTAAATTATTCCTCTAGACTTGCATTTTAATAGTCTCTTTCCTTAAAGCTGTGTCTGACAGGATATCAGCTAGGGCAGTGTTTCTCAACCAGTGGTACGAGTACTCTTAGGGAGAAGTCTGGGCGGTATGTCAACACATCTGAAATTTGGAGAAGACTGAATTTTTGTTTTAAGTTTTACAGCGCTTTATTATTTTTGTACTTTTTGCACCCAACAATTTCATCACCCGCCTGGCTACGGTTAAGTTGTTTAAACAAATGTGTTGCAATGGTAGAAAAAAATTGTGTGTGTCTGAAAACTGTTGGTACTGGGGGGTACTTATAATTCTCAACTTTACACAAAAAAAGGTTGAGAAACACTGATCTAGGGCAAACATTAAAACTGCCCATTTTCATTAGTAGTGACTTTACATTAAAATAAATTATAAAGCAGTATATTTATCCATTACTATGTAAGTGATATCCTCTGCTGAGAGCCGGTTTGTCTATGGTTGCCTGAATTTAAGGATGCAAAAATAAGATCTGTGTTTGCTCATACTGATTTCGTATCCTTGTTAGATTGAATTCAATTTAAATAACTGGCTTTGTGTTGACGTGTGTCTATGAACACCTCATGGGAACTTTGACCAACTCCATTTTAGAGTCAGTCTGTCTTCCTAGATGGTTTTATATCCATAAACCTTTTGTGCCATTGACCATGAGATGTACAGAGAGCAAACTACATATTCTTTGTTTAAAAAATGAGCAACAAAAATAAAATCCAATATATAAAGTTAGGTAAGATTATTGATCATTTAACACCCAAAAGCAAAATACAGTTGTGTGTTGGGAAAATAAGTCTACTAGGGACTCCTATCAAAATTATGACCCTAGATTACTGCTACTTAGAGTTGCTTATAGTATATTTACAATTTATGCATTTTTTAAAGGACAATCACACAGGGCCTTCTTTGAGGCATTTCCAAATAGATGAATGAAGTTTTGTATATGGGGGATAGGAATATTTAATATGTTACTTTAATAATAATTTAGTTTTATGTTACCTTAATTACCACTATGTACAATTAATGGTAGACAGGTAGGTAGACAATTTTCTTACTGTGCTTGTCATTGTTTTCTACAGCAAACAGAGAAATGGATGTACTCTTTGAAGTTTTATTTGATGAAGAATTCCCTGGAGGCCTAACAATAAGGTCTGTGTTTGCTCATACTGATTTCATATCCTTGTGAGACTGAATTTAAATTACTGGCTTTTGTGTTGAGAGAGGGGTGTGTGTGTGAGGGGGGTGTGTGTGTGTGTGTGTGTGTGTGTGTGTGTGTGTGTTTATAAACACCTCATGGGAACTTTGACCAACCCCATTTTAAAGTCAATTTTCCTTCTGTGATATGTTTTCTGTATTTTTGTCCCTTATTCTTTGGCTAGAGATAGTTTTATGAACACAGAAACTATGTCTCTGATACTTAACATCCCCAAGTGAAGTTCTTATTCTTGTGTAAAGTAACTATCCCGATGCTGCGTACAAAAGACTAAAAAACTAGGCTATGAAGATGTGCCTGCAAATAGAATGTTTTCTAAAATATATTATTTATTTTCTGCATGTCTCTAATCACGCTATACATAGATTAGATTTTGGTTTTACAGTAAACTTCCGATAATCCGGCACCTTTAGGACCCAGAGGGTGCCGGATT
>JANRFK010004149.1:151560368-151610084 GCA_030068395.1 Apalone spinifera
TTCCTGATGGTGCCGGACCATCAGATGCCGGACCAATGGAGTTTTACTGTATAAGGTGCCTTTTATGCTCAGATTATGGTACTTGAACAGTCTTTTACAAAACAGGCAGTGACTTTGATGTTGGTAATGGAGCAAGTGTTGGTGAATACAGCAATCATTATTAGCAGTACCCTATACTGAAGCAACAGAATTCACATATTACAACCTGCCACAAAATGCTGAACTAATCAAAGCTTTCCATTTTAAGTGATTGCACCCTCCTGTGCTACAAATCAGAGATTATTCTAGTAGCAGTGCCTGGCTGACTCATACATATGCTGTTCTTGTCTCATGCCACCTCAAACAGTTACGTAGTGTTGTGCAACCAACCCTCTCTCTCCCAGTTTCTTCTCTACCACTTTTGGCTTTTAGTCCGCGCACTTAGGAGCACTTCTTTACTTCAACTTAGTTAGTTTAGTTACTTAGGTAATAGTTAGTTGTTACTTTATAGTTATCTCTCCTTCACAGTTTCTTTTGCCTTTTACATGTACAAAAAATTCTTTTATAGGAAATTAAGTTTCAATTGTTAGTGACCCTTTAGAATAGCATAGCTGTCCTTCCTGAGGGGAGAAATTTCTCTGAGAGTCATGCCTCACTTGCTGGATTTTAAATGCTATCTTACGTGCAGACTCTCTATTCTGGGATTGCACAGGCAACCTGCTACCTTGACAAGACTCGCATCCCACGAAAGTGCTCATACTGCCATAACCTGAAAGCCTGAACCAGGAAGGCAAGAGACCTGTAACTGAAACTCATAATGGAGGAGTCTCTGAACCCAGCTTCCAAGCCCTGATCATGGACTGCTTTCCTAACCCTTCATCTCAGGACAACAGTCTCATATGGCAGCCTCTGACGGACATTCCCCTTTGCAGGCTCAGGGAAAAGAGTGCTCCTCCAAGAAGGCAACTAAAAATCAGACTCAACTCCCCCTCCTTAGGAGTCCATCAAGAAACTACATTCTTCAACTCAGCAGACCCCATCGGTACCGGCCATACTGGCCTTCCACCTTCAAAGTGCTGGGATCACCTGGTATTATTGGTACTGCACAAGAAAAAGGCTTTAATTGGGCTAATTCGGACAAGGGCAGCAAAGGGAAAGCAAAACTCTCTACCTCTGTACCCTCAGAGTCAATGAGACACTCGCCATTGAGCAGCAGTTGAACACTTCAAATTGTGATGCCACCTTCTGTCTCCACAGCGCGTGATCATCAACATTGCATTACAGCTACACCCCAGACAAATGTGTCACCATCAAAATCTTCTGGTCCGACTGATCTCAGTATTTCAACAATTCCTTTGAAACAAGAATTTTCTGGTCTCCTCAATAGCAGAATCTCCTCTTCCTGGTACTGATATCACTGCAGCATGCTCAATACCAAGCCCTCTTACAATATTGCCCAGATCTGTTCTTCTCTTTTTGAATGATGAGGACTATAAGGATGAAGAGGAAATCTGCACCTCCTATCGCTTTTGCTTCCCCAAATGTTTGCTAGACTATGTCCATCACAACAAAGGGATGATCACCCAGGATCTCAAATTCAGAGCTGATATAGACTTTTATGGATGCCACCACCCATGACTTTCTCACCATGGGTAGAACCCCGCAAATCTGCATATATGCAGTGGGTATCCATTTCTGCAAATGTGGATGTGGGTCCACAGATCATTTTTTGCGGATGTGCATGTGGATGCAAATTTTGTATCCAGAACTCTGCAAATTTGTGGATATCTGCTTTATATCTGCAGCTTATTTTGCAGATACAGATATGGATACAAAATTTTGTATCCATGCAGGGCTCTGTCCATGGGGGGCATACCAAACACAACACCGCAAGCCTCCCAGAGAGAGGTCAAGACATTTCTCATCACCCTCTGTACCAGGACCCTCCAAGTCTCTGGAAGAGGCAGCTGAGGAACTGGAGGAAGCTTCAGACAAGGAAGCTATACCAGCAGCCAGCTTTCTCATTTTCTTTCCCCCTATCATGCCCACACCTCCCACCATAGGGAATCATTTTAGATAATTTCAGGAGCTCTTTAAGAGAGTGTCATATTCCTTGGACACGTCATTCCTAGCATAAGCTGTAGAGCATACTACATAAATCAACTTTCTCCAAAATCAACCTACCAGTCAATGATACCCTTGTGCACCCCACCAAACTGCAAAAGGTAGATAAAAAGTGTTATCTACTGCAATCAAATTCCTTTTTTCACACCCCACACTTAACTCCTGATGTTGGAAGCAGTGAATAAATGGGGGAGAAAATACCATTCCAGAACCACCTATATGATAAGGAAAAGACTAAACCTTATTGGTTGTAAGGTCTACTTATCGGCAACCCTATAATGTAGGATCACCAAGGATGACGCAGTTATACAAGCTACTTGAAATTATTGGATTTTATTGAGCTTCTCCCTGAAGAAAAGAAGGAACAATTCAGGGCAACTATCTGTGATGGCTGTCTTCTCACTCAAACAGCCTTGCAGTCTCATTGGACTCAACAGACACAGCAGCACATCCCATTGCCACAACTGTAGTCGTACATTGGAAAAGGGCAAATATAGTGCCCATATATAAAAAAGGGAATAAGAACAACCCAGGAAATTAGAGCCATCAGCTTAACTTCTGTGCCAGGAAAGATAATGGAACAAATAATTAAGGAATCCATTTACAAACATTGAGAAGATAAGGTGATAAATAACAGTCAGCATGTTTTTATAAAGAACAAATCATGTTCAACCAACCTGATAGCTTTTTTTGATGGAATAACAAGTCTTGTGGATAAGGAGGAAGCAGTAAATATGGTATATAGAGACTTTAGTAAGGCATTTGATGCAGACTTGTATGACCTTCTCACTAATAAACAAGGGAAATACAGTCCAGATGAAGCTATTATAAGGTGGATGCATTGTTGGTTTGATAACCATTCCCAGAAAGTAGTTCAGTGGTTCACAATTATGCTTGAAGGGCATAAGAGGTGGGGTTCCGCAGGAATCAGTTTCTGGAGGTTTCTGTTCAATATCTTTATCGGTGATTTAGATAATGGCATAGAGTACACTTGTAAAGTTTGCAGATGGTACCAAGATGGGAGGAGTTGCAAGTGCTTTAGAGGATAGAATTACAATTCAAAATCATCTGGACAAACTGGAGAAATGGTCTGAAGTAAATAAGATGCAGGTCAGTAAGGCGAAAAGCTAAGTACTCTACTTGGGAAAGAACAATCAGTTGCATACATACAAAATGGGGAATGACTACCCAGGAAGTAGTACTGCGGAAAGGAATCTAGGAGTCATAATGGAACACAAACTAACACTGTTGCCCCCCCCCCGTCCCTCCCCCCCAAAAAAAGAGCAAACATCATTCTGAAATATATTAACAGGAGTGTTGCAAGCAAGACAGAAGACGTAATTCTTCCTCTGTACTCTGCACTGATTAGGCCTCTACTGGAGTACTGTCTAGTTCTGGGCACCATATTTCAGGAAAGATGTGGACATGTTGTAAGTCCAGAGAAGAGCAACAAAAATGAGTAAAGGTCTAGAAAATGTGATCTGTGAGGGAAATTGGAAAGAATTGGGATTGTTTAGTCTGAAAAAGACAAGAGTAAGAGGAGACATGATAGCTGCATTCAAGTATCTAAAAAGATCATTATGAGGAGGAGGGCGGGAAAAAAATATTGTCCTAAACTTCTGATGATAGGATATGAAGGACCAGTCTTAAATTGCAACTGGGAAGTTTAGATTGGACATTAGGAAAAACTTGAAGGGGAAAGAAGCCCAGGAGAGCTGGCTATATTTTAAAGAAGCATTATGGAAGGCACAGGAACAAACAATCCTGATGCGCAGTAAGAAAAGCAAATATGGTAGATGGTTGGCTTCAAGTGGAGTGCCCCAAGGATCGGTTCTAGGGCCGGTTTTGTTCAACATCTTTATTAATGAGGGGATTGATTGCACCCTCAGCAAGTTTGCAGATGTCACTAAGCAAGGGGGAGAGGTAGATACCTTGGAGGGTAGGAATAGGGTCCAGAGTGATCTAGACAAATTGGAGGATTGGGCCAAAAGAAATATGATGAGGTTCAACAAGGACAAGTACAGAGTCCTGCACTTGGGATGGAAGAATCCCAAGCACTGTCACAGGTTGGAAAGCAAGGTTGGAAAGCAAGTGGCTAAGCAGCAGTTTGGCAGAAAAAGACCTGGAGATTACAGTGGATGAGAAGCTGGATATGACTCAACAGCGTGCCCTTGTAGCCAAGAAGGCTAATGGCATATTAGGGTGTATTAGGCAGAGCATTGCCATCAGATCTAGATAAGTGATTATTCGCCTTTATTCGGTACTGGTGAGGCCACATTTGGAGTACTGCATCCAGTTCTGGGCCCCCCACTATAGCAAGGATGTGGGCGCATTGGAGAGGATCCAGCGGAGGGCAACCAAAATGATTAGTGGGCTGAAGCACATGACCTACGAGGAGAAACTGAGGGATTTGAGCTTATTTAGTCTGCAAAAGAGAAGAGTGAGGGGGAATTTGATAGCTGCTTCAACTTCCTGAAGGGAGATTCCAAGAGGATGGAGAGAAGCTGTTCTCAGTAATGACAGATGGCAGAACAAAGAGCAATGATCTTAAGTTACAGTGGGGGCGGTCTAGGTTAGATATTAAGAAAAACTATTTCACTAGGAGGGTGGTGAAGCACTGGAATGGGTTACCTAGGGAGGTTTTTAAGTCCTGGCTTGACAAAGCCCTGGCTGGGATGATTTAGTTATGGTTGGTCCTCCTTTGGGCAGGGGTTGGACTCGATGACCTTCTGAAGTCTCTTCCAGCCCTAGGATTCTATGCTTAAAAACTTCCTAACTCCTCATGGTGGTTAAACTCTGAAATAAATTGCCTAAGGAGATTGTGGAGTCTCCATCATTGGACATTTTTAAAAGCAGGTTAGATGTAGACCTGTGGGACGTCACGGGTGTTTGGTCCTGCCATGAGGCTGATGACCTCTCAAGGTTCCTTCCAGTTCTGAGATTCTGTGCAATGTGCATTATGGCTCCACCCTTCTGGGTTTCCCAAAGAGGTGCAATCAGTGGTTAAAGATCTCTAAAACCAATTAATCTCTTCATACATTGATGGACTCCAGTCTGGTTCTGAAATCCCTGGGCTTATACATGCCTACAGATAAGAAAAAAACAGGACGAGTACTGCTCAGTACAAAGATTCTGATCTGTGCCTTATGCACAACCTCAGAGACAGTATGATACACAAATACAGAAGCAGAGACCTTCAAGATGATGATGATCCTAGGGATGTAAAATCCCATTTAAAATTTTAACTGGTTAGACTGTACCGTTAACCAACCCATCAAATTGCGCCACAGCCTGCGGTGCACAGTGGGTGGGGGGCTGTTCTGGCTGGGCAGGGCCCATTGCGCCTCACTGTGAGCAAGGGGCTGCTCCAGCTGGGCCAGGCACCAGTTAATTGCTTATCCTGTAAGCAATGCTTACTGGGTAACTGGTTACTCCTTTACATCTCTAGACAGTCCCTGTCCTAGTTTTGACTTCCCAGCAACCCCCTTCAAGACTACATTTTTGGTAGAGGGCCCAAGATATTCATGATGCCAGATGCTGGAAACACCTACTGTCTTCCATCCACTTGGAGATTGACCCTATTCCATCCAGCTTGACAGACCCTCACATCAGATGGATGGGTATTAGAGATCATTCAGACTGGCTTTTCTATTCCATTTACCTTCATCCTTCCCTACATACCCTCTCTCCCCATTCATCTTCAGGGACCCGTCACATGATCATCTATTGTGACACGAGGTAAACCATCTCGTACACCAAGACACATTAGAACTAGGATGGCCACATTCACAGTCATAATTTCTGCACTGGAAAGGGGACTGGTTCTCTGCCTTAGATCTCCAGAATGTGTATTTTCATACAATAATACATCTTTTCGCACAGGCATTTTTTCAGCTTTGTACTAGGAGCAGACCACTTTCAGTACAAAGTAGTACCCTTTGGATATTTTTGAAAATTCTTATGGGGGTGGTGGGTCACCTATACAGACAAGGTGTCAGAACACTTCCCTATTTTGATGATTATTTACTCAAAGCATCAACTCAATAAAAAGTACTAGGATTTACTTCAACACAGTAATTCTTTTCACTCATCCAGGCCTACAGACAAATGCACAGAAATGAACTTGTTCTTGCCAAAACCCAATGGGAATGAATGAGAAGTTGCACTTCACATTTTGGATGTTCAAAGGGTGCCAACCTTTTACACTGAGGTTCTTCCCCAGTGGTTCCTGATGCTGAATCCCCTCCGGGTATCCTGCAGCTCTCTTCTCTTTTCCCTTGTATCAAGAATTGGGTCACAGTTCTGCCAGGCCAACTCCAGACTTTGACCCCTCTCTGGAGAGGTCTCCAGGTCTTTCCTACCTTCTGATGGGTTCCTACTTTGAGGGAGCAAGCAACCTCTTACAGGAGTTCTTGCTCGTAGGCTACCCTCCTGTGTTGCCAGATAACCCCATCCAACTGCCATCCCATACCATCCCTTAGGAGACAAAGTAGGAATAGGTGGGGCTGACCCCAGTTTTCCTTCAAGGGCCAGCTCATTCTATTCTGTATCCCAAATTCATATTTAGGTACTTAAATCAGTGGTCAGATTTTCAAAACCTCTGAGTATCCAACTACTTCCATTTTAGGGCACCGTCTTTAGAAAATTGTGTGATAAAGAGGTTACTGGAAATGAGGACTCTGGTGCTTTGTTTTTGATTCTGCTACTGGCTTGAAGTGTGACCTTAGGCAAAACACATGATCATTCTGTTAAATGGTTGTAGCAATATTAACCTCATGCTATGATGATTCATTAATATTTGTGAAGCGCTTTGAACTCATTGCTTGAAAGAGGCTATGTAAGGCAAATGTGCATTCTGTGTGCCTGCCTTGAGCCCCTGCAGTCTCTGAGCTTGCCCTAAGTCCTCTTTCAACATGTGCTCAGTTATGTCAATTTTGAGGACTATATTTGATTTGGTGATTCTGTCTCTTCTGGTTGGCTTTCTGAGAAGCAGTCCCATTATAGGCACATGCCGTTTTCCTGCACAACCAAACCCTTTCATTGCTTTAAGTCACTGGTTTTCAAAGTTGGGTTGCAGGCCAACTTTGCTTTGTTTATCTAAGTGTCCATTTCACACAGCCCTCCTTGGCTAGAAACAGTGAACCACAGCCAGTGGTGGTAGCTGCAATGAATAGACAAACGCTCTTAAATATATAGATTGAATTAACTAGGGTAGACACCAAAGAAAAGCAGGAGGGAACATCATATGGTTAACATCATAGCCAGAGAACATTTCTGCAATTTTAATACTAAGTATGGCCCCAGATCTTGCAATCAGTCTTGAATTTATAGCCTTATGGTCCAGAAGCAAAAGTACTATTAACTGAGATATACAGGGAGCAAACAATCAACAACATAAATACTTAATAGAATTGGTTAACTTGTTTTTCTCTTTTGGTTTAGGTGCTCACCTGCCAGAGGTTATCGTCTGCCAGCAAGTGCCTTAATTAACCTATCTCATGGCAGTCGGTCAGAAACAGGAAATCAAAAACTGACAGCCATAGTGAAACCACAACCAGCTGTGAATCATTACCACTCATGCTCAACTGATTCAGCATTTGTAGGCTCACAAAAAGTGCATCTCGGAGGACTCAACCATTCTCCTCGTTCCCTTTTTGTTCCTACTCGAGTAAGATCTTTCACCTTAGTTTATATACAATCCATTTTTCATAGAAATGGTGTTAGTATTGTGGTTGGATCTTCATTGATACTGATAGAATTTTGCATTTTTCCTGGTTATGTTTAGACAAAGTTTAATGATTCAGTAATATATGGACCCCTTTATACTAATTCACTAAGGCATTAATTGAGATGAATTGAAAATTCAGTGGTCCAAAATCTTTGTCCTTTTGACAGCAGTTTCATGGCCTGTGTCAAAGAAGTTGGTAGCTTCAGTCCAGTTACTAGCTTTTTCTATTGCCAACCTTGGCAGAAAGACAACTATCTTTTTTTCCTCCACTCCTGTCAATAGTTTGTTCCTCTGGATCAGGTTTATATCTTTGCCAAGAATAAAGGGAAGACTTAATTTTCCTGTGCTATTTACTTTGCTCATTGGTGAGAATTCAGTTCATTTTGGAAATGTAATATACAAGAAAAATGGCATGAATAGGACTGAGTTGGCATAGGCTTCATTTTTTTGTCTTACTGAGTTTAAAGAACAGCAAGAGTTTGGGGTATGATTTTCTTGTTTAAGGACTCTGTCATAGTGTAAGTCTGGAAGAAAAATCATTCTACATAGTAACTTAAAAAAAATGAAATACCTCTGATCTACTTTTTTTAAATCGATGATTTAGCAACTGAATGGAAGACAACAATACAATCTCAGGGTTGAAAATCAGGGCAATTCGATTTCATTACAGAAAGGATCATTTTTGGGAGGCAATCAAAAACAAAAAGTAAGTGTTATGATTTGTTTTCTTATGGGGTATTAAAAATTATATTCAGTTTTTATGCAGAGGAAATTAAACCTTTTGAAAACACTGGAGCAAATAGCACTCAAAATCAAATGGAAAATTAAACTAGTTGTTGTTTAGCAAAGTATACTAGCCAAAAAGAAGTTCTTAAAGTGCCTGCTCATGTTGATTACATTTTAGGTGTGCATGCATCTGAGACTGTCTGAGATTTCTGCCTTAGCAGTGTATGTTAGGCTGGCTGTAGCACCCTCTGAAATAGCGCTCCCATGTGGCAGTGTATTAGGCATCGCTGGTCTTACACCCTCTCTGTTCCTTCTTACTTCCCATGACAGTTTAAAGCACCTTGTCTTGTATCAAAAAACACTAGCGTTTTTTCCTACATAGATTTCACTCCATTCATTGTTGTATATAGTTAATAGTAGCTAGTCATAATGTTAAGTTAGAGTCCCGCATGCCCGCTTACCTGGCTTCAAGTCATTACTTCAGCATGCAGCAGGCTCATGCTGATCAGTGATCCTCATTACAGTTGTCTCAAGTGTCTGAGAGAAAGCCATAGAAAGCAAAAGTGTCCTGTTTGTAAAATCTTTTGCCTTTTCATCCAAAAGGAGTGCCGTACCTGCCAGAGGGTCTTCCTAATGGAGGTGGCTCTTCAGAGCTTTCCACTGTGGATCCTGTGCCAAGTACATTGGCTTTGGTGCACAGTGCACCACCAAGATCACTCAGTCTAGCACCACTCCCCCAAGCTGGTCCCCAGGAAGCAATGGAAGAAGAGGAGTCTCTTGGCACCAAAGGACAGACAGCCTATGGGCAAAGGATCTGTGTCAGGCTATGTGCCCACTTTGGGGCTTCATGGAGGCACTGCTACAGTTGGATTCTCAACCCCAGCCAGGGATCCGCCACCCATCTTGGGGTGGCGGCAGGGGCTCCAAGCTTATCGTGAGGTCTTCAGTGCCTGCAGAGGTTCCAGCAGCTAAAGACCAAGGCTGTAGATGACAGCCATGGGACCAAAGCATCTCCACCTCTGGCACAGAAGAGCATGCCCACCAGCGTACAGCAGCATAGACTGGCAAATCACCTTTGGTCACCAAACTGCAGGCACAGGCCTTCTTTATTGTGACCTGACTCCAGCACTGCATATTAGCTCTCTGACCAGAAGGTCTTGTTCCCTGACAAGATCCCTCCGGATTCAAGGCTTCGATCCCCATACCACAGGTAATGGCGAACATCAACCGCAGATGTCTCAGGCGCTTGTTCACCCTATCTAAGGCTGTCTCCTTGATGTCAATCACCATCTTGGAGGGCCCATTCAGGATCTCAGCATTGGTCTCACTCACCCCAGTACTGTTTCATGGGAAAACAACATTACACACCATTACCCCCCTCAGTCAGCCTGTAAGGTCAGCAGTCTCAGGCCTCAATGGCCCTGTCTTGGTCACGAGAGGGGCAGTAGTAAGGATCAGACTGCAACTTCACCCCATTACACAGGAGGGACAACTTGCCACCAATGTAGGAATTTAGAGCAGCTCTGGTCACAGTGTCAGTGCAGCAGGGACAGTGCTCCCTCTCCCCAGTGGCAGTACTGGAACGGGTAGGTAATATGGGTGATGCTGGCTCAGTATTCCCAACCTTCCCTTGCCGTACTAGACAAGCTAGGTGTGGAACCACTGACTCCATCATCAGATTGCAAGACTGCACTATACCCTGGCACTGAGGGAGCCCTCTCCTGATATGGAAAGGAACAGGAACAAGCAGTGCAATTGTTGTCGACCCTGGATAAAGCAGTAATGGGGCCACCTCACACCCATGGCCCCCTGGACTATTTTAAGGAGCACCAGACCTTCCTTAAATGGGCGGTAGACAGCCATGGCCTGCAGATTGAGGAAGTTGTGAACATAGACCACCTCATCAATATCTTGGCCAATGCACTAGCTAAAATTGCATTGCCAGTCCACCCAGGTGTGCTACAAATTGCTAAATCGGTGTGGCAACTTCCCTCCTCTGTTCTGTCAATGTCAAAGAAAGCAGAAAAGAAATATTATGTCCTTTGTAAAAGACTTTGAGTACCTGTACATTCATCCCCCTGTGGCTTCATTGGTCATGTCCATGGTGAATGAAAGAGATAGACAGGAATATCCCAATGGAATGCTTAAAAATGAAGAGGCCAAAGGACTAGACCAGTTTGGCAGGAAAGTTTATTTAATGGCCAGCCTACAGTTCTGGGTCTCTAACCACCAGGCCCTGCTGGTATGTTATAATTTTAACCTGTGGGACTTCCTTAATAAATTCACAGAGGGCCTTCTGCAGGACCATGCCCAATGGTTTGCTGTTGCATTGGTCAGCAAGGGCATGGCAGTGGCTTGGGGAGTCCCCTAGATGGCATGGCATGGTATGTGACAGGCTAGACTTCTAGGGTAGTTGCTTCTATAGAGGACCATGAGCCCCTCCGGGTTGCAGGCTTTTGAGCTGTCACAGGAGTTGCAGGCCACAATACACAACCTCCCATTTGAGGGTTTGAGAGTCTTCTATGATCTGACTAACTTTAGGCTTCATGGGCCCAAGGACTCCTGAGTCACCCTATGATCCCTGGGCTTGCACTCTCCTCAGTAATCCAAGAAACCATTCTGACGTCTGCTGCCACCTCCTCAGTCACAGTATAGGTGTTGGGGAGCTTCCAGACCTGGCTCCTACAGGAAGAAGGATAAGGGACCTAAGAAATGCTACCCATCCTCTTCCCACCTGAGTGCCCAGCCTGGTGGGGTTGAGATAGTATAAGGGAGGTAAATTAAGCTTATACAGTCAATCTTAATTCTGGCATTTCCTAACTCTTAAGTGTTTGACTTTGGAATCTTAATATTCTTTTAGTACAGTTTTTTGTGTGTAATACAATATATGAGCGATAAATGAGTGATCTTACTAAAGAATCATAGACTACTAGGACTGGAAGGGACCTCGAGAGGTCATCGAGTCCAGTCCTCTGCCCTCATGGCAGGACCCAGTACTGTCTAGACCATCCCTGATAGACATGTATCTAACCTGCTCTTAAATATCTCCAGAGATGGAGATTCCAGAACCTCCCTGGGCAACTTATTCCAGTGTTTAACCAACCTGATAGTTAGGAAGTTTTTCCTAATGTCCAACCTAAACCTCCCTTGCTGCAATTTGAGCCCATTGCTGCTTGTTCTATCCTCAGAGGCCAAAGAGACCAATTTTTCTCCCTCCTTGTTGTGACACCCTTTTAGATACCTGAAAACCGCTACCATGTCCCCCCTCAATCTTTTCTTTTCCAGACTAGATATGTTCATGTCCATTCCATTTCCTTCCCTCTAACTCCTCTGTTGGAGTTTCTAGCAAGAATGAACTGAGGCCCTGCTGGCCTTGCACTTGCAGCAGCACTCAAGAGGGCACCACAGCTAGCCCTACAGATACTACTAATGCAGAAATCTCTGACAGCTGTGTGTGTGGAATGGAATTAATTTTTATACACTGGTTTTTTATAAATAGTTGTAACACACTAACTAAATCATCACAATACAAAAAAGTAATGTCTTCAAATGAATATATGTAAAAATTAAACTGTTGCTGTGAGTATGGCTGCACTTCCAGCTTGCTTGTTAGAGGCTAGTATTTGTAATGAGTCACTATTTACAGTAGTGTCCTTTTTCCATGGTTTTACAGATTTGTAGCTCTGCCAGACTACCCTTGTCAAACATGGGTGTTTTGTAATTGAGCCTTTAATGAGTCTGTAAGGAAGTGAATGTATTAGCGCATTTCAGTGTGGATTGATTTAAATAAGATTATTTAAATTATTATTTAAATCACCAAGTGGAAAGCCTAGTATTAGTGGCTTGTCTATTTGTACTTTGGTTATTTTCTAAAGAAAGGTGCACTGTCATTGGTTGATAACTATTACAATGTATTGATTTACAATTAAATAGAGCATTTTCACTATATTTGGAACATCTTATTATTACATTACCTGTATTAATTTATTTAAACATTTATATAGCTTAATATTTTCAGATTCTTAGTGTACATTTTAAGTAAGAAAATGGTGAAATACATTTTGCTTATTTACAAGATAATTAAATTTTTGCTCTTGATTCGTATCAAGCTCAATTAGAATTAAGGATGTTAAAGACTAGTAAACTATCCAATAAGCATTTGCTTATCGGATATTAATGTAAACTAGTCAATTTTGCCTCCCTTCCTCCCCCCCCTTGCTGCCTCTATGAAACAGAGGCTCCCCGCGGCATTTCCCCAGGACCTGGGGACTGCTGCACAGCTGATCAGTGGGGCAGAGGAGCCCATAGCATAGAGCCCATACCATGGCTTTGAAATGTCCCGCTGGGGACTCTTGTGCATTTCAAAGCAGGCACCTGTGTGCAGCCCGGAGTCAGTGGGACTTCCCACTGGTCCCGGGCTGTATCTGGAGTTCCGCATTCTTCCTTTGAAAGCGCATTCCTCCTTTGAATCCTCCTGCTAGGGCTCTTGTACATTTCAAAAGAGGAATGCGGACGTGCCTATTGACTAGTTGATGGAAAGTCCATTGACTAGTCGACTAGTCAATTAGTTGCATTTTAACATCCTTAATTAGAATAGTAACTGGAATTTAATTAAGCATGCAAAAATCATATACCATTTATTTTTATTAAAAAAAATCTTAACTTTTTTGGATCTATAAACTTCTTTTCAAAACATGTTTCACTTTTCCAACTAAATGATTTATTAAACAGAGGTAGTAGCTGTAGTCAGTGAATTAAACTGTTTCAGAACAGCCTGGGGAAAATTTCAAATATGCGTAAGTAAAAGTGGCTGGATCTTAAGTTCCTACTCACCTAAGTCTTTTGAAAATAAGACTCCTCAGTAATTGAAGCTGATGTATTATGCCATGTCTTTAAAGCTTGACCTAAAAAGTTAGAATTTTCCCCCAATTCTTTTTTTGTATAGAAAAGGAGCATTTAAATCAAGGGTTTTGACTGAAGCTCATTGATTCAGCATATTTATTTTTATGCTAATGATATGAGATAGTATTATAAGTTTAAGCCTTAACATATTTTACATTTAATTCATATTGTATTTTAAACAGGTTTATTTAAAAAAAAAATATGTAGTATAAATGACAAAATAAAAAAACGATTTACATAAAAAACAACCTTTTTTAAAAATATTGTAATAATTGTTTACATACTTGAGTTCCATTCCGACACAAATGCATGCATAACTTTACTCAAGTAAGTAGACCTGCTGGATGAGAATTTGCAAGATCAAAAATTTATCAATGAAACACATACTGGCCTTGGAAACCTGCCATTGGGCAAAAACTTTAAATGGATTTTGTTACACTTTTTCATGTTAGTAAAATTTAGAGGTTACTCGTGAAGGCAAAATGACAAAACAAAGTACTCCCATTAACATTTTAGGGAAACACTTCAGTACCCAATTTAGGGAAACACTAGTACAAATATTTGTGGCTTAGTTTTCAGAAGATACCAACACATACCTACAAATTCTTCTGAAATAATTATTAGGGGTAATTGTCCAACACCTCTGAAAATCAACCTTAACGCATTATTTGTATCTGTATCAATGCAAAAGTTGTATTTTTTTAAAATCTTTTGCCAGACGCAGAGTAAACAAGATGATGAATTTTGTAGCATTTGGCAATCACTACAAGGGTGTGGAAAACCGCAGCATGTTCAAAAAAATACAGATGAGAAGGTTAGTGTATATCTGATATTGTGAATTACATTTTTACTAAACTTCCTTGTGTTTATAGACAAAACATTGTTTTGAAATTGTTATGTATGGACACTAGGGTAGAAAATGTACAATATAGCAATATTTCTTCATTTTTAATGAATTTATTATAAGATGAACTGTTCAGGCTTATATAAAAAATCAAGCTAGCTAGTTTTATGTAGTATGAATAAATTTTATTCAGCATTTAGAAAGAGGTGATGGCCTGTTGTAAAGATTGTAAATGATTGTGGATCTGTCTTCTGGTTAATATTAAATGTGTGAATATTTCAATTTCTAGAGTTCAGTTCTACCTCAAGAAACAAAGCCAGAAACTGGCAACCAGTTCTATAAACCAGGCTTCAATGAGAGTACTCTTAAAAGCCAGCAAAGAAAACAAGAGCCACTTAAAAAGTGTAAGTACTATAACCAGCAATTTAATTTTGAAAAGCTGGCCTGTGTTGTTGATTTTTGTATAGAAATATCCACTGAGTTTCTTTGCTATCAACATTTTATAAACAAATGTTTTACAAACACAATACTGATTGTAGTCTGGTGAAATCCTGGTCCCATTGAGCCCAAGTGCACCAGGATTGGCTGGTTTTAAGCATATCTGATCTCTCTACTAACCGTGCAATTGGCCCAGATTATCAAACTTATATATGTTTTTGCACATACAACCTTTTGAAGCAAAAGTAAGCATATCTACTAGACATGAGTAAGGTTACATAAATCACTACCAAATGTATGGTCCATTTTGGTTAATGGAGCACTACCAAATGTATGGTCCATTTTGGTCAATTTCGGACAGTTTCACAGTCACGGGATTTTAAAAACATAATTTTCATGATTTTGGATATTTAAATCAACTTAGAGAATTTGCACAAAGAATTTTACTCCTACTCACCTCATCAGCAGAACCGTGCGGCAATACTCAGCTTTGATGATGTGGAAGGCAAGATAGTGGCCATGGGCTTGGTAGGTGGGAGAGTAGATGGCCAGAGCCACGTGGCGACTGCTGGAACTGCAGCTGGAGCCGGGGACCATGTGGCGGCGGCCGGAGTCATGGCCCATGTGGTGGTAGCCAGAGCTGAGGGCCACGTGGACTTGCATGGTCCAATGGAAGAGTGGGAATAGTACCCATATGAATGTGCTTATGGGGCAAAAGTGGCTTATTAATTTCTTGGTGGGGGACAGTGCTTGTGCAAGGTATAGGCTTGACTGTCATGCAGTATAAGTGAGAATGACATGATGAATAAGGAATTAGGTTGTGTTGGGGCGGGGTTAAAATGGTTGGACAGATAGAATATACTGAAATGTAGCTCTAGCTTAAATAGAGGAATACTGTTGTCTTACTAGTGCTTAATTGCTCCTAAACAAGTTTTTAGTTTTATCATTTCTAAATATGATGGTATAATGTGATGCAGAGATAGGAATACACTTTCTTGAAAACATGACATCCTTTATTTGTAAACGTGTCTTAAAATAGTAAAACATACACAGCGTTCAACAGGCCCGCTGCCATTACGAAACCAGATCCCAGAAAAGAGCAGGAAATCGTTGATACACAGTATAAACCCTCTACTGCTACATCACTGATGACCCCACAATTGTTTTCCCTTCTTTACATATTACACACGACAGCTAAGAGGGGAGAGAGAATTTCTACCTAAGAGAGTTTGAAGAAGGAAGGTTGCACAGGATTTAGTTGCCCTGCCCAGCCACTCACAAGTCCTGAACACACAGGCTATCCTCATACAGAGCTGTCCAAGTTACTGCTGGACTTCCTGTGCATGCTGGCATAAAGCAAAAAATATTATTTGTCACCTTACTTATATATTATTGTTATTAATAGACATTTAAATTTTGAAGAATGCTTATCAGTTGATCAGATCAGACAAGGGAAATCTGCACTTGATTCATCAGAGAGCTTTAGCTCTGATTTATGTCTTGTGTGCAGAACAAGCAATCCAGATAACTACACTTTCTAAATTGGCTATTTATCTGTAATAATAAAAAGAACTGTCTATATAAAAAGAACTGAGGGCAGTGGTTGGGAGACACTGGAGTGACTTAACCTCTGATCCAAAATAAAATATAGCCCTGAGACACATTGTGAATTGGGAGAAATATTCAATATGCTGTTGTGTAGGTGTGCAATGGAGAACGTATCCTACACAAGCTCAGAAATGGTAGTCTGAAAAGCCAATTAACATAGTTCTCTGAAAGGAGAGCCAGATTTAATTGAGGAAGAAGACCATCTCGGGGAGAATCTAGTTGAGGGCTATAAACATAGGAAGTTGGCTACTGAAAATTTTGCAGTATTAAATTTTTTATTTGACTTCATATTAAATAAACATTTAAAGTTATGCACCTTGTTAATTATCCCTTGTTTTAGTATTCTTTCTTCCATAACATATTAAAAATATATAAAATATTTGTTAACTTGGGTGACACAGTGGCCCACATCTGAACAAATGCACACGACCTCTATATTGCTGCACAAGATAAAACTCATTCCACTCCTGGATGGAAAAAATTAGAGGGAACACTGGCTAGGAGCCCAGTTCTGAAGGCAAAGCTGCTGCCAGAAGCAGTGCAGAAGCAAAGGTAGTAATAGCTCTGTCTTCAGAGCTGGGCTCCTAGCCAACATCAGCAACTCTCTGGTTGTTTAGCTCTTAAGGCAACATAAAAGTAAGGGTGAAAATACTGTGATTCTCCTAAAATAATCTTGCAACCTCACTGTAACTCCATTTTGGGTAAGGCCCCAATGTTTGAGAAATGCTGGTACCCCCCCTTGAAATCTGTATAGTATAGTGTAAAAGTACACAAGACCAAATTTCATGGTCTGTTACACATTTTTTCAGGGCTGTGAATTTGCTAGGATCCTATACATAAGCATTATCACATACGTTTAATGTTTGTTTCCTTTAGCCAGTCAAGAAAAGCATATAGAAAAAATAATGTTGGAGTTCATGAGCGTTTGATACGTGCACTCAATTTTAATTCTAATTTCATCTAACTGGAGACATATTTTTTTTTAATTAATTTGATTAGTTTCATATCTTTTAAAAGCAGTAAAAAAGAATAAATGTTCCTTTGTTCAGTTGATTCTGTGAACTAATTTATTTATAGTTAAAGAAGATTCTAAAGTTCCAAGAAATGAAGGTCCGACACACAAAGTATCAAATAAACAGGTATATTATTCTTACGTTGAGTTGATATATTCCAATAATTATTTGTTTTTATTAATATTTTTTAGTTTGTCATCTTATAAATTTTCTCCAGTGAGCAGCTCAGTGAATTCTGCTGTCAGCTGTGAGAAGTTTCTTATGTCTGTGGCAGTTTTTATCCATTAAAAATGTTATGTGACATTGTACCATTGTTCTTGGAGCCTTTATAGGCAGAAAATGAGAGAGGTAATGCTTGTCGGACATAATGCAAATTATGACATGTCATTCCAAGACTGATGCTAGCAAGCATTTCACAGATTTTTTTAATCTCTTCCATTGTTTTCATTTGTAAGTAGTTTTTCTAGCTTCAGATATTTAAAGCTGATATTATCATTGCAAAACATAAATGTTATCAGGGATTTTCTGTGAGTGTGTAGTCCATTCAGATACAAGAATGATAGCTTGTGAAAAACTATTTGCAGATTGTTTTCAACTGATCTACATTTTAACAAAATGTGAGGTGTTAATGTGTAATAATTAATATTGCAATTTTTTTCAGAATGTTGCAGGAGCAAATAAATATAATGTTAAACTTTTGAAGAGGAATGAAAGTTCAAATGTGCCTGTAATTCAGATGGCTTCAGTTGATGGTTCCTTTATAGCTGGGAAGGTAAGAGTTGGCTCATTAAATGTGAGCCTACTTCTAAGTGGTCCCTTTATTGTAGGTGTGGCCAACCTAAGCTGAGAAGTAGCCAGAATTTACCAATGTACATTGCCAAAGAAGTATGATAATACATCAGCAGTCTCTCATCAGCTCCCCCACCGCCTTCCGCCCACTGCCCATCATGCAGGAGTCTCTGGACTCATCTAGACTATGCTAGAGTGTCAAAAGAGGATATGCAAATTCTGCGGGAAGTTGCATATCTTCTTCCAACTTCACTTTCGAAAACGGAGCTTTCAAAAGTGAAAGTAGTTTAGATGCGACTTTTTAGGTGAACCCTCTGCCCCCCCCCCTTTTTCGAAAAGCCGCGTAAACCTCATTTGTTGAGGAGGTGCGGCTTTTCGACAAAGGGGGGAGCGGTCACCAAAAAAGCTGTGTCTAAACTACTTTCACTTTTGAAAGCTCTGCTTTTAAAAGTGAGATCGGAAGAAGATTCCCATGGAATTTGCATATCATCTTTCAACACTCGTGTAGTCTAGATGAGCTCTCTGGGAGCTTGGGGTGGGAGTAGGCTCAGGGGAAGGAGTGGAGTGGAGGCAGATTCTGGGGCAGAGCTAGGGGTTGAACAGTGAGCACTCCACAGCACATTAGAAAGTTGGCACTTGTAGCTCCAACCTCAGAATTGGCACCTGTGCAAGGAGCCATATATTAACTTCAGAAGAGCAGCTGTGGCTCTGGAGCTACAAGTTGGTCACCCCTGCTTTAGTGCATAGATATTTTCAATCTAAAAGTCACTGTGTGCCCATAGTTCCCATGGTCTTGAATGGAGTTCCACATATAGAGAGCCATATTTGGATGAGACGCTGGCAAAACGAAATAGCCTGAAGAAGACTTAATCCTCCTTTAAACCAATTATTTCTGGTCATGTCATTTATTATTTTAAATATACAGAGTTTTACATGCATTTTTTTAGTATAATTGTACATCTATTCCTTAGAAGGACTCAGAACTTGAAAATCTGCTGGCATCTTTGAAAATCTCCAAAGAAAATGAAGTGCAATCATCTTATCCCAAGGAAGAAAGAGTTACCAATGAAGAACATCTGTCACCGCAGTCTTTTGCTATGGTTGGTGTATTGTGGGAGCCATTGGGTGGCAATTTAGCATTTGTTTGCCTACTTTTTTATATACTTCTCTTTACAAACAAACCATGCATTGCTTTATTAAACATAATGGCATTTAATTAACTTTTTTAAAGCAAGTTAACATATATATATTTTAATAGTAAAATATTACTATTCAAGAAATAAAAGATGTAATTGTTTTTAACATTGTGAAGGATTTTTTTTATTCATTTTGAATAGTGCTGTTTTAACTTCACTGGATTATTGTATATTTTCTTCTTTTTCTAAAGAAAGGAACACAGATGCTCAAAGAAATTTTGAAGATTGATGGCTCTGATACAGAAACCAAAAATGAAATGAAGCCACTAACTAATGACGTTCCTGCTTCTACTGTTGGCCAGGATTCCCATGGGACTACAATGCAGCATAAACAGACAAAAAAGATGGGTATGCACCAATACCAGCTAATTCTCATCAAAATCGTTAAGAGCCTTATGTTCTCAGTCTCTACAATTATTAAAAAGATTGCTATTGTTACTTGTTTCCAGGAGCAAACAGTAGAAGTTTCCATATTTTTCATCTCCTTTTTACTATTCAGCACTGGAAATCTGTACATTACCTAAGTATTCTGTTGAATGCCTAACATTTAAAGTTAGGCAGTCTGAAAATACCAGGAACTTATTCAAATATTTTTGCTTCTGTGTTGATGTTTTAGAATTGTCTTTTATTTTATATATTTGCCCGATACTTTTATACAGCTGCTTACATGAACAAGCCTCAAAGTGTAGGAGGCCCTCATAATGCTCAGGTTTTGGAAATTGGAAGTCACCCTCTCCTTGGTCCACAGTCTGCAGTGTCTACCCCAGTATCTGAACTCTCTCGCATTTGTTCCTTGGTTGGAATGCCACAGCCAGATTTCTCCTTTCTCAGAACACCACAGGTAAGGCTTGTTATATAAATCAGGATGTAAATCAGAGATGAACAACTTGGGCCTAGTGAGTGGGCTCCATGAGTGGCCCTCCTTCATCTCAGGGGCCACAAGACAGTTATAACCAAGATGGTCTCCCAGGATGGGGTAGTTTTGCTAACTGTGCTTACAAACCTAGAATTTGCGGGGTGTGCAGATTGAATCGTAGCAGCAGCGGCAGATGTAGGGCAGGGCGAGTGGGGCGGCTGCCCCGCGCACGTGCTACTACCTGTCGGCTGTGACTGTGGCGCATGCGCGAAATTGTGCTGCCCTGGGCGCCACGCTTCAATAGGCCCCGCATCCTGGGCCCCGCAAAACTCTCATCCGCCCCTGTGTAGCAGCACTTTGATTGGGTGCAGAGAGAGTATGTGGCATTCATAGTCAATGTTGTGTGCAATCATCACGCACCTCATTTCATTTGCCCTTACTTTATGTGCATGCCTCTTTAGTAATACTGGTAGAAAAAAACTACATAGACAGAAACCAGCTGAATCTGGCAACCCTGCATGTGGGCAATGGTCAGGGCTTGACGAATAGCGGTGAAACCCACTCGCCAGCCCCATACTGTGCATACGCACGCCGCAAACGAATGGCTGAAATCTACTCGCCACAGGCAAGTAGATTGTATTTGTCGAGCCCTGGCAATGGTAAACAAAATGTTTCATGAGCCACACACAAAACCCAATTGGCAGCACACGGCTCTTGGTCTGCAGGTTGCCCAATGCTGACATATATCATGCCCCTTGCTATGAATTTACATTAATAGCTAGTGTAAATGAAATTGTAAATGTAACATGCCGGTGCAACTGAGACCTGAGTGTCTCTCGTTTGGTTCGTTTCCAAAAATAAAATACTATTGTATTAATTTTGTGTTAATCTGTCTCAATTTTTAGCTCTTATTTTTGCTTGTATATGACTACAGTGATAACAAAAAAACCGGAATGAAAACCATTTTTTTATGTTATTTTCATAGACCATGACAGTTTGTCAAGTAAAATTATCCAATGGCTTATTAGTACATGGACCTCAGTGTCACTCTGAAAATGAAGCTAAGGAGAGAGCTGCATTTTTTGCATTACAACGATTGGTGAGAATAGTACACTGTATAACACCTTGTATCTTTGTCTTGTTTTATTACATTAAGCATATTAAAAAAAAATTATTCTCTCTTAACTAGAGCTCTTTAGGAGTGAACTTTTCTTTGCCACCACCTCCACTGTTGTTTCCAAATTATCAGTCCATGGGAACTCCTGTACCACCTGGATCTATTCCTCCAGTCTTCAACCAACCCACTGGTAAGGATTTGACTAATACACTTTTCAAATAATTGGAAACTTGACTGTAATTCTAATAGGATTTTGTGAAGCTGGGTGACTTCCACAGAATGCCATTTTACGTTCTACCATATGTAGATGTGCCTCTGAACTACGGATGTCAATGTGTAGTCAATAGGATTAACTGATAAGCCTGGTCTTATCAGTTAATCCTATTGACTACACATACTTCCACCACCACCACCACCACTTCCTCGGTATCAGAGGTAGCAAGGAGGCGGGAGCCAGTGCCCATGGGGAACCAACTTTTAAGCCTGGTCCCCTGCACGTGCTGGTTCCCACACAGTCCTGCCCCCGCCTCCCCCCACACACACACATACACACACCCTACACTGCTGCCTCTGTAGCCTGGGGTTGGGGGTTGAACCCCATTCTTCCTTGAAGTTGCTGGGCACCCATCCCTAGGTTGTCCACAACTGCACTTGGTGCCGACTTACAGTAGGGAGGATAAGGCATCAGCCTCCAGAGCCTGGGGTTGGGGGTTCAAGCCGCACCCGCTGCCAGCAGTTATATGCCACTGTGGTAGCCAGAGGCAGCAGTGCATGGGGAGGAAGGGCTGTTCGCGAGGAGCTAAGGCTCTGCGAATAGGGGGTGCTGCCACTCTACTGCTGCTTCTGTATGAAAGGCAGCAGCACAGGATGACAGGCAGGAGTCGATCTGTGTGGAGACCCAGTTTTTAAATTCGCTCCCCTTATGGACTGGCTGTCTGTCACCCCACACTGCTGCCTCTGATAGAGGCGGTAGCAGGGAACTACCCTAGTTGGGGGTGGTAGCACACTGGCTGCCAGCCTCGCCCCCAGGGAGTATTTTAGTCACAATGTAACAGATACAATTTTTTTGTAACTACACGATTACTAAATTAAATATTATCTAACATCCCTACTCTGAACCTCCTTGAAGAAGGAAATTTGTGAATCTACTTTCATGGACACACAAATTGAAAACAAAGAATTCCACACCTTCCATTTGTTCGGTTGTTCTTTTCAAGACCTCTGCCAGTTAGCTGACTGTTGGTTTTTCTCCCAAATATATAATGGGAAGCAGTTTGGAACTTTTGGTCCTGGTCTATCAGAGGGGAAGGTTCATTTACTTCTACAACTTGCCAGAAAATTTGCAGAGCTTTTGTGACTTCCATATTGTCTCAACAGTATTCTAGTATTTTCTTCAGTTGCTAACAGTCATCTGTGAATTGGCAAATCAAGGTGTTCTTTGCTATATTTTTGGAGCTATTTCTCGAGTCTTTTTCCTGAGACATTAGATAATCCTTACACCAGCTGCCAAGCAATGTGATGATGTAACAACCCAAGAAAGCTTACTGAAAATTTCCACAGTATCATTAATGCTCTGCTGTTTTTGTAGAGTGCAAGAAGGCTTGTGTTTGTGGTGACCAGCAGTTAATCAGTTAGCCATAGTGTAGGATTTGAGATCCCCAAGCAGGCTTTCTTACTTCTCCCACTTTTTGTTTTGTTAACTGGTTCCAAAGAGAGTGCATTTGGCCTCCTCAATTGTAAAACAGGGCCACGGTGGTGAAAGAAGCATAGTGAAAAAACATCCCAAAGATACTCTTGGTTCAGGGAATTTCCTTCCTTCCAAAAAAAAGAAATAATAGAAACTTAAAAGTTATTGGTTGTTTTTCACAGCTAATATGATGCCTCCATCATCTCACATGTTTGGTCCAGTGCAGTGGAGAGCTCCAGTGCCTATTCATGGCAAACCTTACTATCCTGGGTCATATGCAGGGAATATGCCTTTTTCAGGAACTATACCAGTTGGTACTCACAATCAGTTTATTCCTCTACAGGTAAGCATGACAGAGATTGTCTTGAGATTATGTTTTGGTAGAAAATGGTAAAGGTATTTATATACAAGCATAAAGCCCACTCTGTCACATGGATGTAACTTGTAAAGTCAAGTGTAAACATAAGTCGAAAATGGCCGAGAACTTAAAATCTGGTCAGTATCAGAGCCTGAGTCCCAGTGATGTTTAAACCTGGGATATTCTAAACAAAGAGAACTTTCAGCCATGTATGTAGCTGTTTCCATCTCTTTACACAGACTCCACAGATATTCTAGGCTTCAGAGTGATAATCCTGTAATCTAATAATAGAGATTTGATGACTGCAAAGACACTCCTGTGATAAACAACTAAACAGTATAATTTTAGAAAAGTGACTGCTCTGTGTGCATTTTTCTGAAACTACATTCTGTTAAATAATATTTATTTGATTTAAAGGTAACTAAAAAAAGAGCTGCTAGCAAGAAAAATTTTGAGTTCAAAGAATTCCAGAGTTCCACTCAAGCTGTACCACTAAAGAATGAACAGCTAGTGTCTTCAGACAACACCAAGCTCATTCAACAAGATACTTCAGTTCCTTTAAAATCTCCTCAAGCTGCTCAATCTACTATTTCTTTTCAAGACAATGTCGCTTCTCCGAGTGTTTCTCATAACAAATCAACACCAAACATTTCTAGCAAACGAAAGCCAAGAAAACTGGCTGTTAATTTTGGTGCGCCAAAATCTTCAGAATAAATACAATAGCTAGATTTTTATCTTTCCTCTTCCCCCAATTTATATATATATGTGTGTGTGTGTGTGTGTGTGTGTTTATACACACACACACACACACACATATATAATTTTTAAGGATAAAGAGATATAGATATATAGAGATCCTTAAAAAAAACTTAAGTGCCATTTAGAAAAATCAACCATTTTAAATATGATTTTATTTTTCCTCTTACCCTAGTGTGTGTGTGTGTGTGTGTGTGTGTGTATATATATATAAAAAAATCTCCTTTCCAAGTCATAAAGCATTATTTTTGAAAAATAAGTATAATAAAGAGTGATAGAAATTTCAGTTGCTAGTCTTTTCCAGGCTGTTGATAAATATATAGAAAATTATGTTAAAATTTGATTAAAGATCTTAAACTGATAAAAGCCAGAAAATCCTGAATTACAGTTACCACACAATTCATTGGTGCCTAGGTCTCTGAACAGTGGCTCTATATTCTCAGCTGGGTGAGCAGCAATAATACTAGAGTGGGAGTCCTAATTCAGAATTGTCTTGCTTTGGGCATGAGATTTGTGGCAGTAATAAGTCAGGCATCAAATATTACTTAACATGACCTTTTGAATTTTAACTCCTTTTTATGATAATATAATAAAGTAGAGAAGGCTTTTATTTGCCTGTACATTTCATATTTATTTGGTCTCTAGGTCCTTTTTTGACTGAAGCACTGGGAATAGAACTTAACTATGGTGCCACTGCTAGATTTGCTGTAACTACATTCATTTCTAGGTTTCATACCAAAGGGTAGCATTTCTAAACCTCTAAGAAGACATCATTACATATCTATTTTATTGTTACAGAATGCATTTTTACAAAATGGCAAAGTAGATGAGTTGCTAACAGACAACTTGAGTAAATGAATGAGAGACAACTGGCTTATAGATTACAAATGCAAACAAATTCTCACTTCAAATTATATTAATGAAGTTGCTAGTTGTGATTAATTTTTAAATCTTATTTCACTGTACTAGTTAATGAACATAAATCTCCACTACACATCCACATGCACTTCTGCATTGATTCCAAAAGCCACAAAAATCCTGAATTTTTCTAATTTATAAATAAGTAGAATGCAAAGGTATTTGGATATAATGCATGTTAATCAAACTTATTTTTGCCTTTTGAGACAATTTCTCTCATCTATATTTTCCACCGCAGAGTGAACTTTGTAATCTGGCAGGTTCTCTTCTAAATTATTATTTTTGTTTATAGGTATTTTAACTGCATGGTAATATATGGTGGCAGGAGATACTCTAAATTGTTATCCTTGAGTTAGAGTTCCAAATGTATACCCTAATAACATCCAGACCAAAAAAACAACAACCTTGATTAACCCTTTTGGAGGGAATTATCCCTTTAACTCGTAAGATCGTCATTCTTTATTTACATGGTCTATCTAAAAGAAAGAAAAAACTCAAATGGCACTGTAATGCAAATCTTGGTCTGATGTTTCATCTCATTTGGTACTCTCTGCAGATGTTGTCTTGGTTTGCACCACCATTTTTTTTCTTATTCTTGTCTGTCCCTGTGAAAATAAGTTTCCCTCCAAACCATAAAAGGCTTAGAGACATGTCAGACTTTAATCAATAATTCAGTACATTGTCTCTAAGACTTCATGTAGGCCATGCAAGTTTGTGGAACTTTCCTTGGTTTCTTATCTTGCTATTTTGCCAAAGTAACATAAATTTCACTTTCTAATAGGAGCATCCAATTTCATCTCTCAGAGATTTCACTTCCTAAAGTACTTGATTAATTTTTCCAAAACTCTTTTTTTCTCCTTTTTGCTACCTTCCTTCCAGGGGTCTTAGAGTGATCTCTCAGAAATGTTATTTGATTATTTTTTTTTTGCATGATACTCCAATGCTTTTAGTCTGTACATAATCATAAAACTTCTCTGGTTAATCTGGATTGACGGTCCCACAGAGATAACAGATTCTGTATGTAGATCCAGTGTATTTGAACTCTGATTCCAGAAATCATGTCATTTCAGGATTATTTTTTGTCATGCCATCTCAATCTTCAAAATATCTGCAGATCTCCAGACTAGAATTGCAAGTTGCAGATCTTTACACTGATGAACTTTTGTACAACTATTTTTCAGGGGATAATCTCTCAATAGCATTTGGCACCTACTTAGTCTCAAAGATTCACCTATGTTCTGCTGTGCCATGTACTTTTCTTTAAATCTAATACTTTCCAATGTGAGTTTAACTTAGATTTATAAGGTTCAAAATCCTGTTTCTCAGAGACAATGTCTATCAAAACTCCATCTTATTTTTTGAGTTTCACCTTTTAGAAGGTACATTTCACTAAGGAAAACTTGACCATCACAATGTATCCATATCTCATCAACATTAGAGATGATTCTGGCATGATAATGTTACTACATACATATTTTTTTAAATGTTGCTTCTCCTAACTAGATTTCCAAACCCTGAGTTCCTATCTTTACTATTATTTGATTTCCTGAAAGAGGCAGGGGGAAGGAGAATTTTTTGAGAAGTTCCTATTATGTAGAAAACTAGATTATACCAGCGTACCTACTAAACTTCCTAAGAGATTCTAATCTCCGTAAAACATTGTTTTTCAATGTTACCCCCAAGATTACATGGCTAGTAGATACTGGGTGCAGGTACTAGAGTCTCTGCTGAAACGATGAATTGCGTTAAGTTTATAATGTCCTCTTTTGTATATATAGATAGCCAGATACGCAGAGAATGATTTATGAAGGAGACTATGCCAATGCCAGTATAAATAAGCCATTTTTTCTCATTAAATGGTCACTTCTTTCAAACTAGGAGCTCAATTTTTAACAGTGCCACTGAAACTGCTATACCAGTTTCTATGCATAGGTTAAATATTTATTCTATGTCTGCTGTATATTATATTAGTCTCTATTTCCTAATTACCTTTACTGTCTGTTTTATCTTTATTTTATGGGCTCGATAGTGTCCACTACCTGGTGTCCAATTTACTTATTTTAGCTTTCTCTAACATGAGATGTATACATTGACCTAAGCCATATCATCCATGATTTCAGCTTTTTTTTTTAATAGTCTATGTCAACTCTGTAATTATGTTTAATTCATACAAGTATAACTTTAAACATTCATTGTTCTCATAGATATAAAGTATTTTGTAAGTACTAGAATTTTTCATTAGATCTTATACAGAGCAGTATTTTATTAAAAATCCAAAAGGGAAGACTTTTATGTGTGCATTTTTGTAGTTTGATTTTTTTAAAATAACTTTTCATTGTTTATCTGCCAAGTGAAATGTTTTAAATTTGCATATGAATGGATATGGAATGTATTTTTGTCCTCTTTAGTGTTAAATTGTGTGTCTGCAGATTTTTAGCATGTAGTTGCATAAAGGACTGTGCAAAGATATTTTAAAATATGAACGTAAGATACACTGAAGTATAAAAAATTATTCATAAGAGTTAAATGCTATACAGAATTTTAATTCAACAGAATAATTTTATAAACCTGTTCATTGTCTACGTCTGGTTGGATTAAATATTGAAACTAGAAAAATTATTTATCTTAAATGTTTTATTTTCAAGTGCCTAATACTTGGGAACCATCCTGCCTTTCAATCCAAAGTTTCAGAATTGGGTTAAATTTTTTAATATCCCAATTGTTTTGAACCCCAAAAAGCAGCAAGTTTCCATTTTATTGAAGTGATTTCTTGATGTCCCACCACCAGTCATTCAGGTGACCAAAAGTATGAATTTTCAGTGTTGATTTCCTGGCAATTACAAATGAAACACCTTCAACTGGCTGTTGAGGATCCGCTAAGGTTTCTTGCACTTCTGTTGCTAGTTTAAGATTATCAGTCAGAAGATAACACTTGATTTTGTAGTGGGAGCGCATAGTGCTAAGGTGAGCTGTTACTACACTGAACCTAGAGGTCACTGAAAGGCCAAGAGGTGTCAAAAAATCAAGAATAAGATGCTAAAGATTTTTTCCAAGAAGTATGTGAGCTCTTAACATGAAGGCACCTGGAAAAAATAAATATCAGTGACATGACATTCTGGTATAAAGCCATTTCCCATACTCAGACCAAAGAGCTCTGCGGATCTTTTCCAATCAGAGTAATGCAATAATACTCCCCGCATCTGTCAGGCAAACCCTTGAACCTTTAACAGAATGACAGAACCTGCACTGAAGATACAAACTGAGATGCATGTAAACTCTTTAAAGAAAGAAACATAGTAGTTGCTTTATTCTTTGACTATATAATCAATTGCTACATAAAATGATCTTTGTCACAATCTTAAACATTTTAAAATTCAAATGCCTTGAAAGATGATTGCATTATTTTCTCCCATTCTTATTTTGGAGGGCGGAAGGGAGAGAAGGACAGAACTCTCTCCTATGAATGCTTGTCCACATGTATTTCATTCAGGAGGTGGCAACATGCTGCCTCTGACATGAATCTGCAAATCTAGGAAGCTGCCCAAAAATCTAATCTCTGTAGGCCCCTGCCTAATTCATCTATTGCTAGAGAGACCCCCGTCCAGCAGGGACTTACTGGGAGTCACGAAGAATGAAAAGTTGTAAAGTAACTACATTAATGTTGGAAGGGAACTAGGGATGTTAAATTTAGATTAACTGGCTAATCGAATAGTCAATGCAGTTTGCATCTACTCTTCAATTAGTCAAGGGCACCTCCACCTTTGAAGTGCAGCAACAGCCCCAGGGCTGTTGCTGCACTTCAAAGGCGAAAGCGCTGTGGGGAACATGGGGCCAGAGGGGGACTGCCCCGTGCTTCCCACAGCATTTCAAAGTGGCAGTGCCACATGGAGCCCGGGGTCAGCAGAGGAGGTCCCAGCTGGCCCCTGGGCTCCATGCAGTGCTGCCACTTTGAAATGCTGGGTGCAGCCTGGGTCCAGCTGGGAGTCCAGTCACCAGCTAGCCCCAGACTGCACATGGCATTTCAAAGCTGCAGATCCCAGACCACACTTGGCGCTGCCACTTTGAAGCACCCCTTTCTCTCTTCCACCCCTTGCTGCCTCTTTCTGACAGAGGCAGCAAGTGGGGGGGAGGGGCGAAGCAACTAGTCGACTAGTGTGTTGACTATCCAATAAGCATTTTCTTATTGGATAGTCGACTGGTCGTTCACATCCCTAAAAGGAACTAGTATGAAGTGTACTTTAATTGTGATGATTATATCTTTTGAGATGCATGTTCTCCATCGAGTGGTGTCCCTGTGAGTGCTCCACTCAGGTCTTGGTGTGTCCTTGCACTGCTGATCAGAGGTTTTTGGTGAGCAGTGCCTCTCGTGCTGTGCCTGCACACTCCATGTCTCTCACTCTTGCCATTCGTTGAGTGCGCGCATGGAGTGAGCCCCCTCAGTTCCTTTTCTATCCTCCGTGGCTGAAGACGGAGTTAGAACAGTGCTTTTCTCTTCTCTTCTGACAGGAAAACAAAATGAATAGCATATAGTTAGCTTAGTAATACTTCATAGTTTAGTCAGTTAACGATAGCTTCAATGTTTACCTGGACAAAAAAACCCCACTGCTGCAGCTTTTTTTTTTTTCCCAACACGCCGAGTTCTCCGGCTTTTAAGAAATGCGACTCATGCTGTGACTCAGTGCTTATTTCGGACAGATATGCATCTTGGGTTAAATGCCTTGGAGAGACTCATGCAGCACACAAGTGCCCGCATTGTCAAAATATGACCACAATGGCCAGAAAAGACCACAAAATGTGGCTCAAAAACCACCTCTGGGAGAAGTCCCTACAACCATCAGGGGACAAGTCTGAGGAGACACAGGGACAGCAAAAGCACATTGACAGGGCTGCCTCCCCACCCGGTAGAGGCTCGCAAGTTTTGCGGCTTTCCCCAGCACACTCATTACTAGTGCTGCCCTGAGCGTCCCGTTCCTCAGTGCAATCAGTCTCCAGCACTGTGAAGACACTCAAGGCTACATCAACCAGGAGAGCTGAGTCAGAGCCTAAGTGCTCTGCACTGGCCGGTGCTGCTAAGGCAATGACACCAACAAAGCCACATATTCCACCAGCACCCCCAGGATTCCCTACAATGCCTGAACAAGCTGTCCCTGGGCAGCCCAAACCCAAACGTGCTCCAGCACCGGAAGCATCTTGCAAGATACAACATTTGCAAAAATCCCCACACCTGGATACACCTCTAAGACCAGGAGCCTGTTCACTACACTCCTCAGTGTTGTCTCATCATGCCAATGTGAACAGCCACATGCCAGAAAGGGTTCCCCACTCTCCTATACTGCTGTCACCACAAACTGACTACGGCAGCAGCCAGAAGAGTAGATTTTCATCGTGGCATTCATCCCCACCGGGATCAGTGGCTTCCTGGCATTCATATTGGGATCATTCCCTACAACAACATTTCCCTTGGCCTAACCAGTCGTAGATGTATCCTCCACAATAATTTCAGCCTCAGTGGTCTCCTTGGGAACAATGGCATGCGTATCGACCGCATCCGTCCCATGCCTACTGCTGAAGAGATACAGCATCGGTATTGCCACAACACAGGGCTGCACGCTCCCCGACATCTGCATTCCTCACCATCTCACCCACCCTCAGTGATAACAGATGCTGACTCTAATGACCAGGGCTCGCTGAGTGGCGGCAAGCCCTGCTCGCCAACTGCGTGGTTCTGCGCTCCGCACATGCGCAGATCGCGCTGCGCCGGCTCTTCTGGGGTGTAATCTACTCGCCCCAATATCTGTCGAGCCTTGCTAATGACAATGACAACTTACTTCACTTGGACTCAGAGTTCTTCACACACTCCCAGATCCACTAGACCAGATGAGGCATTTTTTCAGGTATTGCCCTCTCCACAGGCAGATGACTTAAAACAGTTTCAATAATTATTTAAACGAGTGGCTCAATCACAGCACATCACAATCCAAGGGGTTCAAGACAAACAATATAAATTACCTACGATACTACAACCCACAGCATCCTCAAAGATAGCCTTACCCATTAACAAAGCTATCTTGGAACCATCAGAGGTGCTTTGGCAAACTTCAGCCTCTATTCCGCGCCCCCCCCCCCCCCCCCCCCCCCCCCCCCCACCTCCCAACAAATTGCAGGGTGGATAGAAAATATTTTGTCCCAGCAAAAGGCATTGAAGTAACAGAATCTGGACACCGTATGTGAAGCAAGCAAGAGAGTTTATTACACACACAGCACTGTCGGAGTGTCACGTTGCTTGTTAGAGCTCAGTGAACACTGCCAAGCAATAGGTTAAAACTAATTATATAGGATGCTCAATGGGCAGACCAAAGTGATGGGAGGGAGTAAGATCCTGGACAGGTGCTAATTGTGAGGCAAAATAAAAGCAATAATATAAAGTTACATAGTGTTTCCAGTAAAACAAGAATTTAAACAAAGCAGACATCAATTATGTGTTAAGTTGGGATATGTCTGTCAGCTTCAAGAAGTTATCTCTGCAGGAGGTGGTCCATCTGGGGATTAAAGCAGAGACATTAGGAGTACTTGACAATTGTGCATTTGTTCCTAGCACCATTAAATGTGTCGTCTCCTGTCTCCCACACTGGGCTAGATGGGGGGGGAGGTGTGACCATCATGTATTGTGTTTGTGTGCCAGTCCCAGACTCCAAATTTAGAATAGGGGTTCTTAACAGAATATCATAGCCTGCCTCAGAAATTTTTATCCTAATTTTTATGGACTTCCTCTTTGCACATCCCCAACCAAACTCACTAGTTAATCAGAAGTCCAAACACCCACAATTTAAGTCTACACTTCGAGACAAGGAACATAAGCAGCTAGATATCTTCAGCCACAAGGTATACTCTTCTACCACTCTCCAATTTAGGATATCAAATTATACAGCCCTCCTAGCTAACTATGATCATGCCAACTACACTAGATTGCAGGATCTGGTACAGGACCTTCCTGAGAATGAGGCCACATCTCCAGTCCATTCTCAAGGAGGGCCTACCTATAGCAAAAACTGCCCTCCGGGCTGCAATGGATGTTGCTGACATAGCTGCCAAAGCCACTGCTACAGCAATTGTAATGCGTAGGGCCTCATAGCTACAATCATCGGGGTCCCAAAAAAATTACAATCTAAGGTAGAGGACCTCCCCTTTGATAGAAACCAGCTGAATGCTACAAAGACAGATGAAGTCCTACACTCAATTAAGGACTGTCGTACTACACTCTGCACTCTGGCGCAAGCTACTCACCCTAGGCGCAATAGAACTGGTTCCCACAAAATACCGGGGAAGAGGGTTCTATTCCAATTATTTCCTAACAGCAAAGAAAACAGGGCTGGAGGACAATCTTAGATCTCAGGAAATTCAACAAGTTCATCCTCAACATAAAATTCAGAATGGTGACCCTTGCAACTATCATACCCGCACTGAACAAAGGGGGATTGGTTCTCAGCCCTTGACCTTCTGGACACATATTTTCATGTAACCATCCATCCTGCTCACAGGAGATTTCTCAGATTGGTTGTAGGTCAAGACCATTGCCAATACCGGGTCCTCCCCTTTGGTCTTTCTACGGCCCCTCGAGTGTTCTTGAAGATGCTAGCCGTGATCATGGCTTTCTCTCAGAAGATAAAATGTAATCATTTTCCTGTACCACGACGACTGTTTAATCAAGGGATCCACACATCAACAAACTATGACAACCCCTACCAGAGAATGCTTTTCCTGACTTGGCATACTTATCAATATACACAAGTCCACCATACAGCCCACACAAAAGATAGAATTTATCGGAGCACTTCTAGATTCAGTAACAGCAAGAGCCTACCTGCTATCACAAAAATAGAAGGTGCTGTGTGACCTTATGGGGGGGGGGTGTCAAGCATACTCCCCTTTTCCACAGCCCACACGTGCCTCCAATTACTGGAGCATATGCAGCTACAACCTTTGTAGTCCTATTCATGAGGCTACATGTGCTGTCTACAGCACTGGCTCTCAATGACCTAATTCCAAACCAACACAGTCTCATGAAGCATCTCTCACTTCCTCTGCCAGTTCTACAATCTCTTGACTGGTGGACTTCTCCAACCAACTTACTTGCCAGCATATCCTTCCACTGCCCAGATCCATCAGTAACGATAATGACAGACACATCACTTCTGGGTTGGACTGCCCATTGTGGCACAATGGTAATACCAAGGCAGATAGTTCTGACGGGTTCAGGGCCATTTGTGAGGTTGTAGTCCCTTCAAATGTTGTAGCCACTTCTTCCTCTTGATAAGGGGCAAAACTGTTTGCATCTTCACGGACAACACACCATCTATGTTTTACATCAATCGGCAGGGGGGTGCCCAATCACGCTCATTATGTGAAGAAGCAATCAGATTTTGAAACTTGTGTATCAGGAACCACATAACTCCAACTGCCATATATATATACCAAGACAGAAGAATGTGAGGGCCAACAAACTGAGCAGACATTTCTCAGAGCAACACGACTGGGAGATCAAGATCAATGTTCTCTCAGTTTTTTGCAAGTGGGGATTCCCAGTTATAGATCTTTTCGCAACTGTGCTCAACTGCAAATGCCACAGGTTCTGCTCCTGAGGAGGGCAGAGCAGGGCAAAGCAAGGCAAGAGATTAAAGGGGGATGCCTTCACCATTTGCTGGACAGCTCCCCTACTTTTACGCCTTTCCACCTTGCTTCTCTAGGGTGATCAACAAGATTCAGTCCCACCAGGCCACAGTAATTCTGATAGCCCACGCCTGGCTGAGACAACCCTGGTTCCCTTATCTGCACTACCTTTCAATAGATCAACCGATCCCTCTCCCCATGGTGCTGCACCTCCTAACACAACACCACGGCAAGACATGCCATCTAAATATCAAAACTCTGAAACTCACAGCATGGCTTCTTTATGGTTCCAAAATGAGGGACTTAACTGTTCAGACAGGGTCAAACACATCCCATTGAACAGTCGAAGGCCCTCCATGAGAAATGGAGATGTTTTCAACAGTGGTGCACAACTTGGCATTTACATCCCAATACCGCCTCCATACCTACCATGCTAGATTACTTCATGGACTTCAGCGATATGGGTCTTTCCATCAGTTCAATCTGTGTCCATCTGGTGGCAGTCACGGCTTTGCATGAACCCCTGGATGACTTTTCTCTCTTTGCACATCCAATGATGAAGAGATTCCTCACAGGCCTGCACCCCCCCCCCCCCCCCCCCCCCCCAGTGCCACTTTGGGACTTGAAACTTGTTCTTGACACGCTCACCAGGCCACCCTTTGTACCACTAGCCACTATATCACAATATCTGTCCATGAAAGTGGCCTTCATAGTGGCAATAACATCAGCAAGACGTGTAGGCGAAATTGCAGCCCTCATGGCTGACCTACCTTTGACTACATTTACAAAAGATAGTTATATTCAGGCCTCACCCTAAGTTCCTCCCCAAGGTCATATCCGACTTCCACCTAAATGACCCAATATACTTACCTTCATATTTGCCTAAACCTCATACCTCCTCCAGAGAGTCCATCTTGCATGCAGTGGCTGCACAACAAGCTATTACATTCTACTTAGCTAGAACTAGAGAGACCAGAAAGTCATATAGATTCTTCGTTTCTTGGTCTGGGCCACATGGGGTACAGCCTTCTCCGCACAACGTATATATGCAGTTGGCAATCCATTTGGCTACACAGCTTACCAACTTCGTGGGAAGCAGCCACCACAGATTATCAGGGCTCACTCCACACGTGCGATGGCCACAAAAACGGCCTTCCTACGTAACATACCATTCATGGACATTTGTAGAGCTGCTACATGGTCCTCCCATCACACCTTTGCATAACATTACGCCTTACAGAAAGGACCCATAACCGCCACATCTCTGGCAAATGCAGTCCTTCCTCTACATAAAGGACTCCAATGCCCACCACCATCTGGCAGGTACTGATACTGAGTCATCTGAATGGAGCACCCACAAGGACACCAATCAATGGAGAATAAGTTATTCACCCTGTGCAGTAATGATGGTTCTTCGAGATGTATATTCCTGTGGGTGCTCCACTACTCTCCCTTCCTCTCCTCTGTTTAGAGTTCTTTAAGGAACGTCACATAGAAAAGGAACAGAGGGGGCTCGCACTGCGCGCATATTCAATGAACGGCAGGAGCGTGAGAGACAGAGTGCACAGGCGCAGCACAAGGGGCACTGCTCACCAAAAACTCCCAATCAACAGTGCTAGGACGCACTGAGACCTGAGTGGAACACCCACAGGGGTCACATCTCGAAGAACCATCATTACAGCACAGGGTGAGAAACTTCTGTGTCTAAAAAAAAATAAGCACAATAATGGACACTAAGGGAGAAGTGAACGCGGGGAAAGACGAATGAAAGATGGAGACTCCTCCACCTGTAACCTAAATGATCAGATGCTAATCTATCCCTAAGGGTAACAAGTATCATATATTGTTTTGATTATAAGAGAAATAGTCTGAGGCTTCATGAGGAGAATATGGAATCTGCAGGTTCAGCAAAGCACAGTTGTTTGTAGTCTCATTTATATGCTATGCTGGTATTTTATTGTTGGATTTATAGAAAAGGGAATGCAAAAGGGGGCAAGGGAACTGTGGAAGTGGAAGGTCAAAGGGCTAAATAATGTCACTAAAAGGAGAAAAAAGATTTGGCAGAACTTGAATAAAACAACAAACCCCAAAACAATCTCAGAGTATTTTATTTCAGTAAACTCATTTTCTTAGGAGAGGCACATTATTAGCATGAAAGATAATTGGTTTTAGCAGACTTTCTTTTTGCTTCAGCCAAAGAAAAGCGGAGTGGGCATATTATTTCCTAAACATGTACAAAGCCAGGTACGGGCTCCAGGCAGTGCTGCCGCTTTGAAATGCCACGTCAGCATTTCAAAGCAGCTCTGCATAGAGCTGACACCGGGATGCGGAAGTGCATATCAACTAGTCGAGGATATTTAACATCCTTACTCTGAACCTCTCAGCACCAGCTTGGAGTTCTCTCTTGCATCCCACATCCCTGGCCCTACACCCAAGACAAGATGGAGCTCTCATGGCTCCACATTCCAACCGCCTGCCCCACCCTAGTGAAAATGAGTGAGGGTAGAGCCAGGAGTGATGAAGTGAGCAGGGGGTAGGGCAGAAGCAGGGCCTCAGAAGAAGCAAGTGGCAGGGGAGGGTATAGGGTTTTGTGCAAATAGACAGTTGGTAACCCTGTCTCCAACAGGCATATATTAAAGTTGTTAAAAGGACAGTCCTATATTTAAGTCCTCCTGCAGGCGTCCTGACTTTTGCTTTAAAAAGGGCAAATTGTCCCATATTTTCAATCTCTCTTTCCATTGTGGGTGCTGTTGCTGGCTGGATCCCTGCTTGCCAGCCTCCTGCCATCAGTGGTGAGTGGGGGAGAAGGGCAGTGGTTGACAACAGGAGTAGGTTTACAAGATGGGTGGCAGGACAAAGATGTAGTGTGTGCAGTGGCTGCTCCTCCTCCCAGACTGCCAGTGCATGGGGCTGGCTGCTGCTCTGTTGGTCATTCAGTTCAGGCGTCAGTGTGTGCCAGCTCCTGGCCAGCAGGGTCCGTCACCACCATCCCATTTCTGGACAGCACTAACTCTGGTGGCTGGTGAGCATAGGCAAGGCTGCAGGTTTTGGCTGATTATGATGCCTCTGCAGCAGCCAAGGGACAAGAAGTGGCTGGGTCAGTAGCCCACAGCAGCCTGGAAGTGTTAGTTACCTTCTACACTGTACAAGCAGTAAGATACAAGCTGCTTTCAGCCACACAGAGGTGAGAGTGAGGGCAGGAAGCAGGAAAGGAGAAGAACTCTGCAAAGACATGGGCCAGGTCCTCCCCTACAAATGGAAGCAGATCCTGTTCCTCCCTTTCTGTACAATGCTAAAAGGCTGCTGCTGGTGTGAACCCAGGCAGAAGTAGGGGCACGTGACCTGTGTACCTCCCTGAACATGTTGCCTAAGGAAGATGCAGTGGCAGGTATCAGAAGAGGTGGGTCCATGCTTGTGGCCCAGTTAGGCATGGAGGGCAGAAAGCCAGGCAAAGACTGGGTCAGTCAGTCATCCTCTGTGATAGAGGTGTATACATGTGTGTATGACATCTCCCCAAGCTATGTAAGGGAGTGTTAGCCCTCCCTGTGTGAACCCTAAAACCTGAAAGATAAGAAGGTAAATAAAAATAATCCAGCTACACAGTATTTTAAAGGGAGCTGAGTCAAAATAACGATGTTATTTTGAATGTTGGTACAACTCACTGCCATTAAACTCGCTTGAATACAAGTGATTTTACCAGGTATCCTGTATTCAGTATAGGGAAATATGGTTACCCTAATAATTATCAATGTTATCCCTTTTCTTTTTCTTTCAAAATGGCACAATAGCTTTCTTCAGGAGCTTCCTTTGTGCTCTAAGACTTATGTAAAATAAACATTAATTGTGTGCTCTAAGGCTTATGAAAAATCAGCATTAAGTGTGCAGCATTAATGTAACAGCTGTCTTAAAACTCTTGGGTGCAAATTAGCTGGAGCTGCTGATTTAAAAATGTTGAATCTTGATTGTTCAACTCTTTCTGGAAATACTAATGGAGTGAAAGAGCGTTACCACTATATGACGAAATTACGACTGGGTTTTTTTTAACACATAGAAAAGAAATATTTAACCCTTCTACCTTTTCAGCACTAGTATTGATATTTCTACCATTTCCATCTAGTAGTGGACTAATACCATTTTCAAATTCTTTTTGTTCCTAACATTTTAAAAACTCCACCTTACTGTCTTTGACTCAGGTGCCCATAGATTTCTCCTTGTCTTGACTTCCACTATCTACAATTTTCTACAATTCCTAACTTCCAATATCCATAATCGCTTTCAACTTTTTATTTCCCTTGCAGACAATATAGAAAGATAGTACAATTTCTGGGTTTATGGCTAAAGTGTGGCAGAAGCTGGTAGGGTCCAGATCTGAGTATTTGCAGGACTATGGGGATTGAGCATATCAATGTCAAGACATTTAAAGGGCAGTACTAGTGGCTAATCATAATCTAGAGTTTTAGGAGCTGAGGCATAAACCCGGTAGAATGAAGTTGCCAATCTAGATATTTGTGAGACTGCCTGCTGTAGCAGCAACATCCATACTAGTTCTCTCTTTGTGGGGCAAAATTATACAGCTGGGCCACACTGTCTAAATCAAGAGCCCCAGGTGGGTTTTGAAGACCATGTGCCAGTGTGTGTAACAGTAGGAATTTACTCCTGCCTGTGACTAAGCATCAGAATTGGGAGCTCAGAGGGCAAAAATTGGTAGGCTATAAGTTTTCACCCTAAGGCCGTGCTGCCACGAGGTTGGTCCTTCGGGTGTATGTTTTATTTATATACTAGCAGAAATACTTGGCATTAGGGAAAATATAGTAAAAGGGGTGATGAATGAACTATGTCAATTACATTAACATAGCATATTTTATTAGAAATACTTCTCATATATATTACTTTAAGAAATTAACATAAATTAGTTTGTAGTTGGAGGGAAAGGCTCTTGTAGTTGCAGTTTGTGACATACTTAACCGAAAAGTCCAGCAAATGCCTATGATCAGCTGCTACTAAAGCTACTTATCGTGGGCCCAATTGGGGCTCTGGGGGAACCAATTTCGAGATATAACCAATCTAGTTATTTAAGTTAGGAAATCAGTATCCCTTCAAAATGTGGTGTTTCTAGCTCTTACCGGTTCGGAGATCTTTCCCGTCAAACAAACAAAGTTTAGGAAATATTTATAAGATTAATTAAAGCCCCAGCAGCAGGGTTCTCCCCTCTGGCGACTGGGTTGGGCCCCAAAGGGGTAGGATCCAGCGTTTACCTTTGCCTCCACCAGGCTTAACCTTGGCCCGCTCGTCGCTCACACTGCCCTGGCCGGGCCACTCCCTCAGCCGCTCGGGCCACCATCCGCCCGCCCATGGCGTAGGGACGCCGGCGGCCTGTGGTTCGCTCGCGTGGCAAGCCCAGCTGGTTCCGTCAGCTCGCGTCCGCGCCCCACCACCGCTGGGCAGTGCGGGGATGCCGCGCTGTGAGGAAGGGCTGGCGAGCGCCGCCGCCACCCGGGCCATGTACGTGGTGGGGGTGGATGTGGGCAGCACGGTGCTGCGCTGCCACGTCTACGACACGGCGGCGGCAATTAGAGGCGCCAGCAGCAAGCAGGTGAGCGGGGGAAGAGGCGCCTGTGGGTAGGGAGGAAACTACAGCCCCACCTACTAGCGCGTGCTATGGGGCACTGCTTCCCCCCCCCCCCCGCACGTGTCTCCCCGGCTGCTTGTCGCGGCGCGCCCGCCGGCCGAGCCATGCGTGGGCTAGTCTGCGCCGCCAGGCTCTGCCGCCCCTGGCTACGGGCGGGGGCCTGTTATGCGCCCCCCTGCAGCAGGTCCAGGAGCAGCAGCCCTTGCACCGTCCCCGGGGCGGACCCGCTGCCCCCTGCGGGGAAGGAGCGGAGCAGTTGGGCGCAGGGGGCGCTGCAGACTGGCGGGGGCTCCGGGTCTCGGAGGAACTAGTCCCAGCGGGCGGGCAGCGCTTCGCGGGCTGTTGCCCCGCGGCCGGAACGGGGGTCCCTGGTCCGGGCCTGCGCCTGCTGTTCCGCGAGCAGCGCAGGGTTTGGCGGATCCGCTCCCGTGAGCGGCCAGGGCGGCGCCTGGGCGCAGTGGGCTGCGGCGGGGCGCGGGCTTTTCTCGGCGCAGCGACTCGCCTTCCTCTCCCAAACCGCACGGGGAGCCCAGCGGAGGCGCCGACGCCCCGTGGAGCAGCGGCCGGCCAGCCCCCGCTCTGCCCTTCCCTGCGCCCCTTGGCATCAGGCGGGGGCAGTGGGCCGGGAGCCGGTCTCTGCGCCGCCGGTTCTCGTCCCAGGCCGGTCGCCAGACTGCGGGGCGGCGGCAGCGTTTCCCGAGCGAGGGGCGCCGGGCTCCTGGGCAGGCCTTTGAAGTGCTTGCTCCCGCCGCCCGGCCCGGGGTGGCCGCCACCCAGCCCCGCACCCCCCTAGCGTGGCGACAGGGGCTCGCCCGCCTTCCCGCCGTGGGCAGGCGTCTCTGCCCCTGCTTCTCAGCCAGCCTCAGTGTAGCGACTAGCCGTGCCCCCGCCAGCCCCAGCGCCCGCTCTTGCCGCCTGCTGCTCACTCCCGCCGCACGGGCGGAGGAAGGAGCGAAGGGGGGTTCTCGCCTGTGTACGCGAATAGGGGCGGGGGCGTCTTGCAGCCTGCTCTGCTAATGAGCCGCTTCAGTGCTCCTTGCTCGCTTGCGGCAGTAGCTCGTGGCAGCCCTGGTCACTCACCTGGAAAGCCCTGGAGGGGCCTAGAACGCGTTGGAGACTGGCGGAGCCCCAGGGACTGACCGCACTTGCGGAGCGCAGCATTGGGTACCCCGGGAAGGGATGTTTTAGTCAAAGAAGCCCCGGTAAAGCTCCTTCTCTTGCTAAAAGTGCCGTATCAGGATGGCTGCAGCGGGACTCCCGGTGGCAGGCCCTTCTTTACAATTAACATGTAGCCCTGCGCGCCTCTTCGCCTAGCAGACCAGGGAGAGCTGGAGGCTTCTGCTCTCCCAGACTCGGGGGTGCTGCCCAGGGCTTCAACAGGAATGGGGCTTCAGCTTTTATCTCTGGGAGGATCCGTCTGAAGTGGGGGGGGATTCAGATTTTTGTAGAGGGGGCATGGGAGGACGGTGGCATTAGCAGTGATACTGAGCATACTCAGTACAAGCCAAGTAGCAAAGGGGTGGGGGGTACCGACCCTGTCTGTAGAGCCCTGCACAGATACAAAATAATGTATCTGCAGCTGCAAAAATGAGCTGTGGACATCTGCCGCCTCCTATGCAAATGCGGGTATCTGTGGATGTAAAGCAGATATCCACAAGTTTGCAGGGTTCTAGATACAAAATTTGTATGTGTATCTGCAAAAATGTGTTGTGGATGCAGATATCTGTAGATTTGCAGGGCTCTACCTGTCCACCCTCTTCTTCCCCCCCACACCTCCCCAAACACATAACCTCTTTCCAGTGGCTACTAAGGCACTTTAAAACTATAGTTTTTTGGTAGGTAACTTAGCGATTGGCTGATAGATACAATGCTCTTAACTCCTATATAAAAGAAAGAAAATTAAATATTAGATCCATTCAGCTCTAATACTATCATTCTGACATCTTGTAGAAAGACACTTACGGGGTACTGGTTAGACTTAAAATTTTAATGTATCTTTTTACCAACTCTGTGGTGAGAAAAGAGACACACAGTCAGGACTTCTGGGCTCTATCTCCACTCTGGGAAGGGAGTGAGATTTAGTGGTTTACACGAGCAAGAAGATATAGCTGGGTTCTATATAAGAACATCACAATGCCCATACTAGGTCAGACCAATGGTCCATCTAGCCCAGTATCCTGTCTTCCAATAATGGTGAATGCTGGTGCTTCTGAAGGAATGAACAGACCAGGTAATCATTAAGTGATCCATCTCATGTCACCCATTCCCAGCTTCTGGCAAAGAGAGAATAGGGACACCATTCCTGCCCATCCTAGCTAAAGCCATTGATGGCCCTATCTTTGTTGAACTTATTTTGTTCTTATTGGAATCCTGTTATAGTTTGGGCCTTTCCACAATCTCTGGCAAAGACTTCCATAGGTTGACTGTGAGGAATTAATTTTTTTTCTTGTTTTAAATTTGATTCCTATAAATTTCATCGGTGACTTTCTGTTATGTTAGTGTAGGAGCGAATAATATTTCCCTATTCAATTTTTCCACACCATTCATGAGTTTATAAACCTCTAATGTATCCCTACACACTTTAGTCTTGTCTTTTCCAGATTGAAAAGTCCCAGTCTTTTCAATCTCTGCTCATATAAAAGCTGTTCCTTACCCTTAATCATTTCTGCTGCCTTTCTCTGTACATTTTTCAAATCCAATACATCTTTTTTTTAAATGCTGTTGACCAGATCTGCATGCTGTATTCAAGATATGTGAATACCATAACTTTATATAGAGGCAATATGATATTTTTTGTCTTATTATCTATTCCTTTTCTTATGATTCCCAATATTCTGTTAGCTTTTTAGATTGCCACTGACCATTGAGAAGATGTCTTCAGAAAACAATGCACAATGATTCTAAAATCTCTTTCTTGAGTGGTAACAGTTAATTTAGATCATTTTTGTATGTATAGCTGGTATATTTTCCAATGTGCATTATTTTGCATTTATCAACGTTGAATTCCATCTGCCATTATATTGGCTGGATTGGGGTGGGATAGCCCTCCTCTAGATGGCAAATCCCTACCTTTGCGGTTCCTTGAGTGCCTGCATGGTGTAAACTGGGCAGCTGTGTGGCCACATAGCTATGAAGCTTACAGGGCACTTAGGTGCTCACTCACTTGTGCTATTTACTTTCTCCATTCTAATAATTTAACCATGCCAGCAGCACCTGGACTCTACCAAATCCCAGTCCCCCAGTACCTGGATAACCCTGTTGTCTCTTCCCTACCCCCCTCCCCTGCACACAGATCAAGCACCTCCCTGCCAAGTCCCAAGCCCCAACACCCAGAACACATCTGCTGAGCCACAACCACCTTCATGTGGACACTCCCATTCCCCCTCCACCTGGAACCCCCCAACAAGCCCCTATGCATTCAGATCCCCAGCTGAGCCTCCCTCACCCAGATGGCCTCTCACCTGGATTCTCCCCACACTAAGCTCTCTACACTTGGATTCTGCAAGGCTGACCTTCTTTGCCCAAACGTAGATTTTGGGCCGGGCTGTACGTGTGTATGCAGGGCCGGATTAAGGGGAGGACTAGCCAGGCAGCTGTCCAGGGCGCCAACCTATGGGAGGCGCCGGTTGGCAGCTGTAAGGGGTGCCACACGCCATCAGGGGCCAGGGGCTGCACGGCGCCCCTTAAAGCTGCCATCAGGTGCCGTGCAAACGATGGCAGCTATAAGGTGCGCCGGAGGGCAGGGCCGCACATGCGTCACGCACCTGCTGCCCAGGGCGCATGAATGGCTCGAACTGGCCCTATGTGTATAAGACTGTCTCACTTGCTATCTTGGTGTCCATGATGTGGAGGGGCAGGGCCCAGCCCTTGCAGTGCATCAGGGTCCCCATGCGTGCTGGTTCCCACCTGCTTTCCCCTTCTCTCCCCCTCTCCCCTCCGCCTCTGTAGGTGGCAGCAAGGACGGGAGGAGTGCGTTTAGTCAGTAGGATTAACTGATAAACCCAGGTTTATTGGTTAATCGTGTAATCGAAAACACATTGACATCCCTACTTGTTATGGGGAGATTTAGGGATTAGGAATGCTGAGTTGTGGTCTCAACTCTGAAAATTATTTTTTAACTAACCTTGGGCAAGTTATCTAATATCTTTCTCCCTCACTGTAATTCTCTTCCTTATGGGTAAAATAATTCCTATGTCCATTGATGTTGTGAAGCTTAATTAATGTTGGCAAAGTGATGAATGATTATACATAACTGAGAATTGAATTGGTGGCTACTGTTTAATATTTTCTTCACAATAGAGTTTCAGTGCAAATATGTTATGATGAACATGGCTGAGATTTTTATAAATATTTAAATGTAATGCAACACTGGTTACAAGAATGGCTCAAAAATCAGCAGTGGAGATACAAAATGCTTATTATCAGCGGGATAGCCGTGTTAGTCTGGATCTGCAAAAGCAACAAGGACAAAAACGCTTATTGTTTCCTTTGAACATTTGTACACTTTTTAATTTATTGTACCAATTATATGCTAATAGAATTAGTAGTAAATTGAGCTTCAAATGTGTGAAGGTCTAACGATACAGAAGAGATAATTTTGCATTTAATAAGAGAGCTGTATGTTATGTTACTTTTTATTAGGCTGGATAGTATTAAAAAATTTGGTATGAAAATTGGATTTTCTATTTAATGTTTAGTTTAATTGTTGCTTGAGGGTTTTTTGGTAGTTTTCTTCAATACAAAATTGGCTAATAACGAATACAATAACTTTTGCTAGCCCTTTGAGAGAACTCTGCAGTCCAGCTCAAGGTGCTGAGTTGGCAGCTATGTTCTAATGCAGCTAAAACATCTGTGACCCATCATACGTGAAGAAACAGTTGTGTGGTAATTCAGTTTAACTGTTAGCTTAAAAGCACTTTCATGTGTGTTGCAGTTGAAAATGATGTGCTCGAGTTTGTTTTTAATTTTTCCATGGTTATAATTTAGCAGCAAACTAGTGGGTTGACAGTTCCTGTTTTAAGACCACATCTGTGCTACAAAACTCCTGTGTTTTTGGTTGCTTTTTAAATAGCTGGTTTCAGCTAACTTACTGGAGATGGATGCACCAATCATGATATGTTGGTCAAAGCTATCTTCTGCAGGTTTTGAAAATGGCTATTTAGTAGGCTGTGACTGAATCAGAAAAAAAAATTCCGTGATTTTTTTCTCTACATTCTCAATTGTGTACATGACAGAATTGCCTCGGAGAAATGATAAAATGATTTGTTTCTGCTTTCTAAACCCCGGTAACATGCTTGAGGCCAGTAGCCACTGGCTGGAGCTGGGTGGCATCTCAGAGCTGGGGCTGTCCAGCACCCACTCACTGTGCCACTTCATGTCTATCAGCCCCCTAGGCAGCGTCAGTGTCCCAATCATGGCACGGCCCAGCAGCACTGACTGTACTTCTATTACCCAGGCCCACTTTGCCAGCTCCTTTGCAGTCGGCCCACCTCCTGGCACTGTTCCATCTAATCTTTTTCATTCAACTGTGGATTTTTTCCATCCATATGCAGAATAATGTTTTATGTTCACTGAGGCATGTGCGAATGTGCACCACCTAGAAACAAAAGACCTAGGTGTGGGTGGGTGCTCTGCTAGGAGCTGGACAGCATCTGAATTTCTTCTGAATGACCACACAAGCACAGAACTTACAGGGACCACTGGCCACAGGGATTGGAGCAGGCAGTGCCCTAGTGCCCCAACTCTCTGTTCCACAGTGATGCAACATGCACTGGTGGTATCGTATGCCGTTGCTTGCAAGGCCTGAGGAACAGCATGTGATATTTATCATCAGCAAATAAAGTAGAGGGATTTACACTTCATAGCCTTGTGCCAAACTCGCTGCATACACCAAAGCTTTCTTGCATATTTCTATATCACCCCACGAGTTCCCTGTGAGCCAGTTCTTTAGATCTCCCTCTAATTCAGGGACTTGTGCATCTCCTCTCACTCCGTACCTTTTTTCTGTTTTCCACCATTTCTCACATGCCAGCACCTGTGTGTCCATATGTCCCCCATTCCTCTTTGCCCTTGAACCTCTTCCCATTTTCCCCTTATATCCCATTCCATGCTCCTCCATTCTCACCCTACATGGGATTCTCCATGGCTCAGTGTGCCTCCTTTTCCCCATCATTATTCCTTTCTGTTGGGGAGATAAGTCATTCAGGCAGGAGAGGCCCTAGCTAGTTTGCTGGCCAAGGCAGAAAATGTCTTCAGTGACCCTACAACTGTGAAAGGGATGGGAAATAAAACAGCCCATCGCCTCCTGGAAATTAGTGCACAGGGCAGTAGCCCTGCTTATCAACCCACTTGGAATCAACCCTATCAGCCTGCAGTCAGAGTGTCAATTTGTTAAACTCTGTTAGAAAGATGGTCTGTGAGAATAATGGGTGTAGTTATGCTGGAAGGTGTTATCTGATGTCAACCAGTTAGAATCATAGAACACTAGAACTGGAAGGGACTTCAAGAGGTCATTGAGTTACATCCCCTGCCCTCATGGCAGAACCCAGTACCATCTAGACCCGTGGTCACCAACAGGTCGATTGCGATCGACTGGTCGATCGCGAGGCCTCAACCAGTCGATCGTGAGGCATCCTGTCCACCCCACCCCCATTTCCCTCCCACCCCTGAGAAGTCCCACTAGCTACCTCAAGTGAAAATGGAGGTAGTGTCGGCTTCCCAGGAATGGACAGAAGTCCCGCAGCTTAGCGCCACTTTCAGCGATTCCGGAAGTGCGCTAGCTGCTCTGCCGGGTGTACTGCGGGAGGGAACATTGGCTCCCTGCACCGCACAGGAGGGGTGAGTCAGCCCTGGGGGAGGTGCGTGTGGGGTTTCCCCGGGGCGGGGGGGGGGGGTTTGGCAACGGGGCAAGCACGTGTGGGGCTTCCCTGTGCAGGGGGGGGGGAGGGGAGGATCGGCCCCGGGGCAGGCGCGCGGGGCTTCCCTGCGTGGGGGAGGGAGGGGTCGGCCCTGGGGCAGGCGCGTGCTGGTTTCCCTCTGGGGGTGAGGGGGAATTCTGGGAGGAGGCAGATGCAGGGGACTTTCTGCCTCCACTGGCACCCCACTCTCCAGCCCCCACTCCCCAGCTACAGAACTCTGTCCCCACTCTCCTGTTCCCAGCTACAGAACTCTGTCCCTATTCCCGTCCCCACTCCCATCCCCACTCCCGGCATGTATGGTTTCACGAGGCATACCTGCGCCAGTCAACAAAGGCTTCCTTGTCGACTGCAGCGTGTCCAGACTGCCCCGATCTGTCGACAAATAGCTGATCATCAGCTGGTCGGCAGAGCGGGGCAGCCATTTACATTTAAATGAAGCCGCGATTATTTAAATCGCAGCTCCATTTCCCTCTGCCGATCAGCCTAATCTACGTGGCTCCATTGACGGAGCCATGTAGTTTAGACACACCCTCACAGATAGATATCTACCTAACTGGCTCTTAAATATCTCCAGTGATGGAGATTCCACAACCTCCCTAGGCAACTTATTCCAGTGTTTAACCAAGCTGACAGTTAGTAAGTTTTTCCTAATGTCCAACCTAAACCTCCATTGCTGCAGTTTAAACCCATTGTTTCTTGTCCTATCCTCAGAGGCTAAGGAGAACAATTTTTCTCCCTCCTCCTTGTGACACTTTTTTAGATACCTGAAAACCGCTATCATGTCCCCCATCAGTCTTCTCTTTTCCAAACTAAACAAGCCCAATTCTTTCAGTCTTCCTTCAGAGGTCATGTTCTCTAGACCTTTAATCATTCTTGTTGTTCTTCTCTGGACCAATTTCTCCACATCTTTCTTGAAATGAGGTGGCCAGAACTGGACACAGTACTCCAGTTAAGGCCTGATCAGTGCAGAGTAGAGTGGAATGACGTTTCATGTCTTGCTCACAACACTCCTGTTAATGCATCCCAGAATCATGTTTGGTTTTTTTGCAACAGCATCACACTGTTGACTCATATTTAGCTTGTGATCCACTATGACCCCTAGATAGCTTTCTGCAGTACTCCTTTCCTAGACAGTCACTTTCCATTCTGTATGTGTGAAACTGATTATTCCTTCCTAATGGAGTACTTGGCATTTATCCTTATTAAACTTCATCCTGTTTACCTCAGACCATTTCTTCAGTTTGTCCAGATCATTTTGAATTATGACCCTATCCTCCAAGGCAGTTGCAACCCCTCCCAGCTTAGTATCATCTGCAAACTTAATAAGCATACTTTCTATGCCAATATCTAAATAGTTGAAGATATTGAACAGAACCGGTCCCAAAACAGACCCCTGCGGAACCCCACTTGTTATGCCCTTCCAGCATGATTGTGAACCGTTAATAACTACTCTTTGAGAATGGTTATCCAGCCAGTTATGCACCCACCTATAGTAGCCTCATCTAACTTGTATTTGCCTAGTTTATTGATAAGAAGAGCATGCGAGACCATATCAAATGCCTTACTAAAGTCTAGATACACCATGTCCACCGCTTCTCCCTTATTCACAAGACTCATTATCCTATCAAAGAAAGCTATCAGATTGGTTTGACATGATTTGTTCTTTACAAATCCATGCTGACTGTTACCTGTCATCTTATTATCTTTCAGGTATTTGCAGATGAATTCCTTAATTACCTGCTCCGTTATCTTTCCTGGCACAGAGGTTAAACTTACTGGTCTGTAGTTTCCTGGATTGTTCTTATTTCCCTTTTTATAGATAGGCACTATATTTGCCCTTTTGCAGTCTTTTGGAATCTCTCCTGTCTTTCATGATTTTTCAAAGATGATGGCTAAAGGCTCAGATGCATCCTAAAATACTCAAGGAGCTGATAGAGGAGCTGATAGAGGAGGTATTCATCAGGTGACTTACAGACATCTAACTTTTCTAAGTGATTTTAACTCCTTTTTTATTTTTAGATCATGCAAGTTCTCCTGGTTAAGCCAAAGTGGTCTTTTGCCATAGTTTCTATCTTTCCTATTCAATGGAATAGCTTTCTTTTGGGCCCTTAATAATGTCCCTTTGAAAAACTGCCAACTCTCTTCAGTTGTTTTTCCCCTTAGTCTTGCTTCCCATGGGACCTTACTTACCAGCTCTCTGAGCTTACCAAAATCTGCCTTCCTGAAATCCATAGTCTCTATTTTGCTGTTCTCCCTTCTACCATTCCTTAGAGTCATGAACTCTGTGATTTCATGATCACTTTCACCCAAGCTGCCTTCCACTTTCAAATTCTCAACCAGTTCCTCTCTATTTGTTAAAATTAAATCTAGAACAGCTTCCCCCCTAGTAGCTTTTTCCACCTTCTGAAATAAAAAGTTATCTTCAATGCAGTCCAAGAACTTACTGGATGATCTGTGCCCTGCTGTGTTAATTTCCCAACATGTCTGGATAGTTGAAGTCCCCCATCACCACCAAATCCTGCACTTTGGATGATTTTGTTAGTTGTTTAAAAAAAGCCTCATCCACCTCTTCTACCCGGATGGGTGGCCTGTAGACTCCTAGCTTGACATCACCCTTGTTTTTTACCCCTTTTAGTCTAGCTCAGAGATTCTCAACACATCTGTATATCTCCACCTCAGTCCAAGAGTATACATTTTTAGTATATAAGGCAACACCTCCTCCCTTTTTCCCGCCTATCCTTCCTGACTAAGCTGTACCCTTCTATACCAATATTCCAATCCTGTGTATTATCCCAAGTCTCTGTGATGCCAACGATATCATAGTTTGTTTATTTATTAGCACTTCCAGTTCTTCCTGCTTATTCCCCATACTTTTGCATTTGTATATAGGCATCTAAGATACTGATTTGATCTTGCCTCGCAGTTCTGCCTTGTCCCTCCTTTTTCTCTGCTGTTACAGCCCTCACTCCCTCCTATTTCTGATCCATCTCCCAGGTCTCCATGTTTTTCGCTTATCTCTGGGCTTTGGTCACCTGCCCCCGTCGAACCTAGTTTAAAGCCCTCCTCACTAGGTTAGCCAGTCTGCATCCAAATATGGTCTTCCCCTTCCTCGAAAGGTGAACCCCATCCCCACTTAGCAGTCCTTCTTGGAATAGCATCCTGTGGTCGAGGAAGCCAAAGCCCTCCTGGTGACACCATCATTCACTTGCAGCCAGGCATTCACTTCCAGAATACACCTGTCTCTGCTCAGGCCCCTAACTTTGTCAGGAAGGACCGAACAGAATACTAGCTGCACTCCAAACTCCTTCACCCATGCTCCTGGAGCCCAATAGTCACTCCTGATCCACTCAGTGTCACACCTTGCAGTATCATTAGTGCCCACATGGATGAGTACATGGGGTAGTAGTCAGAAGGTGTCAGCCGATGGTCAGGGCAGTGAGTGGTGTGTGTGTATTATACACCCG
>JANRFK010004149.1:151612227-151628493 GCA_030068395.1 Apalone spinifera
TGACACTACCTCCATTTTCACTTGAGGTAGGTAGTGGGGCTTCTTGGGGGTGGGGGAAAAATGGGGGAGGGGCTGGGTAGGATGCCTCACAATCAACTGGTTGAGGACTCGATCGCGATCGACCTGTTGGTGACCACGGTTCTAGTACTTCCCTGTGTATTTGGCTTGTGGAATTGGTTTGTAATTCCAGATTACAATATGTTAATGAATGCCCAGGGAGATTAAAGTGTTCTCCAGCAGGTTTTTGTATGTTCCCTTGATGGTTCCCTCTTGTCATCTGAAGAAGTGGGCTATGCCCATGAAATCTCATGATACCATCTCTATGTTTTGTTAGTCTTTAAAGTGCTACCAGACTATTTGTTGTTTTTATAGTTTATGCCCTTCCTCTCCCCTCGCCCCCGGGGTTCTGTATTTTATATATGGAGAGGGGGAGGGAGGGAGGGAGGGAGGGAGAGAGAGAGTTTTTAAAATTTTGTAAGCCGCCTCAAATATTTTAAATAGAGAGGCGGGGTAAAAATATTTTAAATAAATAAAATAGTTGTGTAAATAAACATGTACAGCTATAGCGTATCCTTTTGTTTAGCAAAAAGTAGCAACTTATACTAATAAATGAGAATAAATATCTTTAAAAGAAAATAACAAAAACATATGAGATAAAAATAATTTATTTTAATTATGGTATCCAGCCTGTTTTCTTAAATCAACATGGAATGTTGTTATTTGCATAGGAAAAATAAGATCCAAGATAACAACATTTAAAAGAATACCCAAAGCATATTTGTTATCTACTTTTCCTAATTTTACTTGGGAGTTTTGAAATAACAGCATAATTATGAAAAAAGATGTTTAAAGAATAAAAGTCTCTTAATATGTGTGGCTTTGAAATATTATGTTAAGCTTGCAATAGATATAAATTTTTGATTTAAGACTATACTTAAAGACTGTACATAACTATTTTTCTATTCCTTACTACTTCTCAGGTTTTTTTTAAGCAGAATTTCCCTCCAGATGTAATCCTTTCTGCTTTGAAAACGTTAACACAGTTTGGACAGAATTTTTTCATGCTTAGCAAGAAAGCTAAGAGGGTTTACTTGTTCCACTTCAGTGAGTAGGAAAGCTTTGTGAGATGAACCTTCTATGTTACGGGCTATTGAAGGGGACATTTTAAATGGAAAGGGGCAATATCCATCTCTAATATTCCTCCAGTGTATCAGCTGAGTTACTGTAGGGATGTACATTAGTCCTTATTGGGTGTGCTGCTGGAGCCTTGATATGTGGAGTATTCAGAGAGGTAGTTCTGTTAGTCTGTTTTAGCAAAAACAATGAGGAGTCCTCTGGCATCTTAAAGACTAACAAATGTATTGGGGCATAAACTTTCATGGGCTGCATATCACTTTGTCAGATGCATGATATGGAAGCATCAGCTGGCAAGGATTTATACATACATACAGAAATGGGAGAGTTATATCAGTGCTAATGAGGCTCATAATTATGAGCCGCTTTGAAATGCTGCATGAAGCCAGGGGTTTGGCCCAGGCTGCTGCTTTGAAACACTCCTTCCCTCCTCCCCCTGTCCTCCTTGCTGCCTCTTTCTGATAGGCAGCAAGGGAGGGAAGCGACTAGTCAACTAGCGCAGGGCATGCCAACTTGCGGCTCGCGAGCCACATGCAGCTCTTCCCCCCCTTCAAGTGCAGCTCGCAAAGGCTCCCCTGTGGCTTGTGAAGCTGCCCTTGCGCCCCTAAAAACAGCCCCCCAGTCCCCATTTCTCTGTGCTCACAGTCTTGCATAGCAAAGCAAAATGGTGCCGGCAAGATGGTGCCAGCCAACAGGAGCCTGATGTGGCCAAAAAGCACCCAGAGTTGTGTTTAAAGGCACAGCGTCCTTTTTTTTTCCTATCCATGACAACCCCGGCTCTTTGCACTATATCCCCAACCATTGTGGCTCTTTGCCTTTAATGGATTGGCCACCCCTGGACTAGCGTATCGACTCTCCAATAAGCATTTGCTTATTGGATAGTTGACTAGTCATTCACTTCCCTAATTCAGTGAGGTTAATGTGCTGTCCCACTGGCTTTTTGTATGTTACTATTCTTGATGTCTGATTTGTGTTGATTGATTCTTTTGCATAGAGACTGTATGGTTTGTCCCATATACGTGGCAGAGGGGCATTGCTGGTACATGATGGCATATATTACCTTAGTAGATGAGCAGGTGAACAAGCCTGATGATGTCACTATGGTAGATATGTGGACAGAGTTGACAACAGGGTTTGTTGTAGGGATTGGTTCCTGGGTTAGTGTTGCTGTTATGTGGTGTGTAGTTGGTGGTGAGTATTTGTTTCATGTTGGAAGGTGAGTTTCTGTAAGCAGGGACTGGCCCACCTCTCAGTGGCTGTGAGTCAAGGGATCATCATCTAGGATAGGTTGTAGATCCTTGATGATGTGTTGGAAAGGTTTTAGCTGGGGGCTGTAGGTAATGGCATTCTGTTGCTTTCTTTGTTGAGTCTGTCCTGTACTAGGTGAATTCTGGGTACCCGCTTGGCTCTATAAGTACTCATAGTATTGTTACTGTACATAGTAATACTTTACTTCTTGTAAACAGGTAGAAACACTTCATCCTCACGTTGGCTGGGTTGAATTAGATCCTGAAGTTCTGTGGACTCAGTTCATGGATGTAATAAAAGAGGCAGTACAAGGTAAATCATTCATGAAACCAGACAATAGTAGTTGATGTTAACTAAACCATTTCATCTATTCGTTATTTTTATACTTATGAACAGAGCTCTGCATATCGGCGGATGTTCCTGGGTATCCGCATCCATGCATATGAATATGGATATCCATGGTTCATTTTTGCAGATACAAATTTTATATCTAGAACCCTGCCAGTTTGCAGATAACCACTTTATATCCGCAGGTATCCACCTCCACTAATGTGGATATCCACAGCTTATTTTTCTGGATAAGGATGCTGATGTGGATACAAAATTTTGTATCTGTGTAGGGCTCTAGTTATGAAACATGTCATCTGAAAACACATGAATGTTGCTGAATAGGAAACTACAAAATGTCTTAAGAACTATTTTATGACCTAATCCTCTAAACTTTTAGGCATCTAAATAATTTCATGCACAAACATTTTTGTGTGTTTATAGGACTGGGACCCTATTTAGTGATTTTAATAAAACTTTCAATAATAAGTTATAAGAGAGTGACAAAAATCCAAAATTATTACCAACTTTGGTCACTGTGTATAGTTTAAATGGGATTTCTTAAAATATCCTTTGTGTGAAATGCAACCCTTGGATGTCTTGCATGCAAATCTCTTTGAAATCAATCAGAACTCCCTTCAGGATAAGTGAAGATAAAATGTGGTCTTTAAACATTTGTATAATTTCTGGAACACTCATTTTGAACTTAAAATAAAATAACTTTGTTGTTACATCAAAGGCATCATAGCAAAATCAGTAAGTTGCTCAGCAAATATCAAATTCTACAATAAAGTTTAATTATTTACAATGTAAAGGAACATATGATTTTTAAGTTTTCAAATACACTTCTTACAGTACTAATAACTTAATTAAAATCCAGTTTACATGTTGCTAGTCATGCTTTTTGTTCATTTTCTATATTTAGATTTTTTTCTCAACATAAATAATGAAAATCAATGAAGTCTGTTGCACATTCAGGTTATTAAATTTGCGGTGTCTGGGTTTAAACTCTATGAAGAAAAATATGTTTAGAACAAGCTATTTTCAGTGGAATTTAGAAAAAAAATTGAGTTTTGTAGAAGGTTTTATTAAAAAATATAAAGTATAAATTTTAGACAGTATGTTTGTCTTTTAAGTCTAGAAATATTCAAAGAGTTCTGCTTTACTGAGATTGAATGAATGATTATACAAAGTCCCTTTTTATAGCTCAGAAATCACATCTTATTATTATTTTTCTTAGATCTGTGAGCTGCATGGGGCAGGGATTCTTTGTGCGAGTGCTTTCACAAATTAATAATACTTCTGCAGTTTCCATGTTATACAAAAGCGATTTTGTTAATTTGTGGGACTTTCTTGCCTTTTTTCTGACCTATGTTGTGCTCCCAAAAGTATCTAGAATTTCCCTCTACCCCTGTTGAATGTCTTATTACTTCTGCCATGGGGGAATAGTTGCTGTCTTCCCCTTATGCAGTTTCTGAATAGGCCTACGGGAATTGCTTTATCTATATATTAGAAGGTTTGTGCGTCTGACTGTCTGTCCCTGAATGTGTCCATTTTTGTTTGTTCAAGAACTCCTCCTAAACAGCAAGAGCTAGGACTACCAAATTTGGTATGTAGTTTCCTCTTATCCCAAATTAAAGCAAAGATGAGAGTTGGTTATGCCAGGAAAATGGGATGTTCCTGCAATGAGATTGTTTTCCATTACACAGAAAGGGAGGGGGCTAATAGGAGGGACAGTTATACTGCAGAATGACCACTGGGGGACAGCTGTAGTGCAGAGCGATCACAGGAAGTGGCTACACCAGGAAGAGAGTGGCCAGCTGGGGCCAGAGCTCTCCATGTTGCCAGCCACCAGCCCAGGTAAGTGTACCCCCATGCCAAACTCCTCCCTCCAACCCTCAGCCACAGTGCTGAATGGAGGGGGATACCAGTTAGCAGCCTGGCCTCCTGGATCTCTGGCCACCTCCCCCAAGACCCCTCCAAAGGATCCCTACTGGAGCCGAGGCCGGGTCACATGACTTCCCCTTCCCCCAAAGGAAGCCCCCTGGCCGCTCCCTCCCCCAGAGAAGCCCCATTAATGGCCAGGGCCAGACTGTGTGGCCCCCACTCCCAGAGGTGCCAGCAGCCAGAGCAGGGCACCAGAGCCGCTCCCCCATCTCCCGAGGAGCTGGTGACAGGCCAGGCACTGCAGCTCCAGTTCCCCCTCCAGGAGGCGCTGTGGAGGGAGCCCTTACTGTTTAGGAGCCAAGCAGCTGCAACACTGTCCTCTCTGCCATGCGCATCGCCAGTGAGCGCTCCCCTTCCCCCCATAGACATACATACCTTCCAGCCCCTTGCCATGAGGCCCCTGTGCTGACTCCTTCCCTCAATTCCAAGACCTCCGCCCTGACTCCTGCACCGAGTTCCACCCAAACCTATGCCCTGATTCCTGCACTCCCCATACACATCATCAGCCTCCTGTCCTGATGGACCTAAGCAGTGCTAGGTAAGTCTAATAGTCAAAATATAGGCAATGAAAGGAGCAATGTGCAGCTGTTGCTTTTGTAAAATCCAGAATTATGTGTCCACCTGTTTTCGAGCAAACTGGTCTAGTTCTGCTGATGCATGCTGCTTATTTGATTATTTCAGCAGTTATGTCACATGTGCAGCTCTCCAGTGAGGAAAAATCAATATTATTGTTGAATAATTTCTTAACACTCCATAAAGCTTTATATTTATGTCATGTTATAATATGAGTATAAAAGTGATTTATAATACATCAACTTTTAAACTACATTTTTACTTTTAGCTGCAGGACTTCACATGAATCAAATTGCTGGTCTTGGCATCGCTACACAGAGAGGAACTTTCATTACATGGAACAAGTATGTACAATGTGTACAGGTTAAAATGAATGAATATTGCAAAAGTGTGTTGGTTTACCCTATATTTAAGCCCTTTACTGAATAAATTAAAAAATCTTAAAGTAAAGAGCTTACAGTTTAACTTTATATTAGTATGGAGAGTGACGGTAACCTACGGTAGAAAGGAAGGTGAGGTGAGGGAAGGACAAAAGTTACAGCAATAAAATTGCACAGTTACTCAGTTGAGGAATGTATATAGCTTGATGTTTCAAGTGTTTGTATATAGTGCCTGTACTCTAATTCACTTCCTGTAGGCAGTGTTCCTGATTGTTATGCAGTTCGTCCAGAAAGTTAGAAAACAGAGTATGTGAATGAACAAGACATCTAGTATGTCTTGAAGAGCTAGGTGAATTAAGTGACCTCCTTTAATTGTGGAAAACAGAACGGGAAAAATCACACTTCAGAAATTTTGGCCGCTGAGTCACAAGTCCACCCACTTTAGGTGGACAGAATTATTCTCACTTATAGTGACTGGACATATATTTATGCCAGATAAATAATAACAGACAAGACAGAATTGGTAAATGGGCGTAAATGACTAAATTTTGGGGCATTGGGATGTTATTTCACTTTCGATGATGGTCGTTGCCTTCTCTGATCTTATAAGTCTGGTCCTTTAGCCTCATTCTTCAGTTTCTAATTCAGCATATCTCCAGTTTGGGGCAATGTTCTTTTATACAGTTCTACAATAAAAATGACTTACTCTTCATCCAATTGACTTTTAGGACATCAACCTTTTGGATTTTAGGTAACCCATACGTTAATCATGTACAAGCTTCAGTTACCCAACTTTATTTTTTCCAGCTGGTTTTGTATTTTCTGCATGACACACCCAAGCTACAGTACAGAATTATGCATGTCACCACTGTCCTCTAACTTCTTCAGATGAAGAAGTGGGTTGTGCTCACGAAAGCTCATGATACCATCTACATGTTTTGTTAGTCTTTAAGGTGCTGCAAGACTATTTGTTGATTTTTTAAGTTTTTCCAGTTACAGACTAACTCAGCTACCCCTCTGAAGCTTCTTAGCATATAATTAGTCCCTTTTAGGCATGTAGCCTGGGGACAGGGCATGCCCTGGACCTCTGGCTTGAAAGCCTCTGCTAACTATTAGAAGCCTATGCCAGTCAGTGACCCACACAACAACTGCCTTCGGATCTTAGGAGAGTCTCATGTTAGTGAGAAGTGCCAAATCTGTAGATGTTTTCGGCCTGGAAAAAAAGAGTCATTCAACTTAAGGCTCTATTTATGGGGTCTACCCTTGCTTCCCAAGATCAGCATTTGGACTTGGCACTGAATATTAGCAACTTGGTGTGGAGCACTTCCCCAACACAGTCTGCCAGCCATCACTGCATGCCATCTGTAGTCCCAGCTAAAAGATCTAAAAAGATGGGCAAGGACAAATCCCTGGGCCCTTGCAAGGAGAATCCCAAGCACATGGGGGAAGGGAACCAGGAAGCAGATTGCATGCTCAGCTAGGCATCCTCATGCACCAGCCCCTCTACCGTTGAGGCTGTGTTCCCCACCGCCAGCCAAGCCCCTAAACCTGGCTAGCCAGAGTTCTCTGGTCCTGCCGGACTATGGAAGTTGCCAGACCAGAGAGTCTTGGATTTTAGAGGTTTAACCAGTAGCTCATACCGTATTTACAGCCCAAACCACCTTCTGATATATTGACCTTCCACAAGTGGAAATATATTGTCTCTCCCAGAATTTGCAGTTTGAAGCCAATAAGACACATGTTCCTGTGTCACTTAAGCAGGGGCGGCCTGTGGCTATAGGCAGACTGGGATAGAAGAATCCCAAGCACTGTTTACAGGCTGGGCTAAGCAGCAGTTCAGCAGAAAAACACCTGGGGATTACAGTGGATGAGAAGCAGGATATGAGCCAACAGCGTGCCCTTGTAGCCAAGAAGGCTAATGGCATATTAGGGTGTATTAGAAGGAGCATTTCCAGCAGATCTAGAGAAGTGACTATTCCCCTTTACTCGGCACTGGTGAGGCCACGTCTGGACCCCCCCACTACAGAAAGGATTTGGACGCATTGGAGAAGGTCCAGTGGAGGGCAACTAAAATGATTAGGGGGCTGCAGCACATGACCTATGAAGAGAGGCTAAGGGATTTGGGCTTATTTAGTCTGCAGAAGAGAAGAGTGAGGGGAGATTAGAAAGCAGCATTCAGCTTCCTGAAGGGAGGTTCCAAAGGGGATGGAGAGAGGCTGTTCTCAGTAGTGACGGATGGCAGAACAAGGAGCAATGGTCTCAAATTAGAGTGGGGGAGGTCTAGGTTGGATATTAGGAAAAACTATTTCACAGGAGGGTGGTGAAATACTGGAATGGATTACCTAGGGAGGTGGTGGAATCTCCATCCCTAGAGGTTTTTAAGTCTTGGCTTGACAAAGCCCTGGCTGAGATGATTTAATCGGGGTTGATCCTGCTTTGGGCAGGGGATTGGACTCAATGACCTCCTGAGATCTCTCCCAACCCTATTATATTATCTGAACAGTTTATCATGGTCCTTTCTACAATATCCCTTCACATACCTGAAGGTTGTTGTCAGGTTCTCCCTCAGTCTTGTGTCAAGGCTAACCATCGCCAGGTTTTTTATCTTTCCTCACAGGTCAGGTTTTCTAAAACTTTTTATACTGCTCTGTTCTTGAATCTCTCCAGTTTGTCTACATCTTTCCTGAAGTATGACTTCCAAAAATAGACATGGTACTCCAACTGATGACTCAGTGCTGAGTAGAAGGGAGCAGTTATCTCCCATGTTTTACTTCTGGCATTCCTATTAATACACCCCAGAATGATACTTGCCTTTTTCACATCACAATGTTGACTGACTCAGTTTAACATTCAAATCCCCAGATTCTCCAGATGCGACCTCAGAGCAATCAGCAATAGCCACATCCTGTTGTGTTTGTACAGATACAATTTATAGAAATCCAGAACAATTTTATGACTGCCTAACTTTTGATTTGTTATTGAATATGCTTTGCAAAAGTATGTTTTGGGATTTTTTTTTTCTTTTTCTACAGCTGTAGTTCTGGCTAAGAACTTTACTTACTTATTGCCATGGTATCTAAGTATATGTTAATTTCTCAAAACCAGAATTTTATTCGATTGTTTTAGGAATTATTGCTAACAAACACTCTCTTCAAACACTTTAATGTAGTTTTGTTTTTTTCAACAGTGTATTTCCTATGGCTTCAAACTGACATGTTTAAATTCTGTTCTCTTGCTGGTTTTCAGGAAGACAGGAAAACCATTTCATAATTTCATAAGCTGGCAAGATCTAAGAGCTGTTGAACTTGTAAATTCCTGGAATAGTGGTCTCACATTGAAGGTAAGAGATGTGCTGCTTAGATACTGCTTTTGTTTTCATTTACCCAAATTAAATATAATAAATATTGCAAGGGGTTAGTACATTATTTCAGTAAATGACATTACATGCAGTTTACAATTTTAAACAGAAAATAAGAAGTTTAGTATATAAAATGATAATGACACAAAAGCAAACAAATTAAGCTCTGACAATTTGTATCTACCCGAATCTCTAGTAGATGTGTATATATAACTTTAAATTTCCTTGTTTTATTAGTATGTTAACATTGATAGCAAATAATTTTTTGGCTGTGAATTTAATTTTGTTGTTATAGTTTTTGAGGTTTTGGAGTTCAAATATTCATTCTTTATTCTGATTGTGTTGTAAATTTGGAAGATATATGTTCTTAAAAACAAAGATTAGTCCCTACATTAGGGAAAATTGAAGCCAACCTTCCCTCTGTAAAATACAACTACTATAGTCCTTCCTTTCAGTTGTTTTGAGGCTATATTAAAGTTTATGAAGTGTTCAGATAATACAGAAATATTTTCTATAAGAATTTGCTGGGTGTATCTGAATTCATTTTTGCCCAGGAGATATTTTATCAGTGTATGGTGGATTTGTGTGCATTATCCTTAAATGTTATTTGATCAAAGGATTAAAAGAGAGAAGTCCTAATATTAGATCAAAAAAATTTAAATAAATTCTGTTCTTTTGGAATAGGTAATCCGTGCTATCTCTACAGTGCTTCATTTTTTGACTCGGAATGATCGTTATTTGGCTGCTAGTTGCTTGACTTTCACAACACACCACGTCTCTTTGAGGCTGTCCTGGGTTTTACAAAACATACCGGAGGTAAGAAAGTTATAAAGGGAAAAAGTAATACTCTTTCTATGTAATAGCAATTACTTGGGTTTTATATTCTTTTTTTTCCCCCTTCCCTTGAAGGATTGGAAAGACAGTATTTTCTATTATGTAACACTCAAACCTATCTACATGGAACGGAGTAATGCTGACTAATAATCTATTAATATTTTTACAAATTTTCCTCTGATCCTGCAAACACATGTTTGTGGGTGTAACTTCTCCCTTGAGCAGTCCTACAGAGCATAATCATATTGTTTGGCATTTTTTGCTTTATTAATCTTAATGTTATACAACATAATTTTTATTGCACTTTATTTCAAAGTGAATTACACTTTATTGTGTAACAATATGGACTATTTTATTTTATCTCTGACAGTGTTACATATCCAATCTCCCTTATGCCACACTTACAGATTTTTAGAAATCAGTAAAGTAATTGTCAACAAACAAGGATTTCCACTTACTCAGCATTTATATAATTTTAAAGGTTAGACCAATGATGTATAGTGTTAGTTCCAGATATGAAAATTAAACCTCTCTGTGTATTATATTATGCTACACTGAACTTTCTATAGAACAATGAACTCACTCTGTCTCCTGTTTTTGTTCCTTCATTTGCGATTTTCCTTTTCTTTCTCTTTACTTAATTTGTCAGTGAGTTTACTTTCACATTTTTTAAAAGGAGAAATTGAAGGTGGGTTGTTTGTTTTACAGTTAATAAGGAAGACTTTAAAAATCTATTTCCATGTTTGTTCCAACATAAAAATATCAATTCTGAAAGAAGGCGTGTTAGTCTATCTCGGCAAAAATGAAGAGTCCTGTGGTATCTGATGCAGTGTTTTTACCATCAAAAACTTATGCCCAAATAAATCTGTTAGTCTTTGAGATGCAATAGGACTCCTCATGGTTACAGAAATATCTGGAGTGTCAAGTGTGTTCTTTCCCAGATTTGTTCATGGACTTGTCTGTTTCGGATATGGACTTCTGAGCTTTTTTGAATCTAAAATTGAAGGAGATGGGGGATCTATTTTCTCCCAAGAATTCCCTGGTTATAGGTATTTTTAAAAGATGTTTTTAAAAGAAAAAAACAAAAACCAATCGAACCTAAAGTTCTGGATTTAAAAAAATCACTTTCCTTTTCAATAAATTTTCACATCTATTGGTCTGTCTTATCATTCATTAGTTTGTCTTATCGTTCTGCAAGTTCTCTGAGTCTTTCAAGAAAAATTGGATGGACAAAATGAGCATTTTTAGTTTTAAAGAAGGAAGTAGCAATGTTAAATGGTTAACAGATAACCATACTAGTAAGCAAAGGGTTTACTAATATCCTAACTAGTTAACTAGCCCTTGTTAATTAACTCCAGTGATTGCCCATTGTGCCAGGCCAGAGCAGCCCCAGCTGTTGAGGGACCACTGGGCTGAATCAGGTGACATGTCACGGCTGCTTCCCACTCCATGGCCGCAATGAGACCTAGGTTAAAACAGTTAATTAGTTAAGCGCTGTCATCCCTAGAAAGAAGTAAGGAAATAATATTTTTCAGGCTTTTTCTTTATATAATATAAAAAATGGATAGACCTATTTGCTTTAATTTGGCAAGCAAATAGAGCAGGGCTACTCAACTTTGGAAGCCCTGGGGGCCACAATGATACTCATAGCACATGCTGAGGGCCGCAACTTGAGCGTGGTTCCATGTACATGCAAATATATGCAAATAGCTTCTTTCACACTGATGGGCATGAATACAAAGATTAAGGCAAGACTACACAACATACAGGCCCCATTTAAGTCAGTTCTGCTGATATTAATAAAATGCAATATTTACCCGATTTCCACCCATATGACAGCACTTTTAATTGAGCAATGACAGTCCAGGAATTTAATACTAAAATACATATCAACAGAGGACCATTATATTGACTCACCATTATGGAGCATTTTCCCAGTGGAGGCCATGTTCAAAGGATATCACCTGCAGGCTCCGTGTTGAGCCCTGCATAAACCCAAACCTCACCACGGGCTACGTGTTGAGTAGCCCTGAAATAGAGCTATCCACAAAACACTTCTTTGCCACATTTTCACATCTCTTCTTCCACTGCCTTCGTTTCCCAATTCCACTTATAGTGACCTCAAAGTCTCCAGTAGTTAGGAGTTCTTATGTGCCGTTGCTAAAGAAGGCTGAGCAACTAATCTCCCATTGGCAGTAATAATGCTTGCAAAACTGTATGTGCACAGAAGCAAAAACTGCCATTTAGGAACAGGCCATATCTATGTTTGGAAGATGCAAGTTACGTCAACAGAAAGCCACCACAGTTAGCATATTCCTTGTGATGTGCTATGCGTATTCATCAGAAGAGTTTGTGTTAATGCATAGTGCATGCACAATGGGTAGGTATCTCGCTGTGCAACCTGCCACTGACCAGCGCTGTCTTTTGGGAAGTTTTGGCAATGCATGCTGAGGTAGAAGAGAGTTGCTCAGGAGTGATTGGGAGCAAAGAGTCAAATTCTTAGTGTGCAACTATTTCCAGCCCATAATGTCATCTGTATTCTGTAATATTCACACCTTTTTAAAAAAATCCCACAAAACTGCATGGCCCTCCTCACTGTCTGTCATTTATGAATGTAGCTTGAAGCCTGTACAACTCTGCACTATTGTTTTAAGTGTTGGAAACACAGGATGCATCATCCTCTGATTATTTGCAGAGCCATAAGAAAAATCCAATCTGCCTGCAACATGACTGTTTCTTAGAAGACAGATTGCTATGGGACATAGTGGGAACCAATTCAAGGTTTCTGGAGGCGTTCATAGATCAGATGCAGATGGTGGAGCATCATTTCTGGGCCCACGAAATGAGCACTCATGAGTGGGATCACATCATAATGCAGACTTGGGATGGTGAGCAGTGACTAAAGAACTTTGGAATGCACAATGCCACGTTCCTGGATCTGTGTGTCAGTTTTGCCCCGTACAGGTGCACCAGAATGAGAGCAACATGAACAATAGAGAACTGGAGCTGCACTGACAATAGCAATCGCAATGTGGAAATGTGCAATGCTGGATTGCTACTGATCAGCAGGAAATAATTTTGGAGTTGGGAATTCACTGTATGGGGGTGGTGTTATGCAAATGTGCAGGGCTATTGCTTGTCTCCTACTATGTAGGACCGTGACCCTATGCAATGTACAGGACAGAATGGATGGATTTCAGCAGAGGGGTTCTTGAACTGTGATAGGGCAATGGATGGCACTAATATCCCAATTTTGGCACTAGCCCACCTTTCCATTGAGTACATCAACAGAAAGGGCTACATTCCTATAGCTATGCAAATGTTGATGCATTGCCAAAGATGCTTCACCAATAACAGCATTCACTGGTTAGGAAGGTGCATAATATTTTCTTCTTGAAGAACAAAAGACTGTTCAGAATTCTACAAGCAGGAAATTTCTTTTCCAACTGGCAGATTACCGTTGGGAATGTTAAAATACCAGTAGCGATCCTGGGGTAATGAGCTACTCCTTGCTCCCCTGGCTCATGAAGCCATACACTGACCACAGTGGAAGCACCAAGGAAAGATTGAACTCCTGGCTCAGCAGGTACCAAATGACAGTTGAATGTACCTTTGGTACACTGAAGAGACACTGGCATTGTTTAGTCACAAGATTGGATCTCTCTGAGGGGGGAAAAAAAAGTCCTAATGTTTGTATCTGTCTATTGTGTCCTGCATAATATTTGTGAAACAAAAGGGGAAAGTTTCTGCCAGGTTGGAGGGTGGAGGTAGAGCCTGCTGAGTTTGAACTGCTAGTCACAAGGATTAGTAGAAGAACTCGGCATAGCTCAAACAACTTAGACATTGAAAAAGTGGTTTAACAATGAGCTACCGGAATGTATTGTGGTGTACTATGCTCTGTTTGCCTGCTGTTGGGGGCTTGTTAGGAATTGTGTAATGTTTGGTTTACAGAGCTGTCCCATGCATAGGACGGGTTTGGTGCAGTCCTCATGGTGACCGCCCCAACCATCCTATGAGGGGACCTTGTCCCCCATATTGAGATTAGCCTGTGAGGCCCAAGATAGCCTGAGATTATTTGGGAGATTTAGGGCCTGCATCAGGTATCAGGCTATCCCACACTCACTGCAGCTGTAGGAACTCACTGCACCATCTCCCACCTGGTTCACTCTGCTCCCCCAAGCAACATGGGCTAGGGCCGGGTCACTCTGCTTCTCACTGTTGCAGTGAAGTGGAGCAACCCAGTGGCAGATGGTGGTGGAACAGAGCAGGCTGCTGCATTGCTCCACTTCCTATGGCTCCTGCTGCTACGGTGCATGTGGGGGCCTGACCCCTGCTGCTGTCCTCTGCCAGGCCTCCTGGTAATCCCTCCAGTTGTGTTGCTTCAGGGAGGGGGCTTTAGGGAAAGGGTGCAGTGGGGGTGGAGCAGGGCCTGGAAGAGACAGGGCGTGGGGGGGAGGTGGAATGCTCTAGCCCCCGCAACTGCCTAGGGATAACCTTGCTAGTCACTGATTCTATGAGTCAGACTTTGCAGTACCAAATGAGTGGGTGCTTTCAGAACTGCAAGACATTCTGCAGCGTATGTTGTGAATTAATAAAGACAAATTATTTTCTAAATAGAATATTCAATAACAAAACCAGTGCAAAGAAAAATCTGTACAATTTAAAATTATTATACTTTTTAATGTATTTGAACAGAGTTTAACAAGGGGAAAGAACATTCATTTTACGTACATGTACAACAACTGTCGCTTTCACAAGTCAGTGTATGTGAAACTGTGGTTATCCTTAAAGGCTGGAGAGATAGGGGTAGGGATGTAGCCTCACATGCCATGTGGAGTGTTGAGGGTGGTTGTAATGAAGAGCTATGATGGGGGTTCTCCATGGACTGCAAAGGAAAGTGAACTTGGGATTGTTGAACCTACATGTCCTCAAGTGTCTGCAGCATCTCTGGGCAGCTAGAGAAGCCCCATGATGTCTTGATTCATTTCCCTTTCCTTTTTCTGCTGGAATCCTGGACCTTTATCCTGTCTGCTCTTTCTTTCTGTAGGCTGTCTGCAGAGTACACCCTCCAGATGATGCTCAGAGTTTGATGCAGCACTGGCTTGTAAGATCTCATTGAACATGTCATCCCGAGTCCCCTTCTTCCTCCTTCTCCTTATCTGGCTCAAGCATTTTGTGAGTGTGGAGGGGGAGCCTCTCAAAACTGGAATGGTCGTAGCTGCAAATAAACACCCATCTGTGTAGTCACAACAGAAACCAAAAGTTATGATTCTGAAGTCCTTTCCCTTGCTCCCCTACAATTTTAAACAAGACTTGGTTATTGTCTTCTGCTTCCAAGTGCTTGTGCATGATCCCGCTTTTGACACCAGCCATAGTCAGAATGGCTCGTTTGCAGTGAGGAAAATGAGGAGGGAGTTGCTTAGTTGCAAGAAATTATGAGTATAGGGCACTGACCTTCTGGTTGCATGTCTTCCATTCTCCTCCTTTTTCCTCCTCCACCACCTTTTCTTCCTTGCTATTCTTGGCAGGGGCTTGTGACCTGGGCTTCTTAGGGAGATACATGTCAGTCTGCTAGGTAACAGAGGTCTCTGCCAAGCGTAGCTTGCAGGTCTTTGTAAAAGCAGCAGGTCTGCTGCTCTGAACTGGATTGACGGTTGTCCTTCTTGGTCTATTGGTATGCCTGACACAGTTACTTTGCTTTCGCTCAGTACTGCTACTGGTTCCTGTCATACTCCTCCTCCAGCGTCCCCCATGCATTTTATTTGTAGATGTTCACATTAATACAGCTGGTTCATAGCTGTTCTTGTACAGCCTGTTCTCTCCACAGGCCCAGGAAATATTTCCTGTTGATACAGATCTTGAGTGTATCTTGAGCAAGTAGCTTGTGTGGTCAGTTAACAAGTGACATACAACCATGAGGAGATGCTAGGTATGCTTGTCAAGCTGGATAGTCAGGAAAAGGCATTTGAAAAAGTCTCAAGGCTGTAAAAAACAGGGGTGCCTTCTGATCTCTGTGACCCTTGGGCCATAAAATTCACGGTTGTGACCAGAGCAGTCAGCATTAGGCATTGTGTGACAGCTGGTAGAAGACAGGGTCAATGTAAGTAATACAGTGTCTACACTTCCATTGCATTGACCTCCGTACGTTCACCGTGGCCACTGGGGCGGTAGTGTTAGACTAACAGGGTACAGATATGGATGGGAGACAAATTTGTGCATGTGTCTACACTTAATCAGGTCCATGCAAGGCAGTTTATGTCAACCTAACTTTCTTATGTAGACCAGGCATATGGCGGTTAGGAGTTGTCTGCTGTGCTGCAGAGGAAAAATGGTATTGTCAAGTGCCTGGCAATAGGGCTTTCTGTAATTATTACCCTTTTCCCAGAAGACATTTTGTCAATTAGAACATTATTTTCTGGGACATGCATAGTATTGTCCCTCAGTTAAATATTTGGGAACAGAGAA
>JANRFK010004149.1:151639594-151649980 GCA_030068395.1 Apalone spinifera
CCCCCCCCCCCCCATCCCCTATTTATTTCAAAACTGGACCTTATAAATCCATTCATCTGAAGTGGGTTATACACATGAAAGCTTATGATAGATACCATCTACATGTTTTGTTAGTCTGTGCTGCAAGACTATTTGTTGTTTTTTAAGTGTTTCTAGTTTCCAAATGTTACAGTAGCTTTGAAAGCTTCATACTTTCAGCAGGCAGCACTGCTTCATACTTTCAGCAGGGAACACACTATAGTTTCAAATTAACTGATTTAAAGCCACATTGTATTTACCATTGTATTTCTGCATTTCTTTGTTCTTTTGAAGCTGTTATTAGCACAACTGTGTCCTTTTCACAAAATGATCCATCTTTTACTGAATCACTTCCTAGCGACAAATGAACTACTCCACACACTGAATTATTTCACGTGTGCATAAGAACATGATGTTTGTTTTATACTCTTAACGCACATATTTTAAATTGGGATTTGTATTGTTTTGCATAAGGCAAATTTCACAATACAGTGCCACAGATGGCTAGCAAAAGCACAGAGACATCCTAATTATGAAACTTGTTCTCTTACATAGAATTGTATATTGAAAAATGAATTTCCAGAAATATTTTTGTCACTATTTGAGTACCTTCAGTGAATGGCACTGTTTTTTCCCTCATGACTGTTTTTTTATGTTTCTGAATCTCTGTGTATTTTCTACTTGGAGTCTGAAGCCTTTTGATTTATATTAGGACTAAGAATACTCAGATCCCTTTAGAAATCTTTTTGTTTAAGTAACTTCTGTAATTTAAGAAAAGCATGTGTACATGTTGAATAGCTTTAATTATGGGCATGTATATTTTAAATTGCAGAATTTTACAGCTTTTAAGAGTTTTTGTTTCTAACGTACACATGCTAAATAATGTTTCTAACAAGAATCTGAACTTTGTAAAATCCTAAACTGCTTCATGAAGCTCTCAAAACATCTATTCTTTAGTAGTTATTTTTATTCTTTCTGTGGCTTTTTTTGTAATTAGATATAGTGACTCTAAATTGATTATAGTTTGCTTTGCATATCTCCTCTATTAATAATAAACTATTGTTCTTGTCTGGTTTACTTTTGCATTTTTGGTGTAATATTTTCTTTTAAGGCCCCACAAAATGTTCAAGGAATGTAAAGGAAGTGGACAAAAATTGCACCTACGTGTTGAACTTCTCTAGTCTGGCACCCTCAGGACCTAACCTGTGCTGAACCAGAGAATTTGCCCAACCACGGGAGGTCAATATTGTCTAGCAGCATTATCAATACTTCCACTGCTTCCTGGGCTCTTAGAAGACACTTAAGGGTAAATTAGAGCTAAATAACAGCATAGAACACTGTTTACAGGCACTAGTCCTGGCTCTCAAACTTTATCGGACTGTAGGAAACTTGGCCACACCCATGATATGTGGACATCCAGCTATCTAGAATTATACCAAACCCCAGATGTTGCTGGACAAGGGAGTGCCGGACTACAGAGGTTCAACCTATACAGTTTAAGGACATTTTGTTGTGTTTTATTTAATCTCCCTGAAAGCACTTAATGTACTTGAATACTTTTCTTTTATTTTCTATGTTTGTGCATATACACGCATGTGCAAAATTTTAAGGTCTGTATCCACTGGTTGGTTGGAAGATTGGGAAAGAGGTGGTCTTCTTAACTGAAGGCAGCGCATCAGACTCTGGCTCTACCATAAAATGGGCTAAGAAGTTAGGTAAGTAACTTATTAATTATATAATGCTATAAAGCAATTTGCCCTGTAAGATGCTGCTTTATAAGATTGTCTAGCTGGCTCCTGTTTAATGTATTAGGCTTCCATTATTTCTCTTTAATAGGTAAGTGGTATAATTTATCCTGGGAAATTCCCAATGGTGGCAATTCCACAGTCTCTTTAAGTAGCCTGTTGCATTGCTAGGATTTAAAAAAAAAACTATAGTAATATCTAACTTGAAATTTCCTTGTTGAAATGCAGGCCCATTAATTCCAATTGATTAATGAAAAAAATAATTCCTGTTCTTTTAGTAATATTCGTTTTTCTTGTTTGTCATCTTTTTTTCTTGACTGAACATGCTCAATTCTTTTAATATTTCCTTTAGAGCAGTGGTTCCCACCTTTTGGAGCATATGGACTCCTTTTCAATCTATTACAATTTCACAGACGCACTCCTTGTGGGAGGAAAAAAAAGAAAAGTAAGGGGGAAAAAAAGAGAAAAGGAAAGTAAGAAAAGACTACGGGGCTGTGCCCCCTGCTCACTATGCTCACCAACCCCGCACTCTCTGGGGGTAAGCAATCCTGGTTTTCCTCCCTCCCCCCCAGCCCAAGCTGTGCCAGCTCCGGCTCTTCTGCCGCCCCTTCCCAGTGGCCAGCCCTAGCTTCCCCTCTCCCCCACATGGGGGGAAGAGCCAGCGCCCGAAGCTCCATGGCTCACAGCACATCCCCTTCCTTAATCCCTACCCCCAACTCTACCTCTATTCCTACACCCACCCATCCTCCCTAACCCCGCCCTTCCCCACACTGCCCATCCCCCTCTTTCCATCTCTACTCCCACCTCCATTCCTACATCCACCATCCTCCCTAACCCCTCCCCACACTGCCAATTCCTGCCTCCACCTCCTTCCTCCATTCCTACACCCCATCCTTCCCTAACCCCGCCCACTCCATTCCCTCACACTGCCCGTCCCCCTTCCTCCATTCCTATATCACCTCACCATTCCCCTTTACCACACCCCTCATCCCCCACATACACCCTATCCCCCTTCCTCCCTCTCTACGCACACCCTGCCGCCTCCCTTGAACAGGCAACCTAACCAGCAAGGAAACTGCACCAGAGGGTTGGCAGCTGCTCTGGACACTACGAGGCCACCCCCTTGTGATGCCTCAGGCAGCTTGGCACTGGGCTCAGGACACAGCCACGTGGGGCGTGGCGGAGAATGGGGCGGCAGGTGGCAGGAGATGCTGGGCACCTCACCCTGTGCCTGGTGCTTGCCAGGTTGAGAATAAAATAATTCATGTCTACAGACCTATTTCAAAAGCAACATTTAACAACAGACACTGGAATTATCAAAGAAACGAAGGACATTAAATGCTCAACCATGATTTTAATAGGACCTAATTAGTGTTCAGACTAATATCCCAAGCACCGGGGAACCGGCATGGCTCTCACCCCCTTCCCCACTTGGGAGCACTGGGGAAGAAGTGGGAGGGAAGCTGGGGCTTCCCCATCCCCCCCACTCAGCGGGAAGCCAGCGTTAGTACTCCAACTGCATGGGGACTAGGAGAGGGGACGAGGCTGCAGCCCCAGGCAAAGGGGGCCCGGGCTGCTCAGGTCAATGTTGCCAGGCTGCCTGCCGTGCTGAAGTGCCACTCATTACTGCAGCCCTGTACGTGGCTGGCCATGAGGAAGCCAATCTGGGCTTGGGTCTCACCAGGGCGGCTCGGGAGATGAGATGGCGGGCGGGTGGCCAGGGACACGGTCCGCCTCCCCCGTGCTTTTTGTGAGGCTGCAGCCCCATCTACCTAGTGTCCGAGGCAGGGGATCCTGTGCAAGGGCAGAGCTGTGGGACACCAGAGTGATGTGATGATGTCACTGTCATTCCACAGGAGAAACTTTCTTTGATATACAGAAAGAAAAGTAGAAAAGAAAAGTAAGGATTGGGCCCCTGCAGTACCATCTGGGTCCACAGACTAGGAACCACTGCTTTAGAGGCCTTTCAGAAACAGTTAATCATTTCTTCTGTTCTTTCCTGAAAATTCCAAACTTTCTATCTTACATATTTTAAATCTGGTGCCCAGTTTTATTTGCATTGTATCGAGATAATTGATTACCAGTTACTTCAGATGAGTAACTTGATAGTAAATGTTACTTTAGATGCTCCCCGGGCTCTTTCTCTCTCTTCCTCCCTCCCTCCCTCTCCCCTCACTGTGCCAGCCTGGGCTCCCCTTTTCCTGCCCCACCAGCCCGGGCCCCTTCTCCCTCCCCTGCCATGCCAGTCCAGGTCTCCCTCCTCCCCACTCCGCACCATGCCAGCCTGAGCCCCTTCTCCCTCCCTCGCCATGCCAGCCTGGGGCCCCCCTTTTCCTTCCTCCCCCCCACCCTACCAGCCCAGACCCCTTCTCCTTCCCCTTCCACCGCAAGCCAGGGCCCCTTCTCCCTCCCCTACTGCATTAGCTGGGGCTCTTTCTAACTCCCCCTCAAGCCAGGGTCCCTTCCCCCTCTGCCCCACCACCAGCATGGTTCCGTTCTCTCTCCCCTCCAACTCCCCCATCAACCATGGCACATGCCAGGCCCGGTTTTAATCATGGTGTCTGGGGAGACGCAGGAGTTCCTGCACACCCCTGTGGGGTGCAGTGAGGCACAGAGCTGTGTGCATGCATCACTCGGAGACACTGCAGCCTGCCGTGGTGGGGAAAGCAGCAGTGCAGAGGGCTGCTGTCTTGGTCTCTCTCCTGTACGGTCCTGCCTGCGCTGCTCATCGCCCCAGCCCTGCCTGCAGAGCCCGGGGCCGCCTGCCAGGAGCAGAAGGCAAGGAGCAAACAGGGCGGTGCAGCAGCTCCCCCAGGCAGCTCAGGAGTGCTCTGGTAGCTGCTTTAAATCTCCATGAGGGCAACCAGTCTCTGGGTGGTCAAGCATCACACTCCGGCTCCCAAAGAGCCTAGCAGCGGGGGAGCCCCCAAGAGTCCACTGCTGGCACGTAAGTCCAGCTGAAAGGCCCACTCCTAGTGCCTGTCCCCGGGCTGCTTTCCCGAGCACCATACTATTTCCCCCCTTTCCCCCAGCCTGTCACAACTGCTATGTGGGGTCTGCCAGCTACTATGCCGTGTTTCCTGGCATTGAAAGCCCTGTGGGGTGGAGGTGGAGGAAGGGGAGTAGAGGCTTGGTTTAAAATAGCAATTCCAAGTGGCAAAGGGAAGCAGCGAGGTCGGGCTCGAGAGGGAGGAGGCAGGTAGGACACCGAGTGATGGGATGTCACTCTGTGTCATTCTGCCGTCCCACAGGAAAAGTTTTTTTTTTAATATATAGAGCGATAAAGTGGTAGGGATATTTGAAAATGGTTGTGGATTTGTCATCTTATTCCTGGATACTTTTTTTTTTTCATGGGGCTGGTGGAATTGAAATTCAGGAGGTTTTGTTTTCTTAATGTGCCAGATAGACTTTTCTTCATAAATTATAATAGTCAAGATTACTAAATGAAATATTCTAAGTAAACAATTTAATTATGTGACTTTTTTGTGCACCTGTACAGATCTTTTCACCAATGTAGAGGAGATATCAAGAATGGCACAAAGTGTGGTTGATTCTGAAGGAGTGTGTTTTGTTCCCTCTTTTAGTGGTTTGCAGGTAAAAGTGCCATCCTTAATAATATGACAAAAACCATTTATTGTGTCCTGCTTGAACATTAATACTTGTCACTGGTATCTATTCTGTTCTATTCAGGTTCTTGTTCCATGCCCATCACGTTGGTATCTGAGGGCCTCTTTGAACATCTAAAAACATTAATGAATGTATCCTCAAAAAAAACATGAGGTAGGGAAATATTCCCATTTTATAGATGAGGAACCAAGGTACAGATTAAGTGATTTGCCCAGTGTCACAAGAACTGAACCCATATCTCTTGCATCTCAGTCCAGAGCCTTCCCCACCAGTCATTATTTTATAGACATCTATTATATCCCCCCTTAGTTGTCTCTTTTCCAAGCTGAAAAGTCTTATTAATCTTTTCTAATATAGCAGCTGTTCCATACCTCTAATCATTTTGTTGCCCTTTTCGGAACTTTTTCCAGAGCCAGGGTGTGTGGGGTTTTTTTTTTTGTTTGTTTGGGTTTTTTTGTTTTTGTTTTGTTTGTTTTGGGGGGGGGGCGGTTTCTTGTATTTTTGTTGGTTTTTGTTTTTGAGGTTGAGGCAACCACATCTGCATACAGTATTCAAGATGTGGGCATACTACGTATTTATATAGAGGAAATAAGATATTCTCTATCTTACTCTCTGTGTCTTTCTTAATGATTCCGAATATTCTGTTTGCTTTTTCGACTGCCTCTGCATATGGAGTGAATGCTTTCAGAGAACTGTCCACAATAATTCCAAGATCTCACTCTTGAGTGGTAACAGCTAATCTAGTTGCCATCATTTTATACATATAGTTTGGATTATATTTTCTAATATGCATTTCTTTGCATTTATCAGCATTGAATTTCATCTGCCATTTTGTTGCCTAATTTATTACCTAGTTTTGTCAGATCATTTTGAAGCTCTTCACATTCTGCTTGGGACCTAACTATCTTGAGCAGTTTAGTATCATATGCAAATTTTGCCCCCTCACTGTTTACCCCTGTCTCCAGGTCATTTATGAATACGTCCAGAGGGTCCAGAGAAAAGCAACAAAATAATTTAAGGTTTAGAAAGCATGACCTATAAGGAAAGAGTGAAATCATTGGATTTGTTTAGTTTGGAAAAGAGAAGACTGAGATGGGACATGATAGCACTTTTCAAGTACCTAAAAGTTTGTTAAAAGAAGGAGAAAAATTAATCTCTTTGTTTGATGATAGGAGAAGAAGCAATGGGATTAAATTTCAGAAAGGGACGTTTAGGTTGGACATTAGAAAAAACTTGCTAACTTTCAGGGGTGTTAAGATTTGGATTAAATTGCCTAGGGAGGAGGTTGTGGAATCTCCATCATTGGAGATATTTAAGAGCTGGTTAGATAAATGTCTATCAGGGACGATCCTAGATGGTGCTTGTTCCTGTCACGAGGGCAGGGGAATGGACTTGATGACCTCTTGTGGTCCTTTCCAGTTCTCGTGTTCTGTAATTCTGTGTTGAATAGAATAGGTCCCAGTACAGACCCCTGCAGGACACGATAGTCTAGCTCTCTCCATTCTGAAAACTAACCATTTATTCCTACCTTTTGTTTCCTATCTTTTAACCAGTTACTACTCCGTGAGAGCACCTTCCCTCTCTTTGCTTAAGAGCATGGGTGGGGTAACTTTTTTGGGTTTGGGGCTGCTGACCCACAGAAAAATCAGTCCGGGGCCACACACAAGTGAGAAGCAAACTGAGAACTCTCTGACTGAGAATGAAAAAGACATTCCTCACATTCCCCTCACCCACCAGAGCCTGGGGACTCAGGCTAGTAGATTTTGTATGCTCCAGCCCTGTGGTTGGGTTGCAGGGAAGCTGGAGTGCTAGTGCAAGGGGATCCCTGAGCCTTGGGGGCTGGATCCAGGCATGCTGGGGGCTGCATCTGTCCCCTGGGCCTGAGGTTCCCCAACCCTGCTTAAGAACCTTTAGTGAAGGACCTTGTCAACGGTTTTCTGGAAATCTACATACACTATATTTACTGGATCCCCCTTGTTCATGTGCTTATTGAACCTCTCAAAGAATTCTAGTAGATTAGTGAGGTATGATTTCCCTTTACAAAAATCTTGTTGACTCTTCCCCAACAAACTATGTTTATCAATGTGTCTGACAGTTCTGTTCTTTCATAGTTTCAATCAATTTGCCCAGTACTGAAGTTAGACTTACTGGCCTTTGTTAGGATCACCTCTACAGACCTTTTTAAAAATTGGTGTCACATTAACTATCCTAATAGTCATTTGGTACAGAAACTGATTTAATGGATAGGTTGCAAACCACAATTAGTAGTTCTGCAATTTCACATTTGACTATTTAAAAAAACTTTGGGCGAATACCATCTGATCCTGGTGACTTGTTTCTGTTTAGTTTATCTGTTTGTTCCAAAACCTACTCTAATGACACTTCATTCTGAGACAGAATCTCCCTCTTGGTCTCAGCCATGAAGATAGATGCAAACAATTCATTTAGTTTCTCCACAATGAGCTTATCATCCTTGAGTGCTCCTTTAGCATCTTGAATGTCTAAAGGCCCAATTGGTTATTCCTCAGGCTCCCTGCTTCTGATGTACTTGAAAAAAATTGCTATTACTTTTGAACTTTTGGCTAGCTGTTCAAGTTCTTTTTTGGCCTTCCTAATTATATTTCCACATTTGATTTGCCAGAGTTTATGCTCCTTTCTAGTCTCCTTGCTAGGTTTTATATTTTTAACTGATGCCTCTTTTTATCTCACTGCTTCTTTTACTTTTTTGTTAAGCTATGCTAGCACTTCTTTGGTTCGCTTACTGTGTTTTTTAATTTGGGGTATACATTTAAGTTGAGCCTTTATTGTGAGATCTTTGAAAAGTTTCCATGCAGCTTGCATGGATTTCACTTTTGGCACTGTACCTTTTAATTTCTGTTTAACTAACCTCATTTTTGTATAGTTCCACTTTCGGAAATTAAATACCACACTTTTGTGCTGCTGTGGTGGTTTTCCCACCACAGGGATGTTAAATTTAGCTCTATTATAGTCACTATAGCCAAGCTTTCCAGCTATATTCACCTCTTGGACTAGATCCTGCATTCCGCTTCGGACTAAATCAAGAATTTTCTTTCCTCTTATGGGTTCCAAAACCAGCTGCTTCAAGAAGCAGTCATTTAAGGTGTCAAGAAACTTTATCTCTGCATCCCTTCCTGAGGTGACATGTACCCAGTCATTTGTTGAAATCACAAGTTTTTATTTTTATAGCCAGCTCCCTTAATATTTCAGAGTCACTATCACCAATCTGGATAGGTGGCTGGTAATATGTTCCTACTGCTATATTCTTATTTTAGAGCCTGGAATCCATAGATGTTCTAGAGAGCAGTTTGGTTCATATAAGATTTGTACTTAAATTGATTCTATACTTTCTTTCACATGTAGTGCCACTCCCCCACTAGCACAACCTGTTCTATCATTCCAGTATATTTTGTACCCTGGTATTACTTATCCCATTGGTTATCCTCATTCCATCAAATTTCTGTGATGCCCAGTATATCAATATCCTCCTTTAATATGAGGCACTCTAGTTCACCCATCTTATTATTTAGACTTCTGGTGTTTGTATATAAGCATTAAATGCAGATGCAATTACAGGTTAGACCTTGTTGTTCCAGTACTCTCAGGTTTAGTCAATTCAGGCCCTTATGCTGCCTGCATCCAGGTTTTCCCTGAGGTCTACCAGCCCCTAGCCCCCCAAGCCAGGCTCCCGATTCTGCGCCGAGTCCCCCCCCCTCCCCGCTCCCACTCCCCAGCGGGGCTCCTGGCCACCAGCCCTTTTGCTGCTGACTCCCTGTTGGTCCCCACTCTCATCCCAACATTTTACAAAATTCTTAAATCAACTTTTGTGAGAACTCTTATTCTCAAAAATTTTTGCAATTTTCCATTTCCTCCCCTATTCCCCTACCCAAAGCATCTCATCTTGGGAGGACTGGAAATGGAACTCCATACTATTGAAAAAAGGATTCCGCTGGAGCCAGAGCACCAGAAGGGCTTGAGATACTAAACTTGAAAGTTGTGATGTTCTTTACTACAGAAGTACTGGTTTAAATAATTTTAGAGGCTTTTTGGCTGCTTACAAACCTTGTACAGCTGGACTTTTGACTTTACAGGAGGAAAAGAATTATTTTTGACCATAATTATTTTTGGCATATACAAAATACATGATGATACAGGTTGATCATAGCGTAAGCAGGATGGCTGACAACCTAACTCAGGCATTGGAATTTTTGAGCATCTTAGTCATCCCATTTTTCTAGTACACTTTTTATACCACATCATAGAATCATAAATTCTTTATATCACTACACTGCATGTTTAGGGGGAAAAGAGGATGAAATACTGAATATGTTAGAAGCACTTCTGGAGCTCAGCCATGTCATGTCTCCCCTATTTTACAGGTCTAGCCATCTTCAAGTAACTTAAAGTTGGTTGATTGGTGGGGTTTTGTAAACATCAGGATATCAGTGGTTAGATATGTTATGGAGGCAATATGTTCATTTCCCAGGTAAAGACAATTGTTTCTTTGACAGTTCCTGTTTTACGAACAGGTAGAAGGCTTTTCCCCTCTTAACTTGAATGACATTGCTGTGATGTGGCACATTTCTCATCATGAGATAGAAGCCTTCCTACTGTGCAAATTTAAAATGCATATTTCCTTGATTTTTTTTATCACTCACTCATCTTAGCTGCCTTTGTTCCACAGTTTGTGTAAGTCATACATATATATTGTAACATACTATAAAAATGCATATAAAGCTTTTAAACAAATTTAATAAAAACTCTTGCTTCTTTAGACATTCATCTTTGATGTACAGTAAAACTCCATTGGTCCGGCATCCAATGCTCCGGCACTATCAGGAACCTGGAAGTGCTCCGGCTGCCGGATAATTGGAGCTGCTCTGAAACTGACAAGCAGCTGAATTGGGGAACCGGGGGCAGAGCAGCTGGGGTGCTGCCGGGTTGGTCCTGTAGCAGTGCCCCTAAGGGCTGCGGGACC
>JANRFK010004149.1:151652021-151669374 GCA_030068395.1 Apalone spinifera
CAAAATGTATAATTATAAATGTTTCATTTTAGATTTAAATAGCATAAATAAAAACCAGACCATTTATTTCATAACTATGAATACGTGATTTTTATTTTATATATCACATAATTTAAAAATAAACTGTTTATCAGAATGTGTAAGTAAGGGCTGGGGATAGCAAGTGATGGACAGGAGGAGAATAGAGAGGGCGGAGCTTCAAGGAAGGGGCGGGACAGTAGATCTTCGCCTGTTCTGAGATTTAAAAAGTGATCTTGGGTGTAAAAAGGTTGGAGACCACTGGTCTAGACAGTATTGGGTCCTGCCGTGAGGGCAGGAGACTGGACTCAATGACCTCTTGTGGTCCCTTCCAGTCTAGTGTTCTATGATTCTATTATCTCCTGCTCTTGTTCCTCCATCAGCGATAAGCATAATCTCTGTGAAGTTCAGTATTTGTAAATCCTTGCCACCCAAACCTAGAGAGAAGAGAAGAGAAGAGAAGAGAAGAGAAGAGAAGAGAAGAAGCCTCGCTCTTATTTCAGCCCTGTATTGGCTGATTAGCCATGCCACTCCAAGCATGGGCCTTGGAGTGGAGCCCTTGGCATTAAAGCCCAAGCACTCATAACACAGGCCTCCCCTTGAGAGTAAAAGGCATTCACATGGGCATAAGGATAAATCTCCACAGTGGAATGTCCAGAAAAAAAACTTACTTCCTCCCCAGTTTCGTCTAGGTTGGGTGAGATGTTGCATATGGAACCCTTTGGAACTGGCTGAAAGTCATTCTCAGTGTGTGTGAGGATGGCACAGTCATCAGCCAACTGAAGATCAGTAATTGACATCTTGAGGACTTTCAGATTTTGAATGGAGATGTTAAAAAAGCCATTCATCCATTCTGTATTGAGTGTCAGCTCTATTAGTGAAGCAGTCTTCAATGAAGACAAAATGACTGCTAAATAGATAGAGAACAGAGTTGAGGCAATAATGCACCCTTGCTTAGTTTTGTTGACGAAAAGGTCCATCTCCAGGCCATTACAGAGAACCGTAGCAGTCATCTGATCTCAAAGTTGTCTTAGGACCTTAGTAAGTTTTGGAGGGCAGCCAAATCTGGCTGGCACCTTCCACAGAGTTTCATGACTGACTGAGTTGAAAGTTTTTTTTAAATCAATGAAGACCATGTACAGGTCCTGATTTTTGCATCTTAAGGAAGCTCCATAAACTTGTTTTTCATATCTGACATAATGAGAAGATTGTAGGAGACTTGAGAAATGCTGCTATGTTACAATCTTTAAGAAAGAAGATAAGTCAATTAGTAATTATCAAGGCATTGCTTTGCTAAGTACAACAGAGAAGATGTTTACCCATATCCTCTTAAACTGATTACTTCCTTTTGCTGAGGAAATATTGACTGAATTTCAGTGCTGTTTTAGGCCATCCTGCAGGACAGCCAACATAATCTTCATTGCCCGGCCAAATCCAGAAAGACTTTCTGGAGTCTTGGCAGAAAGGTTGCAGAGATAAGCCCTATCCTCTGAAGATTTCTAAATGAGTCTTAGGGTGCATTTTATTGTGATGCAAAATAGTAAAGTTGCCCCCTCCTGGGCAGACCACAGCCCATTCCACTAAGGCAGAAGTTGCCTCTAAAGCATCCTTATCAGAGATACCAGTGCAGGATAACTGCAGAACAGTGACTTGGAATTCCAACCATACTTTTATGTCACACTACTCTCTAACTCAAGCAGCAAAAGTGGATGCAGCCATAGGAACTGCAAACATCTCTGCTGTCAGTTTCCTCACACCCTACTCAGGAAAGAAAGTGCTTGACAGTCACTCGTGTGTGGAATGCACCATAGAGACCAATGCTTGAAGAACAAATGGAGGTTTCTTACTGTAACTTGAAGCTCTTTGAGACATGTGGTCTCTATCAATATTTCACTACCTCCCTCCATCCCCTCTGCTTTATATACAGTTTTTGTTGTACGAAGAGAAAATGGAGAGGTGTTCACCACCACAACCTCTTATATCCTCAGCCTTGATAGTGTCCCTTTAAAGAGCAGCAAGAGCTGGTGCTGGTTTTTTTTGCTGAACCTGTGATCAGTGTTTTTCTCTGCTTCTAGTTCTTAAGATTGTCTGTTACAGTCACCTTCTGTAACTTGTTTTAAATAACCTGTAAGCTCTTTGGGGCAGGAATACATGTTATACAGTGTTTACACAGTCTCCTTATACAGTGTTTAGCACTGTTGGTCTTGACTGGGCCACATGAGTACATGTGGTGTATAAGAGAAACTAGACTGTTTAATCATCCAGACCATGCTGGGAACCTGTCAACTGTCACAGGCAATTTTAACAAAACTGCTGTCACATTTTGTCATATAACTTATTTGCATACTGTATAGATACTGAAAACAATTTTTCGAATACACAATATGTATAAATACAACACTAATTTCTCTTTTTTTTTTTTAAGAAACAAACAGCTGTATGATACCATTGTGAAAGAACTGCAGGTTCCACTTACAAACATTCGGTATGTTAGTATTATTTTTGTATCATAAGTTATAAATTTTGTTTGGTGTTTGTGAGGTCAAGCAAAACATGCACTCTAGAACTTTGTTATTCAGTTTGTCTTGCTGTGAACATTCCAGTACAGAGAATTGGATAACAGCCTCAGTGTAGCGTTTCTGTTCACGTAATTTCAGAAGTAATACGGAATCTAAATCATCTGCGTTAGCAAATATGAGTTGGTTATTAACCACATGTTGGACTTTCACTCGCCTGTTCACTTTATTGGAAGTAAAAAATTTGTTTTTATTAATTTTCTCTGCTGTATTCAGCAGATACCGGTAGTGATGCCTATAACTGAGGGTTGCCCAACGCTTTCTATCATAAGACCTTTTATTCAGTTGCTTATAATTTTGTGTAAATAACCATTTTAGCTGAAATTTTCCATGCTGAGTATCTGCCTCAGACTATTGTTCCCTAATCTCACACTCAGACTTCATTTTTTTTGTTGTTTTGGGGGGGGGGAATTACTTTGCTTTGGTAATGATAAAAAATTCTTCCAATTGTTTCATTGAGAAACTGTAGCATAACAATTCCCAAACTTGGGGGTCAGGTCACGATGTTTAGGGGGCACTATTTTGCTCAATAGTGGCATCCTCCACACAATGTGACCTCGCAAATGCCATAAATATGATGCCATTTTAAATTAATTTCCTTTCTGGACCAGTGTTCTTTCAAAGACTTTCCATCTGTGAGCAGTGAGTTTTTTCTTGTTCACCAATATAACACCTTGTGCTCTTGTTTGGATGTGTGCCACTGTGTCACCCACCAGCTAGTAACAAAATTACTCTCACACATGCACATGCACTTATCTATCTAGCTATCAAATTTTAAAATATTATATAAGATAAAATACGAAAACAACAGATAATTAAGGTGCACGACTCTGTACTCATACACCCTCAAAAACGGCCAACTTGCTGGTGCCTGCCTCCAATACGCATTGTGTGTGTCCTATTGCACGTGCTCCTGTCAGGACCACACACAGCTAGCTGATGCCTGTATAGACCTGGCTAACTGCCTCCCCCACCCACCCACACCCTGTAGTTGTGCCCAGCCTTGCAATTTGCGCCCGCCCCCCCGCATATGCCACCAGTATATATGGCAGGGCTATGCAGTCTTCTTCCCCCCACAACCCAAGCACTGCTGCCCAGAGACCTGTGTCTAATCCCACACCTTGCCCTCCTTTCTCCTTCCCCCCACTCCTCCCCCCCCGGCAGGAATTTTCCTGCGCCCAGTAACTCCCACCACCACCACAAACAGCCGGTGCCTTTGCCCCCAACCTGGCCAGCTTCTGTGCTGGGTCCCTGCTGTCCTTGGTCCCTCTGCCTCTCCTGCCGATACGACCCTGGTACCTGCTTTGCCGCTCTCCCATCCAGGCTCCCTCACGGTTTACAGCATTTTCGGCCTCGGCCGCTGCAGCAGCTTCCTGCCGCCTGCCACCTGGCTCGCATTGCTGAAGCCGTCACTCCAGGGCATTATCAGTAGCATCAGTAACCTTTATTCCACCACATGCACCATCAACTTTGTAACAGCGCATGGAATGAAGCCCTCAGCCCATTCAGTACATATAATGGCCTCAATATCGACGCCGTTACCAGGCACGGCGCTGCAGATACTCCCGGCTCCCACCCCAACTCTGACTGCAACACTGGCACCTGCCTCCTCAGTGCTGAAGCTAGTACCATTGACAACACTGGCACCAATTTCAGCTACAGTCCCGGTGCAAGTGGCGGTATTGACCACCACACCGGTACCAACGCCCTCATCACTGTTAGTATATGCATCGGTACAGCAATGCCACTACTTATTATGATGGCTCTATCCAACAAGAGCTCCAGCCCTTGATCAGGTCCTCCTCATCCTCTCCAGATGAGGCACTAGCGGGCTCAACTTCTTCCCCTGAATTGGAGGATTATAAAGCCCTCCAACAACTTCTTAGAAGGGTGGCCCAGAGTCTTAACATTGAAACTCAGGAGGTTGTAAAGGATGTTGACCATGTACTGTCGTCTTCTACGCATGGCTGCATTGCCTTGCCTCTCATTTGGACCATTTCAGACACTACCTAGATACTATGGCAGACAACAACCTCTTTGCCGCCCACTGCCAAGCATAATGAGAGGTAAGACTTCATCCCATCAAAGGGATATGAACATCTGTACTCTCAGCTTCCCCCAAATTCCCTAGTGGTCAATGCAGCTAACTCGTAGGTACATTAAGGTCAAAACAGAAAGGCAAAACACTTGGATCTTTATGGTAGGAAGCCCTATTTTATAGGGGGGTCTTCAACTCCACATTGCCAACCTGCAAATGCTGGTTAGCAGATATGGCTTTAGGACCTGTAGTGCCCTGTCAAAATTCACAGAACTGCCCCCTCAAGGCTCCCAGGCCGAATTCTTGGCGACATTGGAGGAAGAGAGACTAGTTTCCAGGGCTTTCAGGCAGGCTGCTTTAGATGGTACAGATGCAGCTACACGGGTCATGGCCAGTGTTATTGCCATCAGAAAGAGGGCCTGGCTATAAGTTTCAGGCCTATCTTACAAGGTCCAATATACAATACAGGACCTTCTCTTTGAGAGTGCATCCCTCTTCTCTGTGAAAAGAGATAAGAGACTCCACAATCTAAAGGACTCTTGAACGACCCTTAGAACATTAGGCCTCCATACCTCAGTGTCTCAGCACAGGCACTTTACACCTCAAGTTCAGTTGCACCCTTACCCTCCTCAGGGCCACCAAGAAGGCCCTACGAGAAGAAACAAATGGCAGGAGACATCAACAGCCACCATCAGGCCAGGTTCTGGCCAGTCAAAACCCTTAAACCAAAAGCAGCAGTTTTGACGGTGTGATTGAGGACGGAGTACCGGTTGTTTCCTTTGATCTGTCCTTTCTTGCTTTCTCTTCCCAACTATCTCCTTTCTACTGTGTGTGGTCCCAGATCACTTCAGACTGATGGGTGATGTGCACAGTAAAGAGGGGATACTCCATCCAGTTTTCTTCCCTCCTACCTTTCCACTCCCACTCTCTGTCCCTCTTCAGAAACGCTTTTCACAAGCACCTCCTTATTCAGGAGGTGCATGTGATCCTATCTCTGACGGCAGTAGAGGAGGTTCCTCCAGACAGTGGGGGACAGGGATTCTACTCCTGATACTTTCTAATTCCAAACCCAGAGCAGGATTTTGGCCTAATTTAGACCTGCGGGAATTCAACAAATTCATAAAAAAGCTCAAACTCCACCTTCTCCCTGGCTTCTATTATTCCTTCTCTGGATCTGAACGACTGATACACTGCCCTTGATTTAAGAGGTGCATGCTTCCACATCTCAATTTATCAACCCCACAGGAAGTACCTCAGTTCTGCAGTGGACACAAACATTAACAATTTACAGTGCTTCCCTTCGGCCTTTGATTAGCCCCAAGGGTTTTTATGATGTGCATGGCGCGTGGTTGCTGCCTTCCTCCGCAGACAGGGTTCAGGTTTTTCCATTCCTGGAGAATTGGCTCATCAAGGTCCAATCCAGGCTAGGGATGTTAGCGAGTAGTCAACTTTAGTATCGACTACTCGCTTCTCTACCCACCTTGCTGCCTCTGAGAGAAAGCAAGGTGGGGAACAGGAGCTGGTGCTGGGGGAACCAACTTAAAAGCCGGTTCCCCCCAGGCCTGCCTCCATGGTGCCACCCTCCGCCCCCACCCTGCTACCATGCTTCATCAGCAGCCCCTGTCCGTGGGGGTCCCATTGAGGAGCTGAGGCCCCCCATCGACAGAGGCTACCGCCACCAACCAGCCCCTATTCACAGCGGCCTGGGCTGGCCACATGCAGGGGCTGCTCTTACTAAAATCTTAAAAATAAATGTTGCTTTTTCATTTTTTGGGCTTTGAAGGCAGTATTTTTCCCACAAAGACCTTCAAATATGTACTTGTAATTACCCACAAATGAAATGGATATGTGAGCAGAAATGTACTAGACAGATTTCTGTATGTGTGGCTAAACCTAGAAGTTGTTTCTGAACATTTGATGCTAAGTATTTTAATTAAGCTCAACCTTTTACCTTTGTTTACTCCCACACAGAGCTGATGGAGGAGTCAGTAAAAATAGTTTTATCATGCAGATGACTTCTGACTTAATAAATAAGAAGATAGACAAGCCTATAAATACAGATGTATCTTGTCTTGGAGCTGCTTTTCTAGCAGGTCTTGCTTTAGGTATGTTGATTCTTTGAAAAACTTTCCATCTAAATATTTGCAAACTAGGGTTTTTTCTCATTCTAAATATAGGAAGTGGCACTCCCTGCTCGCTACGCTCTCCAACCCCCCTCTAGGCTAGGGAGGGCCTGGAACCAAGGCCAACTGGGCCGGGCTCTTTCCTCCTCCCTCCCACCACTGGGGAGGGTCAAAGGCGGCCCTGACCCTGGCCCCTCGCCCTCCCTCCTGCCCCCTGGCCCTGGAGAGCACCTGCCTCCAAGGCCGCCCGTCCCAGCTCTTGGGCACACCGCCCCTACCACTACAAGGTAGGGTCCAAGGCTGCCCCAGCTCTTCCCCCTACCCTCGTTTGCAGGGGAGAGCCCAGCCCCGAGGCCACTCTGGCTCTTGGAGCCCCTCCCCCCCCAGCCTCAGCTCTTTGTATATCCCCCCGACCACTGGGGGAGGGGCATAGCAAGGCGGTGCCCGAGTCTCCCCTCCTGACTGGGGGGGGACAGTGTATGCCAAAGCCGCACTGGGTTCTCCCCCCCCCAGCCACCAGGAGGGGCCGGGAAAAAGTTCTTCCCCTCCCCTCTGCCACTGGGGAGGGTCCGAGGCTACCCCAGCCCCTTCCCTTTCCTGCTTCCTGCCATGGTTGCTGGGGAGGGCCTGGCCCCAAGGCCACCCTGACTCTTGCCCCTCCTCCCAGCCCGCCCCTGGGCCTCCAGCCTCAGCTCTCTCCCCCAGCTGCCGGGGAGGCAGACCTAACTTCACTCTCTGCCCCCGCCCCTCTCCCAGCCCCAGCTCTCTCCCTCACTGCAGGGTGGACAGGGGAAGGCCAGCACAGCCCTGAGCCTTCCGCTTTTCCTCTCCCTCACCAGACCTGGCTCTCTCCCCACAGCGGCTGGGGGGGGTTGGGCTGGGCCAGGCCTCGGCCTCTCCTCAGCAGGCCTGGCTTGCTCCCCCCGGCTCCTGGGGTGTTGGGCTGGGCCAAAGCTGCAGCGTGGCAGGCCCAGCTAGAGGCCATGCGGCTCCGCCCTCCCTTCCCTCTGGGAGCACCAGGGAGGAAGGAGGCTGCGCACCCTGGGAGCGTTTTGTGACTGGGGCTCCCGTGGAACACGGGGAATGAGGGAGGCCATACAGCTGAGGGCCGAGGGAGGGGCTGCGGGATGCAGAGTGATGCATGATGTCACGCTGTTGTCTCGGAGGAAACGTTTTTATACATAGAGAGAAACTACTAGACATGCAGTTCAATACTACACAACAATCAGTTGGAACTTGTACATAGTTTTGTCATTCTTTAATTTTCTGATAATAAAAATTGTCCCTAAATATTCAGTTAACCATTTTCACAATTTCACTGTCATTGTAGAAATCCAAGATAAATAATATTCTAAAATATCTCTTTTCATTCATACATTCTTGTGTGATGGAATGGAGGGGGAAGAGGATGGGAAATGTATACAAAATCAGTTTAATGGGATAGCGTATCTAGCACAAATTAATATCCTGGTCTTGCAAACACTTACACACTTGTTTAAATTTTGCACATGAACAGTCACAATGATGTCAGTTTAAGAAGTTAAGTTTATACATGTATGTTTTCAGGATTATAATCTAACTATTTAAAATAATTTTGGAAAATCCTCTTTTGTTCTTAAGATTTCGATAATAGAGAGCAGAAGGGAATAATGTACAGTGAATTGAGTGTTAGCAGAAAAATATTCAGCCCCAGAAATATATATAATTTGTTGATGGCTATTTGTGTTACCAAATGGCTTTTAAAATTAGTTTAGTACAAAACTTTAAAATATTTAAAAAATCATACATTAAGATGAGATTTACTCAGCAGCTAAAACCGAATAAGAAAATGACCTGAAGTAGACAAAGGGCACTTCATGTACATAACTTATAGGTGTGAACGGTTGCATAGACTTGTAGGCAGCTCTAAGTATGATTTACCATTTATCTATTCTTTTAAGTAAGAAAGTAAGAAAATTACCAGTGTTTTCCTCGGTTCCCCTAGTCCCATCTAGTTAAGAGAGCACCCATGGCTGAGGCCTATTGTCCCTCTGGGCATTTTCTTCTTCTTGATACCTAAATGAACATTGACATATTAAATCTGTTCCCTAGAAACCATCACAGTTAAGCAGATGTACCATTTGTCAGGATTCCAGCTTAGTGGACTCTGTTGGAATGCTTTCAGAATGTAAAAATATTCACCCACTTAAAATTACTGGAATGAATAAGGAAAATCTTAATTTTCCTCATTCTATAATGTAATGATTGTTCAGATTTATGGATTTGTTCCCAGCACAGTCAAGACTTAGGATTAACTTTGTACTTACAGGATTTTGGACGGACAAAGAACAGTTAAAGAAACTGAGGCAAACTGAAGTTGTTTATGAGCCACAAAGAGACTCTGGAGAATACAAACTTGCCATGGATAACTGGATAAAAGCTGTACAGCGTTCCTTGAATTGGTACAGCCATACGTCGTACTAATGGAAGTTTACTTTTTTGAAGCACATTCTATTAATTAAACCTTGGAATTTATAGAACAATAAAAACTAAACCAACATTTTTAATTGAAGTTTACGCTTGTTGAATTTCAGCAGTCTCCCTACTGCTGTTAGATTACTTACTACTGCACTTTGACCCATCATATTCTCCTTGCTATACCTGCTGATCAGCTGCAGCAATCACACCCCTTTGAGGGTGCACAAGAATCTTGAGTGTCACTGCCTAATATGGATATTGATTGGCCTGTGTGGGCTAGGGACACTTATCCCAGTCTCAATGAGCAATGGTGGGAAGGTGTGTGAAAGGATGCTTCCTTTATCAGATGGAGACTTGATTACTATAATATGCTCTGCATTAGGATACACTGAGATCTCTTAGAAACTTAATGTAATGCAGAATATTGGTGTTTTTCCTATTGAGGGCATGTTCCATGAAAGTTCTCTACTTTGGAACTCACTTCCCCTTCTTCTGAATTTCCTGACCTTCAGGGCATGCTGCAAGGCAAATTTTTATTTTCTTTGGCATTTCTGGGAAGAACAAAGTGATTGTATGTGGGATTTTATTACTTATGGTGGTCTTTATTTAATATGGGTATGTATTGCTGATTCTGGGCTATTATGTTACATCTTAATTAAGTAAACAATCTACGTTTGTAATTGTGTTTTTGTTTTGTTTTTTGTCCAGAGTGTTAGTTTGTACAGTGCTTCAAGCTGAGGCACTGTATTAAGTCTAAATATAAATGCTGTGGATCAGTACTACAAAAAATCATTTCATTCTGTGATTTTTATACCTAACAGTTCTTATCTGATATGCAGCTCAGTAAACATTTAATTTTGCAATAAAAGTTCATTATATTGCACTGTTAATTAATGCAAATAGCAGTTAAAAGTAATTACATATTGTATCCTATTTTTAAGTATGTATTAATATTTTCTAAGCTATCATCATTAAATTATATTGTGCTAAAACAGCCAACACAGTTTGTTTTTGAAAACATATTTTACTGTTACTATTTTTTAAATTGGAATAAAAATTATAATGCATATAACATAAATTATAATTTATAGCAGCATCTAGCTGCAACTAAGAGTCTTTTAAAAGGGTTCCTTCTAAGCTGCATTGCCCCGCAGCTGCTTAATCAGCCCTGACTAGCCAGAGACTCACTGCTCTGTCCTCAGCAGAGAGCTGCTGCTGTTGCTTGGGGAGAAGTGCCTTTCCCCCAGCCAGGCAGCTCCATGCATGGAGTTCTGAGCCCCTGGCTGGACAGAGCTAATTAAGCAGCTGCGGGGCCCTTGGACTTCAATCATTTTCACTGTAGCCCTGTTTTGTCAGGTCTAAACACTCTAAAAAAATTGAAACTTGCAAGTTCTTATCTGGGGAAACTGCTTGCTTTTAGCTGCTTTTAAGAAAAGATTTTTAACATACTGAGGATTCAGATGAATAACATTTGCATTGAGATACTGTCAACAAAGATTATTAGTGTGTGTGTGCTGGATCTTGTTGGAGCCTTGATGCCATCCAGTGTAAGGCCAGCCTGCCTCACTATAAGCAAGCAGAACAGGTTAGTAGTCCTGCCCCAGCCCTGCTTCTGGACAGGGCAACAACCAGTCCAAGCTCTCGGGCCTGTGCTCAGGCTGTGCAGGCAGTTAGGGAGCTCTGGCCCTAGCTCAGGGTGGGGCAGCACCAGTACAGGTACTCGAGCCTATGCTGAGGTGGAGTAACAGTTAAGATGCTGGAGCCCTAGTTCAGGGTGGGTTTTATGTCCAGGCCCTTGCTCAGGGTGAAGGAGCAAATAGTTCAGGGTGCTATGGCTTAGGGTCAGCCTACAAAATTGTCAGGTCTCCTAACTCTGGCAGAGTGCCAACAAGTACAGGCCAAACCCAGGAGAAGACTCCCACCCACAAATTGGGGCATTCCAGCCCAGGGCTCTACCGGTGACAGACCTGGCTACCACTGGGTCAACAGACATCCTGACCACAACACGCTGACTCAGTTTACCCCATCTCCTCAGCCAGATCAGGTTCAGCTATCCCATGACTACTTCCCAATTTCCCCCATGGGAATACATGGCTTGGTACCAGCTCCTCTGAGTCCTACGGAAATGAAGACCCCGGCAGGCTTTCCATCGGCTCTAGGTCTGGGACCGTCAGCAGTCCTAACCAGTCTTCTTGGAGGTGCATGCCTGCCTCCCACCTAAAGAGCTTGGGAAAGGCATCTGGGCCCTTCAGTGGCTGGGGCCCAATTGAACTCTTAGCTCCAGCCTTTGTACTGTCATCACTGTCCTACTTCCTGGGTCTGGGTTGCTCAGACCCTGCTCACGAGAGTGTCTTAGGGAATTCTTCCCCTTCTGGTTCAGGGGGAAGCCAAACTGTCTCGCTACATATGACTCAGGTGTCTCAAATTCATGTTTTATTTTTCTCAAAAAATGTATCCATAACAAATTGTGATGCCTGTGTATTAATAAAACAAGAAGATTGTGGGTTTGGAGTTGTCAAGAAGTACTTTTCCAGATTATTTACTCTGGAGTTCATTCATTTATATTTGTCTTCACTAGTCTACGAAGATCTGAAGTGAAACTTTGTGTTAGGGGATGTAAAATCCTGGCTAATCAGTTAACTGCTTGACCATTGGGTTAGCTGGTTAACTGACTAAACGGGATACAGGCTGGGAACTGCTCCAACCCCTGCCTGCAGGGTGCCCAGACTTCCTGCAGACTGATGCTGTTCCACATGCCGAAGCAGCCCCTGTCCACAGTGGAGCCCCTACAGGACTGGAGCAGCACCCAATCTGTGGCAGGCCGGAAGCTGCTCCCCCACCGGTTAACTGAAACTGATAAGAATCACCCATTGGTTCACCAGACATTACACTCTTGGTCCTACATTTGGGCACACCATTCTGAACACGGTCTAGGATATTGACTAGCCAAAGCACCTGCCTCCAATCACAGGAACTGCTCTATAGTCACCTAAGGCGGACCACCCACAGGGACACTCCTCAAAGAAGAGAGTATTTCTCATCTTGTGCAGTAGTGGAGGTTCTTTGAAATGGTTGCCCTTGTGGGTGCTCCACCACCCACCCTTCCTCCCCTCTGCTTCAGACATTTTTAATTGCTTCTGCAGCAGAGAAGGAACAGAGGGGACGGTTGGCTGCACATGCATAGTAGCAGCATCTTGCGTGCTGTCTGCTCCACATGTGCAGCCTACCGGAGAGGACTGCTACCTTAAATCTCTGACTAGGCATGCAGTGGCACCCCAATGCTTAAAGTGGAGCACCCACAAGCACAACTATCTCAAAGAAGAACCTGAATCTGTCTTCTCGGGGGGCTCAGAACTGTCAGAGGAGCCACTCCTGCCATACTGCCACTACCCACTATGTAGGAGACCCACAGGGCCTTGGGACAATCCATCTTACAATCACTGTTTCTCCATGTCACAGAGATCTTCTCCACCATTAGTAGACCGACTTATTGGTCAAATTGGGGGCACCGGGACCGGTACCTTCCTTCAGAATCTGTTCAATGATAAAGGAATTCCCAACTGCCTCCCCTGTGGAGGAGCCATTGAATTTACCCCCATATCCAGTAAAAGAGAAGGAATATTATACCATGGTTCCTGCCATTCCACTGGCCAGACTACCATTATCATCATTAGATTAAGCAGTGTCTTTGGTATCCCCTTCCACCCAGCTGATTTTTAGACAGTTCTAGGACCTACTCAGTAGAGTCGCTGGGGAACTACATAGAGCAGTAGACTAAAGGAAATCCTAAACACCTTCCATACATCTGGACCTAAAAGAATAGCCCTCCTCATCAATGAGGCTATTCTGGAATCAGTTAGGATAGTGTGGCACTCCCCAGCCATCTGCCCCAGCCCCCAAAGAGGCAGAGACATGCTATTACATGCCAGCTAAGGGTTACCAATTCTTATTCTACCACCTGGCTCCCAACCAATGGTGATGTAAACCACTTCAAAAGGGTCCAGGCAACAGCATGCCAAGTCTAGTCCTACAGAAAAAAGAGGGCAAATGCCGAGACCTGCTTGGGAGAAAGGTTTTCTTGTTCTCTTTAAAGTATTACCATACAATTTGTTGTTTTTTAAGTTTATCCTGTACAGACTAACTCGGCTACCCCTCTGAAGCTTTCCAACCTCTAGTTCATAATAGCCAATTATCAAGCACTACTGGCTAATATCCATTTCCTGAACTATGCTAAGTTGAAGACTTTGCCAACAACCTCCCCCAACAGGACTGTTCTCATGTGCAAGCACTCATAGATAAAGGAAAATTTAATAGCCAAAACTATCCTCGAGCCTGTACTCAATATGGTTGATACTTCCTATCAATCTATGGCTACTGCCATTATTAAGTGTTTTGAGTTCTAGATCCAGGTCTTGGAGTTCCACAGGGAGTTCCAGAGTACCATAGAGGACCTCCGCTTTGATGACTCTCACCTCTTTTTCAATCCAGGAGACTGGTGAGTTCTTACGAACCCTGAAAGGCTTTAGAGCTACTCTTTGATCTTTGAGTATATACACTCTCGCACCAATCCACATCAGAGATAATGGCCCAACACTTCAACCAACAAAAACCTTATGAACCACCATTTAAAAAACAAATAATTCAAAAGTTTCATTTCCCTACATGCACCCTAAACATCCCAATCCCAGTCCCTAACTCAACAGTGTTTCTGACATGACCTCAAAAGTAGGAAATGACTGAGCCCAATACACCTTTCAGGTATTATTTAGCACTTTTTTAGACACTTCGCGTGAAATAACAACCCAGGCAAATGGGTGCTGAATGTCATCCATCATGGCTATCTCCTCCAAAACTCCCTTTCTCAACCATTTTTGGGGAATCACTCATGGCGGTATTCTTGCTCAAGAGGTGAATTCCTTATTGCCGTAGTGGGGAAACTTTTTTGGCCTCACCGATGTGTCGCCCAGCTAAGAAGGAGAAAGACACTCCCCACATTCCCTTCACACACCAGAGCCTAAGGGGGCCCAGCCTAGTGGATTTTGTGTGCTCTAGCCCTGAAGTGAGGGAGCCCTGAACCTCAGGGGCCAGATCCATGCAAGCCAGGGGGTGCACCTGGTCCCTGGGCTTTAAGGTCCCCATTCCTTGCCTTATATTACAATAAGGGCCAATAAAAAGTACTCGTATACAATATCAGGAAACAGCTTTATACTCAACTTACTTCCTCATACGCAAGAAGAAGGGTGGATGGAGACCAATCCTCAACCTCCACCATTCTATCCACAAACTCAAATTTTGCATGGTCATGTTGTCAGCCCTAATTCCATCTTTAGAAAAGGGCATGTGGTTCATGGCTTTCTGTATGAAGAATGTTTACTTTCACAATTACATTAATCTTGCCACAGATGGTGAGCTCCAACCATTTCCAGTTCAGAGTACTACTATTCAGGGAAGCTATTGCCTTCAGATGTTATGATTTCCTTTGTTTTCCCATACATCGACAACTGGCTCTTCCCAGTTGTCGCTCCTTGCCAAGAAGCCTATACATCAACAGGCATGCTGTCCCAATTCTGTCAGCCTAAAGCCATATTTGCCCCCAGATTATAAGTCCATGAATGATATATCATAGGCCATTTCATGTGCAATCATATAGATAACGCTCAAAACATGCCTTTTTCTCCTCGGCCACATGGTCTTTGTGCATCTCTATCACTCCATTTGTAAGCCTCCACTGTCATTGCCTTCAGGCATGGCTTCATTTGATTTACTCACCAAGCCACCAATCAATGAATCTTACACTGACAATTCCCGCCAACAGACAGCAATTCCTCTCTGACTCTGATGCATCTGCAATCATCATCCTATCTGTAGTTTATCTGCCAGGAATGCAGAATGTGCTTGCAGACTCCCTTAGCAGATATTTCATGATCAACAGTAAATGAGAACACCATGACATGGTTCTCCATGATATTTTCATGTGACGGGGAACCCAAGCCAACAACACATATACCATATATTGCTGGAGAGGAGCCCTAAGATACTGCTCTGAGAGCGGTGCTCGCCTCTTTCCACAGTCCAGTTCAACTAGGCATTTTGTCAACTACTACTTCTACCATGGGTAGTGGAAAAGACTTGACTAGGAGATGTTACCAATCTAAATTGGAAATGCTACTCATCCTGGACACAAAGAGGCACTCTACCAGAAACTACAGGTATGCCACTCATCCTGGACTATATCCTGTCTCTAAAGATATCAGCTTATACCTTAGTTCCCTGTGAGTCCACTTGGGGTATGTCTACACTACAGAGTTTTTTCAGAAAAATGGCCGTTTTTCCGATAAATAATTATGTCCACACTGCAATCGCGTTCTTCTGAAAGAAAATCGAAAGAACAGAGGGGTTTTTCTGACACTGATAATCCTCATTCTACGAGGAAGAAACCTTTTTCCAAAAGAGCTCTTTCAGAAAAAGGTGTGTGTGGATGGGGAAGAGGGAGTTCTTTCAAAAGAAGAAGAAAGAGAAGAAAGCACAGGTGCCCTGGTGGCCACTCCATCCATAGCAATCACAGATGAAATGTGTGAAAGCGTCCATTCAGTGTGGACGCTCTCTTTTGAAAAAGCAGATCACATTTTCGATGCACTTTTGCAGTGTGGATGCTCTCTTTCAGAAGAAGTTTTTCTGGAAGATCTCTTCCAGAAAAGCTTCTGACAGAAGCCTGCAGTCTAGACATAGCCTTTTGGTGACTATCTGTCCATTCCATTATTTCTATGGAGAGCAACTCCATTTTCACACACTCACACCATGGGTAAGTATTCCCTTGTGCAACTCACGCCATCCAGCACACAGTTCTTTGGAAAGTTTTAGCAGTGCATGATGGGCCTCAAACAAGTCATGCAGTGATAACTAGGATTATGGAGTCAACTTCTTAGTTTGCTGCTGTCTTCATCTCATACAATCATTTGTAACCCATCATTTTCACGCTTGTTTTTCAAAATCCAACAAATCCATGCAGCCCACTTTGCCATCCACCATTTTGGACACAAGCATGGAGCCTGCACAGCTCTGCACTATCATGAGCATTGCAAGCATAGGGCACAGGATATATAGTAAAAGAAGAAACAAGTAGTGTCTCCTGTTAAATTGGGTGTAATTGTTGTCAGTAACCCAAAACCGGTTTGTGGTTTGTTTCCATCTTAGGCTGGTTTCCCCCATTACTGAACCCAAGGCAGTAACAACTGTACTTAAAGAGTCAATGGCAGGTTAATGAGCTATAACCTGCCTAGCCACTACACTAAGTGGTGAAGTTGAGCCCCAGATCTTTGGCACCAAAACCATAAATTTCTACCAGCTGAGCTGTGTGTTAGGTCATGTATACACACAAGTTGTACTGTTTTAACTGCACCAGTAAAACACCATCCACATGGATACAGTGACAGTGGTGGTATAGCTTACTCCTATACAGGAATAGGATAATTTATTGTCACAAGTGACCTATACTGTTCTAACTGCATTCACTGGGGGTGTAACAATATAGCTACTTTTGTTTAAAAAAAATCCATACCCTGCCCAAGACCAAAATTGTTACGCAGGTATTAAAAGGGTGTAGAGCACACCTTTGTGACAGACTCCTGTAATTGCTGCGGGGCAGCTGCCTGTGTTCCAGACTGTGATTACAATCCCATGCAGTATCTTTGGGAGCCGTTATATTAAATGTATTAATGTTTATGTATGAATGTGTTTTACTTGATTGGAGAAGGTTACTAACTATTCCAGGAACTTTACAACTCCAGAGTAGTCATCATCTCAGACCTAATTCCAAAAGAAAACCACTCCTCCCCGCCCCTCTCCCCATATTTGCACATATTGAATCAAACTAGGTTTTCCAGAGACTCAAAGAAGGGGGTACAAAGCTGAGCTTGAACTGACACAGAGCTTTTGTTTTGATTAAGCAAATGGACAGAAGAGTTTCCTGTCCAGCGGAGTTCCCAACACTTGCAGAAGAATTGGAATGACTTTGGCTTACTTGGGCCTATAAGACTGATGGTGCCACTATTATGGTGCCACTGGTATTAAACTAGGGATGTGAATGACTTATCTGATAGTTGACAAACAAGTTGACTAGTTGCTTCCCCCCCCCCCCCCCC
>JANRFK010004149.1:151670293-151693502 GCA_030068395.1 Apalone spinifera
TAATGATCAAGTGATCTCTCTCCTGCCATCCATCTCCATCCTCTGACAAACAGGGACAACATTCCTTACCCATACTGGCTAATAGCCATTTATGGACTTAATCTCCATGAATATATCTATTTCTTTTAAACTCTGTTATAGTCCTAGCCTTCACAACCTCCTCAGGCAAGGAGTTCCACAGACTGACAATGTGCTGTGTGAAGAAGAACTTCCTTTTGTTTTAAAGCTGCTGCCCATTAGTTTCATGGTGGCCCCTAGTTCTTATATATTGACAACTGCAAAAGTTGAACAAGTAGACTCTGAAGTGGCATTGGAACTACAAAATACTGGTAATTTTGTTGAAGTAAGGGAAGAAACCTACCCTGAAGATATTGCATTATGGCCAAAATCTATTTTATTAGAGAGACATGTTGTTGCCACAGTGAAACTTGTTTCTTCTTTGGGACTACCTCTGAGAGGACATGATGCATCATCATTATCAAATTGAAAAGGTAATTTTTTAACCTGCCTTGAATAGCTTAGTGAGTTTAACAATTTTCTCACTGAATATTTGAAAATTATGAGTATTGTGGCTCAGGGAAGACCAACTTTTTAACACACCAAATCTACACTGTGTGATTACTATACTATACTATAGTAATCACATTACTATAATGGTAGAGCAGTTCAGAAACCAATTCACTGATGAAGTAAAGGCTGCCAAGTATTATTCCATAATAGTCAATTGAACACCAGATGTGACTCATGTTCACCAATTAGCATTAATTTTAATATATGTGACTGGCAATGGTGAAGTTGTAGAGTGATTTCTTTGGTTTTTTGTCCCACTAAAATCCCACACTTCTGAATGTTTAGAGACAATGGTTTTGGAAATCATTGCAAATTTAGGTTTGAACATAAAAAATAGTTGTGGACAGAGCTTTGATAATGCTGCAGATATGGCAGGAAAATATTCAGGTCTACAGGCAAGACTGAACAATGCAAATACCTCTGCTTTATTCATATCATGTTCCCAGGCAGTCCTTAAATTTAATATGCAATGCTGTAGCTGCATTTTATGAAGGAGCTAAACATTTTTTTTACTTCAAAACACCTATGCTTTTTTTGTTTTTGTTTCCACAGATCAATGGAATATGCTATAAACACACTTGGCAAATGGAAAACATTTTACAGTAAAAAGAATTTTTGACCCCAGGTAGTTTGCTTGTGCAGATGTTGTTTTGGCTTTCAGAATGAGCTATGATGTTATAAAGAGAACTTTATTAGACATAGCCACATCAAGTTCTGAAAAACCATGTGCGAAAACTGAAGCAAAATCCTTAGCAGAAAAGTTTGAAAAGAATGATATTGCTGTTTGATGAAGAATTGATGAAGTCAGCAAATCACTGCAAAAAGTTTATACACATTTATTGAATGCTGCACAATGGTTAGCCTCAGACACAAGTTTTGTCATGGAAGTTCAAAATGACTATAGGTTTGTGGAAGCAGAGGCACTAACATTAACAGAAAATATAGGTTCCTTTGATATATCTGATGAAAAGCATAAAAAAGTAGGAAGTTATCTTCAATGAAACTAGAAACAATGAAATCAATTTAAAAAGCAAAGAGGTCATCATTGAGATCATCAGTATTATTTGTAACACAATAGTAGTGCAATTGCAGAGTAGAGATGAATCTCTAAAGAAAACTGTTAATTTATTTTGCATGTTTTTTTTCTGACAGAAGTCTAGATGAAGATGCTAAAAGCCACTACAGTAAGAATTAAGTGAATTCTACTGAGAGAACATAGACAAATTTTTTTTGGGGGGTGAAGTGAAACATTTCTTTCATTTTATAAAAAATTATGAGGTCTGTGCTTCAAAATCACCAGTTGATTTGTATAGACTTTTACAGGATGGTTTGCAGGCAACCTTTACAAATGTACAAACCATTCTGAAAAATTTTTTAACAATACTTGTCACACACAAATGCTTCTGGAGCACATTCTTTTTCTGTATTGAGTTAAAAATTATTTGTGAAATACGATGAGTCAGGAACATTTGACGAGTTAAGCAATGTTGACAATTGAAAATATCTCTTTACAAAATGTTACTTAAAATGATTTAATTGACAATTATACAAAGAAAAAGTGTGGAAAGAAAGCTATCTGAATAATTTTTTTTTAAACTGAGTAAGTTTCTTCAGAGGAAGTTAACTTTTATTTTTCCATTCATGCGTCATCCATATATTTTATTTTTACATATTTTTCATGTTAGGTTAATGCAAACATCTAGACCAGAAGTTCTCAAAACTGTGCTCTGAGAACTCCAAGTGGACTGAAGAAAGGTTATTACATTTTGTTTTATTAAGCGCTCTTATCCAAAGCACTTTACAATAGTCATCTAATGGTACAGACAATATGTGGAAAGATCATTAACAAAAATAATCAACGTGCCTCACTTTATTTTCATTTACTTCTTATTAATCATAATATAGGAGGAGGATCAAGAAAAAAGAATGAAAAATGGGAGGACACAGTGTTAATGTTCTTTTTCGTGGCTCAAAATGAAGTTAAGTACAGGGCCTCACTAACTCTAAATCCGCCACTGCTTGGTAGTCTTATTTGTATAAAATATTTAGATTGTTGCACTTTCAGCCTCTTAGCACGTTAAAATATGAATGACCGCAGTCACAAACTAATATTACAATGTCATTACTTCATGAACTAGTCAACTCCCAGCCACTCTGCTTTCCAAGGTTTCACGCAGGGCTGGATTGGGTTACTTTGGTGCTTTGACCTCTGCCAAAGTACTTCCACTTCAGCCAGTGTGACGTGATGGGGCTGAGCGGGAGGGACACACCTGCCGAGTGTGTGTATATTGTACGAGGTGGAGCTGTCCACCTCCTGCCTCAGTTGCGGTCCTTCCGGCCATGCCCGGGGCTCCTGGGAGATCGTGTCTCCGCTCCGCCCCCGAGAGGGGTGTGCGGCGGGGGAGAGGCAGTTAGTCTGGTATCTCCCCGTGCTGGGGAGCCGCCGGTGCTGGCTGAGTCACCCTCCCTCCCGTGTGTGTGTGACTGATTGGGCGGGGAGCCCCGCCTGAGCGCTACCCCCTTGGCGTGCAGGGGGAGGGAGAGCCGGGCCAGGCTCACCCCGCCCAACAGGACCAGGGCCGGCTCAGGGTTAACGCCGCCGTGAGGGCAGATCCCGCCTCCGGGCCGCGGGCCAGCACCACCTAGGGCCGCTCGAGGCTCGCCCTGTGCCCTGCCCCCTCCCCGGGGATTGGCGGGCGGGTTGTGTACACACAAGGCCGCGCCAATGGGCGGCGGGCGGCGCCGGCCCTCACGCGGCGGGGCGGCCAATGGGAGAACGCACTTGTCAGACGCCGCCAAGCTTGTGCGGGGGAGAGAGGGAGCCGGGCTCGGTGCGGCTGTGGAGCGAGCCGGCGAATGGGCCGGGCTGGAGCACGGTGAGCGGGGCTGGCCGGGACCCTGCGCGGTGTCGGGGCACCCTCTCGGGCGGCCGCGAGCCTCGGGCGGCAGCGCAGAGCCGGCCGGGGGCGCCTCCGTGGGGCCGGCTCCCTGCTACAGCAGCTGGCGAGGGAGGAGCCGTCGCCGGGCTCCTTGTCTCGGCTCCGGTGCTGGCCAGGCCCACCCCGCTCGGGGCCTGCGGACTCACGGGGCGGAAGAGAGCGCTCAGCTGCTGCTCAGCCTGGCTGCGCGGTCCCCTCCCCCCACCGCGTGCACTGAGGGGCTAACGGCTGTTGGGCGCTTCTCCCTGGGGGCCTGCCCGGCGCCCTGACGTGGGGCCGCTGCCGTGGGCGTTCGTCTGCCCCGGGTGCCTGACACCTGTGAGCCGCTGTCCCCGTTCGCCGCCGTAGCGAGGTGGCCCAATGTGCCTGGCACGCAGGCCTGTGCCTGGAGCTGGGCTGTGCCGTGTGACAGCCGCCCGGCCTGGCGCGTCTCGCCTCTTCGTGACACCCAGCTGGAGGTCACGGAAGTGTCTGCCCGCGCCTTGTGGCAGGTATCTCCGCCGGTCTCCTCACACCCATCTCTTTCCCAGGGAGAAGGGAGTTTCTGGGTAGGGATGAGAGGATTCAGGATTTCCAGTGTGGAGCAGTCTGCTGTTGAATTCACTTGATAGTTAGGCTGTGTCCTAGCTGGCGAGGTAGTGTTCTATCAGTTTCAATCAAGAAGCATAACCTTTAGCAGCCAAGTTATAATGTGCAGCGCAAAGTTAAGATGTTTTGCACTATAAATGTATGCAGTGCTTTGAAAAATATTTTGGGGCACTTGAAGCTGCTTTCTTTTTCTCTGAGGAAGGAAATTTAAAAGGTGGGGAATGTGAAATATGATACTCTTCCTGCTCCCACTTGAGGTCAATAGGGAAGGCCAATAAATTTTCTAAAGGTATAAGGGAGATGGAGGTAGACTTCACATTTCAGAATGCAAACTTTAGTCAATAATCTAGAAATAGTGCTGGAAAAACAAAATGTAGAATCAGCAAACCATATACACAAAAGGGTCAGAAAAGTATCTTTGCTGAAGTTCATTGAAATCTCAGTTGGTCTGTTTTACTTGTGAGATGGGGGTGGGAGATGATGTTAAACAGTATGTGGGGAAAACTTGCATGGTTTCTTGCTATGCTTATTTGTGCTATAAAAAGGATTTAAACTCTGGATTTGCCTATCTGGCACCTCTTACAAATGTTAAACCAATTTAATAGAAGGTTGTATAGAAGTAAGAGAGAGAGAGAAGCATTGACTACTGGGAAGTCTTAAGAGTATTGGAACTGTATTTTAAAATACCTCAACTTTTGAATAGAAACTGGAGAATAACATTGTCAGTAAATGACTGGGTCATATATTCTCTGTCCTCTCTCAAAGAAATGTTATGGTTCAATGGTTTATGTATTAGTTTGATGTAAGGCATCAAGTTACCTTTTACTTCAGACTATGTTCACAAATCCACTTGATCATATAATAATATATTAATATTTTATATTGAAAGCATGTCAGTTTTATGGGAATGGAAGTTCCTGATAAATTATTGATAATGTTATGATACAAATTAGAAAGTATTTTACAGTTCAGCTATTTATGTTTATAAAGAAAGGTACCTACAATTTCAGAACTATTTAGAATATTGTATGTACAATGAAATACAGGAGCAGCAGAAGTGCCCTAACAGTACAAGTGTTTGGGGAAACAATAGGTGCCTAATTGTGGTCCCCACCTCCTCTTGCTACCTCTTTTTCCCCAAACCCTACTCACTTTTCTTCACCTTTTGCCTAGTTGCTAGTAAGAAGTAGGGATGATAAAATGCATGTAATTAAGTAATTGTGTAGCTAGTGGTTACATGCAGGAGGGCAGTTGGCTCAATGGTTAACTGTTTACATGGTTAAACATGTTCATTGGTTAACCGTTTACATCAGTGTTTCTTAAACTGTGTGCCAGAGCACACCGGTGTGCTATGGAGAACAGAATTCAAAATGGCCATCCTTAAAGAGGCAGGTGGCCTTTTTTTGGCTCAATAACTTCCCCATACCTATTCTTCTCCCCCCCCCCCCCCCCCCCCCCCCCCAAAAACAAAAAATCCTTGGTGTTCCTCATTTAAAAAAAATGGTTTGATGTTCCTCGGTCTTAAAAAGTTTAAGAAACACACGTTTACGTAGTTCCACTTTCACACCCCTAGTAAGAAGTGGCCAATAAAAAGTGAGAGGGGCCTGGCTCCTCATCTGGTGCTCCTGATGCAGTGTGTTGAGGAAGTTTGATAAGAGTTGGGAAAGGAAGAGAGAAATTAGGTAACAGGAAAGAAAAATGACATGATAGGTAGCTACAAGAAAGAAAGTACTGAAATCTCTCCTCTTCCCAAGTCAGCTTCTCTTGTTAAACAGGTAGTATTCTCTTTAGAGGAGACCTTGGAGTAATAGGTCAGGTTATTTAGGCCTACCCTAAAGCAAGAAGAAAAATTGGGAAATAATTCTTAAGTGACTCCTATTTTGTTATTAGTGGGCACTGTTTTGTAATGAGAAACTTCTGAGAGAAATCTTGTATTTTTCTTTGTAAACCCTTATGGTTCTTTTATAACCACTTCCTGTGTGTTGAAAAATCATTGTACTATAAAGAGTGAAAAGGAACAGTTTGATGCAAGTTAGCTTTCAGTGGACACAGTTAATGACTTCATATAGCTACATAAATTCATTTAACATTAATATATGTACTAGTTGTCTGAACATTCTGCTCAACCATTACTTCACTTTTTAAGGTGGGTAGTAATTCTGTCTACATTATCTGGCATATTGTACGCTTTGGATCCCTTTGGTGCAAACTGCTACCAGGAAGAACTTGGACAAATGATTTCTGAATTATGTATTTTTACATAAAGCTGTAAAATTGTGATTTTTTTTTGAGTGACTTTCTTTAGATATTAAAGTGTAAATCTCATCAGTATGAGGAACTGAGTGTCACATTGACTTTCTGCATCAGTTTTTCACCTCTAGAAACTTAAGTTCAAATCTAATTTAGTCTGCATGTGAAATTAGTTCTGTCATCTCATTGTAATTTTCAGTGGACATTTGGTGACAGGTTTGCAAAGTGGAAATTTATAATGATTTGGTGTAATTGTCTACTCAGCAAAAGCCCCTTGTTGTCAGTACTGCACATTCTGATCCAGATGAGTTTAGTATTGTGTGAAAAAGCTTGTTTGAGTTCAGGCTAAGAAGTATTTCCTATCTCTAAGTGGTTAACATACACAGGACAGTTTGGAAAAAAGTGCATAACATAGCAAGATAAATGGCATTAGTTTTCTACAAGTATTTCATGTTTTTCCACTTTGTGTGTTGGAAATAGACATTTGTGAGAATTATGTTCAGAACAGCATATTTGTCCTGGTGCACAGTTAATAACAGCCACAGAGTGTGTATAAGATCTTTTTCAATTTTCTTATGCTGCTTAGGCTATGAGAGCCTATTTACAGAAGCAGGAAAAGAATATGCATGATACCCATGGCAGTGAGCTGCATAAGTGCAAAGAAAATTTCTGGAGATGTGCATCAAACACAAGAAGAGAAAATAGTGATGTGATATAGTTGGGGAATGGAAGCTTATTATCCATGGTGTGTTCTATTAAAATCTTAATTGTGTGTACTCTTGAAGTACAATATGACTTGTTAACTGTAGCACATATAGCTGTAGCAGGAGTTAACCTCAGTTGTCTTATTGATAGAACACTGTTTTAAGACAGTATTGTTTGTCTTATCTTAATTTTCCATGTGATGAAGTGAGGGATTTGTGTGTATGTGTTGGGCAGGGGTGTTCAAAGCGGTTGCAGACAGAGGGGCTGGCAGTCAGTGTCCCTGGGTGTCACTAGTTTAACAGTTGAGTGGAGAGCGGGTTTGTTGTTACAGGAATCAGCACAGAACTTGGGACCCTGGCTAGAGGCCTGGAGAATGGAAAGGTCCAGTGGCTAGTGACCAGGAGAACTGGCTTGGACAGTATGGTTCTGGACAATGGGAGGACAATGGGGTGTGGAGAGAGGACCCTGGTGATCTGACCAGCTGGTTCCAGTCAGGGGGGAACAAAGGATGGAGGAGAAGAGTGGGGCCATGGCAACCTTGTTTACCTGGACAGAAGTCAAAGGACAAGGAGAAGCTGCTGGAGGGGGATATTGGAGGCTGGGCTTTTTGTTGTACAATGTTCAGAAGAAAAATCTTTACTCTTAGTCTCTCTTGACTACATTTGTAGGACTTTACTACTAGCAAGATAAGTGAGCAATTTGTAGGTGGGTTAACAGTTTCAATGAGATTATCAGCTTTGCACCTTCTGGTCTGGTGCCAGGAAATGATAATGTTCTTGGACTTAGGTCTCAGACATAGCAACACAAAGCTGGTGCAAAACCAACAAGCACCTAAATCCATCTTGCTTTCAAATACTACTACCCTGACATTTTGTAAGTAATTAAATGAACAATAAATTAAATCTGTTAGGGGTTCATGTAACCAGTGTTTCTCAGAGTAGTCTGTGGACCAACTCTGAGAGAGCTGCTACTGGGCCACTCCAGTTTACTTACTGGCTCTGCAGCCATGGAGCCTCGTGGCTCCCATTGGCTGTGGTTTGCTATTTGCAGCCAATAGGAGCCAGTAATAAAGAAACCAGAATGGCCCAGTAGCAGGTTTCTTGTAGTGGAACACTTTGAGAAACACTGAGGTGAGCAAACTAAAATCAAAGTTGATTTTTAATGTATATTGTTCTTAAAGGGGAAGGTCTAAAAAGTAAGCAATTTGTATTCTGCTATCCCATGAAAAGGTGATGTTTGCTACAGCATGGCAATTTTATAATGTTGAACTTCCTCTTTTGGTTCTTCTTTATTTATACTTGCAATATTGGTAACTGTTACATATTTTCCTACCTGTATCCATTAGGAATGTGAACAGTTAACTGGTTATCCAATAAGCATCATCCCCAGGCTGCGGGCGGGTGGAGGGATGGGCTGGGAGTTGGCAGCCTTGCAGGGGAGGAGAGGGAAGTGGTGGTGGGGGGTGGCTGCTAGCTCCCAGCTTGTGTGAGCTCTCAGGCTGGGAGTTGGCAGCGTCAGATGGTGTGGAAGGGAGCTGGCAGCTGTTCCCCCTCCTCCTTTTCCCTCCCCCCGGCTGCTGCTTCCAGCCCTCCATGAGGCTGAAGCAACCCCTGCCCGCAGCACATGGGCCGCTCCAGCCCAGCCATGATGGGTGAGGTAGTGTAGTGGGCTGGAATGTCCCCCAGCCTTGTTTAATCAAGTTAACCGGTTAAACCCATGCTGTCCAATCAGTTCTGAAGCAGTAGCCACTACTGCTTTAGCAAACTAGCCACACTCAACTCGCCAAATAGTAACATGTGGTTAGCATGTTGGACACCATGGTTTAACCAGTTAACTAATTAAATGGTATTTTACATCCCTAATATTGATTAGTAGGAGTGAAATACAGACTGAACTCATATTTAAAAATGCACAGGACAGCTATAATGTAAGAAAATAAAACAGCGAAAGATCACTTAGCTGTGCCTAATTCCATAATTTTTACTGAAATAGCACTTTTTGGACACTTGTTGGTTGATGATCAGTAAAACTCTTTTCAATTACTTCAGTTTCAGAATTATATATGAAACAAAACACTTCTCAGGTTCATCTTACAAGACCAATACATAAATATCTAATGATCGTTGTTTTGCTCCCACTTCTATTGAACTAAGTTTTCTAGTAGGGCATCTTTTAATTCTTGTGTAGTCATTAAATGGAAAAAGGGAGGGAACTGTCTTTCACTTAGTTAAATGGAGAGGTAGGTAATGGTAATGAGAAGTTCTTAGACCAGTGGTTCCCAAACTTTTCGGCATTATGCCCCCTTTTTGATTTTTGAGAAACCCTCATGACCCCTTCCCAAAATAGCAGCAAAACTTGGGGTGGGATTGACGGGGTGTGTGTATGGCTGGGTCACCTCATGCCCCCCTTCCCCTCCCAGAAGTTCTTCATGCCCCCCAGTTTGGGAACCCATGTCTTAGACTTTTTAAACTCAATTCAGAAGAAGAAATGTTTGCCATGACCAGTTCTGAGTTTAGAGCTTGCTAAAATTAGTTCTGAAATCTTTCTTAATCAGCTGCCATTTAATAAAGAAAATGAATTCAAAAGGTAGTGTATGTGTCTCTAATAAGATTGACTGAAGCAACTATGCCAGCCACCAAGGGTCACCTTGTTAGTATAATGATGGAACCAGACCCATTTTAACCATATTATTGTGGCCAGTGCGTTCTGTGCTAAAACTTAACATTCATTATAGACTGTCAGTTAACTACTGAAATGGACTTTTAAAATAGATTTTTGCTACTGTTAGGAGGTGACATAGTTCTGTAGGACATCATGGTGTTTGCTATCAAGCAAATGCTTTAATAACTGCCCAGCATTTAGTACTGAGCATCAGAGTAGATTCAAACTAAGGTAGCAAGAAAACCATTTTAATCATATGCAAAATATAAAAAATGTGATGGCTTGTTCTTAAATACCAAGAATTGGCATTCTCTCTTTGTTGGATCTAACCACTATACACAGTGAAATTATTAGTCCTTGCCCATGAAACAACTTACACGTGAGTAGTCCCATAGTTTCAGTTCAATCATTTTTGTATATACCTGTTTGTAGAGGTGGAGTCTTAAATAAGAGTGTGAGTGACCTCCAATGACTTAAGTAATGCCTGTAAATTTCCATGTGTTATCTTAATCAGATTAATTTAGAAACTAATGAATAACATTTCTATCTTGTTCCTTTACTGCTCTCTAATAGTCTATTTTCATTACCCAAATTGAGGGAAAAGGATGAATAATCTGCATAAGTGAAGAAACTAAAACTAGATTTTTAAAAGATTTTTAAAAGTAAACAATATAAGGTATCAATTGAAACCCAGAAAAAAAGAATAAGTATATACATAGATTGTTTAAATGCTTCATTTTAAAGTAAGATAAATCTTGGACTTCATTTTCTACAGGCAGTCCCCGACTTACGAACGGGTTATGTTCCGAACACTTGGTTGTAACTTGATTTGGTTGTAAGTTGGAAATACCCTTAAACATGCTGCCTGCGCTGTTTGAAAAACTTGACATACATGGTTCTCAACTTGAAAATATTATAATCGGGTTAATGGGAGGTTGGTCATAAGTATGGATGGTTGTAAATCAGTGTGTTCGTAAAATGGGAAGTGGCTGTATTTGGAGTAATTTAATATCAATAACAAGTTCAACTTAGATTATAGCTCTTTGTTGCTATAATTTCTTTATATCCTTACTAGAAGATTTACCTGGTGTTGCTTAGGTCCTTAAGTCAGCTAATTTTTGTTTTACTTCATTTAAATCGTTGCTCTGACCTGGGGATGGGAATGAGGGGTTCAGTATGCAGGGGACCACTCCATCCCCCTCACTGCAGCAGCTTGGGGCTAGGTGAGACGTACCTTTCCATGGCTGCTGCAGCTCCAGCGGGCACAGGCAGGGGAGGGAGGTCCAGGTTCGTATGTCCCCTGCCAGAGGGTACGTCTGCACTTGCTCCCTAGTTCGAACTAGGGATGCAAATGTAGCCGACCGAAATCTCTAATGAAGCGGGGATTTAAATATCCTGCGCTTCGTTAGCATAATCTCGGCCGCGCGCTATTCCGCTCGCTAGCTGATTTGAACCAGGAAGTGCGCTCCGGGTTGCGTTAGTTCAAACCAAGGGGTTTGATTCGAACTAATGCGACCTGGAGCACACTTCCTGGTTCGAATCAGCTGGCGAGCAGAATAGCGTGTGGCCGAGATTATGCTAATGATGCACGGGATATTTAAATCCCCGCTTCATTAGCGATTTCGGCCGGCTACATTTGCATCCCTAGTTCGAACTAGGGAGCAAGTGTAGATGTATCCAGAGTGAGGAATGCAGCAAACTATGCACTTTCCTCTTGCTCCTTGACTAAGGGGAATATCCAGCAATGTTTCCATACAAATTGGCAGGGGGGATCTTCAGGCCCCCTGTCCTCCCTAAAGAGCACCTGGAGGGGGGAAGGGAATGGAGGCTCGGGGCTGGGGCAGTCCTGGGGTAAAGAGGTCCCTAGCCAGACCCATTTTCCTGGCACAACCAAACCCTTATCTTGGTTTAAGTTATGATAAGAGAAAGCTGCATACAACATTTGGTGGTCCTAGCTCTTTACCGTTTAGGAAGAGTTCTTGAACAAACAGACTCATGGATGGACACACAGACACACACAAACTCTCTCAAATACAGGTTGGACCTCCCTGGTTGTGCATATTCAGGACCTGACTGTTGCTGAAGAAGAAAGTTTGCTGGATCAGGAGAGGAAAATTTCACCCTTCTGGTGATGGACTCTGGGCTCTCCAGGGATCCATCAGCAGACCCCTGGATGGGGGATGGGCTCTCCTTCCTGCAACACAGGCCATTGTGGCTCCCAGCACTGCTCGCTGCTGCTGAGCTCCCAGAGTTCTCTAGTCCAGGGGCTTGTTGGTCCAGCAACATCGGCGGTCCTGCCAGACCATGGATGTTGCCGAACCAGAGAGATTCAACCTGTATATAGTAGATTTTTTCCATGTGAGCAATTGCTATAGGTACTAGAACAATCCTAACTGAAGATTCAGAGGATGGGTGGGGTCCTAACAATTGAGGGGGACAGTAATCTGGTCCATATTATGAGGGGGGGAACACTCTGTTAGTAAACTTGTTTTAATATCCTGTGTTCTACTTGTGTGACAGCTTACAGAAGGAACCTCTTATGGTTGCTTAAAGTTGCTTTTAAGATGTTGTCATAGGAATCTGTGGGCTTAATATAAGTTTTGTGGAACTGCCTTTGTATGTAATTTGTCCTTCACTATTGTGTCTTGTCTCAGGTTGCAGGTTACTCCTTATTTTGAACAGTAGGTTCCAACTTCGGACACTGACCCCTCTGACTCTATCTCAGATATCCTATTCAATTGACTTGTTACATAACAGGGAGAGATACAGTACATCTCTCATGGCACTGCTTCAGTTACTCCTTTATTTTATAGAAAAATTTCTACCTCTGTTTCCACAGATCTCATCTCTAGTGCTGCTTTAGTTTAACACATGATTCAAATAGGCCAATCTGTGTCTAGGAATTTTGACTCTGCTTCCTTTTCCTGACCAGCACAGTTCAGGAAAGGGAAAGGGAATTGTCTCATGCTTTCCACAGTGATGGGTCCAGTATGCCCTTATCTTTGTCTAGGGTTGTTATCTGATATTTGTCAATTGCACACTTCTTAACAGGCACAGTACTGATGCATCCACCTCCATGGAATATGGGGCTAGCTGTAGCGGAGGTATGTGTGCACCTTTCTCTAGTCTCTGTCCGGCCCTAGTTTGCACACTTTGGGGTATTTGAGCATGTTACTTCAGGGGGTGAATTCTTCGTCTTACTCTCTCAGGATAGTAGTTCTTCTGTTACATGGCTCAGTCGTTCCAAAACACTAGTGTTTCAAATAGACTCTGCCCATCAGTCTCTCTCACAAGACCGCCCTACATGAGAAATAGACCATCAGCAGACTGGCCCCCTATGGGAAGCTGGTTTGATAGTCCTTTTTTGTGAACTTAGTCTCAAAACTAGTAGGGATCTTCTATCCCTGTCCCTTAGGATGCGCTCACATTTTCCTCCTTGAAGTGTCTTGCCGATCAGTTTTTCCTGCTGTTTTCCCAGATCCTGTTCCAGCAGATCCCTCAATGACTCTTCACAATTTATCTGGTCAGTGCAGGTTTGAAGTGACTAATTTACCTACAGTAAAAATAACTAAGGAATAAGAGATAGCAGGCTGAACCTCTGTGGTCCTGGACTCTCGGGTCTGGCAACATCCGTGGTCCAGCAGGACCACAGATGTTGCTGGATTAGAGAGCCCCAGCACAGAGCCAGCCAGTGGGGCCTGCAGGGCAGCAGAGACGGCGGGGCCAGAGGACTCGTGGACCAGCAAAGGGAGGGCTGCAGAGCTTGCAGCCAGCGGGGCTAGCAAAGTGAGGCCTGCAGCCAGGGATGTGGGGGCAGTGGGACCAGGAGCTCAATGGGGAGGTTGGTGCCCTCCCCCTCTTTGTCAGGAACTAGTCAGGTCTTGAGGGTGCTGGATCAAGGAGGTCCAACCTGTAGTAATACTGTTTAAAAAAACGTATGTACCCCAAACATATGTACCTCAATAAATAATTCTCTAAACTACATTAATAAATGCAGGGAAGAAGGAAACAAGCTTGCGTGTAAATCTGCTTTTCTGAAAATATTTCAACAGGATTCTCTCACCTGTTCATGTCTCAGAATTCAGGGTTACTTTACTGACCCTGTGCTTTTGTGCCTGTGTGTGTATATGTGCACATATCCAAACAAAATTATTTTGGGTCTTAAAATCTTAAATTTTTGGTTTTATCCTTTGAATAGGTTTATCTCTTTGGGTGCTTTGCCCTCCATGCAGTCAGAGGAGCTGATAGAAATATTTGGAGGACATATATATATTTGTCCTTTGCAGAAGGGTAATGAGGTGTTAAGAAGTACTTCACCCTGTTGCCTCAGAGGTGCACATAGAAATATCTAAACTGAAAATTCTGCTATTCATACATTAGGAAGCTAAGATCCCAGAATGAAAATCATCTGGTAGTTTCAGAGAAGTAGAGGAGGGCGTCCACTGTGCTTAATCTGACCCTAGAGTTCTGCTCCTACTCACTATGTTAAGCACACTGTCTAACCCCTTGTTGCCTGAGTTCTCACATTGACACCCCGTTTGTGGTTCTAGTTTGTCAAAGTCTACACCTTTACAGTTGTTTCTGTATTTTTCTCTTTCTGGTGTCAGTGCTACTTAATATATTCAGCAGCTCGTAGCACTGCTGCATTTGTATGTACATTGACAGTAGGACAAGAGATAGTGGTCCTAATACTTGCCATACCTTATAATATTCAGCTATCTGTTTAAATGATTTCACGCTGAAGTTTACTTTGAGTCATATACATTTGTTCCATTTTTATTTTAATATAAATATTGGGCTCTGTGATAGTCAACTGCTTTTTGTGTCATTCTCACTTAAACACATCTTTATTAAAGACATCTTTCAAAACTTTATGATTAAGGAGCTTTTCTACAAGTAACAAGTTGGACATCATATAGAAATATCTTATACACTAGGAGCACTATAAAATAACAGAAAGGAAACAAAGTAAAATCTGTAACTAGCATACTTACCTAGCGTTGCCCGGGTCCTTCAAAGCAGAGCCTTGAGGATGCAGGGTGTGTGTGCAGGAAGCTGGGAGTGGGGGAGTATGCAAGAGGTGGAGGGGTGAGGAGTAGCTCAGGTCAGGGGGTTCTCCCTCCTCCTCCCCCTTCCTTCCCCCCTCTCCCCCCGCCAACCCTCCTTCAGCTCACTAGGGGCCTGTTCTGTTCCCTGTCTCCTCCCCGCCCCCTGTGCTGTGACCAAGAGCTGGAAGGGGGGAAAGGGTTTTGGGGTAGGGCGTGGGGGCTACTTTCTGGTATGCTGGCAGGCAAAATGGAGAAGTCCCAGCCCTGCTGACCACTCTTTTGGTTGTAGGTACAGCTACCCCCAGTGGACACACTGAAGGATAGCTGTCCTCTGTGGGCTTGCTGCCCCCAGTGGCCACTCTCATATTGCGTCCCTCTGAACAGCAGCCCCTTCCTTTGTATGTTACAGAAAACCATCTTTTTCCTGGGGCTTCTGGTTCTCCTGGCATAACCAAGCCCTGCCCATGCTTTAAGTTAGAAGAGGAAGCTGCATACCAAATTTAGTGGCGCTAGCTCTTACTATTTAGGAGGAGTTCTTAATAGGGATGTAAATGAGTGGCCGATTAGACGATTACTCAGTAAGCTTAGGCTTATCAGTTAATCTTCTTGACTACTGGCATTTTCCCCCCCCCTTGTTGCCTCTGTATCAGAGGGAGCAAGGGAGGGAATGCAGGAGCTAGTGCTGGGGGGGCCCTGGTTTAAAAGCCAGTTCTCCCCAGTACCAGCTCTGTGGTGTCGTGTCTCCTCCCGCACCCTGCACTGCTGCCTCTATCAGAACCTCCCTGGACAGGGGCTGCTGGCACCCTGCGCTACACAGAGGCAGCAGTGTGGGGCAGCAGGCAGCTGATCTGCACAGGGAGCTGATTTTTAAACTGGCACCCCATGCTCAGGGTGGCAGGGGACTCCCTGGGTGTGGTGCCGGAGCACATTGGCTGTTGGCCCTGCCCACTGGCCCTGTCTTCTGGACTATAGAATAGTTGAGTAACCAATAGGAATTTAATGCAATTACTCAACTATTCGATTAACTGATATCTAGTTCTTGAACAAATGGACTCTCAGAGAGATGCACTCTAATATAAAAAAATATGATAGATAGATAGATAAATAAAAGCACACACTGTAAATGTAAAGTCTTTCCAAATGATCTTAATGAAATCTATTATTAGATCCACGGGTAATTATTTAATTTGTTGCATCACATGTGAGGATAGCAGAATGAATAATACAAATTCTGAAGTAAGTCCTTTTAAATTTGATAACAAATGTAGTACCAAATCTTCATTTTTAAACCATATAATTTTATTACTGCTCAGCAATATTTTCAACAGAAGCTGTTTTTCTTTAAAAAAACAAAAAAACAAAAAAAATTTGGGAATAACTTCTAATAGGAATTGGATACTGAAATATATTTGTAAAATTTGTAAAAAGATTTGAATACACTTATTCCTATGGAAGAAACAATTCTGATGAATAGTTGAACAATTAAGAACATGGTTTGAAAACCAAGACAGTTTAGCAGCATATGTGCAACAGGTGGGCTAATCCATTTAGCCAATGTGCATAAATTATTAGCTTTAAAACTGAGCTTGTACTGATTAATCAAGGAACTGTTCTGTTACCCTGGAGCCTTATGAAACCTAATCTTGCTCTAAACTGGGATTAACCCTAACATTAATTTTAGAGATGTGTACAAAGAATAAATTGTATCTTTCAAAATGAATACATGCACTGTATAGGTATATTTTCCCCCCATAACTAGGAGTAGCTCAACCATATTGTCAAAAAGGAAGAGTCAAACATGGAGTGTAAAATAATTTTTATATTCCGGTAAACATAAAATATATTGGCTGCCTCACTTAGTTAGTTAGGAATGGATTTTTTCTGTGACTAAAAAATTTTGTGCCCACGTGATCAAGCCCAAATATGCTCTAATAAAATACAGTTATACGTATTGGCTTAGATTCTAAAATACCTATCCAGCAACCAACTACAGGGCCCACCCAGTTCCGTTATTTTGTGGTCTTGTACTGGCATAATGACAGCACTGACCCTTGGAAGACTTGTGCTGTGTAGGAGGTGATTGATGGGATGGTATTTAGGAGCCTGGGGGATTGATCTGTTGGTGCTCATTTGTTTTGGGGATAAGGTATCTTAATGTGCCTATCAAAACTAATGAAGCTTGCTTAAACATGGACATAGAACAAAATAGTGTATTCTGCAGTGTAAAATGCTCCTTTTAGTTTCTGGAAGGTTTTGTTTAATAGACTTGTTTGCTGGAAGCTTATTATGGTATTGACTAAAAATGAGTCTTTAGAACAGTTACTTTTTATGAGCAAATCAGTTTCTGGAGAAAAATGTTTTGCAGAAAAATAGATTTTTGTACTTTGTGTTGTCTGTTTCCAATAAATGAATTGTATGTCAAAGCTCTAATATCAATGACATTTAAGAATAGATCAGGCTTTTTAAGCTTCAGATTTGAACCTAGGTTGTGGTTCTTTATTTGCTGCACTGGTTAAATAAGAATTGGACCTAGCTATCTTTTAACTATTAGTAATCAGATTGGATTTTTAATGTTTCCAGCACTGGACTTCCTTGTTACCCTGGTATTCCTATCTTGATGTATTGATCAGTTGTTGACTTAATTTACCACAATGCTCTCTTGTTAGAGCAAGTGAAACCAGGAGGTGAACAAAAATTGTAGTACTGTAGTTCTAGTAATCTGAGACACACATTTTCTGAGCTATTGGAGTTGACCTCTAAATCCATCTTTGCATAATTTTGTCAGAAACCAGTGAGAGAACAAAGTCAAGTTTTACATTTTGCTATTTGTTTGGTGCAAGCTGTCAAGTAGTAACTGGGAATAGGAAAGAATCTACAATTTGAGACCATCTGCATGGGGTCTTTTGTCTGAAACTGACAAGAGGTCATGGCAGATGGTGAGATCACAAAGTTTGGCTTCTTGAGCTTGACAGATTGTGTTCATAAAGCTGGAAGAATACCAACTGTTTTTACGGGCAGAGAGATTGGTGACAAAACTTAAGTAAAAGTTTTGGATAAAATCTACTGGTTCTCTAAACTTGAGACAGCTTAATCTTTAATAAATTGTCTGTAAGCAGTCTAAATATGCTTGGCAATTGTATCCCTTTCTAGCTATTCGTGTATCAGATGAAAAAGGCTTTTGAATTTCATAGGAACCAAGTTGCCTATCAGATACTTCACTTTAGATATTTCATTTGAAGTGAAAGCATATTCATCCTTGTCCTTTGCATAGGAACCAGGACTTTGTACTTTTAATAGTGGGGGTAAGGAGTTGGTGGGATTCTCCATTATTGCTGTTGTAGCCTCCTGGCTTCAGCCGCTCTATACTTTAAGCACAAGTCATTTGGAATCATTGTACCTGCACAATCACACATCCAACTGCACCAATTCCACTCCATTACCAGTGTTGTTCTCTGTATTGTCCTACAAGGCCTTTGCAGAGCTCTTCCACTTGGCAGTGTGTGGAGTGTTCTAGAAATGCTTGGACATTGCAGTTTTATTTGCATGTATGCAGCCATTTCCACCCCCCAAAACAGCAACATATATCTAATACAAGTTCATGGTTCAGAAAATTTGGATAGATCCTTTGTACTTGGGTTGAAATTTATTCCTGATGAAGAAATTATTTAATTTTAAATTTGAGTTTTGTACAGGAACCCAACAGTGAAATAAAATGTATGAAAAATGTCTGCTTTAGTTCTTGGTTTAGTAGATACAATTGTTTAGCAACTATATTTAGTTTTGCAGTGAACTTAGTAATATTTTTGCCATATTATTTTCTAAATGTTCTCATAATTTGGGCTCTGATTTAAAACCTAATATGCCAGCATTCTAAATTGTTGATTATAATGCACTATCACAGATCAACAAAAAGATTTGTTTTCAAAAAAATTGTGCTAAACTGATCATATTAAATGTTTGTTACACCACCACAATGACTGTTTTCCTTTTATTTAGGAACTTGTGTCTATTACTAGAGCACAAGTGGTAGTGGTAGTATTTTGGCAGGTAATCTAAATTGGAGTTGTTATTGATAGTAAATTACTCCAAATAGAAAAAGAAGTCCAGGATTACCCTTACTTTAAAATGAAGAACTTAAACAATAAAATATATGTATATGCTCTTTTTCTGGGTTGCGGTTGATACCTAATATTATTTATGCTAGGTAACTTTTAAAAATCTATTTTTAGTTTTCCTCACTCTACGCAGATTATTCGTTCCTTTTCTCTCAACTTGGGCAATGAAAATAGACTATTTTACTTTCGTTGCTTTTATTTCCTGGATTTGATGCACAAGGCTGCAGCATTTGTGTTGCAAACACTACAAGGAAATGTTCATTTGTTAAACTGTTTGAATGAATGTGCAATAATAGCCAAAAATCTAATTAATGCAGAATTAAGGTTGCCTGCTGATAGTTTGTGCCCTTTAAGAACATTGAATTAATCAAAACTTAAATTTCTAAAAACAAGTAAATCCAAGTTAAGGTAAATGTCAATATACCTTAACTCTGCCTCCCTGGAACTGGCAATAGCTTTTGGAAACTCAGCTGCATTCACTGAGTTAGGTGTAGCTGTATTGACTGATGCAGAAATATACTGGAGCATGTGGTTGATATAGATGAATTGGGGATTAGCTTGAGGAATGTCACAGAACTGTGGTGATTGTTATATGAGGAAATATAGGTCTGAGTGTGTCCCTGTCTTCCCCAATATGTGTTTTTAAAGCAAAGATGTGCATGTATTACCTTGAGGTTCCAAGCTGCATATTTTAGATGTAGTGTTAATAACAAGGCACTGGGATATGCTTGCCATGAGCATTGTTAGTAGTGAGGTAGGATATGAGAGCATTCTGTGGATTTACTGTTGGGTAGGGGAAGGTATATGTTCAAATGATATCAGTGTGCAAACGTCAAGTAGTTGTAAAACAGTATGAAGTGTTAAATTGCATGAGTGTGGTATTCCACTGCAGAAATATATTGAGCAAGTGCAAGAAATGCCTGGCCATTACAGTGAAATGGCAGAGTGTGAGTGTGTGTGGTATTGATATTTTTGACATGGAAGAAGTTCTTCATTATCTCTTGCCCTATGCACACATCACAGGCAGCAACTTCCTGGAGGACTGCATGCTGTCTTGGTTATGTAGCCTGTGCTGGGAACATTGTTCTCAGTACCTGCTTCCAGCTTGGACTGCTGCTTCTACTTCAGCCAGATTTTCCAAGCCATGCCCACAGTCTACCCAATCTGCCCATCCTCCAGATCAGTCTCCTTCCCCATATGCAGTGGCCACAAATATACACGTTTGGTATGTATGTTAGCTACTCATTTTCTGGATTACAGATATTTTAATTTTTCTTACAATCAGGTTCTGTTTCCCTCAAGAGCTCAGCTCATATGAAGGAGCAGGAAGAGGGCTTCAAATTTCTCAGGAGAGCAAGGTCCCCCAGATACCAAGAAGGCAAAGCTCAGAATCCTATAGAGGAAGGGCTAGGTCTCCCTCAGATCACAGCACACACAGAAGAGGACAATTCAGGGCTGATGTGCTAGGGGTATGTGCTTAGGGGTAAGAAGGTGAGGTGGGAAGTTTTGCAGGTACGAAAACTATTAGGAACCAGGAGGAAGGGCCTGTGCTCAGGAAGGTGCTTGGAGGGGTGGGGGAGTGGCTTAGGGAATTGTAGCTGTCACTGGTGATAGATGGAATATTACAAATAGCTGTTATCATAGAGTCTCGACTGGAACCCAGAGTAGAGAGTGGGCCTGGGTTCTCTCTATTCCCAAACTCCTACTCACCATGGGAGAGTTGATCCAGACAGTGTGTCATACCACAGGGGAAGGACTAATTTGGGGAAAAGTATGACCTGTCCCCGAACCACTTGGAGGGGCAGCAGGGACTATGAGGTTTGGTCTCCTCTTTTCCCCATGCTGGCCAATGATGCGGATGGTTAAATAAATAGCAGGTTTATGCCCCAGGGAAAGCATTTATATACCCCAAATTAAAAAACACAGTAGAAGAACTAAAAAAGAGCCACCGGGGCTTAAAAACCATGTAAAAGAAGCAGTGAGAGATAAAAAGACATCTTTTAAAAAGTGGAAGTCAAATCCTAGTGAGGTAAATAGAAAGGAGCATAAACACTGCCAAATTAAGTGTAAAAATGTAATAAGAAAAGCCAAAAAGGAGTTTGAAGAACTGCTAGACAAAAACATGTTTTTTATGTACATCAGAAGCAGGAAGCCTGCTAAACAACCAGTGGGGCCACTGGATGATCAAGATATAAAAGGAGCACTTCAAGATGATAAAGTCATTGTGGAGAAACTAAATGAATTCAGGGCTGTATTCATGGCTGAGGATGTCAGGGAGATTCCCAAACCTGACGGGTCCTTTGTAGGTGATTGACGTGTCATTAGAGGAGGTTTTGGAATTAATTGATAAACTTAACAGTAACAAGTTACCAGGACCACATGGCATTCACCCAAGAGTTCTGAAAGAACTCAAATGTGAAATTGCAGAACTATTAACTATGGTTTGTAACTGTAGTGAAGTGGAGACCTCCCCACTACTGGAAGGGAGAAAATACCCGTCTGGAAGCCATTTTGGGCACAGCTTAGCCCCGCCCAGTCACCTGACCAGAAGGCAAGGGGCGGGGTTAGGACTGTAAAAAGCCTGGCTGGGAGCTCAGTCAAGGCCCAGCCTCCGAGGGAGACAGAGGCCTGGCCAGAGCTTCTGGCTGAGGAGGCTGAAACCTGGCCTGGGCCTTCCACAGCTGCCTTCTACAGGGCCGGTGAAGACTTTCCTGCCAGGGCTGTTGAAGCCTGGCCATGCCGGCCAGCAGAGCTCCCTCTGACCCAGAGAAACCCGGGGCTCTGCTGGGGCCTGGTGAGTTTGTGGACTTGCCTGAGACAGAGATCCTGCTTGAGCCCCAACGCCCGCGGAGACCCTGAGTTCCTGTCCGAGCTAGAGGACCTATGGACTGATGGGGCCCCTGAGGGCTTGCCAGAGCTGGTGGACCGGCTGGAACCCTGATGCTGCCCTGAACCCCGGGGCCCAATGAGCCCACAGGACGCTGCACAGCTCCAAGTCCTTGAAGCCTGGATTGGGCTGCCCGGACCCTGCTGGGATGACACCACCCTCGACTCCCCGACGGGCCTGCTGGAGGTACAGGTACCTGCAAAGGGGGAGACAAGCAGTGGTCTGGGGATAGCACAGGCTGAGAGCAGCCCTAGGCCAGCATGTTGCAGGCTGGAGCCCCTGCTGAGCCTGTAGCAGCTGCACTGCTGCATTCAGGGCCCCTGGGCTGGGGCGCAGTGGAGTGGGTGGGCCTGAATTGCCCTCCCCCCCTGCAGTATTCCCCTCACCTCTGTTTGTTTGCAGCCACGCCTTGCACCAGGGCCTGGCTGCCATTTGCTGCCCTGCCGTGAGTTCGGGCCAGGCTGCCATATTGTGTGTGTTTGCCCTGCCCTGCTCCAGGGCTAGGGCCTACTCACTGTGTGTGTTTGCAGCCATGCCTTGCACTAGGGTCTGGCCACCATTTGCTGCCCTGCCTTAAGCTAGGGCCGGGCTGCCATTTTGATTAGCCGCCCCGCCCTGCTTGAGGGCCTGGGCTTGCACCCTGTGCTTTGCCGCCCCGCCCTGCTTGAGGGCCTGGGCTTGCACCCTGTGCTTTGCCGCTGGCTGGGAGTCAGGCCAGATCTTTTAAAGGGGCAGGACTAGGTCTGTTGCCCTGCCCAGAACTGTGAGCTAAGAGACTTGAGTATACTGTGAACTTCTTCCCCTGCGGCCCGGACCTGAAGCAAGGCCGGGCCTGTGAACTATTGCCTCTCACCCTGACCTGAGACAAGGCTGGGAATAGACTTGCTGACTTGGACTATTTTAAGCCACGGTAGTGCAGTGAGACAGGCGTATTGCCCACTGTACTGGAGGCGGAGGAACCACCTCCTGAAGGCCTACCGGCCTACAGCCTACCCCTGGAAGGGGGGAACTCAGACTGTGGTGGGCACTGCTGGAGCGCAGTGTCCTGAAAAGGATCCCGCCACCTGCCAGCAGAGCTAATTCCCAGAACTGACGGCAGGTGGCGCTCTGGCGGTAAATGTACCCTGCTACAGTAACCTATCCCTCAAATCAGCTTCTATACCCAATGACTGGAAGATAGCTAATGTAACGCCAATATTTAAAAAGGGCTCTCGAGGCTATCGCAGCAATTGCAGACCGGTAAATTTAACGTTGGTACCGGGCAAATTAGTTGAAACAATAGTAAAGGATAAAATTGTCAGACACGTAGAAGAACATAATTTGTTGGGCAAAAGTCAACATGTTTTCTGTAAAGGGAAATCATGTCTTACTAATCTATTAGAGTTCTTTTGGAGGGGTCAACAAACATGTGGACAAGGAGGATCCAGTAGATATAGTGTACTTAGA